>OW804098.1:97263354-98513354 GCA_942159475.1 Sthenelais limicola | reverse complement strand
CTTGCTTTCAGCTCTTGTGCCATCTGTTATCCTGTCTATTAGTGTTGGTTTCCTCAATTGCCACCAGGTGCCTCTGGTGATCATGCTGCTGACTTTCTGGGTTGGGCTGATGGGATGCTGCAGGAGTGGCAGCATTGTTAACGTGATAGACCTAGCACCACCGTAAGTAACAGACCTCAATTCATGTTTCCCTTTACAAACTAGGGATTTGCTCTGTCTAAAGGACCCAGGCAGATGTGGAATATAGAGCATAGAAATGGGTGGTTGCCAAACAAACAATAAGTTTGTTGAAACCCCACTGAAATCTGGGTCTGACACACCTCCTTCCTTATATTTCTATCATACAATGGAAATGGATTTAGAAAGTACTCCTGGCCAGAAGAACATAGAGGGTTAGGGAAATAACTCAACATTTTTCTCTTTTTTAAAAAAAAACTCAGCATAATTAAACAGGTCACCTCATCTGACTCATAGAGTTGATTGCCTACCTTTAACACATTCTGAAAACTGCTATACATACTGTTTTACATCACAAACCCTCTACTTACCATTGGATATTGCTGTCATTTGTGGTGATGCAGCAGTTCTGACAACATGTTGGAAGTAATCCAGTGTAACATTGTATCACCAAAAATGATGAATAAGTTGAGTATTCAGAATAACATAAGGGCACTAGATCAACTACATAATTCTTGTTTTCCAGTTTAAGTTGTTGTATCAACAATTTGGATGAAAAAACAATAAAGATGCTAGCAGATTGACGCAGATGTAAGGATGAAGCAAATTGGTGGAAAACCCCATTAATATAATGTGTTCCCATTGCAGATATGCTGGCGTGATGAATGGTATTCACCAAACTATAGTGACCATACCTGGCATAGTAGCACCTACAGTGACTGGTTTGATGACACCTGATGTAAGTTATACACATTTATCTATATTTTATGATTTATATTTTATGTTAAATAGATAGAACCTGATGAGAATGTGGTACAAGGGACACTTGCACTGTCCGAGATGTTTGTTTTTTCGTGGCCCACGAGCCGATAGGCGAGTGGGTTACGAAAAAAAACAAACATCAAGGACAGTGCAATAGTGTCCCAAGTACCACATTCAAATTTAGATTCTATATTTACTCCCACGTTGCTATGCTTACCTTATATGGCTATGTTTACTGGGGACAGGAAGTCATACCACACGCGTGGAACTGGTGCAAATTACCACACTACTCCCGCCCATACAAATAGCATGTGGTACATACACCAACGTGGAGTAAAGCATGCTTTTCAATGACAGAATGTGACATGTTGCATGAGTTCCTGGTTGCCATAATCAATTGGAAAATATATTTCTAGGGGGAGCAAGAACAATGGCAAAATGTGTTTTTCCTCAGCGCTGGATTAGCTGCATTTGGTTGGGTAACGTTCATGATTTTTGGAGATGGTCGGGAACAGGAATGGGCCAAGGAAACCCAAGCTGCATCCAATAGAATTACCCTAAATAAGGAGGACACAAACGAGACTAAGTTGGAACAATTAAATCTTGGATTCAAACCATGATCCTGAGATATAAATGCTGCAGTATATATATAGTTAAGTTGGCTATGCCAAGCATTATTTCTAATAGTAAACCAAGATTCCATTAATGTATGCAGGGTATACAATATTCCTAGGTGATGTTTTTCTATTCACTCAGCCACAGTTGATGTATTGATGTATTGGTTGTGAAAAGTTCTGTGGAAACGAATAGAGTGCCTGCCCATTTAATTAAAAAGTTACAATTCAACATTTTACACACCAAAACAAGTCTTTTCTTATGTATCAATTAATTTGAGTAATCAAGTGCAATATACCACACACCTAGAGAAGGATGAAGTTAAGCTTCTAGCTGACCGAAACCGCTTTTTAAATAGCTTTCAAGGCCATTCCAAGTTTTTGTTTTTACTGCTGGAGACACAAATTCCATAACCTGGGTCCTTGTTATGCATATGGGTTCGATTTTCAAATTGGCAACTGTACACATTTAGTAAATTCTGCTAAATAAGACAGTAAAAATGGTCAATACTAGGTATATATGAATGTATACACAAGTTTAAAATCACGGATTAAAGAAAAACGGACACCAGAGACAAACATATTGATGAATCGATAGACAAGTTGAGTCAAGAACAGTGTGTACTGAAGTAATTTTTTATTAGTTATATTTGTGCGTCCTGTGGTTTTGGATGTGATCCTGCCGGTGGTGTCCAGTTTTTTGCCCGTAGGTGACACCGGAGATGTTGGTGGAAGTTTAGCTCTCGTTATGAGTTCCCCTATGTTTTTAGGTCTCCTGTGGGCGATCAGAGCTTTTCGGTCGAAAAGGTGTTGAGTCCTTGTTGATCCCCCTAAGAATTCCCAGTTTTGCTTTATGCAATGTGCAAAAACATTGCAAGTTGGATGGTATCTAGATATTGCTACCAAAGGTGCCATCGTGGTGTGTGAGGGAGTTGGCCTATCCAACCCCCCTTCCAAGAGTTCAGTTTTTTATTTTGATCTGGCTATGCAGTAAGCATCTGTCAGGATCTGTATTGGGTACCCCGTATTCCTGAAGAATAGGCCCTTATCTCGGCAATGACTATCAAAATCTTCCAGTCTAGAATAGATCCTGCGGATTCGAATGAATTGACTGTATACAATGCCATCCTTTGTGCTGCGTTTGTGAGATGAGGTGTAGTGCAAATAGTTGTTCGCGTCTGTCTCTTTGCAGTATAAATCAGTGTAGAAACCCAAGGCAGGGTCTGATATCACATAAGTGTCCAAAAAGCTCGGGCGCATAGTGCTGACCTCAGAACTGAATTTGATTGAGCCATGTGATTGGTTCAGAGATGTGATGAACTCATTGAGTTCACCTGACCCATGATTCCAGATCACGAAAATATCATCTATATACCTGCCATAAAACGTGGGTTGTATGGGTTTGTTGTGGATGTATTTTTGCTCGAACGAATCCATGAAGATATTGGCATATGTAGGGGCTACATGTGTGCCCATTGCTGTGCCTCCTACCTGGAGGTGGTGTTCCCCATTGAACCTGAAATTGTTTTTCTCCAATACCAAGGTCAATAGGTCTATTAGGGATTTGTTTCGTAGTGGGGTTCCCCCTGATCTATGAAGATCTAGGAAATCCCTGACTGCTTGTTTCCCCTCAAAGTTAGGTATATTTGTGTAAAGAGCTGTGACAAAAAAAATAATTAGATGAATATGTTTATTATTTAACTTAATATTTAGTATTTGAAGCATCTTAGCCGAAAATTGCTAGAAGATTGGATTAGTTATGCATCACAGCCCACCTACCTATCACCTACCTAAGAGTAATCCTTCTATGTACATGTATTTCTAATTTGTGTTTTAATATGATTATTAAAAGTAAATGCCAGCGTCGTCAACATTGCAGCGGGCGGGAATTCAAGGAACTAATGCATGAAACAATAGAAGTCACAATATTCTGTTCAAACTTCGTCTTGAGAATAAACATGGTTGGGGGAATACAAAAAGCCAAAAAAAAGCAGGATGTTATCAGTATTATTTTGTGTTTTAGGGATGAGTAAAGTTTACTTCCATTCACTAATCTATTGATCTCAATGGGGGAAACTCATCGTGATACAAGTTCATTTTTTTAGTTCAATGACCCCATATCATTTTTAATTGGAAGGGTAGAATAACATGTCAGCTATATATATGCAGATTTTAAAGAAAATCATATGATTCAATCGTCGACCTGCTATAGGGGAAAATGCAGAAAATACCCGTTTTTCCATAGACTTCTTTAGTGAACAATAGTAAATTTCAGTGGTCCCTGAAACAAAAACTAAGTGAGTGACATATGGTTTTTTCGGCTTTTTGGGTTCAAAAAAGCATGTTCTTTCTAAATCCAAAGTTTTAAAAAAATTCAAAGATTCATTCATTTTTGATTAAACACTGGCATTTACCTTTAAGAAAGTAGTATTTTTCCTCAGATTTATTCCTTCTGTTTTTTTTTTTTTACAAACTTGGTACATTTATTTTGGGAATACCCCCGCAAGTCCTAGCTTACAGATATGTGTTATCTCTTTCTGGATGTACCTACGTTGAGGTGAAGTTATTTATTCATCCTTAAGTCCCTCCTTCACATCTACAGACAACATAACCACAACCGCTCGAAGATATAAACATTCTTACCACCAGAGTGCAGCTCTGCATATTTGGCATCACCAAAACACAAGATGGAGCAACTAGCAAGTTGTCTCTAGTCCACTAGAGGGCGCAACCTCCTAGTCCCTTCCAAATCGGTTTTCCAATGTTAAACACTAGGGGCCAGCACTTAATCTCTAGATCAGGGTTCTTGGGGAGAGAAATGCACTTTCCACACAGAATACTATAGTTAAAGCTAAGGTTATCTAAGGCACTGCACTCTTCTATCGTTGTTGATCCGACTTAATTCACTGTTAACTATTCATTATTGTCAAAACTCTTGCCTCATATCTCAAATACTTTATTTGTCAAATGGTTACATTATATTAAATAGGGGAAAATTGACAAATGCAGTCTGCATTTCCTCCAGCAGTTATCATATATATGATCGACATAGTTATCAAATAAATGCTGTTATTAAAAATAGAAAACAACTAAGCCTTGCTGCTCGGTAGAATGATTTCTTCTACATCTCTTCGCTTAGCTTTTGCTCGAACGTGTTTTTCTCTCTGTTGATATTGTAAGTGGGTTTTGATGGTGGAAGACTCGCCGGCTCAGTTTGAATGTCTGACTCGTGATAAGTACGCACCGTGTGATGCCTGACCCTTTTGTAGCGGTTCAAATACATAACAAGAGCATCCCCCTTCCCAGAATCTTCTTCGTCTTTATATCAAAATTTCAAAGAACTCATCAATTCTCCCTGCGTCACATTGCGATGGGTTTCCTTATCTGCCAAAGACAAAGACAGAGCTGGTTGAACTTCATATACTTGGAGAAAACAAGAAGGGATGAGATGAAAGAGTTGCAGCGCGCCTGAAACAAAAGGTTAGGGCGACTTGAAAAGGATTTGGAATCTCCAGTAAATGGCTTGTCGGGTTACACTGCTGCAGCATATCTCTGGTTTTTATTTATGAAAAAGAGAACTGGTTGTGTGCTTTGTAAGAGATAAGAGTGTCTCTAGATGGATTTCTCATGGAATCCTTATCAGTTCACGCTTTCTTCACAAGATTATTTCACAGTTGCGATACAGGTTTGATATTTTCTTACATCATCTTTCATCACCGTTCCGCGCTGATCACTTGAGGATCCCTTGGCTTTGGATCAACTTTTATCTGTACTTCGCATTGTGGAATGGATTTACCCAAGATTCGTAGAGCGTGATATTTACCTCAACAATCAGAAAGACTCGGTAAACTTCAAATGTCAATTTAATCCAGCGAAGATGCGATTTTCTTGGTCATCAATTGTGGAAAAGTTTGTTTCGGAAATATTCTCTGCAGCAATGTTTTTGTCATGGGAAATGCTTGATTCTATTTCGGGAAGAGCTGACCAGAATCGAGATGATATGTTGAAATCATTTTAAATGGAGACCTTTCACCTTGTTAAACATTTGTGTGAAGAGGGTTTATAGTATAAGACCACTGGGTAAAAGTATGTACCACTGACTATATTAACACGCTTTCAGGCAAAGAATGAAACGAGGTTGGTAGAATTCCATTCATAGCCCTCCCTTTCTCGACAAGCGAGGCCGTTTTGTATAGAGTATTGAACCATTGCTATAGCTCTTGCAAAGGAGCTGGAACAACAGTTGCTCCATGGTATAGGGCCCAGCTCTGGGGTATATTATGAAGAGACCCCAAGGCATCGATGTATAACCAAGCCATATACATTTCCGATGTATCCACCATTTTGTTGCCCTTTCAATGCCAGTGAAAGGGACCCTGACGTTGAACTCCATTTAGGGCTTTTAGCAGTCCTCCGCCCAACGGGCCCTGCGGGGTTTTGATCCATTTAAAGTGACTAATCCCCACTAGGTTTCGACACTAGTCTCCAGGACAAACCCCCTTAATGAATGCCCTGGTCTCGTCCCTAGTGCCATGGCCGAGCTCACGGCCTATCATCCTTATTGTGCATAGGAAGATAAATGGTGTGCTTAGGTTCTGGTATCAATAGGTTTGGTGTTGATACTTGATAGTGCAGCCTACGGTCACGGAAGTGTATGATATAGATAGTCGAATGTACATGGAGAAACATGTTCATTTCATTTACATCCCTCAGAGGTGAATTTGTTGTTGAAATGTAACCATGTTGTAATGAATAAGAACGCAATAGTCTTGCAAGGTAGATTTCCCCCTCCCTCACCTCTACCCCGCAACAAACAGGGACGTAATAGTGTGGCATAGTATGGTAAATAGTAAACATTCAGAATGGTGCAATTTTACGTTTCTGGACAGGTTTGGAGAATTCAATAATATATCGTTACTGACACAAATACTATAAACAGACAAAAATAATTGGGATTTTCCTTCTGCTTTCAAAAGCCCTTACTTTCTTAGTTTCTTAATTGGTTATTTTAACAGGTGAATTTGTTATTCTAGATGACAACTCGTAAGGACACACTATTTCTTTAACAAGGTATAAAAGGATGACAAGCTCTTCCCAATGTTGACGTCTGTCTGTATCAGTTCCATCACGAACCCCATCACTCTCTAATTGGGCGATCTCAGGTCACGTGACGCTCTCTGACCTATAGTTTCCGGTTCCGGTGTGCCGAGAAAAGCCACTGTGGGCCTGTAATACCGTAAGTCGGAGGGAAATGGAACGTCGCTGTCGACAGCGCCGGCGCGAATTGGCGACAACTCGATTATGAAACAAAGGCGATCACTCTGCGCTGATTTAGCGACGATCCGTTGGCGAATGTAACGAGACGAATGACATTAATCGGGCCAGCGGGAGGCGCGTTGACCTTATTTGTCAAGGCTTTGTGTCCATTCTCTCTTCTCCGCCGGTTACAGGCACCTACAAATGAAACACGTGTAGCGTATGGCGGCCACCCCGGGGCCATGCCAGGCTCACAGTTCCTGTGAAGACATTTAGGTATTAAGGTGTAATTTACTGAAGAGAAATCCCGGATCCCGAGACTGCCCGACGGACAAATAAAGACTGATATGGCCATTAAGGAAGCAATAGCCTGGGATTAAGGAGCATCACATGCATGAGTGGTCTGCTTAAAAGGTTTTCAAAAATAGATTTCCCTCCCCGAAATGTCTTCTTTGCTCTCGTCATGTGCCTCGTTCATGTTTGAGTGAGACTAGGGAGAAAGGCGCTCTTGAGAACACGAGGGACTGACTTTAGAAAAGCAAGATGAGTTGATAGATAAGGCACAGGCGACCCTGGGAAGTTTGTGGCCTACATAAAATATGTATCATACAGGCACGTGTATTTGTTATGTGATTTGAATCGTCTCTATAATGAAAAGCAAATTGAATATTTTCGAACAATATATAACAGTGTTGTGCTCAGCATCTACAACATTTCGTTTTGTCTCAAATTCTGAACATTAAACTTGACTGTTTTAGCAGTCATCATGCTAATTCAAACGCGATTTTGAGAATTCACTAACTAACGTAAGAACATGTAGCCATGTTTTCAATTTGTATTACTGATCCAAATTAATTTAAGTCTGGTGGGCATGACTCAACTATAGCAATGAAGCCTTTATTTTCTATCCTTTTTAATTGGAGCTTACAGTCTCTATATGTAAAGGTGATATCCAGAATAATTGAAGAATAGAATCATTAATATGAATAAACCGACGAGAATTGCTTTAAATAATTAAGGCGACTTTTAAAGTTTTATGGAGTCACGTCTGAACAATTATGAGAATATGAGATTCTTGTAATGCGAAGTCAATAATAGTTATATGACAGTGTATACAAATAAGGTCTAAAGTATTCTCTCTGCATGTTGGATTTCCAAATATCTACAATACGATGCGGTTATTCGTAGGGATTCCTGCGCAGAGGAAATACAATATCAACGCCATGACAATATCAGGATGTGAAGTCCTAAGGCATACCATAAAATCCCAAACAGGGCAACAGCTATAAACCAACACGGATCTAAGGTATTTTCATTTCCAACAGATTTGAAAGTCACCATGATGAATTATTAAAGGATTTGGGTCCGTTCTTCTTGATGTTAAGCCTCATTATCTGCCCAAATTTGCATTTCGGTGACTCACCAAAATACCACTTTTTCAATAATATTATGATGACCTTTTATCTTCCTTAACTTCGGCAATATTTAACGTAACTGAAATTGTTAGGGTAGCTCTGATGAAATGGATATATGAAGAGGCTAACAGATTGCACTATATTCCTATATATACCCAACATTGCCACTGTAGATCAGTAAAATAAAATATGGAGAGATCATTTGAGAAACACATCCAAGGCATGAATTCAAGAACACCCACAATTCAATGAAATACCAATTTTGCTTGGTACTCAGTGCCCCCCTCCCCTCTATTCTACAGCTCTAGCTATAAAAGAAAGTGACAATTGAACAAAATAGATTTTGATCAATTTAGCCGGGAATGCAGTTTTAACAGCCAATTTGGGCATCGTCAATAGGTTATAAGTCAAAGAAAAACCTTTGGCGAAATCAAATTCTCTTGGCCACTGATGGCCCCGATGATTTTAATTGTCTGAACATCCGTAATAACCTTAGATGTAAGGAATACTTCTGCTCTGCGAATGAAGAAACGCTACCGTGGACAATCGTTTCCTATCAGCAAGACAAACACTCCATTTTGTTGGAGCATTTACGCATTTATAAGAATATTGGGATCTCATTTACTTGAGGGACGCAGGGGCACACGTTTCCTCTCTACGATGCATCCTCTTTAGATCCTCTCATCTAAAGCAATACACTCGGCTCAGGGGATGATCGATGCGAAACACAAATGTAATAAGTGCAGTTGTGGAAAATGACCACTATCAGCGCGCTTATCACGCGAGCTGATGAAAACTGTACACTTATTACATCCCCCAGCCCCCTAGTGGCGGAATTTCTCATCACTTCCGACGCAGTGTACTTAATTTTTGTCATGGAAAGTTTGATAGGGATAATCAGCGCGAGAACAACAATAACATATCGTGTGATGCGAAGTAATTGTACCGGTTTGTGCCCTGGATTTGAACACCCGCGACAAAAGGAGCTTAGGCCGGGGTAAAGTAACCATGGAAAAGCTTCTCGGTTTGGGCGAATGAGAGGAGATTTCACCATCCCAATCTCGCGTGACACCAAAGACTCAATGCGTCTGCGTCTGAGAAGAAACTACTTCCGGGCAGTACATTGTTCCCGTGTAATCATGGCCAGGAGAAGGGACACTTTCGGACCCCCATCGGTTTCCTGCCATCAGACGAATCAAATCATGATCAGCGATGCCAATACCAATCTGTTAAAGACGACGTCCACGCGCGGACCTCATTCTCTGAGAAGATACCCGCTGTGATTTTCACCCGCTCTAAATGCTGTTCAAGAGTTTAACAATAAAATCTATCCCCCTATTCCTCTTAGACATCTCACTTTGGTATTAACACCCCTTGAGCCCCTTCCCTGATATAGAGAGTGGATATTGAGTTAATATTTTTGTCAAATAGAGTGCTCCCACCAGCTGAGTTTTCTCTAAAAACACCAATGGTGATTATAGGGTTGGTTTGGCCGATTACAGACCGTGTGTGGGGCCGATAGAGACAGCGCGAGGCGCGTTTCCGTCCTGTTTAGAAAAGTCGTCTGATAATTGGCGCCTTTTGAATCACGGGGAGAACGAGGCAGGAGTTTCTCGGTCTCCCCCCTCAAGCCAATGTGTCACGATACTGTCACCACTACAAGTTGGCTTCCTGAGGAGCTTGACTCATGTCAGTCAAAGCATTAAACTTCGGTTAAGAACAATCAATTAATACATTATCGCAGCTGTTGAAAGGGACACTTTCAAGCCCACCTTCTGTGTCATCTTCCCATTAGGCGGCCAACTTAAAGGATAATGACAATTTATTTGATTGTCATTAAAATCACCGACTGGGCTTTAAGGGAGAATAAAAAGCGAATAAAACTGTTTCTGGGTTGCGTGTGTAGTTATTACTTCTCTCCTGGAATAATTTGTATCGTTTGTACATCAAAAGAATACATCATGGAAAAGGAGTTCGCTCAAACCTAGCAACCCGCCTTCGCTATCACTCCAGATACAGGACAGCGTTTGTAGCCTACTTTGTAAGTAGTAGAACAAAATGGACCTGAACCGCAGGCAGGATTTCAGAAGATTCGTTTGATTTCCCGTCAGTTCTTGCTTCCAAAGACAGCGGCGGGTGCAGTTACTTGTGACACCGGTACCATTCTATAGAGATTCCCATCCTACAAAGGAAATGAGACATCAGCTAGTGAGGGTTAGGGTGATTCTGGGAAGGGGTGAGGTTCACAGTATGGCAGGCGAGGACGATGAGGCAGCTCTCCTTGATTACAAGTGACAGTGGTGGCCTATCTTCGGAGACGAGCTTTAATTTTCCATGCTTCGCCTGAGGTACGGCCATAGAATGATAGCTATGGTGCCACCGGGGTTGTTGGTGTATGGTGGTGGTGGGTGGGTTGGGGGGAGGGGGAGGGTTTGTATTTAGCCATTCCTTGAGGCACACGCACGCACACACACACCCCTCCCTACCCTACCCCAAACCAACCAGCTCACCACCACCCACTCTCACTATCCCATTCACAGGCTCACGCACCCACACCCACTATATTCGAGCTATAATTTAGGGACGCATCTCATCAGAGACCGCCATCTGGTCCGTTTCTCCAGTAGATAGACCCACCCATACGTCCCTAGCTATCTCCCTACCACGACCCTCTCCCCCCATTGAGGGAATTAAGAATCGCCGACGCCCGCAGGACTCATTTGCCTCCGTAGCTCATTGCTACCCTGGTTGGGCCCCGAGGCTATGGCTTAAATATGAAGCCAAATATTACAAGAGCAATGTATGGGATTCGACGCAGTCTTCTTTACAAAGGTCACACTGACTTAATGGAATGTTCGTATTGACGCTTGAGCCTGCGGCGATGAGCAATTAACAAGGACGAGATGAGCCGCTCAGAATCGTGCCCCACTTAGTGCCGAGCCTGCGATTTAATGCATTTTTATATACTTATGGCACCTCGTTTACAGCGTTCTTACTCAGGGCGATAGTGCCATCAAAGGGGGGCTATATTAATATCAATTTGACGGTGAGAAATTGTGTTTTATGTCCCGGGCAAGTGGGCGAGGCTGTGGGGTGACTGCTGGAGCTGCGGAGATTCCTCCGCTCGTCTGATGAAATCTATCGTTGTAACGATATACAGCAACATAATCTGAAATGATAGTAATTGATACATTAGTCGTTATGGAATGGAATTTTAAGAAGGCAGTGTCGCCAGTGTTGCATTAAAGCGAAGCAAGGATTAGAACCGCGAGGAGACGGTTAGAATGTAAATCCTATTTGTATGAATGTGAGCGACATTTTTATGTGAATGATAATATTCCATATTTCAAGGCGGCCTCGCTTCGTATCCTCGAAAGCTCGTTTACACGCAAAGCTCTAACTGTGCATATTAGGATCACAAACGTGATGAAGATGATGTCAGATTCATTAATCGATACGTATTTATGTATAATGCTTCATTTCTCAAGCGTTTTGTGAATATAATATGCGTCCATTCACTAATGAAAAAGCGATACACCTTTTCTTTCAATTATACCCTCAATAAATCATCGCAACTGTCAAATCATTTCAAACTACATATTTCAATACTGTATTACTGCGTTCAATCTGCAGAAGATATCATAATACAAAAGGGAACAAATAGTATAAGATATTTGAGAATCCTGACATCGCATGGAAACCAATTGGGAAATGTAGCTTTCTTAAGTATCATCCCTGCATAGTTTAGATAGGTAATCAAAAGGGGGAGGCAGGAAACGCCCATGATATCTGTGTGTACTCACTTCAAACTAGCAGTATTGTATAAATAGACGGCGGGGAGGACAGTTCCAGGATCCTATGATGCTGAGAATATCGGATCTATAATTGAGTTCTGGTAATGCTGATGACTTCTGTTGCTGTGATGATATGGGACATCTCCGTCTCATTGATTTGGTTCTTTTCTCGTTCATGGCCCATGGCACATATATACGTACATGTGCGTAGTAAATTAAACGTAGCTACGGTTTTGATGGTTGGACTAAACATGTTTACGGATCCTGGTCTGAATATGGCCTCATCCAGAATCGCATATAATGCCATACGAAAAATATATGTTGTACAAGTTTTGCCTAATAATCCGTACCAACACCAATGATGGGGAAAGAGGGTGCAATGTATTTGTTCCTGTTATCGAGAAGAAACCGAGAAGAAAAGGTCCTTTGTTGATAGACTGAATAAAAGTTTAAAAAAAAAAAAAAACAAAAAAAAAAAACATGTTTATTTAATGGTTAATAATTCAGCACCAATCTTTTGCAAATCCAGAGTGGACAATACAAAAAAATTCAAAGCGAAATTTGTGTGTGTGGAAAATAATGAGAAAATTGACACCGAAAGGAACCCGGGATCGTGTTGCTGTTTGGCTGGTTGGTTTGGTTCTAATACTTTGAGGCTGCATTTCCAAAATGGTTTCTTACTCGAGGTAAAAGATCTTTAGTGAATCTGCAATCTAAAAGTAATATTAGAGCTGAATATCTGAATGTTGTAAAAATTAATGAGTGTGGAGGAGAGAGTATACACCATACCCAAGAATCCTTTTAAGAGTGGGAGACGTTTTGTATGGCTTGTTTACCATGGGTCTGATTTAGCCTTGACATACACTTGCTGTGGTTGAGTAGACTGCTGCTTTTCAGAGAGCTATATCAATATCAGAATGACCAGGGATTGTCTGGGAAAAAACTCCATCAATATGTCTACTAGTAGTTTCTTCTTGGTTGTCATCAGGCTTCTATGGACGCGAATCAGGCTCCACCAGTCATCAATACTTGTCCCAATTTAGCCGATATAATCCGCTAGGGGGCGAGTAGTGAGTGCCATGTGCAGTGTGGGCAGGAAAGTGGCGGGCGAATACTTCCCTTGCTTCTTGTCGCATGGCCGGTGGACATAGTGCCTAATGCAGCTAACATCATATCAGGTCTCGTTACCAATCAACCATCCTGCTGGGTGCAAGATCCATAGCTCATCACCGAGCTCATCTGGAGTCTTGCCTATCTCGCTCCAGTGCTTTTATGTGGGTCTATAATCCCCTTGCAAAGACCACACCGCGCGATCAAGTCGTACGCTGTATTGCCTCGGTAAATCGCATTCATGCAATCCAAAAGCCTCTTCTAACAAAGTAATCTTACTCTGTAATGAAACGAGTGAGGGTATATTGACCAGGGAGTGGAAGAAGTGTGCTGGGGGTTGTCTATTGACGAGAGGGGGTTGGGAGGCTTGGTGGCGAGGAAGTGGTTAGGTGTGTCCGATGCTGACTGCTTGGACTTAGTCATAGTGGCAGTAACTTTGTTGAGGAGCCGATGGCTTTCTGATGGGATTAGACTATATCATATACTCGAGGCCAAAGGCACCGACAGCCTGCCAATCTCATCTGGAAAACGATATGTCGGTTAACAATGAAGCCCACTCAGGACTGGACCTCTCCAGGCTCCTCCGGGGTATGGTCAGTGACTGATACAGTTCACATTGTAAAGTCTACAAATAGGCAATGTAGGAGTGATCTATATATAGGAACAGAGCACCACCCAAAATATATATCACACTGAATACATACAACATTCCACTTCTACCATCTTTTTCTCTACATATTTGAGAAATTTAGCAATTTTATATGCAGGAAGCAATGTCTGTTGGTTTCTGATGTAAAACTTGAATTTAGTGATGAAGTTTTGAATAAGTTTTGGATAATGAAAACATAGCGCTTGATGAATATTCTAGAACATATATATTTATATGAACGCAATATTTGTAAAAACAATTTCAAATTTACATCCCATAAAATAACAAATAGATAGCCACATAACGATACGTTTAAGACATAAGTGGACAACCAGGCAACTGTACAGTAGGCCTATATTAGGACACTACACAAACAGGAGGAGATTTTCCCAAACATTGTACGCATTCCAACAATGGTGGGTGATGATATTTGGATCGCCTGCCCAATGCCACTCTGATAGCAACTGCTACAAACGTTTAGGCGCAAGTCTGACGCGAAAATGGTCTATAATTCGGAGGATTACTGTTGGTAGCATGTCAAGAGTTGTGCACAAGGTTTGCTCTCCAGCATTCCACGTTGCCAGGGCTTTGGCTCGGACACCAAGATTCCATGCCAGGGCCCTGATCCAACATGTCTGTTCAAGAAGGCAAGTCTGCAAAAGGAAGCATCAATTATCTCAAGAATTTTCTTCTTATACCCACGAGATTTTAGCGCGGGTTGCGCAGCCCTCTGGCCTTTTGACTTGGAGATCTCGTCTCGCAACCGCGAGATGTGACAGCTCGAGACCTCAGCGCACGTGCCAGGGCAACCACAGTCTGAAAATTGCTCGACAGCTCTTTCTGTCCGATCAGGGGTTTGTGCTCGCTATTCGCCTTCACGCCGTCTAGATATGTTTAAGACCCTATTATTTGTATTGCCGACGAGGAAAGAAGTACATCGGCCGGCAGAAAATCAATTCCTCGCCGGGTGGGACAAATTGCACGGTATTATGATCGCGCCAGCTTCAAGAGCGGCCAAATTGCCGATCGGGATGGCAATTCACAGGACGTTTTTAAATCGCCCAGCACACTCCCATCCCCTTCTCGGAATCCCAATTGATTTTGTTCCTATATCGAGGTACACAATCTATATTAAATGATAGTGGAACTCACATCTGCCGATAGCGATACGACCACGAGTAGGGGAAGTAATTGAAATTATGCCAGCTCGGGCAATTTGGTTTATTTCAACCTGGGTCACTGAAAGGGGCGCAAATGGACCCGAGCTTGTCAGCATTATGTGTCAAATTGCCAGCTTGCTCAGCCATTTGCATTAGGTTCTGACGAGCTGAAGCAGGAGGCCACAGGACAAAAAGTAGGCTGCAGAGTGGTTTTCTGTGTCATCCCGGCCGGCCAATAGACAAGTCTGTTTCTCTGGTAATTTGGGTCTTTGAGGAGCGGCCCCAAAGTGTGCACACTTATGGCGCAGGGGAATTGCACGAAACGGCCCATCAAGTAAGGAAAGACCACCATCAATCCAAAATTTTCCCCAGTCTTCTTTGCATTACAGATTGGTCATTTGTCGATTTTGTCGATTGCCTCGGCGAAATTACGAGCTGATCAGTATTCTCCTTGTGGCCTATCGCCTTGAAATCCAATACATGCATCAGCATGGTCCCTCCACAAAATATTCCCATAACATAAGCAGAACTATCTTTGACTTTTCCGCAGGGGATATCGCATTGGCCTTTACCCTCAATATGCTATCTGGTTACGTACAATGAAGCGAATCTGACAGAGGAAGAAATCTCTATAAAAAAAAGCACAATGGAATACAGGATGAATTTTCTAAAATTCATAAACAATTAAATAAATATATTCAATGAGACTATACTATCTCCAAATTAAGAAAAGAGATCCATGGCAAACGTAGAACATAATATAAGATAACTGTAATTGTTACATGTCAACCCTGTACAGATGAATCTGCCGTAAAGGACATTCATGTGTATGCAAGCACTGTGATAAGAAGATTACACGAGATGCTGTGAATCATTACCATCCCTGAACCCATTACCCGGGGGTGAGCTCTCTCAACAATGAATAAATCTTTTCATATGCTGTGTCCGTATCCTTTGTTGCATTGGTTTTCCAGCCTTTAAGTCCCTGGAGGCTTAGTGCTTATCACGCCCATCCGTGGGGCGCCTTTAGGTGTCCTATAGACCAGAGGCTCCCCTTCCATGCCAGTCGTGTTATTAACCTGTTTATGATCTCAGTTAACCGCCCCTCTCCCACGAGGGTTTCCAAATCAACAAATACCTGTTCAGGTGACACCTTCCTCTGCATCATGTGCCGTGGGTCTGCCTGCAAGGGAATCAAAGATTGACTATGCAACCTTCACTCAGGCCATGCAGGGTCTTCCTTCCATTGATTCTCGCCCCTAAATTGTGTCATGCCGAGAGGCGACTTTCCCTTATTGCCAAATCTGTCTTCCCTTACTAATACTCTGTCATCACATGCTGGAATCTCGTGGCACCTCCTTACTATCCCAACCTCTGTTAACAGCAAACACTGTCGGCCCTGATGGCAAACAATATAATATATTGCAGGTTTACCTTGCCCAGGGGTTCAGTCAAGTATAGTGCTCCTGGTTGATGGGTGTATAGCTAGGGCTCTCGCTATATAGACATGACCCGAAGATGGCATAACCAGGCCCAATCTTTCGGCCTCAAATATCAGTAATGTTAGGCCAATGCTGGGCTCAGGTGTTGTGGTGCATAGTTGGATCTCAAGGGTCGCGATACAGGCCTGGAAGATGGGCGTGGTCACTGGCACACAACACTCAGGTGACAATTATGAGGGTAGACCCGAAAAGGTGATCGACCCCTTAAACGGTATTTTGGGGTTTCCCTTTTCCTTGGTCTATAGGCTAATAAGAACAGACTTAATATTATTATAAGCCATTAAAGCTGCATGCATCAGATATTAGGACAACAAAATGTCTCACCAAATTTACTCATGTTTGAAGTATTTAAGTATTTGAAGTCGAATCAGCCGAGAGAAAACGCGCGCCGGTGAGCGATAATAAGTGTAAACAACAACAGCAAATGATTTCAGCGGGCCACCGCTTCAGACTTTCATGAAGGCCAGCAGCACAAACAGTAGGGTGAATTCCTCCACGACTTTAGTCAAATGGCTTTCAGATGGGTGGGAAAATAACTATCAAAAAGTAGAGAATAATTTAGTTTTTTATCGATGTTTTCTGAGAATGCAGCTTCAACAGCGTGCATTGCGATGATTCATGGTGTCTGAACTGAGCATGGGAATCAAAGATGGCTTTCGAACTAGGACCAGATCAATTTTTTAGATAAGATCTTTAAAACAGAAAATGTCAGTTTGGTATTATGATTCCGATACATTCTTTTCTCGAATAATCTCGAATACCAGCGATGATGTGTGAGTAGTATATGGAGAGTCGCTTTATGTATGTATTAACAATTATATTTATTGCAACAACAATCTTCCCCTCATGCATGTCCATTGATTGCAACAAAGGTGAATGGAAGTATGTCGTGGTAAAGAATACATAACTCTTTCCCTATAAAGAATATATGACTCCTCACAACATGAACGAATTCAATTGATATGTGTGAGTATGAGTGTTCAAAAAATAGATACAGATAGTCAAGCGGAAGGTTCATCGGTGTTGTATGGCAGAGTGTTATGATAGATTCACCTGCACTGGAGCATGTCTCCACACTTTTCAGTGATGCCCCTATTGATATCACCAGGATGTGTTCTGCTATTATTTCTGTAGTGCATGTCTGGCTTTGGGATATAATTGTTATTTGCTTAGTCCAAGTCATGTCAGACTTTGGTTACAGCGTGATACATCATGTACATGTATATGCGGGATGTGGGTTGTTGTAACATTGGGCATTCAAACGCTAATATGGGTACATATAATATATACATCATGTCGAAGTTGGGCTCATAGGTTTGAACTCATTGATTTGAAATAGTGGGTTCCAAATTCAAGCCTTCATTTGTTTATCATGCACTAGAAATAAGAAGAAGAAGCAGTTTCTAAAAATATATTATCACTTACATGCGAATCACATGTCATTAGAATAATATGCAATTATATTAATTAATAATTATAATGTTTAGGGTATCAACAGTGTATTTTTGATTATCTATACATATAGTGGGAAAAGAAAGATATACCATTCAGCTTTTAAAGACCTGTTTCAGAATAATGTTCTGGAGGAAATATACGTAACTACTTTACAAGGGATATACATGTACTGATAATTATCGGGACAAAGGACAGTTCTTGCCTTTTAGGATTCCTGTTTTTAAGATTTCTTTTAAAAGAATGAGCAATATTTAATTTACCCTTGATATTATTTGAATATACCTATACTACATCGATAATTCGGCAGTAAGTTATTTTAGTAATTGACCTCTATCATGCTATAATATTAAATGATCGACTGATGGCCACCATTATCTTCATTATAAGCAGATGGATTATGGACCGACCTGCAGGTGGGTCTATTTACTTTATTATACCGATCTCCGAGCAGCTCTATGGTAAATAAATACATCAAGTATCGACAAAAAGATTTAACCAGAGTCAACTAAAGCGATCCATACCTTTTCGCATTCCTATGACCTCGACAGATGAATAATTTCATAAAGCGAATGTCTATCATCAATATAATTCTTAAGTCACAATTTGTAAAACTGCACTCTCAGTTAAAATTTGGATGATTATGCCCAGTCGTGTTTGCTACAGAGCTTCTGAAACGTCCTCATTTGTTTTTGGAGGACCCACCCATAACCTTCCTTATGAAAGCTTCACTTATTATCGCTCACGGGCGCCGTTTTCTCTCGGCCGATTCGACTTCAAATTCTTGTATTAACATGTAACAGCAGTGGAATATCTATCAGGTTAGTACTTTAAGTTATAACATGAGTAGATTTTGTTTGTCATAGTAGCTGAGAATGCAGCTTTAAATCATTATATAGATACATGATGGAGAGGTAAACAGCTATTGATCGCTAACAGGAAATCATTTGAGGATTTTGTTTTACTCTATTGAGCACATGCCACTGACATCCATTCCAGGATACATTATGTAATCCTATAAATGCAGATCATAATGAGCGTTCACAACAGTGAGATGGCTCTGCATCATCATCAAAATATCGGAATCCCAGAGCATTTCATTCCGGAGCCAAGCCATAGAGTGTCCTTTGAGGCCATTGGGGCGGGTCACTGTTCCCATAAGAATACCATAACTAAATCGACTAACTATGGATCCGAGTTGGGTGGCTTATAGCTGTGTGTGATGGCAGCTAAATAACCACTAATGATAATACGGATGCTCAGAGTATTTACCCAGCGATGTTGGCCCCCGTCGATGGCCTCGGCCTAATCAGGTTTCAATTAGCCACCGCTTGATCCATTGCACCTGCTGCTATCAAGCAGAGATAGAATCATTTATGACATGTGAATCAGTGTGTAATGAGCAGCTAAGGGCATCAGTGGGGGTACAGGAAGGGAAAGGGATAGGCAGATTCAAAGGCACCCGGGTTGCCTGAATGAATGCTAGTACATACCCAAGAGAAATAGAGTATAAACATCTACAGCAAAAGAGATAAAGTATGTTGTTGCAATTAAGGAAGAGACCATTTAATATGTCATATGCAATGATTCAGGATATGAATGATCTATCATTGTCCCTAAAGTTGCATGTACACTTGATAATGAAGACTCCCCGCCCCCCCCCTAAAAAGAGAGGACCCCCCCCCCCCCCCCGCCTCCATCCGAGTAGCATGAAGGACAAATGAGTTGTTATATTGAATGTCTCCACAACTGACAGGGGAGGATGATAGTTGTTTTACACGTTTACCGAGCATCATAAATTTAATTATCTTGGATGGACTTCAAGTTGATCTAGATTCATGGACTAAAGCTGCTTATCAATCATCCAATGGGATGGTTCTGAATTTTTTCTCTCGAATATTACCGAAGTGAGGTACTGATATAGATGTCATGAAAATATAGGAGTGATCTTTTAATCTGGAGCGCCTTAAAATTTAATGATCTTTTGAAGTTCTTTGATTTAATTAACGCATTGCTAACTTTTCTTCAATGTGTTGTCCCTATACATTACATCTTTTCCTGTTAAAAGCATTTTTAATGGAATTTCAATGGGAAAAGTGTTAATAAACAATGTTTATGGGATCCGTGTATACACAGTGGAAACCACTGCAACAATAACCATAACCCTTTCTTAACCATGCTATTTCTTATAAACGATTAAGTACTGGAAATATGTTCCAGTCGTGATATTATTTCTCAGGCAAGAACTATGTATATAGCATCAGATTTAAAAGAGAATTAATCCTGAAGTAAATACGAGCAAAAAATATCATGTCACTATATCACATTTGCGCCATAGGAAAATTGGTGAACTCCGGGGAAGATGGGGGAATGCACCCAAAGTCAATATGGTGGCAGAGAGTATAGCAAAGTCCCCCGTGTAACTGGCATCAGACACTATGTAAGGAGATGGACCCCATCAGCAGCAGTATCCGACTGGGGCTCATGTCAGTCCCAAACGGATTACAAGTAATCCCTACTACACTATCCATTAACGATACCGTCGGAGGAGAGAGGCAGAAAATACTAATATAAGCCCCTATACGTCGGTCTCTATACCAAATAAAGAGGGAAGCTTAGCAAAGAAGAGGTGAGCAGGCGACCTATTGAAATGGGGCACATGGCTTAGTACAGTAATCCGGCTACGATGCTGACCTCGCGCAGGCGCACTGGAGAGCGGATCCGGAAAATAGGTTTGTCGCAGTCTCCCAAGGGCGCCCACTTCAGAGACGCGTGGATGTGCGTATTAGATCTACTGTATTTACTCAACTTCAGATGTCGTCGAGTGTAATTACTAAGTACTACTCCCAAGCGATAGGCTCACAGATCTGAATATACGAGAGTTGGTCTTTTAACTTATTTTCTTTTTTCACTTCTCGATTTGTTACCTCGTTTTTGTGTTTCAGGCTTTTCTTATTCTTGCAGCATTTTTTTTGTCGAAGTAATGCCGTGTTGAGACTCTAGTGGAATGCTTTAAATTAGAATGCTTTAAAATGGAATACTATAAAATGGTTTGATCAAGGTAATTTACTTTCGAGATTCAATAGAATCCCACTGAATCCCATCGGGGAACATGGTCTTTGAGTAAACCCCGACTGTGATCTGTGATGCTTGCCGGTTGGTAAGTGTCCTGGGGAGGATGTGGGGTATTGTCGCTTAAGGCTTTTGTGGGCTTTGCTCGGGTGAGCCCCTTTTATAACACAGGTGGGTCTGCGTGAGGTTCACCACAAAGGGCATTTAGGTATAAAATACGATTAGCTTGGAATCACAGATCACATGGCCATCCACGAGTCCTCACTGGCTGCACCGTCAGGCGTTAATCTTTAATAGACCCCAGGTTTCCAATTCAATAATGACGACAGCCAGTCCAAAAGTCACTCAAAGACTTCAGTCGAACCTGGCCACAATGTCCCTGTTCTAGAGGAGCATGTATTAGTCACCAGTTGGTGTTAGCACTCCTTGGCCAGAGCTAATGTGAAGTGAATAGGATTTGCCTGCCACCATCGCTTCCTCTGACCCTAAGTGCGTCTTTCTTTAAATATGTTATCGCATTACAGGTCCCCATGGGAGAGTCTTCCTCGAGTCAATGTATTTTAACAATTTGGCTTGGTTTCTGTTATTTCAGTAGAAGATAACGCGGGGTTTATTTACTCCAAGTAAACAGACGCATGTATTGTGTCAGAGAGGTAGAAGCAACTGATATAATTGATTCTTATTTGAACCCGTTTGTTATCTATACTATTCACTGAGGTAGTAGTATATGCAGTTGGGGGAATGCATCGGGCTAACGAGGGTGGTAATGTTATCCACAGTATAAATGATTGATTACGGGACCCGGGGTCTGGTCGCATTGCTCTTTAGTGAGACAGCAATTGAATTTAAAAAGTCTTCCGAAATTTCAGGAATGTATTTAAAGTCTTTAACAATTTCTTTATCGATATTTCATCATGCGTTAGCTGGGATAAACCAATACATTCTCTCTGCATAATGATAATGGCCTTATGACCGATAGTACATGTGCACATTGTTTGTCTTTCTGGACAACGCCAAACATAGCTATAGAACAGAACTTAGAGAAGAGCTCGAATAATGAGTTTGCTCTTTATTCCTATCAAATAGAATTGGATATGTAATTGGCCTTTAATACAATAAAAAAATAATGTATCGCGAACCAAAGTAGGAATCGCAACCATCAATGTTTTCCTTTGCCTTTGAGAACAGCAGGCCACACACATAGTAAACATGGGATAAATTTCATTCTTAAAAAGTGATGGTGGCATATGGGGAACAATCCATGCCTTTATCAACTAGCACGCACCGAAGCCCATCGCATTCTGCCTGAGATGATCCGCGTTGCTCTTAGATCTGTGATCAAGGTCCTCTGGCCCTTAATCCTACTCTCGAGTAATTGGGGATCCGCGGTCACGGATCAGAGATGAAAACAAACACAAGATGAGAGGGTTTCACGGATGTATATGCCATTTAATATTGTCCTCAAAATCAAAACAACTTCTGCCAGTACGATTTACTCTGCGTCCATCGCATTGGAGTCATCTTTAAATGAGCCTCGGATGGACCCACAATTCAATTTCGTACCATTGTTTTATGTTTTTGAAAAATATTTCCATAGTATTTTAAGTTCCACATGTATATATCGTATAGTAATCCCATTGACCCTTTTGTAATGGTGACAAATGAGCAGATCCTAGAGAACCTATAGATTGGGGTCAAAACATATCTGTGTAGAGTTTGGACTTGATGTTATGAAGCCCGAAAGGCATTTCCAACACATTGTCCCTTATTTGAAAGGCCTGTTTTGGTTATCGCTGGATCCCCATCTGTCCGATCATTCTTAGGTGCAAAGAGTGGAAGCCAAAATGTATACACGCACAGCATCCAGAGTCCTAGATAATTATCTTCAGGGGAAATTCCCAAACGCTGAGACTGGCAATAGGACGAAGCAATCAATGGCTAAAATGATCATCAGTGGATTAACAATTGGGCAAGGCGGAACTAATCCAGCAAGGACGAAATGTGAAATACTACACTGGTATATCACGAAGGTCGCATTCACACCCATGCATGCAGATGTGTCGATGTTCAGAGTCAATATGGAAGACGATACTCCAGAAAATAACCAGGATTGAGTGGAGTATATCCATGCAGGAAGGATAATATTATCATCTGAGACAGGGCTTCCTCGTGCATATTGACCTGATCACTTGATGACACATGTGGCCAAAAGTTTCATCAATTACAGTAAACGGAACCAACAGTCAGCACCATCCATTATTGAGGCGATGCCACAGTTATTCTCCTTTCCCCGTGCATGCCTATGTAACAGCAGGCCCTTACGCAGCCACTTGATATGTCATCCTAGGACCTGACTGTTTGTGCATGTTGGCTCTGATGAGCAACTCAAACCACCCGCCTCCCACTCTCTGCGCATGCTCTCAGATTGCTGGTAAGGGGCTGACCTCTCGCCCACGAGGACACAATCAAATTTGGGCTCTTGTAATTGATTTTGTGCCACTATCTGCTATCATCTTACACTAATTGTTACCGTCTACACGTTCCTAGCGGCAGTGAAAGGAATGCCGACTGCGCCATCAGGACTTCATGTGACTCCAGAACACCCCGGGTCCCAGGACACTGGTCGCTGCCTCCACACGCTGACCCTCATATCTCGTCTAATTGCGCGGAATCCCGCGTGATGTTAATTGGTTTAAGGGCGAGGCGAACGTTGGTGGACTCTCTGGTTCGAGTGGGCCCTGCGCTTCTTTCATTGCATTAAAACAGCAAAGATTTTCTTCCGAGTGATCTCAATGAAGCTTCGCCTTTGCTGCACGTGTATGGAGTTGGAAAATGTGTCCGTCTTCCTAAGAAGTAAAACGTCAGCCATTTTAGTCGTCGAAAGTTTTCTATTGCTGTTGGTTATTCACTGTTCATTCACACAGTTATTCCTGGGAAAATGTTTTTTTCTCTAATAGAATATTTGTGTTGAAAAGAAATAAGTATACGAGAGACTTAGAAAAACACTTACGATCTAATATACTCATCCGATTTGAACTGATTAATACAAATCCCGTTCGAGCATTCGGCCCATTTTTACAGAAACACTCCAACTCTATATAAATATCAGGGATTATAAAGCAGAACATATCCTTATCGGGAAAAAACCTCCCCCACAATTCGCTTGTGAATATGATCTTGCGCGAGGTGAGCGCGATTCATTACTTGGATATGTATTTTATCTAATCCCTCTCAGGGAGGGATGAATTGGCCCTAACGAAGCCAACTCTAGTTATACACCGTATCAACGGGTTCCTCCGAGGCTTGAACGTTACTCAAACGATCCCTGCTCTAACGAGACTAGACCATTCAATGTAGTAATAAGTGCCTCAAATATCATTACTGCTGACAAGAAGTAGGGAAATTGACGGGGCTCGACCACCGACGGGGAGTCTTTTTAAATGAGTGAGTTTTTCGACCGAGCCCTCAATTTGCCAGAAGAAATGCGTCATCCTGCTTCTAAATGGCCACTCACTGTGGTGTTTTTTGACTCGACAAAGAGAAATCATCATTCCTATCGGTCGCATGGATGCTAATGTGAGAGGTTGGTGCATACTCGACCACAGCAGGGGGAAAACAGTATTAATGTTCCCCTAATAACCCTTACCAGATGGGCTTTCTGACAAGTCTAGAGGTCCCGGGCAAACCAGCATCTTCTGCTTAACTAAACAGTCACAAAGAACCGAATTAGTTTAGATGTCATGGACCAATTTTGCCCGGCCCCAAGACCGCTAATTTTCCCTCCCTTCCCCTCTCTAATCCTCAACCCCATGGCAGGGGATGACAATTCGATGTACTCTCACAAAGTGGATTTTTTGCGCCCAACTGCCCCCTTTATCTCGGACAAAGGCCAAAAGACATTTGTTTTTAAAGGCCATTCAGCCTAGTCTGTATTGTTTGCTTTTCACAGAAGGGGCTCCTCTTTTTGGTCGTGGATGAGGAGTTGCAGCCTTGAGCCCGATGCCTCTATATTGGCTGGTATAGCTACTTTCAGCAGGTGTCTGTGTGTATTCAGGTAAAGAGATACTGGATGGTTGGTTAATACCATTAGGCTCAAAGGGCATTAGTGCTCTGGTGCCCTTTGGTGTCTGCTATCAACTTAGTCAGGACCTGGTGACCCTAGAACATGACCTAGATATATCCCCCCCGATGACCATATTATGGAAATATCTCTGTCAATGAAGACAGCTTTGGGAATGGAAGCCTGATAAAAAGCTTACCGGACAAAATATTTCATAGGGTCTAAGGTTTGAACTCGGGATTCAGCCAAATAATGTTAATCTCCAATATATGTTGGCAGCATTTATAAAAAATAAGAACATTTTTGTTGGCCTTTTATTATTTGTAGAACCCTCTGGCTATCAATATTACACTATAAATTTTCGATAAAACAGAAATTGATTGAAAATAGTAATTAGTAGACTAATATAGGTGTTGTGTCGCATTGCTGAAATTCTAATTTTGCACATACTGGCGGCAATGATGCTTCTCTTGTACATTCTCTATATTTTACTATATCATTTTTCATTCAGATATTTTCATGTAGCGATATACTCCCCAATGCCGAGAAAAACCTCAAATTGATCAATACAGAAGTATTTTTGGTTGTTTGTGTCACGGTAGAAATTGAATACATTCGAAGAAGGCAAATGTCTAAATTTGGCATACTATAATGGTGTCTTTCCTGAGAGACCTTTCCGTCCGTTCCGATGAATTTCAGCCATTTTTATCAGCAGTAATGGGCGTCTAGATCGTGAGAAAGCTATCCACATAAGTCCTTTCAATGTAGGTGTGCCCTCAAGGTCATGTCAGCGTAAAAAGCTGGTATGTGTCCGTTCGCCGAGGTCTTGCCTCGTGCTCTATGGAGGGAGTTAGTGGCAGCCTCGAGGGGCACTCCCTTCCTTTATTATCGTTCAACAAACGGTCTCCAGTCGCATGACGATCCGGAGAAACGACTATATAAAAGGTGATATAAATTACCACTGCCACACACAATTTTGCCAATTTTCCAGCAGCCAACGCGAGTCAATACCGATGGCAAATTGAAATTACCCGATGTCAATCGCAGTCGAACGACGTCAGAAGACGATTGTTGGAAGTTGGGTGCGCTTTCATGTCGCTTCGAAGCGGGGCTAGGCTGAGATCACATGAAGGCTAAGTTGGTCTGACACAAAGATCGCTCACAATGTTGCACAAAATCTAAACTTGATTGCCATGCGATCTGCTGTATGATATGAAGGCAATAGAAGGATGTGACTCCAGTGGCCGACGCCGCTGACACGCAAGACCTGTATCGACGATAAAGTACATTATGCTGGTAGTTCTTAACTTCCTTCCCCAACACACAGATTCAGTTCCCTTTTTTCCTCGGAGATAGACAGGGTCGGATTTAGGAAAGGCAAAGGATCTAAAGGCTTTGCTTTGAGCAACTTCTGAAGGGGGGAAACATGAGCATCTGAATGAGTGCATTTTGTGTCAGAGGAACTCAAACTTGCTCCTGATAACCTCAGTACGATTTAATCTGTCGATTTTGTATTCTTGAGGCAGGCTAGATTATTTTTATCATTTTCCTATTGAATTTGTGAATATGATATAAATCGCTGATGAGCAAACATAGGAAACACTTTTCTTCCCAGACGGTAAAATTCCCTTCTCCACTTCATCTGATCTGACTTTTGATAAATCTAGAGATTTTCGAAATTTGCACTGTATCGAAATAATGGGTATAGTTCTACATTTTGGTCGTATTATTTTGGCATCTGCATCTTCCTCTTCGTCAATCCACATCAATCCACATCTTGGGACTTCAGCGATAAATCTTACAAGACTTCTGTATAAAAAATAAGAGTGGAAGTAAAAATACGTATATAAGCACATTGTCAGCTAGGATGCAATTGATAAAGACTAGAAAAGTGACATAGTGGGGGTCGGGTGTAATCCTCAAAGCTCGGATGTCATTGATAATCCCTTCCTTCTGAGCCACTTTGCCCGTCGCCATCATACCGGATGATAGCTGGTGTTTCACCGAAAATCGCCCCATGTTTAATGCAGCTGGGCAAAGTAGATTAGGGCTTGGAGCTAAGGCCATGTCGGTGCGCCTTCAGGTCTCAACAAACCAAATCTTCTTCATTGGATATCAGAGTATCCAAAAATAATAGCGGGCGGACACACATGACCCGATGAAGTTAGGCTGGGTTCATGATCTAGATAATTTGATAAATCAAAAAGGATTAATCAAAAGTATACATTGAATGAAGAGGACATAGCCTTGCAGTGCCTTTTGGTCGTCAACAACTGCGCTGTGCATCATTTGTGGGTTGGGGTTTTATTTGGTAGCGGTATAGCTTGATTTTATTAGTTCCAAACGTAGAGGGGGCCATGGGAAAAAGCATGGAGTTGTGTGATGCTTGGCACCAGTCCGAGGAGGAAGCTGGGGTAATTGGGATAATGACACCAACGTCCACAGGCTGTGGGCACCAGAGGGTGATCTGTATAAGCAAAAGCAACCATGGCAGGGGGAAGCGTGCATGACGAAAATGAGCAATGGTCAATGCACTGGACATGGAGCTTTCCTCTATACTAAGGGTCGGGAGGGAGGACCTCATCATCCCACTGCACATATTAGTTGAGTGGACAATGGGTGAACAGTTCAGAATGATGTTGGTCGGTTTGTTTAGCTACCACGCCCATCTCCCCAATAGAAATTGGCTCCCAACAGTGGCGCTTATGATGCAAGGCCCCGGGGGTCGGGGGACCTCAGTTATCCCAGGATCATTCAGGCATGAATCTTGAGGTAGCCAGAGGCAACACTTTGCCGCTCCATTGCTCGCGCTGATAGAGACCGAATCCGACAGGCGATATGGCGATAGCAGAGACACAGCTTGCCCATCAGAGCTGCACGTAACGTCAGTCAATAGCGACCACTGGTCAGGTAATGGTCAGTCTAGTGGCCTTGACCAGTGACACTCTCACCCTGTCTAATGATGCGAGCCAAATGAGCTGGTAAACGGTCCGATATTGACCGGTTCTCTCCATTGTCCTTCATACACGATGTCATATCGCACGCTCCAGTGCAACTGACCAGGTCACTGGACAGCGGTCACTCTCCCCTATGGCACTGACTCAGACCTGGCCTCGTCCGCTCAGAAGATTTCTCACACAGATTGGTAATAACCAGGGTGCAGCCAAACAGCAATACAGGCAAAGGTGGTTCAGTACATGTTCTATCATATTTAGAGGTTCACCTTCTAAAATAGCTAGTGGAATTAGTTTCGCAGCCTATAATTTTCATACGAAAATGAATCTCATAAACACTATACAAACACTACACATACAAACAACATGAAATTTATATATATATATATAAAAAAAGAAACTAACCCAAAACCCTCAAATATTTTTTTAAAATCATTATTGATCTATATCTGAAATTGGTGATATTGTTCATAAATCCTATTAATGCGTTCCACTCCGTAAGGATACATTTTAACATTGTTCTTTATGATAATTGTATATCAATGATCAATTGCCAGGTGGTAGATGAAAAAAAGACATAATATGATACCCATGTGCATTGGTTGACATTTAATTACTCAAAGGTACCTTCATTTGAGAAACATGTACAGATATCAGTGATCCCAAATTTAGTACATGTATATTATTTGATACAATTACATCCATGGAGACGAATAAAATGCCTGTAATGAATAGCCAATATTCGCTGTTATTGAAATAAGAAATATGGATTGCGGGCGATTTGAATATTCTTCTTACACTATTTTCAATCAAACAGCCATCCATAGGACCATCCATGGGTCCAGTGATTTGATTTAAGACAACAGTTGCTGATATTTTGACAAGATGAACAGTTACGCTTTAATAACACTCTTGGCTGTGCTTGGATTAGATTAAAACCGGCTTAATCAAGTGTGCCGAGATTGAAATAAAATAAGCATCTATAGCCCAGTTTCCAGTTGTGTTGGGATTGAAAGGCCAAGTAATAACACAGAATATTGAAATGATCCCTCTCCTTTGGCTATTGTCCTAATTGATTTGTACGTGGCCATCTGCCATTGGCACCCAGCCGCGGTTCCCAAGTATTACGTTGACCCATGATCGTCTTTGGTTTCAGCCATGAAACCGACGAGCAAGCTATAGTATAACATTGACGAATAAAATATCAAATTGTGTGTTAGAATAAATGTTATGATAATTTGATTTGATTATTTTACCTATTTACACAAATGTAAGTCTGTGTGGTTGTGATATTTAGCTATGAGAATTTATTTATTGACCGTAGTTTACGTAAGCTCGTACCTCCCTCCCAGGCTATTTAGGTTTGGTTTTAGTGTTAGGAGTTATGCTACGATACTTTGAATTATACATGATGTATTTAACCCATTTACACATAACATTTTGGTCTATACATCTGAATATGGCGCAGTAATATCATGATTTAATTATATATAATGTTTTGTGATTGTGATATTTTGTCATAAGCATTTATTGATCTTAATTTACCCACCTCCCAGGCTATGTATAGATTTGGTTTTAGTGTTAGGAGTAAAATAAATGGAACAAAGTATATAACGTATAGGAAAAGATTACCTCAGAAAATTTTGAAATTCTAATGTAAACATCACAATTGTGATGCAGCCTTATAAATGTCACTATTTATTACTCATCAATTTTTCATCCATGTCACATGTCCATGTTATTCCATAAAATCCAACATATATATTACGTATATGTTAAATTATATTAACAGCACAAGCTAGTGTTTAGTACACATTAATCAATGCAATAAGAGACGATTCATTCATTCTCATGTCAAGGGCATTAATTGGGACATACATTTACTGGGTTCCCTAACCAGGATCTCTAAATATTTTCATTCATTCGTATTGCTGTCACAGCCATCATACATTTGGTATCACCGGTAAGCAATACGAAGATTAGGACGTGAATATATTCTAAAAGAATACACCTCGCACCTACCACTGATTCAATTAGGTATTCAGTCCATGTATGGGACATAATATTGACGTGATAGACAAGGAGGGGTCATTACACAAGTTGATGAATCAGCAAAGGAAGGGGGAAACTATCAGGACATCTATCGTCGCTCCCTTGTCGGGGACGAGGCACCGGCTGGCCAAACCTGATTAGGTGTCTATGTGATATTGTCTTTCTTCCGTAATTGAATAATAGAACTCATTACTTACACAAATGATTGTCGACGTGGTGAAATAACGCCGGGTAACGCTTCCGCCGCGGGCGATATCGCGCTTGCAAATAGTGCGCGGCTGGAGAGGGTGGGGAGGCGTACTTAGCGTCGTTTGTATCTATATGGATTTCTGGGGTCATCTGGCGATTGTGGCGTCACAAAGCAGACCAGCTGGGGTAGAAGGAGGAGGCTCAAATAAGAGGGAGGAGTCATCGCCGGGTGCGCGATGGCAGCCGCGACACGACGCCTCGGGCGATATGGGTAAACATGTCGCGATGAAGGCCCAATCACACGAATAGCTTCCGCCGACAAATAGTTCGCCGGCCTATTTTAATCGCCATCAGAAATTGTGTCACTCCGCGTAGATGAAGTCGGTGCTCGAGTCACACTTCTTGTGTTTCTCTTTGTAATTAGCGTTTCCAGTTCCTCTGGCAGTGGAGGAAGAGGAAGCTGAACCACGGCGCGCGTGCGCACTCTTGCCTTGTTTTCAGTGAGCCAATAAGAGAACAAAACGAAGACCCCATCACAGAGCAAGCATTTTAATTGTCGATAGGCCCCATTAGCTGCCTCCTTTGCTCTATCATCCAGGCTCCCTCTTGTTAGCCAACTCTAAAACTTGGATCGGAGAGAATGAGAAAAAAAACATCCCTTCGCTTGGAGATCACAGACTCGTGGGGGTACAGAAGCAAAGCTGGCTGTGAGCGATAAGAGTGAAAACTTAAAATAAGCAATCTCCATATTTTATATAAGGTCCCATACCCCTAGGCTAGCCGATACCTTGTTATGCATATCACAATTGTAAATCAATTCAGACAATCTTCACGAACGGTTAGGGAGGCGCAGTTCCCAATTATATAGCAATCTATTGAGACACTCTTTTCCAGACTAGATTATCATAGCTTTAACAAGGCTTTCTTCATGGGACAGAAGTAATCCCATTCCACGTTCCATGAAAAGCTTAATCATTTGACACCTCGTATTTCTATCTCGCAGCATTTAAGTGTGTGGGCTCCTTCGCCCGGTTTTTACGTCCTCCATCCCATCTTTGATAACAGCCAGGGAAACCTTAATCGTTGCTCATATTATCTTCCCACACATGTGATAATGCTTTGTCTCTGGGAGATCACATACTTCGTTAACGCCGGAGCCGAGGCGTTTTGAAAGCCTAGTTGTATTTACCAAGGCATTAAATGTGCAAATTCATTTCATTCCATAATACACTCATCAAAGCATCACCATCTATGATGTCCTCTGTTAAGTAGGAGGAAATGTTATTATTCAAAAGCTACAAAACAACACCATTTGGCTTTGGTAAATCTATTATAACTGTCATCCTGAGACTGCTCCCTAACTTTTCACTTAAAGGCCATTATTAAACACCATTATAGAACTCGTAGCTTTCACCGTTGAAACTTTTCCCACTTTTAATTTTCTCATTCTGTGTATGGCAGTCTTGATTCTCGAATCCTTTCATTCAAAGGCAATAAGGAATGAACAATATGCGAGCTACAAATATAATTGCCCCTGGGCTATATGTGTGTTGCTTTCTACAAATGAACTGCTCTTATTAAGATTTGATATATAGTTTAACATGAAGCGTACTTCATGAAAGTCCTTATATGTACATAATGTTTATGAGACAAGAGCCTAGGAATTTCTATCCACAACTCGCTACAGGAACATCATGGCCAATTGAATTAGAAGAGTCATTGTGAACGTGGCAGGTTCAAGGCAGAAATTGGATATGTTCCATTAACAAGCGATTTTTCTGAAAACTGTATATGTTGAGCTGAGTAAGTGCGTATATGCATGAATTATAATAGGCGTTAGTTGTAAGGTGCATAACTATGGAAGGCTATCATTTATCACCAGATATGACCAGAGATAGGCACGGCGTGGTTCAGTTGTGGTATCGCTGGTTGCTAACTAGACACCTGAGAGGTGATATACCATCACACCTTTTGTCAGGTGCGCAGCACCTATTTGGCATGAGTGTCCTTGTTTCCACCCCATTGCCAATGGAAGAGCATTTTCTACCGTATCAAGTATGTCACTTAATCATGTTGTGAACCGTCTGTTGAAGTACAAAATGAGCAGTGGACCGAAGGAATAATGCAACAAGGAAAAAGATTCGACAATAGGCTTTATTCGGAAAGGGTGTTGCTCAATGCCTTGCTGGTAATTGAATATCTCGTTTAAGTAGTAGAATATTTCCCATAGTTAGGAAATGACAGGAAAATATGTGAACAGAGCAAGGCTTTGTGTTCATTTATTCTGACATTTTTATTAGATTTATGTCGCTCTTTGCAAAAATACCCATTTCGTAGAAGGGCGATATAAAGACTTTAAAGTAGCTCTTCATTCTTAATAGGAATTTCTGGAATGTAATAACTTAGGGTTTGATAATAGACAGGTTCGCATTTTAACCCTAAACTTCAGTCACTGCAGAAACAACTACATCCTCGGGGTCTATTTAGGCAAATGCATTTAATTCTTTTTTCCTCTTGAGGGTTTAGGCCTTATCTAATGTCATTCATTCACCCATTGTTCCCAAATTTGCTCTCAGAGCTCTCTTCAGCTTTAACCCTCGTGTCAGATGAATCAGACCGTTGCTCTCCCCCTTCCTTCTCACTCCCACATTATCGCCATGTTAAAGTACAGCTTTCGCCCATCTCCCATCGCACGCCCTTATCGCCGGGGTGACAGGACATGGCTTATACCCCGGGCGTCTCTCTTATTCTTTCCATGTCCTGACCACTGGAGCAATGAACTGGAGGCGAGGGACACGAACTCCGGGCTTGCCTGGGAGGAGCGTGACATGTAGGAAATGTGTCTCTAGACAGCGCCTTCGCAAGTCGCTCGGGACATCTGTGATGGAGTGATTGGGCTGCAGGTTTGGCTGGTACAAGTTGTGTGCAGCCACACAGAAGTTGTCCCACTCTGACTCATGGACATTGTTCAGTGATAAGATGTTCGATCTGCCTTTGGCAACAGAGAGGATTCACTCCTCAAGGTAGAGACAAGATAATTCCAACTATAACTTTAGTCTCAGACACAACAATAATAATTCTACTTCTAGCCTTGTACCCTTTTTTCATAGGTTATTAACATACCAGTCTGAACTATTTATAAATTGATCGCGATACCGTTGTAAAGGACTATTTTCCAATCTCTTATCAATTTACATGCACGAATTTGGTAGTGCAGTAGGTTATGTTTTACCCCAACCAAAGATTGGTTTAATATCATATTTGATTTCACTGATGGTGTTGGGGGTAACCCACTATATATGTTCGTCCCAAGTATAATAATTATATTGAACACCTTTCATCCGTGGTCAATACCAATCATAAAATTGCTTATCTTTCTTCTTATGCACAGTATACACTACAACCGACCTGTCAAAAAGAACATTATGGTCCTTGATAGTTGATAATTTCAGGTGGATTTAGTATCTATATCTTCTAGTATATCTATCATTTTCTTAATAGATGAATTGCAAAATCGTTATTGAAAGAACATACCCCATGTGCACTTCTGTTGTTGTGTTGATTCTGTAGGTGGAGAGGGGTGCACTTCTGTAAAGACGATATAGTGATAATCACACAAATGTTTGTTACGCGAGTATGTGCAACATTTTTAGTTACATCAATTCTGAATATAAAATGTATTCGCTTTACGTACTTTGAAATAATTGATCAAAATGAACATAATTTAAAATTAATGAAAGAAATAGAATCCATCACTATCAACTTTATACAGATAAAGATAGCTTTTAGACTTTGGATGGTGTCATGCTTGTTATAAAGGTCTCGTGTTGATGTATCAAATAGCTATGCAGCAAGCATGGACGTTAAATCAGAATATTAATTTTGATGAATTCATGGCGACTACTTAGGGATTACTACATAAATATAACATTTAGATCTACAATACAATAGATGTAGATATACAACACAATATAATTGCATGGCGTACGTTTAGAAGTGGAAGAACACGTACTCCAGGCCTTAGTATCTTAATGCATGATTTATATTCTTTTTATCTATGACAGAATCTGCTTCAGTTTGCTTTATTGATTCAAGCGCTTAAGTCAGCATTGATGTAAACAGGATGAAAGATTTAGGATCACCATTCTGGTTTTAAATGGAAATTCTGCCGCTTGTTTGTGCTATATTTGCCCATCCTATTCACGTAGTATTGTTGGGGCGTGAACTGAATACCTTTCCATTTATAAATGATCAATAACTCGGTAGGCTCAAGAGGAAACTATTTGTGGCATTGGCCACCCTATAGAAGTCCCTCCTTTTTATAAATATAAGCTCTTATCCCCTCTGCCAACGGATCCTCCGTATCACCCCCTGCTTTATTGATAAACATCAATTGTACGCGTCCGATCCTATTCAATTATTAATATACCTCATCTCGCCGTAGCTATGAATTAACTAGTGCACTGTTATATCCAATCACCGTGGCGTAATGATTTTTGCCGGCTAGGTGTTCACATATCTCAAATAGGCCTTCCCCTGAGAATAATCGAGCTGTCCGTACACTTGAAGTGTGCTATCTGGCCGCACAGAAGTGCCCATATGGCGTCGGAGTATGGCGTTTATTCTTCTCAAGATAAACACTCGCTGACAATACCCCCTGGAATATTCAGACAGGGAGGCATCCTTGTGCAGTGCACAGCTCGCTCCGTGTATTGATACTTGAGGAAAAGAGCTCCCGCTTAAGCAAACAGCCCATATAGGAGATGGCAAAGACTCGCGAAGAATTTTTGTCGCTATCTCGAGGGGTTTAGCGCAGTGTTGCCATATCTGGGGCAAGTATTCTTCCAAGACAAAGGCACGTTTGGTCAGGTGATAGCAATCCATGGTCTCATCTTGTTTTTGCCTGCCTCAGACATCTGCTCGTTGAACTGCTACGAAAAATATACTTTATACCATTTGGTACCGAAAGATAAAAGCATATATATGCCAAGTCCCATCCGTACGATTCCTGCGTGTACACTTTGAAGTATAGTACATGAGCATTTAGCTAGTCACCCCGAAGCCACCCTATTTAAGAATAAATTCATTGTATGAGTTAAGATTGCAGGATTTGTTTAATAAAAGGATTTGCAAAAAAAAAAAAAAATAAAAAATAAATTATATAGATGTTCTATGATGCGAAATGCGTATAAAGATATGGTCATATCTAACATAATCTGTGAACAGTCTAGGCTCCGATTTGAGAGAGTCCCTCCAAACAGAGTGAAAGCCTCTCGCTCCAAACCGCAAAATGCCATTATAATCCCATTAGGACGCCTACTCCAAGGCGGAGATAGACATTAACGCAGTAGGCGTCCAATCACTGACATACCACTTTTATATGATCTGAGAGGCTCTGAACCTAGTCTACTAGCAGAGATATGCTTGTTCCACAAGGTACTCCTTATATTTGCCATTTATGGTGTAATTCGGCAAAATACACTTATTTCTTAAGAGTAGTCGTTAATTCTTGATCTTCATATTTTTTTGATAAAGCATGCCTATTAATGAAGATGAAAACTTAAGATCAAACGTTGCCAGCACATATCCTTCCAGAGAAAATTGCCAAAAGAATATATGACTTATGATCGTATGGAAAAGGTATACAGAACAACGCGTCTCCAATGGCGGAACACACGCGATAATTTGATACCTCTTCCATTGAACTTCCCTTTGATACCTACCCCTTGCTTAAACGTAAAAACTAAGGATTAAAATTATTCCAACTTGATATCAATGATCAATAAGACATGAGCTATTTTTCGCCATGATTATGCGACATATACTACTTACATATGAACTGTCGACTATGGTTCGTGTAAGTAGTATATGAAAAGCATGATTATTCAATGGCGACTCTGAGAAGCGGCCTAGAGATTTCTGCTTATCATTACATCAAATAAATTATCTATTATGCTTCGACAACTTCGTACAAAATATTTAAATGTCAACAGTATAATGAGTGAGGAAATGATCGATGATTTATGCCTCAATGATGGCGAGTTGGACAAAAAAAATGACACCAAAAAAATCGAGACCAACAGTGGTTCATGAACTGCCGTCAGTTCGCTTACAACCTGACCAGACTTAATGACTTATTGATGAAACTCGCTGAGTAGTGGAAACCAGAATAATGGGCTCTTGTTCTCGGTCTGGATGAAATGACAGGGTTTATGAGGAGGTCCATGGTCGAGTTGAATCCAAAAATGTAAAGCTGCTCTGTAATTAGTCTATTATTACCCAGTTATCACTCTGTCACCAGCTACTCGCCTGGGAGTGAGCAGCTCTCCTTATACTGGACCAAGCACGCTGGTGACGTTACAGGTGAATGGAGAACTCACGTGGATGCATCTCTTTGATCTTTCCGATACCAATCTATATCAGTATCATACTATTGATCCCCGCAGACCAGGCAAAATAGCCAGTTACTGGAGCGTGCCTTCTATACCCCAATACGTTTTATAATGTATGAAGTGTAGGGGATATCTTTCCTACCATCTGACAGCTTGCTCTATAGTGCAATTCAGCATAAGCGCTCAAGGTTAGGGTGTGTATGTGGACTGCTACCATGGATGGCTACAGCTGACCTATAACTATTTCATTGCATATTGTTTGCTTTGCCATCGCTTGGGTACTTCCAACATCTCTCATTATTCAAATAATACTCCTCGGTTTGTCAATATAGAAAAGCCCGGTGACATTTGCTGTCAAAAGCTTTTCAAACTAACAAGGCAAAAGTGTGTCGTTATCTTACCTTCTACGCAGGCAGCAACTGCATGCTACATCGCACATCGCACTGTTGGATTGATATTTTCATGAAAGATAGAAATAAGTATGATAACACGAGTATTTAAGATAAATATATCGGCTTGTCTTTGTTACAAAATAAGTATCAGTATTTCAGCAATATAGAAACACATCAGAGGCAACAGTGACGCCTTTAAATCTCCTTCTATGTGCAGCATTCTTTGGCCATGGGAATTACATTGGCAGTAGGACTAACGCTTTCTGGTGTCTTGGGTTCATCCCCGTGCCACTCATTTCCCTGAGCGCAGCCAGGCGTCCAACAGCGAGATAAAGACGTTGTAATGGTAAAGGTCTAGGCCCGGGTGCCATCACCCTGTCTTTCATTGTCTGCCGGCTAGAAGAGCGCCAGAATTAATCTAGCACTACAAGCCCAAGCTCTAACGAAGGGAGAGGCATGCCATCACTCGCCAGGCCTTTTGTGGCCAAAGCAATCCAATTTAATTCTGTGAATAAGAGGCCTTCTTGTGTATAGACGAGGCGACACATGGGGCGTAATTAAACGGTTGTGTGATTTTCACATGACTGAACCCTTACTCTTTGGGTGTACCCATCCCGATGCTATCCAGAAAGAGGTCATGTTATATTGCCCAGATATAGGGGAAATGTGGCCTTCTTAAGTGAATGTGGCTTCCCTAATTGAAAATGATTGCAACTCATACCATGGTCTTTTTACCTATAATTGCCCCCAAAGAAATAAAATTAGTCACACAGTTGATATTTAACTGTTTAAAATAGGCAATTCCTGGGAGGATTTCTGGAAGTTATTTTTTGTATATTCTGTATAGGGGCCTATATATATCCAGGGGCTAGGGTCGGAAGCAATGCGTTCTCCAGGGCCATAAACAAATGCAATACAGAACGCTGGAGGAACAAACGATGAGAGTCGGGAGTTCGGTAACAAGCACCCAGGTGAACCCTGGCCATGGATCCTGCATGTCTGCAACCGCCCACTGCCGGCCAGGTGGGGGACTGGAGAGGTCAGTTGAACTTTGCCCTTCTCAGGAGACATAATTGACGTGCTCTGTTGACCCTTGAAGGCTGAGAACCTATTACAAGCCGTGTGGATTTCCTGCCGGTCGCTATCAGGAGGAACTGAGGCAGCGTTTTTCTCAGGGCCGAGGGTGAACAACAACACAATCATGTCCAGTTGCAGCTTCATTTGCGTTTAGAAAGTGGAATGTGAACCTGACAAAGGTGTTTGCTAGCGAGTAAAGCATTATTAATGTAACACCCGGTATTTATATACATGCATGCAAGGGAGAACAATATAATGAGGTTTAATACCAAAGGCTACTGAATCAAAACAGCTTTAATATTTCCTATATTCATCATATATATAAGTTTATTCAGCGTTGCTCAATAAATGAATGTTCTGATGAAGTGACAAATATGCGAGTATCAAAGTGTTTTAATGTTCTTGTAGATAGCATTGAAAATAATAGATATAGCGGCAATGATGCATTGAGTGCTGATACGGACGATTTAGTGTCGGGCCTAGTCTTGACAATATTATTGCCGGCTCTGCGCCCGATTTACTCCCAGAGACCTGTTCTTTCATATAAGTAAATATATAAATATCTAATTAATAATTATTAAGACCCCTATCGGCCGTGAATCAGCCGGCCGAAGGTGCAAGTGCATGTACAATGTATTCCTGGGGTAATGGTATGTACATAATCCAGATAGAGCTGCATTCCTTCCACATATCATTTCAGACGAATAGATCAACATGACAGTCACACTCAGAGAGCGAATCACTAAGAAGGCGAATCAGTATCCACCTGTATTTTATAGTAACAGTGCCTTTCTTCATACTGTGTTTGCTGAATGACGATTACAGCTTAGAAAATCCTTTGTACCACTTTCAAAAGCAGATATTCTGCGTCGGTTGTTAACAGCTCTTACAAAGGGACTTCTCTTTTTTATTTGGAGAGAATGGGTCTTTTTTACACTACAGAGGCGGCGACTGTAAAGATGCAGTGTCATCCGACACCACATTACATCTCCCACAAAACAAGCTAATAGACTCCTTCATCATGGACCATCTCAAGATCACCTCACACATTCACCCACCTCAATGCGAACAATCAAGCACAAAAACATCAAAAGAAAGCACGCCTTTCCTCTCTAATTTGAAACCAGAGCTGTCTTGCCATGAGCTCGCTGGGCTAGGAGTGTGCGCACATCTCTAATTCAGTAAGGGATTATCTCAATCTATGGCCGACAACACTATAGCAGGCAACTATCTGTATTGTGAAGAAGATTTGCATGTGTTGATGGGCGGGTGGTTGAGGGTGGTTTGTGGGAAAGAATGATTGAGGAGAGGTTGGTTTGGGGTGGGAGGAAGGGAGGGAGGGAATAAATTGGGGGGGGGGGGGACAGGAGGTGATACGATAGACCAGTTACGATGACTTGAGATTACAGTCTATACTATCAGATGGAAGGTGGGAGGAAGAGTTAAGGGTGGTCTCCACTGGCTGCGTTACGCTCTGTGGTAAGCCTTGCGATGGTTTTGTGGTGGTGAGAAGTGGCGAGGTCCTGCCTACATGGCCAGTGATCCATGTAGGCAGGACCTCGTCATTCCTCTCCACCTACTGAACCAGCACAAACCATCGCAAGGCTTTCCGCAGAGCTTAACGCAGCCAGTGGAGACCACCCTTAAAGGGTAAGGGTGGCGGCGGTGGCGGTTGGATACATGACGGGTGTTTGATATGCAATTGGATGGGGATGTGGGGAAAAAGAGTAGGATGGTTTGTTATAGATTGAGAACAGGTTGGGGTGACAATCAATGGATGTGCTCGGGGGTGTTCGTGTTGTCCCGTGATACAAGATAGGGGTCTTGTATTCCGTAGGCCAGTGAGGCGTGAACTGGTGGAATCGACCCACTCTGTTCACCACTCGTATCACTTTCACGTGCCTGTTGTCGTTCTCATGAATGTCTCATCAAATCCAGAACCAAGCCTCGATAGATCTATCTCAACAGCTTGTCGAGTGTAATCTATATATGGTATATATACAGACGCTTATAATGCCAACAGCATTCTATTTGTTTAATTTGATAATTTTGAAATATTCTAAATTAATGTAAAATGATTTGATATCATATGTAATGCGCCAAAATATACAAGTGATAAATTTGTCAACATGTTGCGTATCGCCTGACGACAATGGATTTACTTAGACAGTTTTTATATAAAAGGGAATGGGAGGCAGTTAAATTGCACTGTCTAATATTGTGCTCAGTTTATAAATACATCCCTATTCATCCTCAGGACTTACTATAAGTGAATGAATCCGATGGGAGTTTGTGTTGTAAGCACTCAAGCGGAGCAAAACATTGGAATATTCGGTCTGAAATCGATCAATTCCTCATATAGTTCACACCTATTACAAACGCACTCACACTCGGACTATTTAGCCCAATTTGATATCCACTCCCAGAGCATTAAATTCGCATGTCCTAGACTGATTAAATGATTCATGGCCGCAATGAATTTGTGATCAAAGAGTTCAGTCAAGCTTCGAAAACTGACACGGATCTCACATGTTCGCAAGAAGAATATCATGACACAACCTTTGGGGATATATGGGAGAAAATAGAGAGTTGAGTTGGTACTTTTGAATGGCATCAAATCTAACCATGGAACCTCAGTCCTTTTCTAAATTACATTTTAAACATCTGCAAGGAGAAACAGTGTTCATCACGTCGCGTATAGATGTAGATGTGTAAGGATGCAGTATTACTTCGTGCTGTGCATACAAATACATGCATAATATTCAGAGGGATCGGAGGTCAATAGTTCATATATATATATATATTCTTCTGACAAGGCACCTCTTGAAAGAGCGAGAAAATACAATGTAAACTACAGAATCTGTAATGTAAACTACAGAATCTGAAATATTAACTACAGGATGAAAAGTGATTTATATCATTGTTTAAAACGATAGGTTAAATAATTGGAAGATTAAAATCGATACCGGATTTTTCCCATATAAAATAGGAATGAATCAACAGAAATATGATTATATTTGGCGAATTCCAAAGTATCAGTACTGGCGTTACATAACTAGGGACGATGAGCTTTCCTCCTATTATACTTCGCGTGCTGGTGATATTAAATCCTGTATCCTGTTCTGCCAAGTTTCATGACCCAAGTCAATTGTGCAGTCGATAAGCCCCTGGCAAAACCCTCCGGGACTGAAAGGATCATTCCCTTTTCCTGGACCTGCAACTAAAAAAGTAAACCCCATAGACGCCTGGAGGAGTTGGATTACCCCTGATTAGCAGTAATTATGTATGTGACTAATTGAAGATGGTGGTCGGGAGGTGCTATTGTGTGACAATCATGTCATTAACTTGGTGCAGAAATTCACGCCCTGGCAACAGCGGATCCGGATTCCACCTCCAAGCAGCACGCTAAGTTCGGATACCATAGAGATTAATGATCCTCCATTCGCGACATCCTGTGCTATTAAACAGGCTGATTTTGTACAAGTAATTATCTCCTTTGGTTAGCGAGGATGAATTAAATGGTGGTGGCAGGATGATGGTATTCTATTCTCTTGTCTCCCATTATTCTTGTTGGGTGTGATTATACGATATCTTCCTGGTATTTTGCTGAAAGATAACTTTGCCAGGGTGATGCACCTTCCAGTTTTAAATGTTTGGAAATAGTATATGAAATTATAATTAAAACAAAAAACAATAGATTTGTTAATTCTATAGTCTACTTATGTCATATCGTATTTTGTTTGAAATCGGTGTTCTGTTTTTAATCCGCGCTAAAGGTCCAATTATGTTGAATCCAAATATAAACAATACAAGTTTGTTTTATTCACTCCGAACACTGAAAAGATACTTATCGATTTTATGTTATGGGAGGTAAAGTAGAGAAAAAGTATCCCTTTTGAATATGCCAGTCTGATTTATACTGATAACATAATAGAATAAATTGTGTTGCATACGATTACTTATAAGCAATAATAACCATGGGTCAATGAATGGTATGTACTCTCAGTTTTAAAGATATTGTTTATTCTAAACAGGGTTCCATGCAAGAAAATTGAGTACTCAATAAGAAACTCAAAAATAGAAATTCACTGGCTAAGTAAACTCGACAATGTGTGGTCCTTTCAAGTTATTCATATGGAGGTGTAGGTCAGGAATATTCTATATGAATGTCGACCTTGCCCACTGACCTAAGCCAACCTTATCCCTATTCCATATCGATTTTACCATTTCCTTTGTGAAGGCCTACACACTTGGTCCTCCGAACAAACCACTTACCTTAGCCGTACCCTTCTACCTCTAACCAAGTATGCTTTAGTGTGAAATCACTTGGTTAAAATAAATATTATGGGTGTAAGATATGTGAAAGCAAGAGGGGTACTTTACAGCGTTTCTGGTATTTTCACCCCATTGCAGAGCTATTTTGAAGGGACAATGGTTTGGGTCTTTAGCAAAGAAGAATGGTGGTGCAAGTTATAGCTCTGGCTACGCCCACTCTAGGACGCGTTCACTGCAATGGAGAACTCACACCTGGGCAGCGAAAGAAATGAGCATGACATTCTTATTATGGGACAATAGATGTTCAGGGTGCAAGGTATATGTGTTGTTCCTAGCTAAGTGCGTTCACTAGTGACCCGTGCATACGGTACCTTATTTTTGTGAAAAGTATTCTTTTATGGGTTTGAAATTTAACAGTTGTGTAACCGCAACCAAAAAAGCTCAATGCTTGGAAAAGATGTTAAACAGTATAATGACGAGGTTAGCCCGAATATAATGATATGGCAAGAGGGGGCTTACATTCCCCGACACACCAATCTGCTGAAGTCAGTTGAATAATTATGAATAATTATGATAACTAATTATGACATGGTGACGAAAGGGTGGTGAAAAAAGCGAGTTCTTCACAATATTGGTTCGGAATCAACCAACAGGCCCATCTTAGTGATTCCAAAAGGAAGTATTTGTGAGGTTTGAAATGAAATTATTTGGGGTCAACAATCATAAATATGCCACTTCAGTTATAGTATACACGCATAGACACTAACTGAAGAGGGTTGAAATCACATTCTACATGTTTTGCATTATAACCCCTACCTTATCAGTTATCTACACATCCATACTATTCATGGAAAAGCTAATATGAACCAATTATTTAATTTTCTTCAAATGCTATATTGCATGTATTCAGCATTATATATATGTTACAGGTGTTGGAGGCTCGTCAATTTAATACCACAATCAGATATTATCATAACTATGATACAATCAATATTTTCCCTATTACAAATTTTGAAATCAATCTTGATTCCGGGGACACCTGCATGTAATCGAAGCTTCTCTCATTCCTGGATCCGAATTCGAAGCAGCCCCGGGAAATCTACCAAACACGATGCCTTTTCACTTCGCCGAATTGTAGGCACGATCCAGGAAATTTCCTGGAGCCGAGAAGCAGGTGGGGGTTTTCTTTTCTCTTTTACATTGTCAGGTGCGCGTGTCGCCCATCGGTGTGTCCTTATTTGTTCCTGACCTCGGAGAGTGATGGCAATTCTCCCGACCGATAGGAAACAAAGATTCACACGGTGGGAGGGATAATGATTAATGATAATGAACCTAGGCGTGTATGGACGTGTTGAATATCCTCACATGCGTATCATCATTGTCCACACAGATGTCCCCTATCTCACCTTCTCACCTAGATGCTGGGCTTATGTATCTATAGCCGTACAGAGATCAAACGGCAGCTTAGGCTTGGGGGCAGAGGGAAGACCGCTGGCATTTGCATGGATAAACTATTGGCACCCGATTGTTTATAGGTAATATGGATGATGAATTGATAACGGTAGTCTAGTCATTAAATCAGCACACATCCTTAGTTTGTTCAGCTGCAGATGTGTCATATATGCCTGGACATGTCATCGACTAAATATCTTCTGCACAATAAAGCACAACGATACCAGTACATTGACACAAGATAATAACATTTATAAATGGAAATTTTCAATTTACACAATTCTCAATTGGAAAATATCACACCATAGTTACGCTTTCTAAAGGTATGTGTAGTTCCCACAAAAAAAACATCAGTTCAATTGTAATTAAGGTAGATTATAAACAATTAACATATATGCACGGACATCATACATGTGCATTTAATATCAGACTTTGATTGGTACTTATTTCCCCCGAACGACAAAACAAATTACATTAATCAAAGGCCAACTTAAACTCACGCATGTGAGTGAAGCACAAAGGAGTCAATGGGATTATTCAGGATATGGGAGCGATGGGAAGCCGTCGCGCCTTGATCTGTAAAATCGCGAAAATCTTGCGCCATTTCTCACCAGTTCGAGCTTTTCGCTATAGCCTAATTAATCTCATTTAAATGCGAATAAGTTAATATTGATCCCATTTAAATTGCAAAGACTTGAGGATTAAGTCACTCTGTTCGATGGGCATGAAGTAGTAACGCGTCTCTCCGCGTTTTAGCTTGGGTAAGTGGATATGGCGATTTGCCATTGAGCGAATAATAGCATTAGCAAATATTAGGGCGTTTGATGTATTGTTATTCAATTTGACATCAAATCCAACTTCAAGCGATTAGTAGAGGAAGGTTAAGATCGTTACATGGAATTCCTTCACGCAGATGATCAAGCTTGTTGCCTTAAGGCCGTCTTAGTATACAATCGATGTAGAATATTGTAGAAATGGAGATCGTTCCACTTGAATGCTCACACCCGCAATTCCCACTGATTAAGCTCCCCTATAGGCTTTATACGGGCATCTAGCCTATAACCAAGACCAACCAGATTACTATTGTAACTCCTTTAATCAAATTTCCCAAAGAAACCATTGGAAAATCAAACCAAGCAGACAAAAGCATGAAACAGCCCAAAAGTGATTAGGAATGACCTGTAAATGTTTGTTGGCGAACGAGCTGCAAGGAAATGAAAATGATGGAGTGGGTATTTACTCAGTACAGAAGTTAGGAAATAATGAGGTATTATGTTTGTTTGTACGGCCATGAGTTTCTGCTTGTTGGTAAGCACTACTACAAGCACCTGCGTTCTCACCCTTCTGTTAAGGCAAACCACAAAAACAATTATTTGTCTCGCGCGCGCCCCCAAGTCAGTCCCCTCCGACTCCCTGACAACCATGGCTTTTGGGTGAACAGCCAAACAAATATTTATTCCAAACGCTTGTCCGGTCAGTTTTTACGCAGCCGAGCCGAATAAAAGTATTTGCTGACAAAAGGTGTCGACCTTGCCCCATGTCACATTCTTGTTTTGTGTTTGCATTTCTCCTAATCAAGATATCAGATTCACAACTTGACAATGTAATAGAGTACTGACTGCAACGTTGAACCATTCATCAATGATGTGTCATGTGAAGTCGAACTTTGGGTAAAGTAATTAAGGATGAAATATTGAACATAGATGTAAGATAAGCAGTAAACTTTAAATATAAGTTTAATCGATGTTTGTCTAAGGAAAAAGTGGCAGTATAATACATGTTGCTTCGAGTAAAATCGCCTCTGTAAGTTAGCTCTCATGAGACCAATTTTTACTTAATTAAGGGCCATGGGAAATCGGTCCAATAAGGAAAAGTGTGGAGTTAATTTGTTTTGAGCCTTCATCGCTAAATAATCGCTATTGGTCATTGAGATGCTATACTTGACATTATCAGTCGCGTATTTCTGTATCAAGATTATAAAAACAATCAGAATGAAGCGAGGCTCCATACAAAATATAAATGACTGCCGAGATCGACTTTGCTGCTGCAGAAAAAAACCTTGGGTATTTTCCCATACCCCTTTGACACCGTGACAATTGCCAACTTGCACTTCATTTACATGCAATATTCGAGCAATTATATTACAATTGAAATAGCTCATTTGTAGTCCAAATGCGAGGTATGGTGATTGGAGAGCATTTGCACATCATCCCCTGCGGCGACGATGAGCCCTCTTCAGTTGAGCTACATTTGATGAAGTTCACCAAGAATTACTAAATGTCAGAAACAGCAGCGAGAAAAAGGTTAAACGCGCTATGCCTGCTTTTGTTGGGAGGAATGAGTTCCTACCTAATGACGGAAACAGTACAATTGCATGGATATTAGCTCTTTTCCAGGCAAGGCATTGAGGTCCAGTGCTGAGTTTCTCATTCTCTTTGCATGGGTTCATACAAGTATACTTGTGCCAGAATGCCTGTAGTCCGCCATAAGTATACACACAAATATCTATTTTTTAATAAAATTGAGATATTGAAAAAATGATTTCAAATTTCTAGGAACATGAACACATAGAAGGTGTAACCTTTGAGGAGAATTACCTTAAAGTTACCCTGTATACATGTACATACACGAACCAGATATTTCATAATACCCTTATTTAAAATTAAATACATACTGGCAAACGTTATATGATCACATGTATACATCACGCGTATTATTCTTGCACTGGATAACCCAGGAAGTTCTCTGTCATTTATATATCTCTTACCTGACCATATCAGGCGATGGCAATCGTGTCAGAAGCCTACGATTCCTGGATTGAGATAGCAAACTGATTACTGGAAATACACGGCACTATAGGCAGCTGATAGAGTTTAGTAGGTATCGCAAAACTCGCACGAATGTATTACCACTTTTCAACTAAAATCAAGTTGGCAGTTGATAAAGGTGTATAATCCTGATTTACTATATATTTAGATTATGGCCTTAATTATGTCTGGATTTTTCTAGGTTATTATATAGTAAATAGACGTAAATGATTTCTAGTAGCTATATGTGGATCAGATCGTCAGGAAATGTAAAATCGGCTGAAAAATTATAAATACTACGACTATCTGAGTATATTACGTATACTGTGTTGATTATAAAAACCTGTTGAATACTATATAATATGTAGTAAATAGTGAAGATATTGTCCCAAAATAAATATCATAGGTAAAGAAACATACAGTAAAAACGTTGATGAATCAATAACAATTTTCGTTTAGTTTTCACATCACATTTATTCAACACCAGACTCAATGAAATTTATTTGTTCTTAGAGTTATACAGACTCATCTGTAATCTAATAAAAAATGTTTTGTTTCAACAGTATCTAAAATAAGGATGGTGCATGAAGAAAAGGGAGGATTGGGAAGGAAGTGTGTGTGAGGGGGGGGGGGGGGGAGGAGGAAGGGAAATGATAATAATGCACATCTGGAAGGTTGAATATCAAGCATTTTAATGCAACCTATCCTGACTTGACGGTTAAGGGTTCTTGTCAGGATGGGATCCATTAAAATACCTGATATTCAACAACCTAGATTACATCCACCTTTCCAGATGCACACTAAGCTGTGCAACGTTAAATTTTACTCTTGAGTGTTATTATTATTATAACTTATATCCGCAAACACCTTTAATTAATTAATGGAATATGAAATTACTAAAATAAAGATTGGTAATACCAGCATGCATAGTCTGATCTAAGTTGCGCCACATGTTATATATTATCCGCCTGAGCCTGATATAGGTCTGATAAGGAATCAGACGATATAGCCATATTAATCTTTGGCAAGCTAGACATTATCCTTCAAGTATACAAGAGCTACAGAAAATAGATCATCCACCAAAAGATACAATCATTAATTTTAATATTGCATAATATGAAATATTATGTAAAAATATAATAGTAAACAGATATCGTATATGAATTAGTATATATGTAGATATTTAAAAAATACATGTACAAAAGGTAATCCATATATTGGTGTGCCTATATAACATTTTCAACGTCGTTACAATTTATACTTCTTAGGTAAACTCAAGTGGAAATCTGCATTTCCCTCTTGGGGATACGTTGCAAGGGGGTTGCGTCATAATCTTGTATATTCCGGGTTTTCTAACAAGAGCATTTTCGCATTTCATTTGCATCTATTGCGTATCGCCGGTGGGCATTCTGTATAGTGTTGTATAACAATGAAAATACCCGCCGTCATCCCATAATCCGTGCCTAATACACAATATACACATTGGCAATAGATATATGGGTATAGATTATATGCTCTCTGGCACAGGTGAATAATTCTTTGGTATGCCTGCGAGTTAATCATTCATGGTCGATTTTTAACATTTACACTCGTGAATAGATTTTCTCGTGATTTAAACTACATTATCAATGCAATATTCGGAGAATGATCGTGGTATATTGATTTGAAATATCAAAAATTAGTTCCCTCCACTACGTGTAAAACTTTGTTTAGAAAAGTACACGAAGCAAACTCTTGGTAGATACTGAGGAACATATAATTTTTAATCAATGGTTTAATAAGCCTTGGGATCCTCGATTGAGGAATGCAGATTTGAAAGCAACAGCTTCGGGGAATGGTCCAGCCTATACGCATAGCATACCAATCATAGAGAAAACATTCAGATTTGTTTTTATAGCCATAGGGAACATTACTTTTAATTAAACCACAAACATGCGCAATTTCCTAGTTGGAATGTTGAGCAATGAAGCATCAAAATTGCAGACAGCTGAATTACCCCATCAGTCTGGAAAATTAGTCAAGACTTGTTGATAGGAATGTATCTTTGAAAATAGAGTTTACATAACCGCGCATGCATCTGAAAATCTTTCTGATATATTCAAATTTCAGTTCTTACTTCTTGGTATATATATGTGATGTGTCATGTTTAAATTAATCCTCCCACGTTCACGCAACTTGCACTTGCCTTTCACATTGAGTGGAGACGCGTGAGGCAATGCATGGCAATTTCGGGTATTTTGTTCAACTTGTTTGTGTTGAACGCATAGAGTCTGTTATCAATGCCTGCATATATCCATCTATTTAACCGACCCAACAATATGGCTATGTAAAAGTGCGCTTTGTTAATTGTGAGCCGAGCAAGTATTCCATGCTCCTATTATACCAATTGCCCGATTACTGTTTCGATATGGACTCTATAATTCAGTCCCTAAGCATGAGAACATAGGGTCACTTATAGTTGGATGTAGTGATTATTTGTCAGAGGGATTAGTGGTTTAAACCCTGCACTAATTCGTTTCATTATTGGTATGCCTTTCTTTGAATAAGGACCCAATCTGGCAGGGTAGAGGAGGCCTTAATGCTTGTGTAAATTTGTACTTTATTCAGGTCTATTATTCTATTGCCAAACCGGTGCCCGTGGGGCTTGTTCCCCGTGTCAATGTTAAATACAATCCTCGAGTAACGGAACATCTGTAAAGAAAACATTTTACTCGAGCCCATTGGCGTAGACTCGAATGGATCTCGATGAAATGCTTGTTGTTACAATACACATAAGGTGGTATGCATGTGGGTGGTATATAGTTATACCATGATACAGGGTTTCTAATGGGTAGATCCCTGACATGCTAGTACTCGATAGACAGGAGTCGCAGGCAAACTACAAATACAACAACCGATAATAATACGACCGAGAACAGGTGACGGGCTGAAACCTAGTCTTGTTAATGACCATTTCTGGTGTACATTCACGTCCCTCATCACGTGGACAACACACCTGCATCCGGGACATTTATTGATCATGTCGGACCGTGTCTATTGAATTGTTTGCCGTTTTAACATATGTAACAGACCTGGCTGGTTGGGCATGTAATTACGGGGATAGTGGGTGGATTATACATGGCCATATCGGTACCTGCAAAATTGACATCACTTGACAGACCATCTATCATGCGGGCCATGTAATATTGATGAATTGATGTACTCATATCAAAAACGTGTTGAGGCTCACTTTTTGGTCTTTAAACGAGAGGAACTCCCTTGTTTTCCATTGAGTCTAAAATTCCAAATTCAACATTTATGAATGTTTGTTCTAAGATTAAACGGCAAATTTGTAGTGCTTTTTCAAAATCTTTTGTTACTCTGTGAAGTCAGTTAAATATGATGTAAAATCAAATTAATCGATTTATTCAACGAGTAATATTAGTATAAGTAATGATGAAATATTTGTAATTTTCATGGAATTCTGAGAATATTGTCTGTATGATGTAATGCATCCAACTGAATACCAAATATCATCAAATATTGTAGTGTAAAGAAACATGTTGGGAGAAAGTTGAGAAGTTTAATTGGAGAAAGAAACACATTGGGTTTTTTTTCTGCTACACTGGAGTACCTTTCCTTTTGTAGATAAGTCGATTGTTTTCATTTTCCTCTTCAATCGAACCAGTTTTAAGCTTTTGTATCACTTCGGACGTGTCAGCTCATGTGAATACACACTCCAACAAGTTTTTATCTTCCATCATGTGAGCCTGATGATCAACATCAACATTTTCTTCTTTCTTAGCCTTTTAAATCGTTCTCCAACCCTCACCACTTACAATGTCCGTCAGACTTCTATGCCATTTCCCAGGCCTTCCACCCTCCCTTTCCCTTAGTTTTCCCCCACTACAGTTGCCCTTCAAATAAATGTGCGATTTTCCGTCCCCTGTCTATCCGACGTCCCTCAATCATGGATCCAGACCCCCACCCTCCCTCCTTATCCAACCATGACTACCTGTCGAAAGCGCTACAGGGGATTCCTGCTTAGTTCCTGCCTAATTGGCAAAACAATCCGACTCCGGAGACGCTTATTGAAATATGAGCAATCTGGAAACAAAAAACGGTCGACCCGAGGATGTCTTTAAGCTGTGTAAACAAGCCATCGGTATTCCATCTGACTTTTCTGGTTTATGTCTGTATGTACACTTGCTCCAAGCCGTTGGAAGGTTTAAATTTAAGGCCAAAACAGGATTAAACTCTTCCTATTTTTCGAGTATGTGAAACTTTATCTTTTAATGCCCACTAGCGCAGAATCACTGGTTTTATGAATGACATGTGTGGTGGTTTATATTCTTGGAAACCAATGTGATGTTTGCGTTAAAGGGTCCTATATCATGTTTCCCTTGGTCTTACAACACATATGGAAAACGCGACGAACCTAAACTCAAGCCCCGTCAAACAATAATATTTCCATGCCAAGGAAATGTGTTTGTTTATTTCCTATTGACAAAAAATAAGCGCATTTGCGCGATAGGTGGTTAACGGGATGCATCGATGTCCATATATTTTCAATGCATATATCATTCACTTAGCTTGCATACCAATAATAGATGGGTGTCAAATACATTGTATAGGCAAGGTAAACATATCCTGAAAACAAAGCAATGAGTGGTCATCTAATTAGGTCTAGCCATGCTGGTGTGATCTCTTTTGTAATCATCCATATCACCAACTGCCCGTATGTATGCGTATAAGTATGCGGTCCTCTCTAAACCCATGATTTACCCATTACATTTACAGTCGAATGACACCACGTTGTTCAGTTCATCAATATTTATCTATTGAGCCTTAGAAAGTTCCCAGTGTCGTACAATAAGCCGGAGAGGATTGGCCACTTCTACAACCACTTCCAACTCCCTATACAAGCCCACTCCACACTCAATATGAGCTCAGTCCTAAACCGAGTAATTTAGGGGAAAGGGGCAAATTTCCGTTCCTCAGCGGGAGCGCAAGGGGACGATTGTTAAGAAGTAATTAGAGACCTGCTGAGATGGTCAGTAGATGACCATGGAGTTGTGCACAGTTAGCATGCGGGATACAATACATTCTCTCGTTAAAGTGTGACATGCTATGGGCCATACATTTGTCATTGAATAGTCATTGAGGGGGTCATTCCCACGACATGCAAAAACACAAATAAAGTGTTGGCTCCATTCAGGAAAACAATTATTGTTCTTGAGGTGTATATATAGCCTCATAATTATTCTTGTATTCAAAATGCACGTGCATGTGTTTTAGGACGTGTCAAGTTTTGATATCTAATTGAGTCTATTCGCACATTCCATGAGAAAATTATAGTATGGTTTAAGGCCAGTTGGCCAGCAAGCTTGCATGCATGAATACAGGATGAAATTCATATGAATGCAAGATTTACGCGATAGGGGGCTTGATACACAGCATACGCGAATATTCGCGGTTGTTTATGATTAAGTATATGTAAAAGTGATATTGTCCCTCCATATTTAGGCCCATAGGCCTACATACAATGATACACACATACATGATACAAACATACATGTATACATACTTACATACATACATACATACATACATACATGTATAGCCTACATACATTACATATACATGCATTCATACAAACAGACAAACAGACAGACATGAAGACGCACTTCTCAGTCATGAATATTGATATTTATTTCTTGGGTAAACATTGCTTTCATTACTGAAAAAATACCAACCTCTGATTGCTTGCTTAAAGTTACAACATTCAATGCTATCAAACTCTCTGGTATATTCTTTTTGCATTATAGAAACGGGACACATCGGCATCAATAATCTTCCTTGAGGTCTACAAGTTAAGTAGAAAGCCATGGACAATTGGATATCTCACATCTACTCAGTATGGTGTGATTTTAATCCAAATCACAATGATACTTACACCAAATAAATTGTCCCACTCAACAAATCCGCCTTTATTAATGGTACCTCAGTATTTAGTTGAGCTATATGAAAGGAGGGGGCGCAGCTGTGCCGGTTAGACACCAGAAGGATGGATAAGGGGAGGGAGAGTAGAGACTTCGATCCGATTCGTTGTAACCAACTGCCAATATCATGGCAGTGTCATCCCGACCATACTCCTGCTCCCTCATAATCTGTATACTATCACCAAATACTTTGCGCACTCTAATCCTCCACCACTAGCTTTGTTTCGGACCTTGCCTGTGATTGACGTTCGTGACAGTGATTGGCAGGCATCGCTATGGTAATGCCCGAGCGCGCTGTTCATTGGCCAATCACAGAGCGGCTTACAAAGCCGGGGGTTGCGTGCGAGGTGGCCCTGAGTGTGTCATGATACGGGAGCTGTGGATACAAACTGACACGGAGACGGAGCCTACGCCCCTCCCCTCTATTTAGTATTAATAGTGTTGTTCTTCTCTCGCTGCCGAGCCACAACAAGCATTTGTAAGCGAGAGGGTGAGTGCGTTGAAAACCAGTTAGTCACCGACTCTCCTCCCCATGAGTTGATCAGGACTGCTCAATCTTAGCGGTGCTCCAAAGCAGTGCACATGTTGGACTAGATGGAAGTGTAGTATTTTGTTAAAAGCTCGCCAAAGAGCACTGCGCCGCTCTGCAGTCAGCGCTGGTTCAGTCTGCCCCCTGTCTGCAGGGATTTCACTTCCTCTGTGGAGACGGCTGCGAACATTGCAGTCGTATCTTTGCCTGGATCTACCCATCAAACAGCCGTCACGATAGCTAGTCCCATTTACGGGGGTGCTCTTCCAGAGCACCCGGCCTTTGCTGCCACGAAAACCACATCAGTTCACGGCCCCCTCGGATTGCCTCTTCCTCTGGGGCCCAAGGGTTCTATGGTAGAGGACGGAGTGGGGAAAAATCAGGGGTCGCCAAATACTCCAATCAATCTAGGATTGTACAGCCCTATGGTGGCCTTCGGCGGGATGCTACACCTGCCCACTCTTCACTTCACCCCCCAGCAGGTGGCCCAGGTATGCGAAACCCTGGAGGAATCGGGTGACATCGAAAGACTGGGACGATTTCTCTGGTCACTTCCGGTCAACCCGACAGCTTGCGAAGCCCTCAACAAGCACGAGTCTGTCCTGAGGGCGAGGGCCTTGGTTGCCTTCCACACAGGGAACTACAGAGACCTTTATCACATTTTAGAGAATCATAGGTTCACTAAAGATTCTCATGCCAAGCTGCAAGCCATGTGGTTGGAAGCACATTATCAGGAAGCGGAGAAGCTCCGAGGAAGACCACTCGGTCCCGTCGACAAGTATCGCGTCCGGAAAAAGTATCCCTTGCCTAGGACAATCTGGGACGGGGAGCAGAAGACGCATTGTTTCAAGGAACGTACTAGGAACTTACTGCGGGAATGGTACCTGCAGGACCCCTACCCAAATCCTACAAAAAAGAGAGAGCTGGCCCAAGGTACAGGACTGACTCCGACCCAGGTCGGCAACTGGTTTAAGAATCGGCGACAACGAGACAGGGCCGCGGCTGCCAAAAACAGGTACAATATAAAGTAAGTAGTATAGATGTGGTGGGGAAGGGTGGGTCCTATAAAATGTCTTGTATTAATGTGGAAGGGGAAGGGGTTGGGGTGTTTCACTGGGAATCTTCCATTCTCCGATTCAAGAAGGTCAAAGATGCGTAGGAAAACACCAACTTGATTCACACATATCTAGGGTCCCATTGGTTCTGTACCAAATGGCAGAATTCAGAGGGGGGAAACAGTCTAAACGTTGAACAATATGTCAGAAATTGTCGTCACCAGAATTTTAAAATATATATACCACTTGTATGTTTTAATAACGATACATACAAGTAAAGGAATTCACTTGACCAGAAATTCTAAGACACACTTTTCTGAAAAATGTTTTGAAAAGGGGTGAGAATTCATCTTTAAATGCTGTCATGAGGAATCCAATAATTTACTGACATAAAATATTATCTTTTTATATACCTCATGTACAAGGAAACATTAATTATTGATTTTCCTACGGTACTGACACCTACATTCCTTTTTATGAAACTTCTTATTGAGGGGACTTCAAGGGGATGTTATTACACCATATCATATCGGATTTCTATTTTATACTATTTAGTATCATACAGCAATGCCCCTTACCCCGCTATCAACTTTAAGACCACCTGTTCAGGATTTCTCAGATAATTCTGATTCCACCTGTATATTTTTCTACATGCTCCATGGATGATAATCTAGCAAGCAAACAGAACAACTATTGTTGCTTGAACTGATACGAGCAGGTGTCACAGGTTTGGTTTCACAGAGGAATTATTTCAAGCCAGAATTTGTCCATATTCATGTCAATATGGACATTTTCCCCATTAAACACAAAAAGGGATCAATGAAAATTCAATGAATGGCTTATTTCTTATTGCAAGGTTATCCCCGTGCTTTCCGATTCCTTCACTATTTTTTATTTTTCTGTTTGTACCGTAGGATTTTCTCCCAGGCAAGACTATTATTATTTTGTCTTAATGTATATAAATGGGAAGGACCAACATTTTAGGATCAGCAGTGGTTGATCCAAGCTAATCGACCCAGATATCATCAAATGCCAATATGTGCCATGCAGTGGATTGACAATTCAATGTTAGTGATATGTCATGTTATTTCTTGTATGCCATATGTTATCATTGGGCATAAACCATCGTTCAGTCGAGTTGGAGAACACGAGTCTGCATGATATAGATCAGCGATTAATTTTCCAATCGCCCCGAGCAGAGTGTTTTGTCCCTGTCACAAAAAATAAAGTTTAGTTACTCGAGCGGTTCACAGGCTAACATCATTTATGAGCTCTCTTCCTAAGTTGATTAGGACAAAATGAACACAGAGTTAAGGTTGGATTTTCTAGCAGAGTGCCTTTGACAGCAGAAACCCGACCGACTGTGTGAATGAGGGTGACAGGCACGCAAAGAAAGGGGAGGAACGGCTCAGCTTGGGGGAAGCTTCGGCCGGCAGTGCAGTGAGGCCGGTAAAGGCCAGCACGAGATACGGCCTCGGGGCGCAGTGGGTCGGTACTGGAACTAGCCCTGTTTCAATGATGTGCTAACATCCCCAAACCACCTTAGGTATAACCTTACAAAATACTTAGAGCAAACATCCACTACCTTGCCCACAAATGCGCTGAGGAATTCGAAACCTGTATTGTAAATGATTCGGTTAAAATTCCACCAGGATGCTCGTGGTTGCCTTATTAAAACTGAGTCTAACCACACACATGCCTGTGTTTCCCCGAGTTTAGATTTCAATTTACGTTTCTGCTTTAAATCCTTCAATTACTTCATCTAAGACGACAGATGAGCCTAGACAGCAATATAACGATGCGAAAGGAAATCGAATCAGTTAGCGCAAATGAAACTAGAATTTCCGAAGCTGATGTAAATATTTATTATGTTAATATTTTTTTCCAAATGATATTTTTTATATAAATGAAACCAAGTGAAACAAGACCATTGGATTTAAAATGCAGAATCATTGTTAATTCTGGGTCTTAAATTGGGCATCGAGGGTCATTGTCAGTATGAATCGGGGACTGGGTCATTTAGTCAGCCTGAACCAGCATGGGCGATGATAATATTCAGCCTTGACCAATTACAGTTGTAGGGCAATCTAATTTAGAGCGATGATTTCGATTTGTGCCTTCTGATTCATAAGATAAGAATTATTGTGGAGACAGAGGAGTCCTGGTTAGGATGTGAAAGCTTCCATATTGATGTTTTCTCATAGTTGGCCTTCCGGGGAAATTAGGCTAAAGATAATCGATACATAGGTTGGCAGAGGGGAGTCTTTATATTGAATTTGCAGACGATAAAGAAAAGCTCCTAAATGCTTGTTCCCCCAGTTCCCTTTAATGGTTCTGGGGACATCAGCATCTCACCATTGCACGATACGAGTCAGTGCAAATTCTAAGATGTAAATACAAATAGTTAGCATCGGTGCGTTGGATATTTATTCTACAGCAGATCTTACGACCAACGGTCGTTTCGGAGTTTTCCTTTCTGAGCAGCTACATGTAGCTTTAAAATGTATTTACAAGTGGACGAGAAAAGACGTTACTGGTATGTTTATTATGTTAAGGGGATTTGAAGGATAATCTGAATGGCCTTAGCACACTCATACTGGTATTTACATAATTTAGATACACAGCATTAGTGGGGACATTAAGTGTAAGGGTGATTTGGTGACCCTCCATTGGACACATTAGAATAACAAGGCCATGGAAGCGCGGATGTTCTTCATCGGGGTAACGCGTTGGACACAATGCTTTATTTGCAGGGCCTCCTGTCTCCTCTCTCCCTCTTAAAGGAGTTACGCCACCCAACAAAATATGGCTTCTCAAGTTTCCTCTAATGGCCAGCTGATGGCATTTATCTCCTCTCTGAGGTTTCCTTTATTCCTCCCAGAATAAGCAATTTGTCTTCGAAGCCGTGAAGCCAGAAAATGTCGTCTGCTCTGATTTGGCCAGCATTTTTGAGGCCAGGAATAGGGAATAGTGGGCCTGTTGTTGAACACCAACTTGCCCTCGGGGGCCGAAGCGTTTGTTGGGACTCCGCTCGTGCAAATACTAAATGCTGATTTCGTGATAATATTCAAGAATTTATTTAAGCATTTCAAGGCGAATTGAGCGATTATAAGCGGGTATAGCGATGAAATTGATTCGCCATACTCGCCAGTCCGTGGAGAGCTGACTTGAGTGCGCTGTGTTTATAGAAAATGATATAAAGGCATAAAAGGCTTTTCAATCGTTTCTGGCCACCAGTGTGTGTTTACAAAAGGTTTTGACCAGTCTCAGACCTGAGCCAATACTACCTGCTGGGTGATTATAACCAATTATTAGCTAATAATTAAGGGAGGGGAATCAGCAGCGAAGAGGACCTAGTTACATAATAGAATAATAGGGCCAATAGGGACCGAAATAGTTGGGTTAGAACAGATGTGAGGACAGCACCCTCAGATGGCTATACGATAGGTTACACGGCAGTTATTTCAAGCTTAGCATAGCTAAACAACCCAATACTTAATTTACTCGGGCTTATATTATAGCCAAGTATGGTCATTCTAGGTAGAATTAACGCGAACTGTTCCTCTCAGGAAACAACACTATTTTCAATTGAACCCGAGAGGTGTGAAGCCATGAACTCCTGTTTGAAAAAAGAGGTCGTGCATGAATACAGTTGTTGTGACTGAACTGCGAAGACAAACCAAATATGAGTCATGCATTGAGGTTGCACTCTTTTACAGTTGGACTTTTTCAGGGCTGGTTTATTGTGTTTGGGGGCCAACTACTAATTCAGCACATCCTTGGGATGAATAGCATCTCAGCTTGCTGTGTCTGATGGTCTGTGATGATCCAGTGCAGCCCGACCCCTCACGCCTGAGCTTATTCAAACGACTGATATTCGACCGCTTGGCCGCAAGTAGCAATTTCTGCCAATTACGTTTCGGACACCCGCTAAAGAGGGCGGCTGTTGGCGGCGGTGTGCACGGCGGAATTGCTGCTCTTGAAACCCTCAGCAAGGCGTTAATACCCGTTGATGTGTCTCCTTCAGAGCCTCATAGAAGCTGTCAAATTTCTCACAAACACTGGGTCACCATTCGTGTTATACTTGATCACAGAATCCTCGTTGTGTTGCAATCGCGAACACAGAGAGACGGGGAGGCAATATGAGACTCGGGGTGTATGGGGGGGAAAAGGAAAAGGGGAAGCCAGGAGAGCACGCCATGCAGGGAATGTTTTTTTTCAACTCCATCCACGCGATATATTGCAATAATAGATTCCTGTCAGTAATCGTCTTTCGCTCGGACCTCTAACTGAAGGCATTCTGATTGGGATATTATTAGTTTGAGGATAGTGTGATAGAGAGGAAGGCAGAGCACTGGACAGCCTAATTGAATGTGTGAGTTGGCGATCATGTAACATAATAAACAATGGCTTAAAGGACTCTTGGGGGCTCACTCTCTCTGGCGAGTCAACACTGGTGTCACCTTTGATCATGGATCGCCCAATAATGAGCTAACCTGATGATTGGCGATATTTGATTATTGGACCCAGAGACTGCTAACAGACATCATGATTCACTGGTGCTATATACACACCCGACAGGCTGAACAGTGGTGAACACGGGACTGTTGAAATATATGTCCTGAAAGCAGCCAGATTGAATGGGCAAAACCAAACACGCCCAGTGCATTATGTCCCTATACGCTTGAACTGAACACACATGGCTTCGATACCAAGAAGCCTCATTGTTCCAGAAAACGCTGTCAAAATAGGGTACCGACCACAGAACGCGAACATCCATTAAACCCTAGATTTATCTGCATGTGATACCCAAATGTTTTTAACAAAATTTTAAACCACATTATTTGTTAATCATTTAGATACCACCCACCGTTTTTTGTCTCAAACCCCAGCTGCGCCTTGTTGTTTAATACACGAATTCGAATAGATTTAGGACCCAAATGAAAAACCAAAGGAAATTTAACGGGTAAGGACCCATATTTGGGACCGAACAGAACCCAAGACTGTTGACATTCCAAAGTATACCATCTACATACCTGTATGTATTGTATAGCATCGTTTATCAAATGGTCCAAAGTGGAGAGTGTACGCATGGCTGTTTAGTTACTATTATTATTACTAAACAGACCGATATACCATTTGACTTACATTTCCATATATACACAACGCCTACGTGGCTGTTGCTCTATATAATTATAAGTGCTCACATATGCAACTTCAACTTCCTTAGCTAAAACTAGTAAAAGACATCTACGCTTGATGTTAAATCGCCATGCATGCAGCAATCTCTCCAGTCTCTCTGCCAACCTTCAATCAATGTTGTTGTCGCCGCACGGTCCTATTTGAACATTGCGCCTATGTGTTGACACTATTGATGACTGGGTAACGACCGAACGTAATGCTGTCTTAATTAGACAAATAGATCCCAAATCTAATACCCAGCTTCGGGCATTGATCCGCAGCCCCTCCTCCAGGCACAAAAGGCTGCCTCGGCGAGCACTCCGCCATTACACTTCCTTAAACCGGCAGAATGTCTTTTATTACCAGGATGCCATCAGATGTTAATTCAGATCATTTATGGAACAATAGAGTTAGCTTCCAACGGCCTCCGCCGCCTATTAAATGCTGTTGCCCTCGTTTTATTCGCACATGGTGAATTTGCATTGCTGCTTTTAATGTAGATGACACAGTGTTATCGAGATGGAAGGAAAGGAGATAGGGAGCTTAATCGTTATTCTGAGGTTAGGGCTGATGTATTTAAATTTCACCATATCTGGAATTAGAATCGATAGCGAGTGCGATGGATGGCAATCTCAATCTAACTGTCTCACAATACTTATTCAATATTTCCTGTGAGGATCCGGCCTTTAAAAGGTAATATTTAAATCTGTTTAATTTTGCCCGAATGAGTCAAATCGATACCTCCGAACACCTGACCCACATTTAAGTTTTTGATAAGGCGTGTTAAATTTATGAAACATTGATTAAAAACAGCACCATAAACAAATGTAATCGGAGTGGCTAGGTGACATGAATATTTTAAGACGCGCTTGCGATATAATTATCCTGTTACCTTCGATCACACCCCCAAGACGCCGTCATGACAGACAGTAACGATTTTTTCAAAAAGAAATCCAAGTTCATGCATGTGTTTTGGTATGCATGCAGCATACCATAACAAAAAACATGTGGGATATTTGTGTTCTAGTTTATATTCAGGTTAATAGCTAAGTTGATATATGCTGCTGCTGATACTATGGCAGAAAAGCAAGGAGGCCCCGTTGCCTGTGCGCTTTCTTATACACAAGCTCTTTTGCTGTCAAGCCTTCAGTATTGATAGCATTTGGCCGGGCGCGTCTGGCACATATTCTTAAGAAACAGCAGCCTCCATCGAGTAGTCAGCTGACTTGATGAGATTTAGTTTGAGCACTGGAAGCTTGAGTCTAGACACACAACATAGCAGTAGGGGCTCGAGATGTTCCGCCTTGTTGCCCTACTTTAGCCGGGGGAACCTGAACATTGCTATTATTACGCCTCACTCGCGACTCATTCTCATCTATTGGAGAAGTGGGGGGCAACGACCATCGGCGACCTCTGGCGATTATTGGACAGGTGCTCAGCTCGCCACATTTGCCCATAAGTGTCGCTGCTCACGTTTAATAACCTACTTGTAACTTTTGCTTTCCCTATTTTGTCCACAAGCGAGGAAAAGGTATGTTCAGTGGGAATTAATTTGGTGTTTTGTTGTGGCTTCCAACCAAGGGGTGAGGATTTGGTGGTGAAGGGAGATCAGCAGGGGACTAGAGATGGACAATAGGCAGCGTTCGGGTGCCCCTAAGTTGCCCCGGGACTATTTTCGTTTCGGTTCGTTCGCGATTCGCCTTCTAAGACCTTCAGATGTCAGGCATGTCCGCACAGTGTGTTCTATTCAGCCAAAATAGGGACGGAACATATCATATGGACGCCAATATATTTCCATCTCTCTATACACTTGAGCCTGTAAAATGTAAGGAACCCTTGGTGTACATACAATTTGACTCAGAGGTAGATCTAAGGTGATATTCAGACTATAAGAGGTGCTGAGGAGTCTATATGAGAATGTTAGGGTTGTACTATTGTAGAAGCATTGGAGAGCGAGAAAGCGAGAGAGGGGGTTGGGAGAGAACGGAGGTGGGTGGGTGGGGGAGAGGAGAGGGTGATAGTGCGAGGGCCTTCTGAGACCTTTGGTGACCGGAGTTGGGGCATGGGCGCCGACGGCATTAAATCTACATAATCACATCAGCGGACAGCAATAAGATTTCCGCTGAAGGTTTAAGCACTGTTAACATTGGTGCTGGTTGACCAAAATGCTTGACCACGGCGGTAGTCTATTGTGCTGTAAAGGCAACCCCCTCGCCTGTGTTGATAGCTTACGAAACCTTGCATAGTGTATTCAATAATGCCATTCTACTGAGGGATCGGGAGCTGTCAAGGGCATCTAGGCTCATTTGATGGACAGCCCTTCGCCATTTAATCTCCCCCTCCAAGGCCCGGTTAAGAACCGGGTAATGATTTCCAAGTAGCTTCTCTGACAGCTTAAGGTTGAATATATGAATGCTCCATGAGAATAGCGAAGCTTTGAATCTATTTTCAAAACATCCTAAGAACTTTTAAAACATCCATATGGCGAAGGAAGCTCCAAGTACGTTGGGGGTCAATCGAAATTCTCCTCCATATCATTATGAACGAATGGCTGGATATACATATCAGTTATTGATCCACATACACCTGAAAGATATATAACATATCATTTAAATATATATGAGGGATAGAGGGTCTAATCAAGTACGCATTATACCCTCGACAAGGGCAGTGAGATGTGTCATTTTAACAACTCTGGGGCCATAGGAAGCAATCGAGTGAAATACTTATATGCCATGAACACACTCAACCCTGTTATCCTTGCAGACGCGTTTAGCGCATCGAGTGTTGTTTTATCTTCGATATTATTATTGCAATATGGGAACCAACTGATCCGAGGTTTATTGCTCGATCGCTAAAGCTTCTTTATCAGTTGCCAGTAGAGGATAATCTATCTTAACAACCGATCAATGACACTGGTGGATGATAGCTAATCGTGTGTGTGCACTTTATTACAGAGAACCATCCAGTGTCTGTCTCTTACCCCAGCAACTCAGTTGCCGGATTGGTATTCCCCTCTATCCCCTGAAGGAACACATCCATAGCGCCTCCCCTGCCTTCCCCCCTCTATCTAGGTTTTCCGTTTACATGCATGTCAATCACGGGTAAATATAAAAGTAAATATATCTGTGACAGGATGTGCCTCCACCATCTTGACCCATATGAAGGCTGTAAAGGTAGCTGAGGGCTCACAGGTGCACGACGCCAGCGCCGACTAACGGCGTAGCGCCAAGTCGACATCACCCACCAAAAAGAGGGGATGGTGGTGGTATTTTCAGAAGGAAGGCTCATGCACTCACTCCTTCTCATCGACAAAACTAGATGCTGCCACAGATCAGTTCCACTTTTCATTGTCATAAATATTTCATCTGTGACAGCAAAGAGATGGATTGTTAGACGAAGGGTTTACAATCTTGTCATAAGATGTTTTCCATGCGATTAATCACATATCTCCAATATATCAAAAGAACTGAAAGACGGGGTATTCTTAAAGGGCGAATGGAGTATAGGCGCACTAAAAAGCGCACATGTATTGTGGTTCGAGATTAGAGTTAGTGTTTGAAAAGCACCGTAAAAAGTAATGTTTCTTTTTTTGTGGAGTCTCAACGAAATGCTTACAATTCAGGAGCTATTCTCCTTGGCCTTTGCTAATAGAGTTTACTGTTCGTAAACAACCATCTAGATCTCACTTTTTCACACATAGGTGCAAGATGAAAAATTCAGATACATTTTTGACCCTGGTGTATGTTCTGACAGAGGATATTCTCCTCTTGACGCCCCTCTCAGAAGGTTGTGACTTGGATAGGTCTCGCGCCGAGGCCGAATGTCCACAACGAAATTTACTTAGGTCACAGACCACTTTTCCGAAGCAAGTAAAATGGACTGGCAACTGACCTCCTGACCAGAATATCGAGAGGAATTTCTGCTGCTCGACCATTGTTTGTTTCTGCGGGCCGTCAATCATCAGTTAGATGAACTCAGTTGTCTCTTTGCTCGGTTATCCTATACCTTCCTTCGAACAATGAGCGCTGGCGCTGGCGGGCTATGCCATCAAAATCCCCGTCCCGCCCACAAAATTTAGCATTATACCCCAGTGTTGACTCAGACAGTTGATAATGTGTTCAGTGAGTCTCGGGAGAGGCCGGACAGGTAACCCAGCCCCAGGTCTCGTCATGCCAGCTTCCTTCTACCTGGCCAGTGAAAACATAAGTCTGAGCCGAACGGTAAACCTTGCCAGTAGCGAGATATTCCCCCCTCAGTTTACTATCCTGATCGCACTCAAACAAGCTTGGTGTTCTTCTCGTCAGACATTTTTGTGTGTGCTTAACAAGTGGGCCAGCTTAACTTGAAATTTCAACACAAACTTAACAACAAATCCTGAAGCGATACGGCGGTGGGAAAAAAATATATACCACCGATGCAAAAGAGTCGGACTCAAATGTTGCCTTTCCTTTTTCCAGTCTGGATTTGCTTCTGGGGATTATGATATTTAGAGAGACGCAGGAGGACTTGCTAGTATGCAGGAATTCCAGTGGTAGGGTTAACGTGTTGACCTTTTCCCTCCGCGCCGCGGCGCTGCGTCGAGTGTAGGTTACAGAGCGCCGTTTACTTTACAGCGGCGCCCAAATCGGTGGGGCGGTGCCAGCAACGCGCTGACGTGCCACTAGCACCGCCCAATCAATCAACCCATCTTAATTCCGGCCCACTCTTGATGCCAGGCAGGAAGACCATCAAAGAAACAAGGGGCGAAAAACAATCGTGTTTAAGGCTCGCATTTCAAATTAATTTCATTTCGGGCCTTCGTGCAGGCACGGAACAAGGGACTGGGACACAAAGGTCGATCCTCTCTTGCTAGTCGCCCATGGTGGGGGTTAACATGTGACCCCTATTCGACCCTGTAGTACACACTGACCAATAGGAGCGCATTAAAAAGGAGACAATCGCTGGCCCCGCTAGCCTTTTAAAATATGTATGGCGATGAAAAGGATTTGCCTCTGAATGATTCAATTAATTTGTTTGTGGACGGAAACTATGATTCACCGCGCTATTGTTTATATAATAAGATCATCAATAAGATAATGGTCATTATTGTTACCAAAGGCCAGCTATGAATTTTGTATGATATGACATCATGCATGCAGGAAACATTTAACCAACTAGGATCACTCTAGATCGTTTATCTGGTGCACTGAACCTGGTTCAGTTAGTTAGGAGATTCCGGGAAAAGATCGAAATTTTCCAGAAAATGTTTGATAAATTAGTTACGAGAAGTTAAGTCCAACAAATCTAACGAAGTTTGAATTTTTATTCCCCAGAGAACAATAGCAAAAGGCTTAAAATTTACATCTTGTAAATTTTCAATTCATTTGGAAGTAGGATTTAAAGGATGTAGCATATTCTACCTTATTCATGTGCACCAACAATCGGAATAAAGGTTCAATTACCACTCCCGGGCAAAACCATTCGGGGTCGTTTTCTCCCCTTTCATTGATATAATCGCCTTATTATCATGGCTCACAAATATCAATGTTTCTATTAAACCTGAAGCAATAGCTGGTGGACCATGCATTTGCACCTCTTTAGTGACCATGCATTCTTATACTGACAGTATTGGAGATGAATGATACAATCGTCTATAGATATAGATGGCTAGATAGGACTGGTGCCTATAAAATTTGATATGCATCTTGTGACTGGCCTTCACTGTGATATTGATTGGCACAAAGAGCTGTTGCACGTGCCCTTCTGTATCACGAAGCAAGGCCTTTCCTCCCGTGGGATGGTTCCCACCGCCATTACCTCCCATGGCACGCTATGTAACAGAAGGCTGTCTTATCTCAAGGACTATTGCCTCCATGTTAATCCAGGCTTGCTAAATCCTCCGCCTTCAGCCTGCATCCTATCTCTGCTGTGAGGTATTTATAAAACGCAGTCAAGCAAATGCTGCGCTGCCTGAAAAGATAACAGATTCCCAGACTACATCAGGTGCTAATCTTAAACAAATGTCAAGTTGCAAATTCAATGGATGAATCTAATCTATACATTTGGAGTGTTTTTATCTCCGGTGTTTAGATTAGTATACCATTCTGCCACTTAGCTTAGCCCTCATGACAATTTTCTAGGTAAAGCAATACATTGATATTTTGACGCTTGTGTGCTCAGTGTTGTTTCGCTTCAGATCACCCACATAAAAGCGCGTATATGTTATTCTAATGCATACCTAATGGTGTTATAATAGAAGGCAATACCAAGATAATTGCAAGAGCCAGTATCAATAACCAGCCGACTGAATCATATTTACCATTCTACCAAGTAGGTCTCTCTTCAACGCCCTGTGAAAAGCCATTTCCATTGAACTCGTCCACTCAAGGCACACATATAATATATGTAATTGATTTGGAAAATCTTGGGTCCTTCAGATCTAGGTTTCAGGCTGTAGAGAGGTCAGGCGGTGATAAAAAGCACTATTGTGTCGAGCAGTTATTTGGTCGATAGGGGAGACCAGGCCATGGATATTCTTCTCTACAGCCGTTCGTGCAGCAACTGAACAGAGGAAACCCCCACTGGTTTGAAAGCCTGTCAGTTAGAGTTAAATAATTCATCTCCTCACATGTATTCTACGTTCTAGAATATCCATGCACTTGGGGAATACAATTTCCTTCTCTGTGCATCGAGAAGGCTTTTATTATTACATGAGATCTTTCACATTTGAAATGAATGTCATCGCATGTCTGTATATATAATACCCTAGAGTATGATTATATATTTATCACATCGACTACTCAGGCGTCTGGTATTAGAAATAATATATGATACGAAAATAAAACACCAAATGTTCACAGAAAATTCCAGAGGGGGAAGATGTGGCAAGAACCTGCATCAGGGGACAGCACTTTATGAAATATTAATGGTGTTGATATATCGGTTACAGCACCCCTTTCAATAGTTTTGGCTAGAGTGACTGTTTCAGATGGGCATAAAACGGACTTCATGGAGCGGAATAGGAACCACTCTCTAAGCCAAAAACTTTTTTCCAGTTACGTGGATCCTCATGGAATTTGGCAACGCCAAGGGTCCCAGGAGCCTTATAGGTCCAAGATTCATACATTAACTGGGCTCGTTCCTGTCATTAATTTTCTCGCTCCATTGAAAGCCATGTCAAGACACCAACAACCACAAGTATGTGCACTTCGTGTCTTCCTTTCCCAGGAAGACTTGGCCTACTTTGGATGGATACATACTACGGGTTATACCGATACTTTGCATATAAACGAACAATGTGAACGATTTTAATTTAGTGCGACTTCATAGAAGCCAGTATTCGTTTCTCTGCGTTTAAACTGGTTAAAATCTCTGATAGTGAAGGAAATAATTGGAAAGGAGGAAGCAAGAATTGGTGAATTGAAGTTGGCATAGTTTTTATGCACACGACTTTCCGAAGGTGTATCATTCGATACTAAAAGAGGTTATTTCCTAAATTGAATCGAATTCGAATCAAATCCCAGACTAAGTCTCGGCGTTGCCCGAGGGCACTGTGGCGTTTGTATTCGTAGGTTCCTTTTATAGTTCGAATGGATTTAATAACCGAGAATAAAAGAGCATGGCTCGCATTTCGTTTATAAAACATTCTTTTTCTAAATATTCTTTTTCTTAATAGGAATTGGTCGGGCCATCCCATTCAATATGTACTGTTGTATCAGGTTCGAGAGATGCTTCATATAATTATTTTCACTTGAACACAGTTACATACTTCTACTTTGAGGTCCACTTTTATGGAATAAAATTCAAATTATCGACTTATGCAATCATAAATGTCAAGCCACGAAAGGAAGAAGGGAATTTTATTTGTGATAATATGAACATCAAAAGCTTCATTTAATGGCTCCTTGTATTTAACATGTCCTTTAATTTTAAAAATGGCCTTGACTGACTCGGGATCTTTTGAGATGAGACTTGAATTGTTCTCCCCGGCAATATTTCAAAGTGTTAGCTTAAATCTCAGGTGCTAAGTCATCCAGAAAACAGCATATATGTTCACGGTGGATTCAGGCCACCTGAACCAAACTGCAAAATGCAGTAAACCCCTAATGCTAACAGACGCGCTAGCGCGCTATGTGCACTGTGCGAAGGTGCGCCATAGCGCCATAGCACAAAAACAGGGGGAGGAAGACTTATTATTAAAGCAATTGCTTCTTAGAGGTGCCTTCGCACTCCTGCAGTGTGGCCTTCCGATAGCATCAAATATGTGCATGGACATACATGCTGTGTAAAGGATCACTGTTCTCGATTGTAAACCAAACAAATATGGAGATAAGTAAACAAATTACACGCCGGCTGCTTCTGGACGCGAGGTGCGTGATATATTATTTAGCGCCGACACACTACCCCGCGGCGCCTTGCGTCGCCACCGCCGCCCCATCTAGGCCGGAACCAGATGCTAGTAAAAAGCGTGGAAAATCACTCCTGCGCAAACCCGTTCAATCGACCCAAACGAACGAAAGTTTTCACTCTAATTTCACACGGCCAATATGTACCTGGTGCGCCTTTGAAGGAGTCGGAGCACGCTATATAGCATATCAGTACCTCTCACTTGCTGTATAGATCTATACTCCTACAGACGTAGAATTCTTGAAGGAGAGGTAATCATAGCTTCACCCAGGGGTTTTTAGCGATATCAGTTTCTGTAGAGAGGAGTTTTATGAAGGGATATTTGCTCAGACATGTGGTTCCAAATCCATAGTTTGCTTTGCTGCATGGACAAACGAATAGTTAGCCAGGCCCGCCACCTACAGGTCCTAGGCTTAGACCAAGTGTTTGATTCTTGGGGCTTGCTTCTATGTCGAGCAACCAGACCCCTGCACGTCTGGTCATTATGATTATGCAAACCAAATCTCCCGTGCAGTATCTGATAATATAATGCACGTACCATAGTAAGGCAATCTAACAAGTGTATCATTCATTCTCTGTTGGTCTTCTTGGTCCCTTTTCTCCACCACAGCCTCCTTGATATATTAGACCTCAGAGGCCATTGACACGGTACCAGTTGCACTCGCTGATATATATTATAACCTGCCTGTTTTTAGCTCTTGTGGATTTTAGACTGGGGTTTTTTTTTCTTTGCCATTCTTACCCCTCCCCCTTTCTGGTGCTTTGGGTTATAATGTGGGATTAGGAGGCGAGTTCACGTGAACTAGTTCCTCGGACATAGAGGCGACTGTTTCGAAATGGATTATGGATACATTCGATTTAGTTTGTTAATGTTAACCCTTTCAGAGAGTTAAAGGAACAATATTTGAAGTGAGTGTTTTTATAGATGGGAATGCTTAGTCTGTCCACCATTGGGAACTTAAACTTCGTTGCATGCATGCTCTCAGTCCGTTTTGATGTACTTATGTTGTTTTTGAATGTATAGTATTTATTGTAAATTTTGCTTTTTTGCTTTTTAGATGCCACGGAAGCTCTGGCGGACAACCCACAGGACCGTCTACCGCTACAAGTTCCTCCTCTTGTCCCAGCGAGCACACGGACGACGAAGACCTAGACCTAGACGATTGTGACAGTCCCCTACGCGTGGACTCGCCACCACTCGAGGGCCAGACCCGCTTGCTACCTCCGCACCCCGGCCTTCCCACCTCCAACCACCGGGACCTTCCCTTACCCGCCACCGCCTCCAGCCCTCCCACGAACCCATCCGACTCGGAGCGCAGCCCGGGGGTTCTGTCCGTCTCCTCCAGCGCTCCCAGCACCCCGCCGCCGGCACACTCACACCATTGACGCCAAGCACCCGTCGGTGGACCTGGTCTGTCCCTGGCGGGAGTGTACACAAGCTCTGGCAGCATCAGCAGCAGTAGCATCATAAGCAGCAGTCATCTTCTTCATCATCATCAAGCACGGGACCAGGCCGTCTTCCCGCCCATGTTCCCGCTGACTCTGACGACGACGCCGCGGCCCGGTCCCTCCGACCGACCGCAGTAGTCCTAGTATAGTATAACAGCTGCTTATGATAATATATGAAATATAGTGGAAACCACCACTTCCCCTCCACCACGGGTGCGAAGCGTCAATGAACTGATAAAACTTATAATCTTCATTATATCAATACCAAACATTCTATATAACAGATGCGGAAGCCAATACATCATCGAAGCCACTGACTTAACGAATAGGTCCTCAAATAGCAAGGTCGAGCTCGGCATTATAACCATTCGATATCGTCCAATATTGACAGAATGCAAGGGCGAAGATCTCTAGTGGTATTGATTGAGAGCACGGTACATGTTGGACACTCTGAAGATATAGTATATTTTTTATTCGGCATTGTATCAATGCATAGAGTACACTATATACATATGAGAACAATGGGGTTTTAAGTATTGCCAAAATTATGTACAGTCATTGTTCGCAGACTTGCTTTTAGAGAATTGCATTATTACACTTTTGAAGTGCGATACCATTATACCACCACCCACCACCCAAGCTAACTGCATTTATCTTTGAAACTCAATCTGACCCTCTCAGTGCAACCGGGAAAACTCGATTGGTTACAAAAACAAAGCATATTCTTTGACCGCCGACTCTTTATGTAAAAGAAAGTGGGGGAGGTGACTGAAAAACGCCGCATTTCTCATTTAAAAAATTCGACAGAATTCTAAATTTGTTCCAGGACCAAATGAGACTCATTAAGGGAGGCATCAAACCAATCACCAACTCGACAGCTTTTACCACACGGTCAAATTGTGACTTGGTAGTAGAACAATGGCGATATAGTGCATATGAAACACTTGGGTGGCGTGTACCAGCTATGATATATACATTATATTATATAGGTGACCTATTTAAAATGATCCTCAGTGACTCAACATCGTGCAAAAGCTGATGATGTTTGTACTCCCAAAGTGTGAGTGAAATTATCTTTTCTTGTTTTTTTGTTTCATTATAACATTGTGACGTTGTAATAATGAATGATCATGAATTTTGGGGTTTTGTAAATGATTTTCATTTGGCAATCGTACAGATGGGAAAATGTCATGGCTATGTTTATGTGTGTCCATTGAGTCAGTTATCCAGTCGTGTTATTATAGAAAGCATGTATTAATATATTAATATCCAATATAATGAAAATAATGACCACTGAGTCATGTGTATAATGTCCATATAGCTCACAAAACTATACAATATCAGCAGATAAAGCAGATTACTTTATTGGAGAAACATAGGCCTGAAAATCCGTCTCGAAGGAATATTGACATACAATTAAGTGAAAGGAATCCACTGACCTTAAGTATTACGAGAAAGAGTATTGGTTTAAATGTAAAAAAAAAAGCTTGTTTATTGCAGAAACAAGATCGTCGCTAAAAAGTAATTTCGTTACGTCTGCATGCTTAGAGTATATAAGTGGCTATATGAAGAAATATCGTTAAATAATAGGTATATACAGGGTGCTCTATGTTAGAATAAATTATATGAAGCTCTTCAAACTTCTGTGTTCCGTGAACGCAGATTTTGGGTACACAACTTAAGTAGAAAATAGGCATTTGTGGAGTTTCGAAAGAACTTATAATTCGATTCACAAAAGACCACGATTGTTATAATTTCACAACATTTTGTCGAATAACAAACAATTGAATGAATGCTAAATACAGACACATTAAATATATCGGGGACTGGCCCAACATTAAACACAACACCCCTTCAATAATGATATTAAGTTAGGAAATGATGAATAATGTTTTGATACCCCCGCATCTCAATCACATTGCGATGTTTACGCATTCAACCCCATTTTATATTTAAATTTCCCTCGCATGGTTGTGTTGCTAATGTCACGATATTACATTTTTCTGAGTTGAAACATTTTAATTATTTTTTATCACATGACTACTTGGAAACTTTACATGAAGACCGATCTATATACATACTGCAAAATGCAATTAAACATTCAATGCATCCCTCTCAACCAGCATTGCGTTGTGTGAAACTAAATTGGTTTGTGTGTATGACATGCAGGTGGTTGAATTGATACGTTTATTTTGGGATGTATTCACACCTTCCCATAGAATTCTCTGTAAATCATATGTCATCTGTGGGTCAGAGAGAAATCTCACCGTTTACTCGCACCAAATATGAACATCACTTGGCATTTATGAACATGGGCATTTCAATAATGTTTTTCCCTCCAAGTACATACCATTTTAATCACACATTAGCTTATATGTTCTGATGTCAATGATATGCATTATATAGGTCCCTTCTAAAATGAATGTTTCACGGTTGTTCAGAAATTAAAAATACCTATTTCAAGCTATGCACCACTCCGAAAATAATCAATGGAAAAGAAGTAATGTAATTTATCCGCAAATCATATGCCTCGCCCTTAAAAAGAATTCTTTTGTGTGGGCCAATTGGAATTTTCAACTTGGTCGGGACTATTATGGATATGCCAGTTTCCCAAGTGATTTTTTTCTCATTCGGGCCCAGGGTTGATATTAAGCATGTGTAAATTTAATGCTGGACTGACTGGTATATAGCCATTCACATTCATTGTGTTATGTACTAAGGGTTTATGTGTATCCAATGTCACCTGAAAACACTAGTCTCCATAGCTATGTAAATGTAAATATAAATATTAAATCTAACAATATTCCCCGAGTACGAGAGCCGGCTTTTCGTCCTGTATAATATTAACAAAAATGATAATTATTTTTTATTCTGTATGATTATGTTCACTATTATATATATGATATATGATTGGGAACGATCCTGCTACACGGCCTATATCAATGAAATTTACCCAATGGATTTAAAGAATTCATGCAGCGAGCGACAACCTAAAATGTATGTACAAAGCAATTGCCATTATTACCATTTGTTAATAATTGATTGAAATTAAATGATGTGTTACTTAAATCGCTGGCGTTTGTGATTGTGTTTACCCCATAGGCCCTTGCTCTGTTGACACACGTTTCTCCATTATTGACATTGTCGCGCTCGCCTTCGTTTCTGATTTGAGTCAACAGCCTGCGACCTCCAGCAACTAGTCACAGTGCCCCGCGCGGAAACCTCCCCCGAACAACACTACATTTTGTTACAAAATGTCAGCAACTCTTTGCCAGACTACCAAACGAATGCTAAAAAGCTGGTACAGACGGAGCGCCTAGAAATATAGCTCTGGAAATGAAAGCAAAATCTCTGCATGCCAAAACTGAACAGATAAAATGTACACATAACTTCATACACGAAATGTATCCACTTGGGGTTAATTGATGGGAATATTTTCACACGTGCTGAGAACGAACTTGGGAATACAGGGCCCTTACGTTGGACCGTGAGTTGGCCAAACCTTTGAAACTTTGCCCGTTTATAGCCCTCAGGCATTACCATAATTATGTCCCGCTAAATTCAGTGGGCATTTCGCTTCTCTGGCTTAACAGTTATACTTGGCCAAAAGGTGATAGATTCATCACATGGCTGGACAAGTTGGGAACACACACTTAGTGCCGGTGAGTTGGTTTCCATTGTTCTGCTTAACCATTGAGAGTCTATTCATTTACTGCCCAAAGCTAGTCCCAAGGCTTGATTAGGTTCAGGCCGGCTCTTCCCTGCCGAATGTCCAAACACGTCTTTATCAAAACCTAATTATCCAAACGTTACTTTTGTAAAGGGGCCGTGCATGAGGATGGTGCTCAGGGCTCCCGGGGATCTCTTGCCTTTTATTTCCTTTTCCTATTCACTTCTCGTTATCCGTTGAGAACGCTACATGGGGTGCAAGATATGGAGGGCGATGAGATGAAGGAGAAGGGATGGAGGAAGCCTTTCATACTTATATAGCTCTACACATAAAACAGGGCGCTATTCCCAATTAAGAGATCTCGGCACAAACGGCGTTTAGCAGGGTTTCTGGGTTTGTCATAGAGATGAAAGGAAAACACGTTCACACTTGGGACAAAACACTCGTGCTGGCCTCTTTTGGTGTGGCCGTAGGTGATCGGTTGGTGGTGGGTGGTGGAGGGGCATTGGTAGCTTCTAGAGTGTCACTTCACTGGGCCTTGATCAGGATATGTAGACAATGTCCCGTCATCACTAGTCATCACTAAGTGTCCATAATTGGATGTCGTTAGAGCACCGACACCAGATGCGAGGCCTTTCAATGCTATTCTTGCGGCCGCCTTCCAAAAAAAGCGATTTTCTTAGCAGGGGTAGGCCTAGACAACACAAGAACTTGAATATGTGCCAACTATTCAAGGCAATAAAAGCAAGCGATTGTGTAATAGAATTGCTTTGCTTCTTTTGCAATCATTGTTTGGACCGTCATAACATTCACAGCAGAGCCTTCGCTAACAGTATCGCGACTCGATAATAAATAGAATTAAGTTTATCGGTTTGTAAGTGGGGACGTAATAAGATGGATGTCTCGCAACAGGAAAGAATTTTAAATTCAAAGATAACAGCGAACATATGTAAATGCCACTCTGGGCTGGTTTCAGTATACATGTTTTGTCAATCGAGTAGTGAATGGAAAGTCTATTTGTAGTTGAAACGTTAGCACTGACGTTATAAACACTGCTATTTCATAGGTATAGGAGTTGATTTGACTTGCAAGAGACTATAGGTTTGTATAACCCGTTGATTACGCTGTATTCTTTGTATTACCACCCACCATCTAGGTCTGCTTAGGCCTGCTCCCACCAGGAAGCCATAGACCAAGCACAACATCCCTCTGCCGCTCATCAAAATATTAGATATCATAGGAAAGCAGACGCTTATTGATGTGACTCATTCAATTTCTCCAAGGTAATACCACAAGCTGAAGGTATTAGAAGCAATAGTGGTTTTTAAGCGCTAAAGCTGTCCCAAGATTGCCACGATCGCATGTTTAGGGTAGGCAATGCACTGCCAACGTCCCTGTGCGAGACGTCCATCAATAATTCACGACGCGCAACCCAGGACGGCATGTGGAGCCCCAATGCTGACATTTTCGTGATCGCTGAGTCTGGCGATGGGAACATACCTCTCCATCTTCCCATGATTTACCGAGGGCACGATTTGCTTTTTCAATTTCACTGTCCCGCAACAACCCCTGGCATGTTTTCCATTTCTGCGAAGTCGATCCATAAATGGAGTATATGCATGGTGTTTATTTCCGAATGATGATATACGAAAGAATCGCTATTGATGCGATATCCATAATATTGATATCTTATATTAATATCTACTCTGGCGGAGCATTGCGAAACATTATGCTTTTTCGTCGGAAATATGACATTAAGCAACGTATAGCAGCAAGTTGCCGGAACATAACAGAAGCCTGCGTTGCATAATGACAGAAAATGGAATGGCAATCTTTGCCCGCTGATATAGAGGAGAGCCAGACCATGGTATATAGCAAGGCCTATAATATACTGTTTGTCCCCACTTTCAAAACATCTAGAAGTCTGGGAATGTTGGGAGGAGGACATATGGGACGCAACGCACCATATGGCTATGGGATCTTTATAATATATAATATATAGTTTAATTCCCAAAGGTATGATTTGCTTTTGGAAAGATGATATATTTATTGTTGTGGCGGGTATATAAAGTATTGTGTGTGTGCATAGGCGATTGCTGAACGGGAGCCAAGCAAAACATTTCAACGATCATGCAAACTCCATTTTGTTGGGAACCAATGAGGCGAAAAATACCGGTACATTTGGTCTGTATTTCCACTTTAGAAAACTCGGCGTCCGCGCATGTATATGGCTATGAAATGGATACAACAAAAGTTGGATGGAACATTTGTGTTTATCTCAAACACCGAAGTTGAATTTATGGGAGGAGTTTTTATTTTCGCTTGTTTTGTTTGCTTTTATTCGCCGTATCGGTGCATCGAAAACGTGACGGTAATACATGACTGGTCTTGATGGTGTGTCTCCCCTTCATCCTGCTGGTTGAAATAATCTGTCTATGTCACGACTAAAGCCTCACTGAATTCTCAATTGCCAGTTTATCTGTTCCCACTATTGGAGCGGTGGCATATTTTAGCACCTGGAATACCGGTAATGAAATGGTCCATCGCTTTTTGACCGACCTTTCGTTAGCATCTCATAAAATGATTTATATTCCATATACTTTGCCACGGTTGCTTTTGTTTTACATGTACATAGGCTAATCCCTATAGCTGTACAGTTTTCTATTCTGGAGCGTAAAGGGACCAGGGATATATCTCGTTCCCTGGCAGCCAGCTATTGGACGATATGAATAATAAAAAAGTGAATAGCGTCCAAAGGAGAAGCGTTCTTTGTTTGACTTAAAAAGTGAGATTTCATACCTGTCCTTTGCATGGGCAAGGGAGAGATCCAATAGAAAGGATGAGGGTGTGCTTGCTCTTGCTTCTGCCTCTCTCTCTCCCCTCTCTCTCTCTAGCTCTTCAGAGCGTCAGCCTCTTTCTATAGTTACCATAACTGCCTGCCTATAGCCATTCTCACCTGCAGTAATAACATGCTAGTCATGTAAAATTACCGCGTTTATTTCCATATCACACACCATTCCGAAATATCCCGCTGCGTCGACACCGGCTAACACGGTGTTGTCGCTTTTGGCAGAAAAGCATTGCGACTCAGTTTTCACGTAATCGGACAGTTCAGGGAGTGCTGGGCTGTGTGATCACATCTCAATTCCATGGCTGGAAGTGGCCAATAATCAAGAGATCTGGGCGGTCATCCACACCCCATTGCCTCCCTACATTACGCCATAATCATCCCAACCACCTAACTAATAATAATCCCCCAAAAGTCGTCTGCTGCTCAAAATCTCCCACTTCCGTGCGCGCCGCCCAACTCGTTGCCAGCGATTTCATTCCATACTCGGGATAAATGTCATTTAAACATTCATAACTTATTCGCTGGCGGCGATTCGACTAACAATACCCTCGCAGACAGCCCCCGTCCACCCCCTCCTACCACCCCCTCCTCCTCCATCCGAATCCCCACCTAGAAAACGCCATTAACTCAATACTTTCTGCTTGCCTGAACGCAGGACGTTTTATATAGAGCCGCCGAACCAAAATCCAAAACCAACACAAAGCCCATGAAAAGGCAGCCACATTGTTTTACCGTGTAGACAAAAATACACCTTGACAGCCGCGCTGATGTGACATTGTTGAAACCAAAACCGACGTTAATGGGATTAAAAACTGTATACACAAATGGGTTGATTTCTGGTATTTATATTACCACTTTGCCGTAGGCCATTTCGTTGTTTTCGAACGACACATTTCAATATGGTTATTTTGGGGCTGATATTAACGTGCATGGGGGATCTAGGTGGATGACCAGACGAATGCCTTCCCCTGAACAATACCCCAAACAAAACCTGAGTAGAATATACAGGTTTGGAACCACGCCTAGAAACACTCAAAATAGATGCTCATGTTGCATTTCTCAGCTCTTTGCCTATTATTAAGTGCTTCTCATAAACGTTACTGCATGGTGCCAGACAAGTATATGTATTGTTTAACGAAATACGTAGAAATTCAGCTTTGATGAGTGACGTAATTAGCTATTTTATGTCACCTTGTTCGTAGACATGATTCTCTACATAGTCAATATATAGACATGGAGATATTACAGCGCCAAACCCAATCAATCCAGTTTTATATCATCAAGATTCGCCTTTTTATCTTCTCATATAATAAATGTGTAAAAACTGTCCGAAGAAATTCCCCAGGCTCTACTATATCCTTTCCATAGGTACGACTAACACACAGCGAGACGAGAAAAACAACGAAAGTAACGAAAGCCTGAAACGGACGCACACGTATCATAGCACCTGTGTTTGCATCTAACCTACTAACAGTATTTTCCTAAATAAATTTATTGTGATCGATACCTTCCCTATATAGACAACTAATTTCGTATCAAGGAAATAAATCAGCACGATGACACATAGTGGGCAACAGGGCTTTCTTTGATGCACAAAGACTAAGCTCATAACCTCTGATTGTCCACGTGATCTGAAAAGAATGGCCTCCTTTTCTCACAGGTGGGAGGGCCTTGTCACCCTCGCCATTACGCGTCAATCAATGTCACTCATCAGACAATTAAAGCTGGAACAGCAGATGGCTACATGGCCTGCCGAGAGAGGCCAGGCAGACTTAGGTTGATTAAACTAATTAGGCCTTCAGAAGTCTAGCGCTAGCGAGGTCTAGAGGATATGAAGGAGGTTGAAGTGAGGAGAACTTATTGAGAAGGGACAGGACTGCTGGGGTCTCCGGCCACAAAAACTTGGAAGGCAATGGTGCACAAGCATGCGTAGTTTGAGTGTTTTCCTATGAGGAGCAATGGGGTCAACTTCCTCACGTACTTTGTGGCGGAGGTGGTGACAAAGCACTGTGGGTTGAAGCCATTCTACATTTAAACGAAACAAGTGTTGTGTATACGTGTAGATGTGGTATTCCAAGGACTCTATCGAGTTTGACTCAGTAGCCTATCTAGTTTGACTCTGGGGTGACTTTCAAACGAAGGTAGTTTCAAATAGTGGCAGTAAAAGCGAATTATAACGAAAAATAAAATAAAATTCGGCTATAGTACCCTCGATAAGAGATCGGAATCACCAACGCCCTCATGGCCAAAGGGAATAATTAAACGAATGGCGCTGACAATATTAACCGTCCCAGCTTCCAGATGAATGCCCTTTGAGGTGGAAGATTCCCAGAACTTAAACCTTTTAACGTTTAAGACGATCATCTGATCAAGGTGAATCTTATTGGACCCTATTATGCCTGGTGGACAGTTTTTAAGCGAACAAGTACATGGTTTGTACTCGCGGAAGTCAAAATTTGTGCATCTTTCTGTCGTAATAATGCAAATGCATTTATAGATATGGAAAACTGTGAGGGCGCAATAGCGTTGCCATGACTACAGAAGATGTTTTGTACTCGTGGCGGTGTGGCCACTTGCTTGGGGGCAAGGCGAGATGAATTTATAGCACCGTCCAACACCTTCATACAACAGGAATCAAACCATCCGTCAGACATGCTCATACACACCCCCAGGGACGAGAGAATCGGCCAGACCCTTCCACACGGTCGCACAGCCAACGATTCAACCACTTCAGGTAGCCCGAACACACAATGAAGATTGTGTGTACATAATTCTCATCAAATGGTTGTGCTGATCAGGATACTATAATATTCTTTACTTCTACTACCATATCGACTTTAAATGACGCTTGATAGTCGATCTGGAGCACACTGTGAAAAGAGTGAGCATATTTCTATATCCATGAAGGGTGGACATAAGTAAGAGGCAGTATTCGGATATCCAACTCAAAATTGATATCGACAATACATGATGCGATTCGATAGCGTTTTCCTTTTATACTTTGCTGGTAACAGCATGTCTCAAAATTAACAGTACATTTTGAAAGCCATTTTAAATATATTTTTTGACACGCAGTTGTAGAGGACGATTTCGAAACTTGATATGTTTTCAGTATCAGCTCTGATTTCAGAGAGAAGGCTATAGGGAATTGAACCGAAATATCGTACCGCATAGAACTATAATTCGGAAAATCATATTTTCAACATTTCAGCAGACAGGAGGAGAAAAAGAGAGAGGTGGTGAGGGAAATCGCAAGGACAGGAGAAAAAGTGTGGGCACAGGGCACACAGGGAGAAGCAATAACGAATAAAGTCCATTCACACCCCTGTTGGAATATTCAATTTGGCTTCTTGCTGTGTTGTATTTGAGGGTGCACGATGTGTGACCGGGCGCTAGGGCGTCGCGGCTTAGCGCGAGGCCCAGATGGAAATTTGATCCAGGTCTTAGCCTGAACATCAGTATTTTCTCGAAGAGAGTGAAGGGATGCAATATCAGCGGAACAAACGGCTGGTCACGTCGAGTACTACATGTCAGCTCTCTCCTTCATGGGGAGGAGCCTTTATATGCCACATCACACCAAACAATCAATGTTATACAGAGAGCTGAATCCCCCTTCTTCTGACACTTACCCTTTCTCAACGCAAGAAGAGATTGAGCAAATTATGAAACGTCTTAGTATATATATATGAGATTCGTACAATATTTATGCTATATATATTTAAGGGCAATTATACCTCTTTTTCTTTGAATGCAATACTATGGAGAAACTGTGTAGTAAAAATATTTGCTAAGTGTACTTGTTGGTAGATTAACCAGTACACAATTTAATATGTGGTCAAAAACCAAAGGGTTGGATCCGTCAAGATCTGTCCTGAAAATCCAGCAAACAGAATCCTATATAGACAAGTCAAATTGCTGAAGCACTGCATGTGCTTCTTGAATAAATGCGCCGCGGTAGCGCCTCGCCAAAGGCTGTTAAGCGGATCCTATTTCAGTTGGTTCTCGGGCACAATTTCTAGTATTTCCAAACAGTTTTGTTTATAAAACCAGATAACATGCTGTCTGACCACAGGAGTGTGTTGGCAATACAGTCTGTGCAAAGAAGGCAGGGCCGCCCTCTGCCACAGTTCTCGTCTATATTGGAGGCGATCACCCCTGGCCTACAGATCATAATTGGACGCACTCGGAGCGCAGGGTTTGAGGCAGAGGGAAAGGGTAACATGAAGATCTTCCCTGCCCTGTTGCTCCGGGGATGGAGATATCGGTGCTTAGTACTGGGACCACACTGATATCAGTGATTACGTTCAGATATATACAAAGACCAACTATCAAAGGGCAGATCTTAGGCAGTGAACTGTTTATGTTCTTATGCACGGAGTCAGTTGATCAGGCATGTAGCAAACTTGCAGACATGTAAGTCTATCTTATTAGTGCAGGAATTGATGCGAATGGGGGATAACATTGCTGTACATATGGCCTGATCAATATCTTGATATAATCTTATTCGAGTTGATGGAATTTCTATTCATAACATACTCTCTTAACCTATATAAATGAATCAATGATGCCAAATGTAAATACAGCTAGTTGTGAATCAATTCATAGAATAGGGGCGTGCATAAGAGCAGTCAGTCTATGATATAATGACGCAAGTCACTCCTATATAATATATTAGCGATTACATATGAAATAGCAATGCAGGTCTACTCTTCCTAAAGTGGGCATATTCAGGTATTTTGTCTGACAAAGGTGTAAATGGTGCATTTGGTTCAATAAACACTCTCAGGTCATGTAAAATGCGTGAACCAAAATTTAGTGCCAAAAAGCGAAAAGAAACAGGGCCAACTCTAAGGTACATTTATGACAAAATTCACGTCCATCCTAAAAAGTTAACTTCAAAATCATATCTGAATATCTGGATAATAAGGGACCTCTTTCTTAAAATATAGGACTTAATTCTGTTTACAAAGACCGATTCTCGTAAAAACATCATGACAATAATCGGTGTACAATATAAACAGAGATATATTAAATTTCTCACACATCAACGTGCGGAAGGTTGAGATTTTAACAGTCGGTACTTTGATAAAACATCTGGGAGATATGTGGGAGAGTAAAAAGCAAAAATACGCCACTTCCTCTTTAAGTGTTATCTCTTAGAGTAGTGTGTTGAACAAACAGTTACCCATGAAATGCTAGAAACAATGAAAAGGGAGGGGGCAGAGTTATTAAGCTCACGGTAAATAGCCCTGTGAATATTATTTGCATTAAGCTAACACAGCTTTAGTACGGGGTAATCTTCGGGTGGTGGCGCACTAGATTCATGCCTTAAGTGGGGGAAGACCCATGCAGAGAGTCGGTCCCCAACCAACCCAATTCTACCCCTCTTCTGATTTTCCATCTTCTCTCCATTCTCTCTCTCCCTCACTCCCTCCCACTCCATCTCTCCCTCTCTCTCATTTTCGCTCTCCCACCTCTCTTCTCTTTAGTCCACATCGATAACCACTATACATTAGGTTGGCAAAACGGGGCATATCGATTTTGTAGCTTGATCCTGCGTCGGAAGTGTGAAAATATCTTAATGGCTGTCGACGGTTCATTGGCATTCTGATGTGTGTTGCGAAATTACATACGACAAGCTAGTGTATCACATATAACAGATAATCAGTTCACCGCCTGTGCATGAATACCCTCGACTCCGTTTTGATAAGCAGTTTGCTACGTGCTGTTACAACTGGCGAAAACGTTGTACATTCGTACAAAGCATTTTTGCGGACAGTACAAATATTATGCTGATACTTCATAAATGAACGAACAGCGCCCTTGTGTATCAATGGCCAGGACGCCCTGAATAATTTATAGATATCAATACAGAGGACAAAGATATGGATATCACTGGGCCAAGTGTGCAAGGGAAAGGGGTGTTGCACTCAATATTAGGAATCAAATGGTATTCTAGCTATTGAACGTTGGCCGATATGATTGGAAGGAGGATAGAAAGAGGCTCTGAAACTCTTTATGTCTTGTCATCATTTTGACTTTTCCTGTCGTTTAAACTCTTTTCATCGCTTTGCTAAGCGGAGGTTATTACTTGACATGTCCGGACGACGTAAAGTAACAGGTATTGTTTCCTTCCGACAGCTGAAAAGCCCGCAGTACAGGTGCCAAAATGCATAATCATTTTTTAATAATGACGAATCACCAGACCGGGTATACCGATACAACTATATGAGTCAAATGAAGATCTCTCAACTTGGGTGGCAAAAGTTATCTCAGTATCTATTCAAGTGGGCCCACCGAAAGGGAAGCGATCCGGCTGTTATTTCACCAGCAGAATCCATAATGATCTTCAGGGTCCCTCAGTAAAATATAGATCGTATTTTTTTTCTTTCATGCTGAGGGCTTTCTGGATGATAGGTCCAGAACTGTGGGTGGTATGAGGCCTATTTCAATACCAGAGAACTTATAAAAGGATCATGGCAAATATTACTCGCCACATATAACCGAAGGGAAAAATCAGCATGCACTAATCTACCTTTTATGAGCAGATGTTCCTTTCTAAACAACCCCCAAAACTGCAAGATGACAAAATTTCGCGCACAGAAGTGATATTCAGGTGTTGCATTTTTTTACCTGCTTCCTCAGATTAGATACATTCACAGATATACTTTCCATAACCCAGTTGAACCTTACATGTCATGGTGCAATGCCATGGAATCAGGTTTGGTGGAGTAATAGTATGTGATGCCTATTCATTTTTGCCACTCTATAGGAAGGCGAGGCTATGCGATACTTTTGGAAGTTTTTTAAGATGATGTTGAACTCTTTTTTAAAATAATGTTGAACTCTGAATACATGTACATGCATGTCTAATGCCAGTCCTACAGGGAAAACATTATAACTGGATCATTATTGTACTGATAAATGCATCATTCTATCAACCTTGTGTAAACATGCAATTAGGTAATTAACCATTACGCTTTTTACTGACTTCTCGAATAAAGGATTTCACACAAAAAATATCAACGTATTTTTGCCAGCACTTATGGGTGCAGAGATCGTGTCGATATGCAGAGGTACAGCAGATAGTATTGCTATTCTTTCTTTTACCGAGAGTACTCTCATGCATTATGTGTTTTTTTATTCGCTTTTTTCTGCCTATAGCCACTTTCCCATAGATCCAGTCTCTTTCCAAACACGTTTCTTTGTGACCTCCATCCAAAAACAAAGGCAAAATCTTTTTCAAATGTTTTCCCTCCTCGAATTAATTCTGTGTGTAATAAATTAAAATCGCGATGTTATCAAGAGCAATGTAAAACAATCTAAATAATGCCTTAAGAAGGTGAGTTCATGAAGATGAGCATAGATTAATTCTCAATGTCTAGCCTCACGTTATAACAATCCTAAATCACAATTATTATTACAACAAATGCATTTTTACAACACACTCATAATTGGGGTAAAGAAATGTCCATCGTGTGCTGATTGAGTGGGTCAGTATTCAAGCAGAGCTTATTAATACTGTGTATGACGTTCCTTAAAATAATAACATAACGAATATTAAGTGTGTTTAGATAAAAATGTACACATTTCCTGCATTTAATAGTAGAAGATTGTACCTAGGCAACGCATGAAAACAACCTGTTGAAAGTTATACGTTCTTTTGTTAATTGTTTGGCCTTAATCGAAATAGTAAAAAAAGATAATCGTTGAATGAACTTCGGACACCATGGGCCATGAACAAAATAAGGTTTCTTTTAGCCTTTTACAGCGATGCTGAATCGTGCATAATGTTGAGCAGGTTGCAAGACATAAGAGGGTTGTATTCCTGCTCTACCCATCAATCCCCCTTATATAGCGATAGCCCTTGGCTTGAATCCCGTGAAGAGTAGGATCCACAATTAGCTAATGCTGCTAACATAATAACATCAGAGTCCTCCGTGGCATTGATCGCTGTAGTGCTGCCAGCCATGCTGCCAGTATAAAGGCGTAGTATCCAATCTGACTTCACCACGTATGCTGAGAATGATCCCAGGGGAGTGGGGGAGGGGGGAGGGGGAAGGGGGAAGGGGGGTGTGTGTCTGTCTCCCTATAAAATCACTCTGATTTATATACAAAGCTGTAATGGCCCCTCTGAAATCGAAGCTCAGTCCAGCTAGTTATCTCATACCAACAATATCTGTCGTTTTATTAGTCTTTTGACATGTGGCTTGTAATTCATCTTAGTATTTGAATTTTCTCGAGAATACATTTTGTATAGATTTATCACCATACAATTTCTTCATTCAATGCTAAAATGTGGAATTGCATTTGATACAAAATATCCATTTGATGGGTAAGACCACCTCACTTTCAACTTCCATTGATGTCATATATAAATAGTCTTTTTTCAAAACATTGAGAGTTTCCAATTGGAATACTATGAATATTGGCTGGTAATGTATCTTAGTATTTAAATTTTCTCGAAAATACATTTTCTATAGATTGATTACTTGCCATACTATTTCTTCATTCAATGATAACAAAGTAGGTTGTGGAATTGTATTTGAAACAAAATGTTCATTTCAAGTTCCATTGGTATTATATATGAATTAAACATCGCACAGTTGTTCCTTGAGTGTTTTGAAGGAGTAGTAATGTTATACCACCTTGGATTTTTATTTTGAGTCAGTAGAAAAACATACCAAAGATGACAGCATGGTTGGAGTGGTATTAAAATAACACCCACGTGTACATTTGCCATCCCATGTGGAATGCACCATTATTGGTGCTGGCCATGGCAATTTATTATAATGGGATTAAATTACTCCATCCTTGTTCAAACTTAACTGCCCAGTCGGCCCCGCACTCCTAGGCCCCCTGTCAGTCCAACCCCTTCCTTCTGACATGTTACCAGATAAATATGCCTCAAGCACGACAGGCTATGAACCGAGCATGAGGCCTGACGACACGCTATTGGCTGTCATGCTGGTTGTTATTTTTGATCATTCGTTTCTGCATTCTCATGTGGAAGAAATTCAAAAATTTCTAGCCACAACCACCCGTGGGTATTGTTCCAGTGACGTCTTCTCTTTTGGTGCAGGGCCCGGATCGGGAACTGTAACCTCTGTCTTGGGAATTCCATACCAGTAGAGGAATAGACGGATATATATGTGGCCCTGTAAACATATCCCAGAGATGAATCTTCGTTCTATATTCTGATCCACTAGCTGGTAGGACAGAAGGTCATATACATTAATATAATATAATATAATGTAACGTGGCAAACCACAGACCAGTATGGTGATCTGCTATAGATATGGGCCTATCACGAACATGTCTTACATAGCTCTTACATCCATTTGCCATTCATGCAAATGAATGTTATTATAGCTCTACATTTTATACATGATATGCTACTAACATGCTGGGCACTGGCATTTCCCTTGTGAGAATGGCAATCATCTATTCAATACAGTATGCCCTGCCATTGAATATAGATAACTGACTGTTTAATTCATTTTAAACCCTTCCAAACAGAAATCACAGACAGCTTTTGAAGCTCACATCAATTTTAGAACTTTCTTTTCTTCATGCCAACGCTGTATACACAATATTGTTCAAATATGTGTTCTTTAGCATGAAGAAAAACATGATAATGTAGATGTTTTGTCACCACACCATAACAATCGGAAAGTATAGGAAGAAAAGGTCTATGAAGCATTAAAGTATCGATTATTTTCTTTGCAATTTCCTAGTTATATATTATATAACTAGGAAATTGCAAAGAAAATAATCGATACTTTAATGCTTGTACCACTAAAGTCAGGCAAAGGGCCCATGTTTTTGCCTAGAAATGAGAAAAATGAGCATACAGACTCTGTTTTATTAGATGACGGATTCATGATGCTCCAGCCACGCCAAAATTTTATTTTCAAGAAAAGCAATAAATAATGGGACAGGATGCCAGAAGTGAGAAAGAAATGCTCGGATATGGAACTGTGCCATGCAGCGACATAACATGTTATTAAAATAGTAACTGAGATGGTTCATTTTCAATTTGATTTAATCGTCTGGTTTCTATACATTCCAATAACCAGACTGAAACAAGTACACAACTTAACCGTACTGCTATATGATTATTAAGAGAACTATTAGGATTTTAGTTCAGTTTTTATGGACACATACATTTTGTTGCTTCCTTGTATTTGTTATTTTGACAGTACATCCATGTGAACAGTAACATTTATCCACTGAATACTATTTAAAACAACTGAATTTTAATTGTATATAAAATAACGAAAACATTTATATACTGTACAATGGTGAAACATAGATTAAGGAATCGATCTAAAATATATATATATGATGCCATAAATATACGCAAACATGTCATCAATCAATTACTTCAATATATCATATACAGCAATAGCATTACTTAATTGCAACGATTACATCTCTAAAATTGGAGAAAAGGCAAAATTATTGTTATAACACACAGGGAACCAAGTCTGTATGGTCATAATTAATTCAACGCTCATTTAAGTAAAGACAATTCACTGTTATATCTTTATCATAAGGAATCACTACATATGACATCAAAGATAAGTAAACATGACGGAAAACACTGTTCATTTCGACGCAAGTGATCATGAAGAAGTTCAATAAATGGATGGAATTTACCGTCCCAGAGACAAATACCAAATCACTCCCTAACTTTCAGGGGTCAGGTTTTTCCCATTAACACTTTTAGCCTTAGTCTTAGCCTTGTGGTTAAGCTTATCGCTGTATGCGGTGAGATGGAACGCTGGGCAAAACCTACTTTGTACTACGGACTGCTTAGATTTCGTCCCCAGCAACAACAGCATAATTAGAGTAAAGGACGATGATCTACACAATACTGGTGTAAAGGCAATTTCAAATTGTTCTATGAATGGGAAGCAGTAAGATTCCTATGGGTACAGCTCAATAAATGGCTAATGGGAACAGGATACGAACAATTGATGAGAACAGATTAACCGTAACCAGAAGAACTCCCTTTAGGACGCGTCCGAAACAAAATTGAAACTAGACAGACCGTATTTTTATCAACCGGAAATATATTCACAGAGAAAGACAAATCTGCTATACGTTTTCAGAAGCCAGTTGATAATGCAATTATATACAAATCAGATCGAGACCTTTTTTGCTCAATTGGAGACTCTTCAGGATTATCATCGATAGCTACAGTAACATATTGTACAAGATAACATATACATGGGTCAGATTTTCAGAAAATGCACAATCTATAGTTCTACACATCTCTCAAATTCTGCTAAATTAGAGTGAACAATGATAAATACTAGGTATATCTGAGTATATTCTGTATTGTATTCATTCAATAAATCTGTCTGGTTAGGTTGAACTGTATTTTGAACCTGATTTTCTTCTTAAATTTGGGTTATTTGAGATGTTTGGTGAAAGTCAATTGTACATTTTCTGGCGATCTGACCCCTACATATATATGAAATAATAGTGTATGAAGTATTGACTTATGAACTGTACACGGAGAAATTGACGTATTGAAAGCATAGGTCAAACTAACAAGAGAACATGTAGACATGCCAATGACACCCGCATAAAAAATATTCGTTCGATGTCACATACGAACCTATTCGAAAACACCCCTTCGTATCCCCTCCAGTATCTCGTCCCAAATTTACCTGTTTTCATTATTTAGCCAGTTACCACTTTAGTTTTTCTAGATCCAGTTCATCATCGTCAAATTTCTATTTTCCTGATGGATTTCTGATTAACCATTGTCATACATTTTACTTTGATCCAATCAGTTTTAATATCATTTATGAAGACAAACGCATAACTGAATATGTTGTTGTTTCTGTGCGTTGATAATACAAGGTTATATCGATAGAAGCAGCAACATATTGGGAATTGGTGCAAAGGGACTTTCCTATACTACATAAGGTCATTTATAAGGTCATTATTGGCTCCGATACGTTTAAACTTTAGGGTTGGACTCGGGTGTTACCTTAGATTAAGGGCGCCTCAATCCCTAACTAATTCTTAGTAATGTTATTGAGTGAGGTAGATTTAGGAAATGGGGATTTGGAATATGCTACAATAGTAGAAATTCATCACAGAGACAGATTGAATAAATGGACCTTCATTCAGGTCAGTTAAACCCTGTGTCTATTTCTGTATCACAAATATACTCAAATGTCCCATTATATGGAATAAACCCCACGTATCATTGGAGCAAAAGAGCTAGCTGTCCAAATCTGAGAGTTTTGTGATTTGGTGCAAAGGGACTTTCTTATACTACTTACGCCCGCGATGCGAGACCGGCTTCAATCTGAAAGTGTGGCGGGCCGCACATGGACTCATCCCGTCAGCGCCCATCTGACCGTCCGGGAACCAACCGAGGGGACAACCCTATCTCGAAATCTCCTTTTACCCGTCCTTTATCGGAGTAAAAACAACCCGCCCGTATCTCTAGAGCTTTATAATTGGTCGACTATATCAATAGTGTGTCATAAACTGAACCCCAAAAGTTCTCTATAGACTACTAGTTACTCTGATGCAAAACAACAATTCATTATTGCATTTAAACTCTTAAACCAAGACATCGTGCTTGCAGCCCTCTAGCAAATACCCATGCATTCGAGATAGTTTCACCATGAAAGAAGACGAGGCTACTTAGGCTGATAAGGTGGCAAACCCACCAACTACCCTCTCTCTCTCTATCATGCACATTCGCCATACATATCATACAAATAAGCCATATATATATATGTGTGGAGCTATCTGGCACATTGGACCAGTGCCATGCATGGTGGGAAATGGAACCCGTGCATCGTCAGGATTCAGTCTACTTTTTTTGCATCTCACACACGCACCGAAAGCCGATTGGGGGTCGTTGCCGCTAAGCGACTGACTTTGCCAGAATAATATCGTTTGATGGGCGCGACGAGGAAATGACAGATTGCTCTCCCGAAGGCACGAAAACACCATTTGCTTGAAAGGCGGGTGAAAGAAGAGTGTGGGATCGACGCAAAATGGAAAATGCCCGCTGCAATAGAAACAGGTTATTTCCATAATTTACCAAGTTAGCGAAGAAGATGTTTTACACCTTGGTGTGTGGGGAAGGGATCGATCAGAAAGGAAGACTAAGACGATTGGTGCTGCATATTTCTCCCCTTTTTCTCTATGTGAGTCATGGGTTTTCTCGATTGCGCCCTGTGCAGGAATCACTGCATGCGGAGTTTAAAACCGTGCTTCAAGCGATTCGTGTTGCCATAAGCACCATATTATGTATCTATTCAACACTTGGACATTAATTGTCTCATCAAAATTTAGTTCTTGGTTCCAGGATACCCATTCTTTTCTGTTCCATAACTGGAAATAAGATTAGGAAGTGACTATACGTTCTTTTAACACACAACCCCAGTTTTTAGTTAATAAGATGTAAAGCCTTACATATCGTTAGTAGCTAGGCCTGCATATAAACCAACCTGTATAAAAGAACCTTTATTTTAACTGACTCTAACAATTCTTGATTTTGATGGTTTCACCTTGCGACCCGAATACAATATATTATGATTGAGTGTGATCATAAGGTATTATTCAAAATCGTACCAATATTTGATTTTATAACACGTAAACATTTCATTACTGAAGGACCATTTTCAGGGAATTGCATTACGTCACTTTCACATACAATAAGCGACCGCGGTTCTTCTAAAATTCCAGCTATAGGTCTGAAGTCTGCATGCACGCAAGAGAGTAACCTAATGTTATTGTACATATCAATGGCAAATCCACTATTACCATAAAGCTTCGAAGAATTATTTCTGCCTAGAACGAAGCATGTGTACATAATATCCTGTATGAAATATCCTGGGCTTGTTAGGGTCATGGAAAGGTTAGCAAAAGGTCACTGGGACTGGTAATTGGACCCAAGGTCAGATGTGACCTGTGATCCTGATCGTCGACGACCTCCGATATCTCTTAGTGCTGAGGAAGAAACTATACGAGCGAGGGAAGTAGTTTGGATGGGGTTTGATGGCTTGAGCCTTACCAGATCTTTTAAGTAGCATAGCCTGACCTGAAGTAATCGTCATGGGACTCGGTGTGTTTTAGCTCCCTTTGCTTTTCCTAATGTGGATCTTTTCCTGAAAAAGGGAATGCACTGTAGAATATACCATCTAGATATTGGAGTGTAATTGGATATCTTTTAATTAAATGTTTTGGAGCTTATTCAATAATACGAATATATATAGAATGCCAGGATATATTTTGAATACATTGATGTGTGGGAAGGGCGTTGTATATGTGTGAGTATGAATGTGCCTCATTTCTTATAGGCGCGAGAACCAAGTAAACCACAGCATCTAGAAATAGCATGCTTAAATATCCCATGAAGCTCGAACCCTGTATATGTATACATGTATGCCTGGACGAGTACGTCACGATGTCTGCTGGCTCTTCAGGACATAGCAGTTGTCCCTACAATGGGACCGCCGCGCCACCTCGCGTTATCAACACCCAAAGTCAGTTCTTGTACACAGAGCCTGTTGCAGGAGTAGAATATGTTCTAGACATATCTATACCCAGACAGCCATGCAAGCTTTGGCTCATTTTAAAATCCATCAGCAGCTCTTAGTGTAAAATTCATAGCTTACAACCTCCCAGCCACTGCAGTGCTCGCTGCTGTTCAGGCTATCAGGGACAAGGGCCCTCCCAACTCTTGGGGCCCCATGGGTGAAAGCGGGCGGGTTAATAAGTCTTGGCCCCGCCCCTCCAATCAGCCAGCAAGCCTGGCATGAAATTGTGCATCGCCTCCGTTGGGGCGTCAGTGTGCACAGTGGGACGAGCGGTAACAGGCCCCAAAAGTATTGTATCCCAACACCACCACCCCTTCCCTCCTACTCCGCCCCTTCCAGCACCACCACCACCACATCCAGCACCACCCGCGTCCCATCCGACAACCCACCCACATTTCACTTACCCACACACCACTTCATACTACATGTAATGCACATCCATAATGAATAACAATGTCTACAACCCAAAGCCTTGTGGAAATGATTGATTTCAGAAGGACGGCTACATAACCAACTGTCTGTGTTACATATAAATTATTTGTGTACTATAGGGAGAGATCTCTATATTCACCCCACCCTGACTGTCTGTGGTAGAGGAGGTTATATTTAGGACCACCAAACGGCAGTTTCTATGCTAAAAGAGGGGGCGATAACCCACTTACTGGGGGATAATACAGTGACAATTATGAGCTGGACCATCTGTAGAGCGAAGGCCAGCCAGTTGCCAGCAGGGTGCCCTTTTTTGAATTCAGGACTAAACGTTCAGGTTTCAGTCCGGATGAAGAGAAGCGAGAAGAGCAGGAATGGGGGAGAAATCAAGAAATAACAAAAGCATACTTGGTAAAAGGGGGAAAAAATAAACTATTAAAACTTTTTAAGCTCATCCAACTCAATACATCGATACAAATTTAAGAAAGATCGCATTTATAAGTGAAAATTCGGTCTGTGAGTGATAGTATGCGCATAAGTTGTTCCTTATACTATTTACATTCAGTGGGACATTCTATGCATAAGAAATCCAAGAAAGAAATCTTGAACATTTCAACCTATTCCAAATACCGTGAAACATGATATACGTTTTATATTATACTAATGGTAGGGGTATACGAAAAGAAGGCAGATATGTATACATACGAGTAAATGCTAAGAAGGTTCAGCTAAACTCACTAATTCTTTATCTGTCTTGTGTTACATTTCTCTGTTTGCTTCACTGTTTGAAAATGGAAAGAGTGATGGCAGCAATATCCACTGAGCTTCAGACCTGCACAAGATGCCCAGGGCGATATAAAATAATACACACCGCTATGTACACTTAAAAGCCCCATTAAACTCAAAGTATTCTCGGTCAGAGATATAATTCTGTGTACTTAGTCGCTTAATTGATCTACAAATCGATTCTTTGAAAGCGCATGGGTTGACTTAGAGCATTGTTGTCTGTCTTGCCTACAATAAGCTGAGGCTTTGCTGGCGTAAAACAAAGACAGATCTGGAATGAAATGCGAGCTTGGTTCATCACTAACTAGCTCATTACCAGACATCACCTATCCTGAAGGAGATAGGGGGAAAGTTTCAATAAAGCAATTTGAGCCACATCAAAATAATAATAATAGAAATCCACCACTGCCTGCTTGTATTATACACACGCAGGATCGAAACTGGCCTTCTCAAATATCTCAGCGGCGCAATCGCTGCGGCTCCATCTATTATTGCTTTGACCCTGCAAGATTTCCTCAGCCATTGCTGGGATCAATAGTTGTGTATTGTGGAGAAAGCATGGTGGTTTATTATTGTGTCTGAAGAGTGGGCCTTGTCTTGGTGCCTGCAGCTGGCAACAGTCAGTGTGTGACCTTGTGCCTGCTCACCACGCATCAAGCACCATTTTCTCCGGCGCCGCCTCTCAGGGCATCTGGGAGTTTAAGTCTCCTCGTGGATTTTAAGAGCTGTAACGATCAGACTGTAGGGCAAGCCGGACGGAGGAGACCATTCATGGTTGCTCTTTCTCCCAGGAACACCAGCAATCAATAGCTTTTAAGCGCAAGAGTCGTGTTGTGTGGGGATCAATTAGAACAAGGACCCTAAATGCAGGCCAACGCAGGTCCGCGCCGACTGCCCCGCGTGCCGCGCCAGCCTTCTCTCTCAATGCTGACCCCCCTGACGCCATACTGCAACTTTTTGCTTTGGCCTTACCACAGCTTTGGTCAGCCTGGTAGACAGGCCAACATTTATATGTCTGTATAGCCATAGTGACTGGATCTAGAGCACTGGTGATTGAGGCAGAGCTGGAGCTATATTTACCTACAAATAATTCCCTGTGATCCATGTGATTGCGTGTGAACTCTTAGGCCAAGGTCAAGGCTGATGCCCCCCATTGACCTCAAAGCCATTAATGGTTGAAAATCAAAAGGCATCACAGTCACACTTGGGGGATGGGGCACTCCATTCTGCTACTAATAACCCCAACATTGCCCCTCCCAAAAGGGATGTTCATAAGTATAAAATGCCCAAGCTGTCAAGAGTATAAAGTACACACGATAAGTTTCCCACTACGCCCCAGACTGTTCTGCGTGTTTCATTGTCCTCGGGGTAGTTATGTAGCGATGTTTTCTATGCTTTATTGATACTTGTCCAATTGTCATATCTAGCTTTTAACCAACAGAACCCCCAACCAGATGTACACTTAGTTCGCATTTCCTAATCCTGTATGGTGTAAGTTGTGTCCTCCCTATGCCAATACATTATCCAATTATATAAGGACCTATCTCACGCTTATCATGTAACATTTTAATCTTTCCCCGACCATCTGGCATCAAGTTCAATGCGGTAACACAATACCAATTTAAGCTACACTATACGTCTATAATTGCCATTGAACTGAATGTTAACCGTCAGGGCAGTATTTAAAAAGAGAAAGACCGGAGTAATTTGCAACAAGAGAATCCTATCGGGGAAACTTTTTCGAATGTGACTGACGCTATTGTACAAAATTCTTGGGAGAAAGGGAAACCAAATGTGCTTTAAAGAGATTAAGCGTCTACTTTCCACTTTGCTTTAGAATGTACACAAACACAATTGCATTCCTTGGTATGAACACATTGCTTGGGTGTTTGCCCGGGCGCTGTTGAAAAGAGACCATGTAATATTGAATTATGGGTTCTTCTACAAATAGCACCTACCCTATCTGGCATACACACAGTGGAAATATATCTGTATGTGTCCTGTCATGACCCTTAAACAAAACCCTTTTATATGCCTGATAATGACACTGCGACGTCTCAGTGACAAGATTGCTGAAAGGAGGATCGGAAAACATGGCAGAAATTACAGTCATGAGAACACGGTGCAAATTAATGTCATGCAGATCTTACAGTCCTTCCTTAAACCCCTGAACCTTGTCCACACGGACAAAATGTGACAAAAATGAAAATTTAAAATTCATTAACTTGATATTTAAAAATAGAAAAAAGAAACACTAAAATGATTAGAAACAATTCCTAGAGTTGTTCTAAACCAATTCATATTATGAGGATGTTATTGAAAATTCTTAGTGGTCGAAAATAAATATATTACTCGTGACATAGAAATGGGAGTTAAAATAAAAGATGATTAGGAACTTCTAATGGAAGGATGCATCAAATTTCAAGAGACTAAATTAAAGGATTTACATCCTAATCATTGCACTAAAAACACACAATTCGTCAATGCAATTGTTTAGTGCCTGGATTTTCTATGCGGGCAGAATGAAGACCGTCCCTCGAATTTTCTTTCCTTTTCACACAGAGAGGAGATATTGGGAATTCCCTATCTATAGTTTGAACAAATGGCTATATATATATATGCGTGAAGGTTTGATTTAATGTATGTATCAACAGAACACACGTTGTGACTGATCGGCGGCTTTTCCTGCATGCATCTCTGTCGCAATTTGGCCATAAAATGAAGGCTGGCGGGGCAGGTTTCTGAATTTGAGCCAGAGGATGAGGACGGGAGAGAAAAGGCCCAGGGCAAGGCATTAAGTTGTTTTGGAAATGGTCTAGCAGCATTTTCCCTGCATCACCCCCTTTTTTGTAATGGCAAACACGGTTGACCCATGGCCGCTTCAATATTCGGGTTGTAGTGAACAATGTGCCGGGGTTAAGTCCCTGAATCGGTGGCCCTGATGCGTTAATCGTCCTTCTAATACTCCTGCACTGTTCGCCAAGGCCGTGCGGAGCACCCACAAAATCGAATAACAGTCAGTACGAATTGCCTTGTATCATATTCAGTATTATCTTCTCCGTTCGCGCCCTTACAAAGCGTCTAGGAGAATAAACCCGGCTATTGCGTTTTCCATTGGCATCGCGAGGGGCTAAAATTCAATGCATCTATTCAGTCGGGGTGTCCGGGTTCCCTTTTCACCGCACCTAGCTCCTCTGCCCCGCTCGAGTCGCCTGTCTGAATGTAATTTACCCCGGTTCTCTGAGGATTTTAGTCCCCTTTTAAAGGAAGCTCTCTCTTCGTTTTTATCATATTCCAGTGTGGCACTGGCGGTGAAAGAGAGCCAGAAGGCCAGGAGCGGCCTTTGCAGTGACTTGAGCATTGATATTAGAGTCTTGTGCCCATCTACCGCTCTCTGAGATGGCACAGAAACATGCATGACAAAGGGAAGAAAGTGAGTGTGATTCAACGCACGTGTAGGCGTCACCCTCAGGTCCAAGTGGTCTGTGGACATTCCCCTGCATTGAGAATACCTATAGGTGGAAGGTACATAGATTGTCTGCCGCAGGTTTCCTTATGGTAACAAAGTTGTAAGCGTCATTCACGAAAGATACTTCTTTTGTCAATGTATATGTTGATGTAAAATATGGGTAAAGATTTGACCCATGATAAGAGTTCAGCAGATTCAGGTTGCGTTGAATGATGAATGCCATTTATATACTGCAATAATACATCCATGTGTATGATGCTGGCACAAAATTAATGTTTATTAACACGCAAGGTGTTAGAACAAAAAGTGGTAAGTATAAATGCTAATGATATATATAGACGTCATTGCAATTAATAAGTTCTATCATTTGGTACAGGTATTCGTGGAAGGTGTTATTCATGACACAGAAATACTTTCGAGCATTTTTCATCAAACAATTTCAGTTGTATGGGAAAAGTTGATAAATGTATTCTTCTGAAATGGAAACAGAGATCACAAATGCATTCAGAGATTATTTACCTAGCGATACTTGTGGTGCATGGTTATAGTTATACTAATAATATTTGGAAGATGTGGTCGCGATCAGACGTACGATCTCAAATCAATGCCTCTGCGCTCCCTTATCCACAACAACCAGACACAATTTATCCGTTGCTTCCTGAGTGCGGAAGTGACGAGCTGAGGACATTATAGGAAGGCTAGGGGGGAGGAGGACATCATTAAGCGAGCAACTCATAATCAACTCGTGACACCAACTCACCAGCTCATACCCGTCCTCGCAAATACCCTGCCACCCCTCTCTCCCCAGTGCCAAGAGCAGGAGGCACTGGGGCGCACATCGGACAAACTTGCTCGATGAATTTAGTTTTGTTTCCATTATTTGTTTCAAATGATTGAAATAAAGGACGTGATTGGGATGGATATTTGATTTACCCAGCAGGAAGCCAGCGTAATCAAACGAGGTGGCTGTAGCGGACCCTCGTTGGAATACCAAATCGGGCAATTGGCTGAACAGCTACAACGACCAAGGCAAATAGTCAAGTGGAACAATCAGAGCAAAAATGATATTTTCTAGGGCCATAGAGATAGTATTCAAACGGTACGCTTGGCTCATTGCTCCCCAATCTTATTGGCTGGGGGCGGCATGACCGAACGGGCCACAGCTGATTTACTTCGATGAGCCGAACTCGGCTTGAAATAAATTAATTCCTGAGCCGCGGGCAACTTTTGTGAAAGTCTGATTCGCCAGTAATGTCATTGTTGGCTTATTGGATTCGGCTTCCGCCCGTCTCCGGACGATATGGTTAAGTAAAGGTCTTCCGCCGGAAGGTGCCCGCGCAGGGATTGATTAAGGAGTTTGGGAGAGGCGTTCATCAATAGCAAATTCCGGGTGTTTTGGCGCAAAAAGGAGACATCGGTCTAGAAAGTGTGGAGGGGCGGAACTTTGATTTGCAGTCATTCCCGGGAGAGATTTACCTCTTAAAGTGTTTGATTAAATGTTACAGTCCTACCACCACTGAATTGCCCAAGGTGGGGATACCGGGTGGATGGGAGTGGAAGGCAGGGGGATGGATCTGAGGTAAAATACCTATAGAGTGCTATCTATATTCTCATCATCGCGCCCAAGCATGAGGTGCGTACAATGAGATGCCTACCCCATGCAATATTCACATATAATCTAATAAGACCAGGATTTATCCTAAACAGTATTACATGTAACATTGGTCCCTCGATTTGTGTCTGTCTCTTTTTAAAAACAATATTTAATAGAATAGAACGATCAAATTTAATGAACGTAAGACAGCGTTTTCATGATTATAATTCCCGGATAAACTAGCTAACAAAATAAAGAGCTCGTATAGGAGCAATATTTCTCAGAAGCGATACAAAAAACTGCGTCGCAAAAAAGTTTGGCTACTTGGAAGGCAATGAACATTCAGTCATGAGTAAGGAATAAGAATTATCGTGATCTTTCCATCAGCCGTTTCCTCAAGCGCCCTGCAGATGGAACACATTATGGGGAATAACTCAATCCGGTCAAATTCGAACCAATGAAATCTCTCAGCCAAGTGCATGTGGGACAGAAAATGAGACATTTCCCACGCCTGGAGGGAGGACGGTTCTGATCCCTAGGTCCTTCTCGGGTGGCTCGCTGAATGGCATGTTACACCAGTATTTATACCATTTGGCTGTTTTTAATCGCCGGTGGACGCGTCAGATGGGCGCGTCATCGCCGCTGGTGTCAGCGAAACTGACAGCGCGACCAATGGAGCATTAAGCTGACCAGAAATTCCACTTTCTGCCACATCGCGTCCGTTGCCACTATCAGCAGCACCATCGCTGGTTGAGCGTCTGTGTTGGAGCCACCCGACTTAACCTGTCTGTTAACCCAGGCGGGGGTGAGATTCCTTTCTGAAACAGCACAGAGCTCCAGCTCTACATTATATACCAGGCTAAATGTAGCAACCTCAGTACAGTTATACTTTTTCTACCAGTATCAAATGGAAAAAAAGGAAGAGCCTTGGGTCGCCTGGCGTTTCTGCTTTATCTTAGTTGCCAATGAATCAAGTCCCCTTCCTTCTATTTTTATATTGTGTTATGATTCTTCGTGTGTGCAGTGAAGTTGGGTCTGCGCAGGAGTACTTTTGTGTGCAAAACTATATGCCCTTCCGAATAAAACTATACATTTTTTTAAATATTGACCCTATTTTGCATGGTCTTCAGCACTAAGACCAAGTTCCACATTATAAGCTAAGCCCAGCTGAAACAGATGCGGGCATGCAAGAGTCGGTAAGGAGAGGTCTGACAGAACACAATGATGTCAGTGCAGGTGTGACCTTGACTCCCAGACTGGCATTTCCGTCAGGTCAAAGCTCTCAATGTCTTAACCCTGAGCTCGTTCCAGGCCTTCTTGGTCTGCACTTTGCAACAGATGAGGCTTGGAGTAGAGGGAGAACCCATAATATTCTGGTATAGTTTGTGGTTCTCCCTGAGTCACACCTGTGTTTTTCAAGTTGATTTATTCACAAGTAACATGGGTCAGATTTTCAGATCTACAGTTCTACATGTCTATCAAATTCGGCTAAATTAGAGTGAAAATTGATAAATACTAGGTATATCTAAGTATATTATGTATTGTATTCATTCAATAAATCTGTCTGGTTATGTTGAACTGTATTTTGAACCTGATTTTCCTCTTAAATTTGGGTTATTTGAGAGGATTGGTGAAGACCAATTGTACGTTTTCTGAAGATTTGACCCACATAGTGAAACCACTGAAATGAGAAGATAAAGTCTTCAATCGCCCATACCCTTAAGTACTGTAACAAAGAAGCTAGCGGGTCGCAATGGCACTAACCAGGCGTAAAATATAATAATTGTGCATTGATTTAAGATCTCAAAGTGTTAAATAGGCCTTCCTCAGAAACGTTTCCATAGCCATGCGTGATAGGCACGGTTGCATGGATTTGAATATGCACCCTACTGCGGGAAGATTCCATAGCTTAGGGCGTTGAACAATATTCATGAGCATTTGGTATTGAGAGGTTTCCTTGATATTCTTTCTAAATTTAACCATGGTCATTTCTTTTACCCCATTTTAAGACACTTGGATTTATTTTAGACAAGAGTATGTACCGTTTGGCTTGTTTATAGAAAGGTTGGATAATCGCAAAAGTAATAATATGTATTATAACAGTTAGAAGTTGGTCCCTTTGTTCATTTTCCTGAGTGTGTCTCATGATATTGACATTTTGTGTTCTTTATTATAAGTTAAATATCTCAAAACAGTGACAATTGTTAATTTTTTTCGCTACAAATCTTCACTCTACTAATAAGCAGCAAACGCTTGGTTTTGGACAGTTTCCAACCCTCACGAGATCTTGCTCTTGCACAAAAGCATCAAAACAATGAATTGTCTATAATGCATGTGGACTCTCATTGCTGGTGCTTCTCACATACAGCGCGGTCGTGGACTGCTGATTCATTGCATGGCACTGATTGAGTCTGTGTTTGAGGCTGGCGGAAATTCATCTTAATTCTCGTCCTAATTTGGCGACCATTCGCCAGCCGCCTCGTTCTAATCTCGGCGCATGCCCACTTGCTCCTCATTTTGACCATAATGAATTGTCGTCTGCTAACATTGTATTGAGGCGCGCCATGCAGACCCATTCACCGGAGATGGTATTACAAGCAGCTTCAACAAGCCTCACGCTTTCACCAGATCGCATTTGTGGGAACTGGGCAAATATTTGCCTCCGGAACCATGACACTTTCCTCCATATTGGCGTGAATTGTCCTGGCTACCTAACACACTAGCCACTGTTGCGATTTGCCGGCGATTGGAGGGCGAAGGAAAACAAACGCACCAGTAACAATTCATCAAATGCCCTCTTGAAAGCATCCGAGAGCAGAGCAAAGTCAATAGAGACGTTATGCATTGGCTCAATTGCGTGTAGTGGAGCGAATGGACAGGAAACTGGAGCGACGAGAGTGCCGAGATGTCAGCAAATGTCACGAGTAATCAAATGATTTAGCCTCTTCAAATGATTATTAGCATATTGGACGACGTTTGTGTGGCAGAACACTTGTGTGAATGACGAAAGACCTCGGTCTGCTTCATCGAACATATTGCCGTGCCCTCTGAAGTCATAGCCTGGTCCACTAATCTTAGTGATGTCTCAAATATAACAGAAGGGCTACTGCCACAGTGCTTTCACAAACCACGCTAGTTTCAATTTGCTCTCGAGAGCTTCATAAGAAACTGTTGTCATGAAAAGGCAATTGTTACAATGCACAATATACATGGTAACCCCGAGTGAGAATGCTTATATGAAGAGACCACGCTTTGCTTTCATTTCTTTTCACAAAACATGCACCTGATATTTGAAAGCAATTAAATGACCCTTTACACAGGTTGGAAGCCACACTGTCTCATCATAATGTCCCCCATTTCCACGCATGCATGCCACGAGTGAATTAAAGCTGTACATCTTCTCTTGTTTGGTGATTTTGTCTTCATGACAAACAATATGCACGCATGTTTAATGTCATCTGGTAGAGTAAGGAAGAATAGAAGATGCTGTGATTACACGAGCTTCTGATGGCTTGACTCCGTAGAAACATGTCCTCTTTCGCCCAATTTTTAGAGAATAGAGATGAGACTTAATAATGGCAATTGCTTACACTATTGTTCAAAGCTTCGCTGGCTTCAGTTTATTTCAAACTTCTGCAGACTCTCACGAGCATGATGATTACATGTACATATATTTGGCAAGAATCCAATTCGCCTCCATGGAGCCTCAAAGACAACTCCGATATACTAATTTCCTCACTTATAAATGATATAATATCTCTATAGTATAAGTGTTAAAAGATTGCAAGTGTAAAATGAAGAAATCGATCATCTTCCACACATCACCATTAAGATATTAATGAAACAAAACGTTTTGATAAAGGTTTTACAGAAGCAAGCAGCCCCCGAGGTTACTGGAAAACTTCACAACACCAAACCATAAAAGCATTTATAAGCAGATGGGATTCAGAACTTCGCAGAAAGTTGGGGTGAAGTTATGAGTAAATTTCCCACCAAATATTTAATAAGCGTTAGCTTGCATCCGATCCAGCCTTCCTCCTTACCCTATACGTGCTTTGGTCCCATGTAATTTTCATCTGCCTTGGCTTCATTTGCTTCAGCTGGGCAAACACCCAAACTCAAGCCACGTGCCCTCGAAATTCCCTAATATCGCTCACTCGATTAATACATTTCAATTACACTCGCTTCGAGAGGGATCGAATTTCCACGACTAGAATTCAATAACACCAAGACTGCGCCTTGAAAACGTTTTAATACCCGACCGCTCGAGAAACGGCGAGTTTAGAGCACGTGTCTGTGTTTATGATTGGGAAAGCTGCTATCAGTGCTTTTGTTAAAGCAATTTCAAGTCAAAACAATCAGTCTGTCTGCGTTTTAAGTGTAATTAGTTTGTGTGTGTGTTATGCGCATATTGTTGTCAATACATGGGTTAATGAAGTCTTGTTTGGTTGCCTAATAGTGTGTGTAGTTGGATGGAACACGCGCGTCACCAGCCACTTGGAATATTGCACCAACAGCAATCGGTATACTAATAAGCGATGTCATAATTGTAATGTTTTTAACTGAATTGATTGAAGATTTCGCAGTTGCAGTGCTAATGTATTGCTATCATTGTTGCCTTTTCTTTAAATCATGAACTACATTCGCATCCTCTTCGAAACTATAGAGACAACTTCAATGAATGAAACAAATGGATCTGGCGGTTTCGGTTACTTATAAGAGTAAATTAGGTAGAATAGAATGATTATGAATTTCAATGAGACTACCACTAAGTTCAATTTTATTTACAGTGTTGGTATTATAATAGTAAACCTAAACATTGCCATACCCTATGCGATTGTCCAGCAACTTATTGAAACCATAATAGGTTTGCTTTCGAAATAATCCACTAATACCTTTACAACATGTTTATTGCTGCGCCTAAATACAGATATAACCCACCACCGTACCAGTCAGTCCGAGTTCAGACGCATCTAAAAGCTGTAGACAGCCTTGGCAAACGTAGAGATGGAAGGAAGAATAATTACATCGTCTCGTGAAGAAAGGCCAACGTCCAGATGCCAGGACTCCTTGTGACTGGTGTCCCATTTCTAAAAACAGATTGGCAGAGAGGTCCGTGGTCTCATTCTCTTTTATTTCTTCTCCGCCATTTTCGTTCCTTCATGTTATGTTGTTTACAAATCCTGCATGCTTCCCACGGATTGTCATTAGGAAACTCATAAAATTAGGAACTTTTATAAATTGGTCTTCATTGCAGCAAACTGTATTTCTATCATTGAAAATGTATGCAAAAATATAAACAATTACATGCCATGCACGGATACTCCCCATTTTAACAGGCGCGTTTCAAAGTGAAAAACAGTTTTATTTTTAAAACTCTTCACATGTCTTTCCTCTTAAACATATAACATTGCACTGAGGTTACTCCATCTATATCAGGGATTAATTTCAGCAAATTCTTTATTATTTAATCTTAGAAACCCGAAAAAGTAGCAACCACAACCCAGTAGAGTACCAAGACTCGTACACTAAACACAATCGTTATCCCCTCGCCCCCACTTCCTCACTCATTGCAATCTTTACAAAGGGCGTCTTCTGTTTCCCTAAGAATCATGAAAGGTTTATGAAGTATTACGGCCATTCTGTCATTAGTGGCTTCCCCCCTTGTTAGGGCGTGTCACTGTCGACTCGGAGAACGAGATCGTTCATTGGAAATTCACCCGGCGTCAGATTTCTACGTGGCCGTCATTGTCGCCATATCACACTCAAACACCCATTGTCTCAGTGTGTCCCTCATGGGCTCATCTAGCTCATGGTACTGTCATTCCTCCTTCTTCTACTTTTCCTTCCTTCACAGATATAAACTGGAAATATCCTCGAGATAAAGAAAAAAAACCAGTCTCTATAATACCTATCAATAATTTCTATGTCATAATTCAGGAGGAGGGAATACAGTGGAGAATACCTGAGTGGGTGGAAAGCGAAGGAGTACATGGGTTTTATCTATAACCATCGGTAGTGTATCGATATAGTACGATGGCGGGAGAGAGAGGGGAGTAATATAGACATCACACACACAAGACTCTCCTGGGAGGTTGAGTTGCCTTGCTCAGTCCTTGCTGGTAACGATACCGGGGAAGCAAGGCGGTGCTAAGTGATAATATGATATCTTCATACCGATTAGTATTCATAAGCCTTATTCCCTTTAGGACGAGAATCACAAGTGTTTTATAAGTAGAGGCCCGGCGATTCAATCCATCGAGGGAGCCGACAGAATGTATGTCCCATTACGGTGAACATATTTTAACGAATGCGTATAATGCGAGCCATAATGAGTCTTAATGCATTTTTATGAAGACCCATATTGCCTGTAATCATGTAAATCAGGCCATCCCACCTTTTAAAAAAGTAACTTCGAGGAAGGAAACAGCAAAGCAACACACATCGGCAGTTGTATCTGTATCCAAATTCAACATGCAGACAGGAATGGCGAATTTATAATACATTGTATTGTAATTTTCCAAGAACGTTTTATCCAATTTGATTTTACTGGGTCTTTGAGAGAATAGAAATTTTATGTCACTCCCATGCAGCAATTGGCCCACTCGCTCGCCTTCCTTCTGACTCAGGCTTTATGTTTTGTCCTAGGTGCCCGGGCTATCAGGTGCTTGCACACATTGTCGCGATGATTAGCGGTTAGAATACCCTCGCTTCATTAATCAACTCTTTATTCCTCGGCGCTTGGAGAGGAGCGAACATGAAGCCAGATACAGAATATCTGTGAAAACAACCTCCGCCCTTATTGCCTGAGAACCATCATCTTCATTCTTTTTTTCTGTCGGGGTGTGTGTACGTTGCGAATCCGTATTAGCCCCATTATTTTTGTTCTATAAAGAGGAGCATTTAGTGAGCAAACAAGGAGGGGAATCAGAGATCGTGCTACTGGCAGTGTTGTTAGTTAGCCGCTGGATAACCCCAGATTCACTATACTACTCATGGCTCATCGGAGCCATGAATTATTAACTTTGAGTAATTAAATCATCCCGCGCAGCTATTTCATTAGTGTGGCCGTTCCCGCGCCAGCCATGGGTCATAAGAGAAATCCTAATTAATGTGGCCGCTCCGGGATTGTTTCATAAATGATTAACTATGACGTGGAAGGGTTAGTGTGTTCGGGGGCTCAGTGGGTTCAGGGATCACCCCGATAGAGGATGACTTGCAGATAGGCGAAAAAAACCCGTGCAGCCGACGCTTGACGCCGTGTGCAATAAGCCGATCTAGCCTAAATATGTTATGAATTATCAATATGGATGTCTGTCCATAACGTTTGGGAATCAGGGGAAGACAATGTGAGAGGATTGGCAGTGGACAGGTAATTAGCCCGCGTGCTCCGTGACCACGATGACTTTGTTTCTACATGGAACTCGCGTCTGACAATGCGGAAACAATTGATGTGTATAGAATGTTTTGGCTCTGTTATTGAGCGATTAATTTTATGCTGATTCACTTTGTCAAATATTTGTGGACAGGTATCACTGTCATCGAAATGATATCCTAGAGTTTATTTGCAGCTGACATACCAGAAAGAATGGTTGTAAAACTTTTGATATCATTATCTCTATTCGCTATCAATATGCTAGACAATTATGTTTAACATGGTAATCGCCTACGTTACATATAGTTATTGCCAGTATTACTACCGAGTTAATGGTTCAGACTGTCCCTCTTAGAAAGTAACACATTTGTATTGCTTGAAGAAGTAGTTTGCATGTGTGCACTAGTTTGCTTTCCAGAAAGTGACTGCCTCTTGTCGATACTCCTGAAAATAAGGACTTCACGCCCGATGATTTAACCATAATTTCTGATTGCCTGGTGGATAAACATTTACCTCGGTTGTGCAGCGAAGTTTCAAATATGTGCCCTTCCCATTCACATGTATTATTAAGTGACCCCTGCACTCGGCCAATATAACCCCTCACCCATCTGTGACCAAGCACTCTCAATCCCCAGGTCCTCCACAATGGGAACCAACACTATTGCTGCCATCGAACCGAACGATGATACGTGAAGAACCATCGAGGCAAGTCCTTGAAGATCCCCATTTAGCCATTGCATAATGTGTTACAATTGCTCCTTGGCGACCGCTTCTATTAGTGACATCAAGTTTAACTACTTTTCTTTTCTACTCGAGCACAGTGATGGGTAACTTAGGTCATTGTTTGGCGCACTCAGTCACTCAACCTCAAACTGTAATGAGTGCGAATTCGGGGGAGCCTGTTTTACAACAACGGGTGATGTATAATGAATCATTTCGGATTGACCTGTTACTTTTAAAACCGCGTCTCGAGTATTGGACGACAAGCATTTGCTCTAGGGTGCTTAATACTCCCATGAATGGGGCACAGAGTTGAAGCATGGGACTACAGAACTTATTCGCGCATAGTATGTATATGGCTTGATACATGAATTGTCATTATTTGGTGCATGGTGTATTGGCGCGAGTATCATTCTGGTCTTTGGATAAAGGTAAACATCATTAAGTACGTATACGGCAAATAACGTCAGTGTGGAAAAAACATTGAGCTTAATTCCGGAGCAAACTGTCGACGTTTGATTGTATTCTGCGACATCTTTATGTAAATAGGTTCACATAAAGTCATATTTTAGCTTCATTTAAAAAATAATTAAAAAACTGAGTAACTTTAAGTTGTCTAGCCTGAATAAAAACTATTTCTAGTAAACAAAAATCCCGTTCTTGAAAAGACACAGATGGTGTTTCATTGCGACGGCGGCTATATATGAAGTATTCTACTCGTACGAATAATACTATTATCGTGGGATATCTGGGCCCATTGATTCTCCCAATGTGCTCATCAAACTGATATAGTCCGAATATAATCGATCCCCCATTGCAATTGCTATTGCATGCAGTCTAGAACCATTATCAACTCCCTATCCTTGTTGTTTCCGTCAAGCGTGACTAGACACCCCCATAGTTAGAGCTGTATCGTGTTGCTATCTATACAATGAATGATGAGGGAACCATCATAGAGAAGTCAATGAAGTGTACTAAGTATTATATAAGATACTATCAGTAGTTTACACATAATGGAAGCTGTTTTATATTATTTACGAGCAATATATTACTTTATAGAATTTAGCCTGTAAGATATTTTGGGTGTGGGCTTGATCGTTATTTTAATATCCGAACACGGAGAACTTCGTTTCCACTCTATAGGACGAAATGCGTTAAAACATTTGGGCACATTGAATGGCACACTTAGGTACTCGGTGCATGTTCACGAATCAGACTGTTCCTCTACAGCCTGATAGAGTCAATTCTCTGGGCACCAGTCAGTTCGTTTTCTGCTTGATGGAGAGTAGTTTGGATCATTGAGTATTCCAGTCAGTGCTGGCTTGATTGGCCGTGGCTGCTTGATGAAGAGCTACTCTGACGGCTAACAGCAAGGCTTCGAGTTGCTCAGCACCTCACTCCGTCACCCTTGCTACTCGTGGACATAGAAAACGCATCTTATGCCATGACCACTGGCTCGGAAGCAGTCTTTTGAGTCCGCAGCTACCCAACACCCAGGCCTGTCCGACATAAATTGAAGCTGGCACTGGCGGTCAGCCTCTTGAGCACTAACAAGCCGCCTGCTTGCTCCGAGTCTAAACAATTGACAAGGGGGCTGTTTGATCTTTGCCAAATCAAATTTCATTGACGGCCACCAGTCCATTAGGCGTGCATTTACAAGTTTGCGTTGCGGGTCCAGCGAGCGGATGGCATCCACCCTGGTCGGCTACTTCCACCCACGTCTCCAGTCCACCAGAGGAAGTATACAAAAGGAACAAATTGAAGTTGCGGTAAACTTCAAAGGAAGCAGGTATCATGGCGTTGCCTAATGGCATTAGGTACTCGCCTCGCCGCAAGTCTTGCCGGCAGCCTCTATGTATACCTGAGATCTAAGGCCTTATCACTGATGTTCCTGTGGTCTTGTATATATGGAGACTAGCTTTGATCCTAGGGTGTACATAAAGTGTGAAGAATAATAATAAACATAGTCTGTGCTTGTTAATATACTGGCTATTGGAGGTAGATCTTGTTAGGTGGGCGCTGAAAGAAACAACCATCGACAGGAAATTAAACACACTTGCAGTGTAATATAAATAAAGCTTGCCATTATTATGTCCCAGTGAAAAGACAATCGAAAATCAGTCAACACAGACGAAATTCGTTTGCATATTTTCGTTTAAGGTTTTCTTCGATTAGTATATTGTTAGGTACCCTAACAACATCGGGGGATTTATGAAATATTGAGGAAACAAGGTTGGTACTTTTGACAGAAGGTTGTAATAGTAGACGTTTCTTTCAATTGAGGTCCCTACATTCAAACAGGCCCAGATGTGTAGGGGTGGACGTAGACGTCCGGTGTGGGATCATTATGGAAAGACAAGGCTCTACATAGAGAAGGTGTTATGTATCAGGTGAACAAATAGGACAATGAGGCTGAAAGGAAAACCCTTCAATAGGTTCCCGGTTTTAAACCCTTCAGGAATCTCTGCTAGAAATTAATTTCCCAGTACCTCTCCCGTAGCGATCACCAACTGTCACAGATGTTTGCCTAACAGGCCCTGTCAAAAGCCTTCCTCTGGCCCTTTCACTCACTTCCCAGTAGGGGTACCTCAGGGGCCTTTTAGTCAACACCTTGGTTAAAACATCATAGAAATCAACCATAATGAGGACCATGGAAAACCCTGATACTTTGGTTAGAACCCCATGGGGCGAAGGAAACTTAGTGCAAATTCTGTCCAACCAGTCGTCTATTGTCTCCGTTGGTAAAGAGAGAAGACTGTGGTAACGCCGCGTGTCGAAAGGGAGGGACAAAGTTCAAGGTGAACAAGTCTGGCTCTCTTTGAGGTTAACTTTAAGATATATCGCCTCCGGGAGTCGGTGCGCACGATATAAAGTGCCAAAAAATGATTGTATAGAGGTGTGAAGTAGTTGGGTTTAGAGCGGGAAGATATATACTCATGAAAAGCTCAACGAAGCGAAGGAGGACAATGGAATATGACTTGGAACGATTCTGGTGTAGTTATTTCATTTCACCTTATCAAATCATTGACTGTGGTTTTGCGTGTTACTGCGGCGCTTGAAACCATGCAATTTACTCAGATTTTTAAGATAAAAAATGTCAGAATGTCAGAGGAGAATCCCACCACAATCTGGTTCCGACAAAAAGCATCCTTTGATCAACATGGAAGAATGGCGATGTACATACTATAAGTGATAACCATATAAAACCTGTATTTGTCTTGAATGATTGACTTCTAGGTATAGAGGATGCATACATTCCAGCAATACAATAATGTGTAGATCTATATATAAAACAGGGTTTCGGAATTCAGAGCTAGGGTACCCAAATATTGTCAATACCTCTCCAGATCCCCAGAATATCCAAGAACTCGTGACTCAGGCGTCACGTGCTGTTTGGCCATCTTGTTAGTTGCTTGACCATCAAAAGACAAGGACCTTGGCATTGATTAGACCATCCTGGGTCTCCCCTGGAGAGACTGAGTACAGGAGAAGGGCCCAGGCTATAGGCCAGAAGCATCCTTGCCACATGCGTCGCCTCCCAGGCACCCACCCACCCCCACACTGAGGGGAGAGAGATCGAAATTCCATCACAATCTCAAGGGGGCCTCGTGAGAGAAATAAGTAAGACACAAAGACAGAGATTGCCTGGCGTGGAAGCTGATTGAAATAATCCCTACCGATGCAGATAGAATCGATACGATTTTTTCTCACGTCAGGCCATCTGACTCCATTGGCACCTATCATGGGAGACTGGGATGAGATTGGGCATTGTTTCTGATCACCAGCCAGAGCCTTCAACTGTCGAACCGATGCTGACGCTTCAAAGGCAAGTATTTGTCTTCGTCATCATCCCGCGTCCACATTTTCCCTGTCTTATACGTATCTATTTACCTGCGTCGGTGAGGTCTGATTTAAGACCTGTCGCATGTGTTATGTGAGCTCTCTTTATGGGTCTATTATGTTATGTAACTGTGTCGGTGATGTTCCTCTTTATTTTATACCCGCGCAACAATTTCAATTGTTATATCATAACACGTCCTGTCAAGACAAGGCATATGTATGTATAGAGGGTTATAGAACTGTTCGAATATTCTGTCTTTATAATAATACACTTCATATAGTTATTTCGTTATAATTGTTCGCTTCCCCTTCAAAATTGCTCCTCGTCGAATCCAGCTGGCGTCAATGGGGACGTGTGGGAAAATAGTTTTAAGTCCCTTATTAATTAAGTTATAAAGCTTTGGATTCTACCAAGGGTAAAACCATTATTTACCCTGCAGTTCCAGGTCTTTATTCTGTTTTCTTCTCCTCATTTTCTTCCCTGCTTCCCGTTTTCCCATCGCATTTCTTAGTTTTTTCTTTTTTGTCAAGGGTACTAAACTCGATGTATAAATCATATCGGTAAAAGTATGCGGATCTAACCAGAAAATCCGAAGCTCGCCCGAGAGCAAGGTATTTGTTTGACGGGTTCAATTCTCGAGGGAAAGCCGTCGAGGCGGCCACATATGGCTCACCCTGCGTGCATCATGTATTTAAGATGAACAAAGACACCACTCAGAGTGATTCCAAGATAACGCGTCTTTAGGTAATCCGAAAGGGATAATCTCTCAATGGGTGATCACAGTCAATATCCAACTGATTAATTACTCCAAGTCTTGATATGTTTCCAGCGTTTTTCGATCTTGGTAATAATCACGTTATTATATAAAGGGAGCTGCGAGAGGCAGGGATCGCTTGGAATAAAACCACTGTAACTATATTACGCCCTCAAAGCATCTGTATCACGCAAGAATGACTCATGTTCAAGGGCAGATTCAATGCAAAAAGTGGAGTAAATTAATCCGTTTATTGCGCATAAATTCCTGTTTATCTGGCACATTTTCCCTAGGGAGTAACGCTGGTATAAAACACCTCTTGGAGCCGCTAAGATTTGCTTAACAAAGTTGATGAGCCAGAAATGACTGCCGGATTATGACGACATACAGCACAAAGTGGGATTAGAATGAAACAGCTCAGAAAAAGCCTCGCCCATTACAAGCAGTTTACCTCATTCGTTCTGAAAGATGTCCTCTTTTTTCATTTTTCCAGCGAAGGAAGGGAAAAAAAGAAGCAACGTGGTGCGCGGAGAAGGCTTTGACGCGGCGTCATGTGCGACAGAATGGGGGGATCGCCGTGCGATATGTATTAGTAAGACAAGTTAGTTTAATCAAAGGCTACATTGGCCATGTTAAATAAAACCAGCGGATTTGTTACTTGAACAATATGCATATTAGGATCATATCGACCCAATCTAGAAGCATTGTACCGTGTATATCGATCAGTAGAATGTTTCAAGGACTGTTAAGTTGGCCAGATAGAGATATATACGGAAATTCTATTAATATGCCCGTGATACATATATTGATTATTTATAGGGATGCCCCCTTATGTGTATATTTAATTTTGCTTGCATCACTCTTTAAGTTTGACTATCCGGTATATATATGTGGTTTGAAACCGAAAGAGAGAAAATAGACAAACTGACTCAAATGACTGTGGTTTGTGGACATTTTATGAAAAATTGTAACTGTGTCGTTGCCATTTTCTCAGGGTAAAACCAGTGTCTTTATGCAACTCCTTGTCTATTTTTCAATTTTATTCAAGCAAGGCCACATAAATACCATGGATTAAATGCAATATCGAATATCACATTGGTATTTGGACCTACGCGCTTCCTTAAATCGTCAACTACGATTCTTCCCAGGTTCAAATTCCCAATCTGCATGGATCGCGCTTTTCGAAACATCTTGGTCGAGGTTGGATTTGATCAGGAGGTTAAAAATCTTAATGCATTTCCAACCACCACAGTTTATGGAGAAATGGTTTTAACTGACTGGGTGATGGCTTTCCCTTTGTCTTCTCGCGCCTGGCGTGACTTGCAGATGGCAGCTTGTAATCTTAGTACTAGGCCGTCGGAAAGCTGCGACGGCTCTCACGTGTCTGGAGATGGACGGGCTGCGAGTATAGGAGTGGCCGGCCTTCGATGGTGGGCGACCCGTGAAGGATACGGGGGCACTGCGGTGTAAGGTTTCATCGGACGGCTGGAGGGTTGGGCGCTAATGAAATCAAACCGATGGCACAAACACGCCCAATATGACAGGCTCCACTGCCAGTAGTACAGGTAATATCTGACGGATCGCGTGCTGCATGGCACCTACCTGGAGTGGCAGAATCACCCGGGAGGAGCCAAGGAGGTGACCCTATATATATATAACAGCACCCGAAGAGCGATGCTCCTTCCATCCCATTAAACTCTGTCAGTCAAAAACTAATAATCTCTGCCCACTCCATTCACATGATCCTGTGGTGGTGCCGTCACAGCAAAGGCCCCGTCCACCGAAGCACAATCACCTGGGCCCATTACATTTAACTAGAGCTTTAATGGGAGAGATAACATTAGGCCCACTGTTGTCACGAGATGTTTTGTGAGAGACAAGGTGCTATCGACCCAAAGATTTCGATAATGCTTCGTCCTTTTTGTGCAGACTTGGGTCGCGTGCTGAAAAACTATCAGTAAAAACTTGGTTGGAAACTTTTAAGTCCCGAGCCAATAATATACATTTGATGGATCAAAGTCGGATGTGTGACGCTGACAGTATTCATTGCCTTCCCTATTTAAATACCCTCTGATATTTTATTGATGCCCCACCCATGTAATTATCCTAGACCCCAACTAGGTGAAAGCATAGAATTATACTAAGCATGAAAAAGTGGTGCTGAAAGCAGCTATGTATATGGTTTTTGAAGCGATGAATTATTGATAAGGAAATTATCATCAGCTCAATACATTCCCACACTTCCATGGTTCCAAAGGTGGCTGGGAGAAAATGACCCTAAAACGACAAAGGATGGAAAGCACGAGCGTTTATTCTGTTTCAATTATCACGTATGCATACGTATTGTTGTTAGCGCACAGCAATGTCAACCCTCCTACACGAGAAAAGCGTAGGTCTCCCTTTTCTCGGTGCCATATTAATAGGAAATTTCCTCTTTGTTCCAGGCGTGTGCAAAAATTCCTTCAAAAGACGCAATCCTGAGGGATGTGTTGGTTGGAGGTGGGCACGAGCTAGTACACACAGGGAGGTTTGTGATGCCGAGCGGTTGGCATGAGGAATTCAACACATGGCGTCGTATAATTTAAGGAAAAATGACGATAGATCTGTAATTGCCTCCAGGTATTTAACACTAATCACATTGGGAAAAGGTGTGTCGTGCCTATTTAACCGCGACTGTTTTAACCAGGCGCTGGAGGCGAGATTTAGGAAGCGACGTGGGTAGAAAGGAAAGGCGCGCAAGCCCACTCTCCCTCTCGCTGTGTCTCTTTTCTCTCTCCCTCCCTCTCTCAGAAGAATTCTTCCAAGCAGCATGGGAAAACATCGCCACGAGTTCATTCCTATTATTTTTTCTATGATAGTGCTGTATACTGGTGCTAAACCGTCTATCTTCTTTCCGATAAATCAATATCAAACAAAACCCTTCATCATATTGAAAAATGTATGCAAGTTGTTTATTGCCTTTCTCATTTCATGAAGGGCTGTGGAAAAGTCATGGAAAGGATCCGAATAATGGTAAATGAATGTCAGCTCTTCTTATGTTTATTTTTATATTCTTCCATTTTATCAATAACTTCCCTTTTTTGAAAGAACATCTGACTGAAAACGCAAGGTAGTTTCCTAAAATTTGAAAACCAGAAATCAAAACGTTGTCAGAGTAATTCCAGCAGCCCAATTGTTATTCAACTGGATATATAGAAAAGATAAAAAAATATGAATTTATCTTCCGATATCTGATCAGAAGGTGTTATAGTGTGAAAAAGAAAGTAAAAAATGCTCGCCTGTTCCATACACGCACACTGACATCGCTTCAAATATTTAAAAGATGTTTACGCAGTTCTTCTGGTACGTGATTAATAAACAACTAAGTCTATAGTGCTTCAGGAGGATAGAAACTGGCATGTCATTACCTTTCCTGGACTCTGATATATTTTCTCACCAAAAGGGAAAGAAAATATAGAATGCTTTTAAAAGGTATTTGTCTGTAGACTATAAAACATGCAGCATTGTATGTATCACAAATGAATATTATATATGTGATTCTCAGAAAGCGCAAAAAAAGAGAGAAAGCAACGGGATGTTATACCTGTCCAAGTACACAATTCAGGGGCCTATTTCATAAAAATAAATCCATAGTTAAATGTTCCTTGCTTAGTAATTTCCATTGTTTAGCAGCTTGAAAGGAATTTCTGTTATAGGAATTTGCTATTTTGCACTCTTTCAGTAGAAAATATTTACCAAAGGAAGGAAAATAGCTATAACTAAGGAACAAAGGAAGATTTTAAAGGTATACAGGACAGTTCAATGAAAAAAACGCCCAGTCCAATTGCCATAAAACTTTCAGGCATTGTTCCTTACTACAGAGAAAACAAATAAATGAAAAAAGTTATGTTACCCCCTTGTTTTTTTTGGTAGAGTCACTTGAAAAAAACGGTGGTTTACTATGGGAGTCTAATGACAAAATGTGTTGTTTTCACGTTTTATGGAATAATAAAAAAGTGTCCAGTCCAAATTAGTTTAGATTTACTACACTTTATTTGAGGTCATATCCCACAAATATAGTATACACAAATGCCCATATTGTTTACTTCAAACATAATTCTTCCACACACATATATATAGTAACAAAACATCACAAACGTCCGTTATGGTTTGATATCATGTTGCAAAATTAATAGGTTTATTAATTCAGGCTTTCAAGTCCAAAAGTAGATTTCACCTGTAGTGACGGATACTTGGCTCAGCAAACATAACATTATGTAAGCAATTCCTCCAGGCCTTCAACGTGATCGATTTGAAGAATTTCAAATTACAAAATAAACCGTCAGTATAAGAGGCTTCATTATAATGACCATACAATCGCCATATCATTCGGGTACTTTAGCTCCTAGATTTGGCACATAGGAATTGGTCATTTTAATGCTTATCTGAGTTTGGATGGGTAATATTTCTCGGTGCAGTTTACTCTCGTATCTTGGAATAACGTCCATTGCCATGCCTACCAACAACATGCCGACTTGTGAGCCTGTATGCCAGACGGTATGCAAATGGGTGCCATATCTGCATGTGCCAAAGGTTAAAAGATCAATGAACTATCGATAGTGGGCAATCAGGGCAACCCTGTGGCATACATACAACTTATCCTCGACCATGCTCTTTGTGAAATCGCATTATGAATCACCTGTTTCAGGTATTATGAGGTGAGACACGGGGGAAAGATTCTGGCTTAGTGTAATAGGTCTATAAAGATACAGATATTTTACCTTATCTCAAATTTGAAGTCTTTGTTCGATATGAATATATGCAACACCCACTTAAACATCAATCAAGTTGTTGTTGTTGTTTCGTGTTGATATGTCTGATTTATTCTATTCATTCCCTAAAGATACTTGTCGCATTAATATGGTCTTATGAAGACCATTTATCTCTCATGGGATTGATAGATTCACGACCAATGACAAGAAGTGCCTTTGCACACCTCATAATAGTGACTGTTAGTACATGCAAATATAGTGACCATTTGACCCTTGACTGCCAGGGGACTCTCTTCCTATACACCAAACGATTGCCATACCAATTAGCGCAATTGGAAATATACACTGCCTGGGAGATGATTGGCATAATTGGCGCCAGGCAAGCTGGTTATGGACACATTTGGTCCATTTGGATAACCTGATGCTCTCGTGGGACTGGCGTGTCGGATCTGGTGGTGAGTATGACTGTGCCAAGCAGGCATCATGAGAGGCCTCGGTCGGCAGTTGGCCCGGTCAGAAAGCATGCAGAACAATGTCAATGGACATCTCACTGCTTCTGATGACCAGAGTCTGCATGCGAGTACCGACCCTGGATCTTGACAGATCTGATAGATAATAGGCCAGTTGGTGGACATTATACTGCTATGTGAAGCCCCCGGGAAGAAGCGTTTCTTTATTGCATTAGCCAACTCCTCTCACGATGGTATCAAAAGTCACATCAGAAGCTTCCACTGGGAGGCGCTGAAGCTAAACGCCCCCGACATAACAGCATCCGATGGTCGTTAATAATTCATATAAGTTATTTCATTACTCCCGACATGCAAATGCCGGATAATGTTTGCCCCCAGGATGCGCAGCCTGGCGGCGCTTGGTTGAATCGCCGGTCAAACGGACCGAGCAATCGGGACAAGCTAGGGATCACATAAACACACTTGGTCCACGCCATCGGAATCAGAAAGGACAGGCTGCAACTGGAGCTATGAATCTTAAATGTCAGCTGTAATACCCGATAGACAGCTCGTTGTGGTTTATTAGCTTAATTCCACCAGAGCTCTCCAAGAGGGAATCCAATATGGCAAATTTGGCCGAATGGGAGATATGACTCAGGCTCTAACACGGTCAATCCATGGGGAACCTGAGAATGTATTATTCTTAATGTGTATAACGTTCCCACGTTGTAATGCCAGGGCCAGATTAGGTCTACATCCGTACGTCACTGTATGTGCACCACTGTTGTTACTGGTGAAGTCATTCGATACCTGCACCCCTCTGATAAGATCAGAACTGCCTTAGAAAACTACCAGGTATGACTGAAAAACTGACACGTTTCTGTCGGCCTTGTTGTGTTTGATGTGAAGCCAGCCTACCCAATTATCTGCTTATGGTCATATCTCAAATCTCTACATTCACCTTCATACGATCCCTGACAAAATCATTCCCTTTCTCTGATTCTCAGATGTCATATCTTTAGAAAAGTATTTTGTAACTGAGTCCCATGCAAAGGACTGGTTCAAGAGAAATTATAGACAGATTTTCAAGTCAGATGAATGCACATAAAGACCTTCACAATGCGCTGGGGGCTCGCTTCCCGTTATCGTAATATCTTCTCTATGCTGAACCTCTTTTTAAGAATTGGTTATCTCCGCGAGTAATACCCTGAACATGTTTGGAATGAAAGCCTCTACCAATGAGATTAACTTTCAATGCTGGAGAGAGAAAAAATCCATTTAATCATGGGTTGTAGTAATGACTATTCTTGGAAAAAGACTTTAGTGACGTTTATATCAATATGTTGTGTAGTAAGGAACAGTTCCCATGCAGTATATCAGCAACTTATCAATCGCCCAAGCGTGACACAAATTACTAGCTGGTTTCAATACCTCAATACACCAGTTATTCCTAAAATAGCTCCGATGGTTTGTCCATATACTCATATAGAGGCCGAGGCAAGAAGAAAGTTTTATTCAATGCTGTGAGCGTCCACTTAGCACAGTGCCAACCTTTTCTCACCCTGGCCAAGAGAACCCCACCATTTGTTACTGGTGACACAATCAAGTGTCAATGTCCTTCGCCTTTCAAATTAAGCCTCCCTTCTCTCCCTCCACAATCCAGCTATAATTACAGCTCAATTGTTGCCAAATAGCTGGAGCGGCTAGGTGTTGGATCTGACAGGGTTCCTCCATTAACCGTTTGAGTTGCCTATCTCAGGGGTGACTATTGGGCTTCATTTAGTGGGGCGAACAACAATGTGAGAAGGGGGACTCCTACGAGTGGGGGTAAACACAAAACACCGATGGGCGATTGCCTCAAGTCGTCGGCTGGTGGTACTTCTAACTCCCAGCTCTGCCCAAGCTAATCAAGCCAGGCACAATCCAGCTCCCTCCATCCACGGGAAAATGATACTTGGCAAAATTAGCGCCACCACCGAGTGGGCAATTCAACCGCAATCATTGAATAACAGTTTACTCGGCAAAGAGTTTCAACTGCTAACAATAATCATTACGCCGTTCTCCGTTATTCTGAGGAACGACAGTCCCTATCAAAAGAGACGCTCTTTCATTCTAGCCAGTGCTGACAAATGGGTCTCTACTCCATTTAGTCCTACAAGACGTACTGAAAGAAACATTATTCAAAACAAACGCAGGGACCCATATATATTCGAAGATGACGATACATTCTCACGATATTTCTACATAGAATGTGTATTAAGTTATAGTATTTAAAGAAAGATGGGGTGGGGGTGGGGTGGGGGTATTCTATGCGCATATATGTCCATTTGAATTGCCCTGCCTTCAAATCTAATTAGATCGCCTCTATTTATACTACCGCAGGGTTTGTCATGATTCCATCTTGTATTTAGAAACTAATTTCCAATACCATCTTGTTCATCATAATATCTGACAAACAATCCATCTGCAACAGGTATAAATTTCCCTCCTGGCGTGGAGTTGATAGTCAGCCAGTAGTAAAATAAACAGAAGCGTCACATTCAGCAATTCAGCTTTTCATGCTTGACTGGTGCAATGTATTAATTTCCATATACTACTTACCGCCCATGGTCAGTAGAGGGGATCCTCCAGAATCGACCTCAACACCATCGGTTGCTTTCTATGTGTTTCTCATTGATTCCATTATAACCATAGGATCCGTAGCAATGTGATTCTTGAAATATTGGCAAAGAGCTTCATTTAAACGGGTATTATTTACATAAATTGTCAATGGCTATAGATGGGTCAGATTTTCAGAAAATGTACAACTCACCTTCACTAATCCTCACAAGTAACCCACATTTAAGACAAACATTAGCTTTAAAATGCAGTTTAACATAACAGAACTGATACTTTAAATCAATGCGACACCAAATACACTCAGATATACCTAGTATTTACCATTTTTCAGTCTAATTTAGCAGAATTTACTAAATGTGTAGAGCTGCCAATTCTGTATTTTCTGAAAATCTGACCCAGATGTATGTCTCATAATGAGCTCATGACATGCAGTTGCATCTTTCTTATAATCATTTCATAACAATTGCATTGTTCAAGATGATGAGGAATGTCTATGTTTCGAACTATCAAAACATATTTGTACTATCTACAACAAAATAATTCGATCTTAAGTCAATTACGATTCTCCATTCTTGCTTCCGAGAAAAGGGGAAGTCCCTCTGAGAAAGGGGCATATTCCATTGGACGATGCAGCACATGCACATTACATTTTTACACATTATATTTTTCTTTGTATTCAAAGAAAATAACTTCAAAGCGTTCAGGTCGCATTAGTGCCTTATATTTTCGCATTGTATGGGTGTCTATAAATATTATAGTAAAACCACAAACACAATACTGGAACTGCCGAAGATATTGTTATTATATAAACCTATAAATTTAAAAAGTTCCTAGTATATTGCTGAAAACAATGACGAAATATCAGAATCTCATGGACTATCATGGAAAACAATCCCAGTTTTTGTTGAAAAGCATTGATATTCTTTTATCATATCAAGTAGGGGTAAGCGATAGTGGATTGCATGCAAATGACTATGCAGATATTGGGTACAAAAACTATAATATGTGATAGCTTGATGACATTACAAAACGTCAGATTGCTTGTAAACCTGTTGGCAATCATGTTATGATTCGTCACGAAGCACAAAACGAACTCTGGTATTGCTTGTTATCCATATACAAAGCCCGGGGGTTCTTGTAGACACCCTTTGCCATGATAGAACACAGGGTTTAGATATCCTATGCGATATGTCATCCCGCTTGTTTGATATGCGATATAATTCTGTCGGCGCTAATATGGAAACGTTTATCCCCGTCTCTTGGCACCTTTTTGATATTGTACCTGCGCACAACTAGAATCATGGTTCCATCAGAGAGGTATGGGCCATGATAACAGACACCGCAGGTCTATCAGTTTTACTAAAGTGCCAATAATTGATGTTGGTGATATCTGGTCGCTTCCCCTTGCTTTTCAATTATACCTAATCATACCAGGAGCATAGGGGAGTGATCGCTTCGTTTTTGGACCCGGCAACCGCCATGGAATCTTTGTCGGTGCTGTAGATGTCATGTCACCGGAGAATAAAACGAATGGTTACCATCCATGTTGAACGTTTGAAATACTATCAACGCCCGCGATGAAAATAGACTGCCTGGTGTACTACATAGGCTCAGGGCTTGCAGTGCGGGGTTTGATAATATGACATGGGAAGTGGAAAACATTGGAAGGCATGCAACATAGCAATTTATTACTTTTGCTGCAAGGGAAAAGCTGTTAGTGATTCAAAAGAGGAAAAAACATGGGCGGTGCCATATTTGAATTATTATACCTTGGGAAAACGATTCTCTCCCAGGGTGTTTATGACTTGTGAAAACCACATTTAAATCCACGACATGAAAGTTTTATGGCGAGGGAAGCCAAGGTATGAAAAAAACTTGATATCGTTTAACTTTGCTCCTTCTCTGTTCTATATGATTCGATTGCCTTGAATAGTCAATTATTATTGAATATTCAATTTTCTTGGCTCGTATTTGTTTGAATTAAAGGGGCGGATTATGAATAAATATATGAGCTGCCTCTTCAACCAAAAGCTATCTATGGTCAGGATCCATACAGAGCATCGATTCTTGAAATGGCGCCGTGTGTTTTCAGAACCTTCAAGCGCCCGAGAGCCAATACAATCTTAATATCATTCTCCCTCCTACTTGAAAGCAGTATAAGCCTGAGCGCCGTCGATATAATGATACCGTGTGTAATATCAATTTTTCACGCCACTCATGTGTGTTAATGGTTCACACCTCTGGGAGTAAATCGTTGGGGCCCTGGGCAGGCCAAGCCACAGAGGAGGGGAATAGGTGTTAGGTTCCATGACTCCCATCTCTTCCTACACACACCTATGGACGTGTGCCTCTTAACTGGCGACTTCCTTCTCACCTGCACCCACAGTCAAACCCTCTAACAATGGCCATCTTTTACCTGGAAGAGAGTGATCCACCCGGGCCCGATTTTACACTCGCCTTGCCCTTTTCACATTGCACACAATTTGAAATAATCTAAATTATTTATAACAACTAGCAGTTGTCGCGCATAGCCCCTACACATTCACACACAGATGGCGAACTCACGCTGGAAAAGACGCATCTGTGCCAAGGGGGAAAAGTGCCGGGTAAGTCGGGCTGGAACAACAAAGGCTCCCAAGTGCAAATTATTGAAAAGGCTTTCACACCAAAGTTGTGAAATGGTACACGCGCTTTCAATTCGCCTTTTTGTCCAAACGAACACGATTTCCGCTTCGATTTGCTGGTAGTAATGCGGCGGGTGCTTTCCTCCCCCCACACACGTTTAGTATTCATACGTCAAGGAAACTGGCACATGCTAGACTGTTCCGATACGTTGCATCCCCTATCAACTTTTATTTCCCTTCAAAAAACTATTCAGGTGTCGCAGCGTCAGTATTGTTGTAGTTAAAAGCGTTGTGAGATTTTAGTTGGAGGTAAATCAAATAAAGATATGGAAATTTCCCAGTTTTTCTTAAAAGTAGTTCTCAATTGTTTGCCGAAACCAGAGACCTTTTGCCAGGCGGATTCCCGCTCGTTGAGTGTAGTGTTTCATATATCGAGGTAAACCGATTTAATTTGATGAATGGCATGCAATAAAGTCTTTACCTCGAGCAGAAATCGTTTTTATACTTTCACTGGGTGTCGCGGGCATATCAAATACATATTTTTGTCCCTGTAATGGTGAAATTGCAATACAATATCTAATTGGCCTATTGGGTAGCATTCCGATATACATGGAATGAAATGCATTCAACTAGCTTTATTTATATTTAACCTGATACGACACAAGGAAGAACAAAAACAACGCCGTTGTCAATACATTTCATTCACGCTTTCTGAAATTCATGAGCATCAATCAATTTATCAGCTGAAAGTCACATGGAAACTTTTGCTTTATTGTAAGAATATCCAGATCCAACGGTTTCTGATTCCAGACGTGTTTTTCAATCTCGCTTGTCAATACAGATTGCATGATGCACCCGGTAATTTCGGCCAATGGAACTTTATCGAACACGCCTTTCAAACAGCATAATGGTTTAATTATTTGTGTTTATTGCAGTGTTAATGGGAGTCTGTTGAAGAACCTCTGCTCTCTTCCGTTGTAAGACCACCGCACAAGTTGCCACTCATCAGACCGGCAAAGAATGATGAATTGATGATGCACAGAAAGTGTCCAATTATAGGCTTTAGCAGAGATAGCTAACCGCCCTGACAGGCCCCATTGGCAAACCCTTCTAGCTCCCTTCAGAATGTGTCGATGTGGAAATCGGACGGAGACGCGTTAATGTACAACGCATTTGCGATTATCACGGCGGAAAATATATGCCCAAGTCGGTGGCCTCCGAAACACCTCGACATTTTGAGTAAATTTACCCAATTACCGGGTGTCATCAATTTCATCCATGGATAGTTTGCAAAAGGCTACGTGGTTATTATAAAGGTTCAGGATTAGCAGCACCATCTGGTTGACCGTTTGGGAACGGCAGGTCAGGAGAAAATCCCCATCCAATATAACTACGTACAACCTTAAACCAGTTAGTGTCTCATCTACTAAGTGACAAATCCCACACACACACTCCCCACACTGCAGTTATTATGTTGAATGGGATAAATGAATCAAATTAGTCTTGTGGATTTAAGGATTATCAACAAAGAGAATTAGACAAACATATTTACTATGTGATAACAGTTGTGCAGGGTGGTTGTGTCAAAACCTTTCTGCTTTTCCCATGAGTTAGAAAATCCATTTCTAAACGCCCTGTAAAATATCCCACCTCCTTGTTCCTGTCACGCCACTCAAAGTTCCCATTCCTCTCCCGAGAGAGAATGTTACATACAATAAATAAATGCATCGGTGTACGCAGCCCCGAGGGCTTAATACCCACATCACTTTTCATTCATCCAGACCTATAACCCTCTCCCATGTCAAGTCTTCTCTCGTTCTCCTGTGCGAATGCATCAGCCGCTAATGACCCTCCCAAACTCCGACTTGATACTTCGCAGTGGATCTGCGCCCAAATTTAGCCCAGTAATTGTGAACGAGCACCGCAAGATAGGCGAGAGACGGTCGGGCAGGCCGGGGATGCATTAGGGTGCATTTTCTCATCAACGGGACAAAAAACGGACGATAATAGTCCGCCAACACTTGCGTCGATATTTGAAAGGTTATGAAGGCACTGGAAGGCACGCTAGCCTCCGACGTCGGCCATGACGGGCCCACAATGCAGAGCAATCTACGTCACTTCCGCTGCCTGATTGACGTGTATCGATGCGCGCACAGTTGAGGTAATGCAGTTCCTGTGAAAGCTATCGTCGGAGGCTAAAAACAATAATATCGTCAATTATTTTCAAAATAGAAATAATAATGGCTAATCCATAGCCGACGAATCCGGTCAATCAGCGTAGACTTATCACGTCAGGCTATGAGGTCAGCGAACTGCTGTGTATTTGACCAGTAGTCGAATGTAACGGCAATTTGGCACTTTGGGGCCACTTTGGGCAATTTGGATTCATTTAGCTGCCCTCGACTGTAGGCTGGCCCAGTTGACTGCGAAGGCCAGGCTGCAAAAAGAGTGGATTTTATACCAGGAGCCGTGTCGCCGCGGGTAAACGGCAAAGGTCACATTCATGAGACGATCAACCCGCAGATCAACTCCGATGATTGCTTGACGGGGACGAAATTTGTGTTCTACTCCGTCCAACAGGCGCTAAGTGCGCCCATTATGAGCACAGTCCACATAGTCCCATTTATATCATGACATGCGTGATATCAAGCTAACAGCAACAAAACCGTGAGCTTGCTGGATACATGCATTCTCTTGTTATATCATCATCGTATAGGCCTATCATATGGTCTGCAAAACGGGCCACTTTATACCAAGGTCACCGGTTCACACTCTAATATATATGCCCCTGTTGTGAGAGACAATGCTACACTGAATAGCGTGTGAAACATATATATATGACATTTAAATTTAAATAAAGTATTTCATGCAGTCCAGAAGACACAGTTAACACAAAATGGACATGTCATATGCGATGTTCTTTATTAGGTTAATGCTCTTTAGAGATATGAAGATTCAAAAATAGAAAGTCCTTAAATTACCCTGGACAGTCCTTTATATTTCGCAACTAAGTATCAACGCACTTGTCGCAATTTCACTCCCATAACCAAGTTTTTCAAGCAGGGGCTAGCCAGGGACAATCAACTGCCTACAGCCATTGTGAAATTAACCGCCGACGTCATTCTATACCTCTACAATATAACAGACCGACTTCTATCAAATTAACCATCATTTTGAAGAAGTATCAGAATTCATGCGCTCAGATAAGCAAAGTTGTTCGTTCTGTATCACTACAGCAGTAAAAGAAATGGAGAGTAGAGTACAATCAAAATGATGGAAAGGTGAACTGACCACCTATGGACACTTTGGTGCAGGTGAGTCGAAACTTGCTAGCCTCTAATTAGGGCAGTGGTCAATACCAGTGCTAACATCAAAGTCCCAAATACCGTTATTACAGGCAATCGCTACAATAGAATTAGCAACTCCATACTACTAACAGCCCTAAAGGGAGATTGGATTACACCTCAATACCATGAACCATGCTGGTCAATTGCAATTGTTAGAATATGGGGACAATTTAGGCAATAGTAGTCCCGTTAGCTTGGCAATTAATTCATCCGCCCCCAATTCACAAAGGTGTTCGTTAATGCAGTAGATGATGAGAAAATTGTCAATGGTAGCTAGAAAATAAGTGGATAAGGTCTGTTTGATTAATGAGGCGAGCTTGTTAGCATTTTTCTATTAAGCATAACTTGTTGGTGTAATTAATCAGTGGGGCGTCTTTGCTACTAATAATGACTTGCAAATACACACAAATGTATGTACAGACATTAAGTATCGACATATATCATGAACCTATAGAGTGTACCCCATTCATGAGGAAAATAGGTTTTAAACACATATCTTTTGCATATTATCTTTGATAAATGTTTTAAATGGGTTTGTAATATAACTAACTCCCTAAAAGCTTGTCGGAAAGTTCGAAAATCTGTCATGTCGCATCTGAAATTCCTTTCGTTCGTTTGACACCGGTTCCAATGAATAAAACATAGATGAAGAATTACTTTAAGGGAGCCTAGGTAGAGGATAGACTTTAAAGAGCCCAAGGCAGTCATTTCAATTAGAAACGGCCCCATCTCTCTCGGCCCTGGCCCATTTGTCGAAGCATAACTATGCGCCCTCGGGGAACGATGGTACTTGTGCTCTGGAACTCAATAAATCTGCCCTAGCTCCAAAACTGCATGTGCATATAGGGGCTTAAACTAATGCTCTAGCTTATGAATCGATAGTCGCGGTAAATGGCAACATATGCACTTGCTTATAATAGCGAGGTAACTGGACTGTTTGTGTTTGAGATTTCATTCCAATTTTATTTCTACTGAAAGTAATCCCATTCTGCGGGTGGACATGTAATATCAGAGCGGTATAAGAGCTCGAGTATTTGGTCTTGTACTTGACAAAGGAGACCGGTGTCAAGCTTTAGCAAATGGCTCAAGCCATTCGAATCATAATACCCCAAAGAAGTTTGTTTGAATTTGCGTTTTAATGTACACTAATTCACCATGTCCTTGTGTCGGTAGGATAGTATCCAGTTTTCCAGTGGTTGACATAAGGGTTTTTGCACGGTGAACAAAAAGGCCATGGTTTCCCAAGTCTACTGCGACGGATAGATCCCCGTACATTACGGTTTTAGTTTAAGCCGCAATCCCCAACGCAACATTGATCAAATAGGCACTCAGTGAGCAGTGGGCCCAATCATTGAAACCCGTCACCAGACATGCTGGTTCGCCATAACAGTATTATCTACACTTTTGCCCATTAGATCCCAGGTTAGAAGCCAACTTCTGGAATTATCCAGAACGTGATTTAGAACCAATACTTTAGTCTTTTCACTCCAACCTATCAGCAACTGGCATCAAGGTTGCAGGCTTAAGGACCCTCGATGTATGTATTACTATGGAGGTTACACAATCAAATATCCCCTTAATTAAAGACCCGGGTGAAAGAGCCGGAGGCATAAATCCATTTGAGAAATCCCTGAGGTAAACATAGACAAACAGAAAACACGTGTCATGAATAGGTATGTGGCCTGTCATGAAAATACCCAGTAAGAAGCTGTTTCAATTTGGAAAGGCTGGCACCTAAAGCCAATCCTATATTCAAGGTCTTGGCTAAGAAGGAACCTCCAGTCTCAGGTAATATCAGATTAACCGCCGAGGAGTGGAGACATTAACAAGGAGAGGCTAGCCAATGTAAACATGTGGTACATACGTTCGGTTTGGCTTTAGAAATGTCACATATCTCGATGGGTTCCTGAGTTGTTTACGGTAGGTTTCCAAACCTCAAGTTCCACTGAGAAGCAAAACATGCTCCATGTCTTAATTGAACAGCAGGGGGACCTGTTCAATATACTTGGATTAAGGGTTACTTTGGCCATGGCATTAAATATATTCCAAAGGCTATAACAGAATCTGTTTCTCTGACTCTAAGGAAGATATAACAATATTGCTATGTTTATTTGGTCTTACTGAAACAGGTAATGCACATTTTCTACAGACCCCTCTTCATGTAATTGCAAACAAAATTCACATCCAAGAATACATACGTGAACTGAAATTAACATGAATGAATGGCATTTTCTCTTCAAATTAGAAACAATAACTTTCTCACGGATGATCAGTCTCTTTTTTCGTTCTATAAGCTATATATGCTCAGTTGCTTCGATTATTAAATATTGGTAACGAAATGATTGCTGTATAATAAATATCCTTATAAAATGGATATAAAGCAGTACGGTGCGTCTGCCAGAAGCCAGCTCAAATAACTAAACCCTTATGCTTATTGTAATTCCCCGAATTATGTGTTATTGAGGGTATTTGCTTAAAAGCTTGTGGGAAGCCTGGATTGCCGGAACCTAAGTAGCTGCCAGTGATTTGCACATACTTTACTGTGGTAATCGTGAAGAGCACCATTGTTCCATGGGTGGATATCTTACCACTATCTGACTTCACTTGTTGCATGATTTGACGTATGCGTTACACGCATGGTTTAAGCTGACACGCCTTGTTCCCGCGCTTTTGAGCATCACTTCAGCCTGGCATAATTATGCTCCATGCTTGTTTCTTTGTTTGATTACACATTGGGGATATTTCCATGGCAGTCGGTGGTTGTTTGTAAACGCCCAGTGCATAAACTCGTCAAGGGGAAATGTCCCGAATGAACTACTTGGTCTACTCTCATTGTCAACGTATCCCTACATGATTTAGGTTATACAAATGTAATAAAATTGTAGGATATATAATATATTTTCTCCTTTGCAGTAATAATTCTTTGAGTATTTGAGATGTTTCCCAAATATTTTCAAGTGGCTTAATAATTAAGAAGGGGAACAATTGATTAATCATATACACTAAACATGGGGCAAGCGCCTTAATTTCCAATATTCATAAAATATACTGAGCAATTAAGCATTTTGGCTCAAAATATAGGAAGCTGACACATATTACACCGCCATTATTATTCACCTAAACCTTTGCCATTAGTGAAATCGGAGTCAGTACACTCTCTCTCTTGCAGCACCGGTACTTGTAAAGCATCGCGCATCTCTCCTATAATTATTTGGCTAAATGGATTAATATATTGGTTTGGAGGAAAGGTGATAGTTGACTTCATTAATCTGAGTAGGCACTTCGCTAATCACACACGGGATCCTGATATTTATGTTCGTGCATCTAAAATAACACACTCAGAGGCGGAGTAGTCCAATGCAATTCATACAACAGTAAATGAACCGTTGCATAATTCCTAAAACAACCTAATGATAGGACACGGCCTTGATTGTATACTAATGAAAAGGGCAATGAATAGCTTTAGTAGCCATATGCTTGCAGTTTATAATTAGGACAGGGGAACTCTAAGATTGTATCGGTAAATAATAGATGTACAATGGTAGCAGCATCCTGCAGTGGCGCATTATCATCTATCATCAGCCAAAGTTTGATAATAGAAAGGAGAGGCATATATCTGAATGTTAAGGGTCTCAATCTCAGGGGACTAGCGTTGTTACAAACAGGCACCCTTTCCGGACCCCTGCTGTAGTGACAAGGTGACAATTTCTTAACCTTTTTAACTGTACAAAATATGTTAACACTCAGGAGCAGTAATTCCATTCTTTGCTTTCGTTGTCAAAGCTTTAGGGTTTCTTGGTCTTGATTCACAAAGGATGACAGTCGGAGAGAAAACAAACAAAGCAGTCCGTCGGTTGTTACATAAGGATTGGACAATCCTACTTCTATGGAGGTGCTTACCGTTATACAAATTGCATTTCCACAATGCGGAGACACACTAAAGGCTGAGGCCCAATTATGTCGGGGTAGTTCCTCTTAATTAGTTACATATCCTGGGAAGCTGTTGCCAGTAACTGGAGATGGAAGTGCCAATACTAGATCATTGCTTCCTGCTCTTTGCCAGAAATCATGAGACACAAGAATACACTTTTGTGGGAGCTCGTATTAAGTTACAGTGCGTCAATGAGAAGTAATAAGGCTCTAATTGGAGCGACCAGGGTAAACACATTCTCAGAGATAATTCTGATGCAAGCAAATGGGAAATATTTCTGTTGGAGTCCTGCCAGATATACTCACGAATGTAAATACTAGCATTATACAACTATGATGTGACCAATATAATTTAACATCCACAATGACATGTGAATATATTATAAGAAAATAAATAAAGGAAACATATATAACAATAGGACGTTCTAATACGACACGATCCAAATTCAATAAAAAGAACATGTAATTTATATATAACTTTTAAGTATCATAGTAGTAGGTCTATGGTGATACTTATGACATATCTGTAGCATCTAATATGTTCGCATATATTCCCACGGGCCCACGTAAACTCTGTACCTGTTGGTCATTCATTAAGTCATTCACAGCCCCCACCTTTCAGAACTAGGATGAAATAGTTTCGCCTCCAGTTTTGTTGCCAAATCACACATTTTAAATGGAGAACTTCCCCTCAAAGGCCTTGGTTTTAGGGAAGTCGCTGTGAAATCTGTCTGAGCTGCTGCCCACAAAACATGCCATACCTGCTGAGGCTTTGAATTCGCGAACATAGGGGGCGTGTCAGCTCGCCGCTCATTATAACTTCAGGTTTCCATCAATTGACAATCTGAGATGCTCGCCTAGACACCCGCAAAGCCTGCCCTGTCCCGCCTCTCCAACACTCCCTTCCTTGGATCTGAAGCGTAAAACATATCATTAAGAACACTCTGCCTTGACTTGGGGAATTCGGAGGAGGAAAGACGCTCCCCTCGAGAGTGCTTTGCCTCCAGGAGGCAAACCCCAGGATAGTGGTTAGCTTTGCACCTTTAATGCAAGCCAAAGCCTCGAGGCTGCCAAGCTTCACATCTTCAGTGGTGCCCCCAGTTTTTTTTTCAAGAATTACCTCTCGGCATTGGCTTGTGTGTTCGGATGCCACACGAGGCCGCAAACCCTGTCATTCATCGCGTATGTAACATGGAATTACTTTCTATGCTATACCTACTCTGACGATATAAAGACTGTAAGTACCAATGGCACTGCCCCACAAGACACAATTCCTTACATATAAGCATACACAACCTGTATGATTATGAAAGAATCCACGACAAAACCAACTTGTACTTTGGGCAGTAAAGTTGCCAGTAATTGGCATGTTGTTGGATACATCATGCCATTGGTCGGGTATAGGAGAATCTGATGTTTCGAAATCCAGCTCGGAAAATAAAAACCTTTGCACGCGACATTAACTGTCACCCCTAGCCATTTGTAACCAGTTTTTCCAGCTTTCATGACCATTGTCAAAGTCTTCCACCTAGGTCTCAATGCCTTTCATTCGCACTGCTCTATGTATTTTCTACTTCCCCTTACAGGTTGGCACCTCATTTATGACAAGCATTAACTTTCATTCAATGGATTCAATGGACGCGACAGCCCAGTCATAATTGGAAAGTTATTCTCAACACTTTCACTGTGATTACGCTTTACATATTTCATCACTTATCATTATCCTAAGAGCTCTATCCTTCAGTTTACAGAGCAATTGATTCTTTCGTCACAACAGGCGCTCTGCATATATATCAATACTTCAGGAGGAAAACTTTTGGAACAGGTTCAGGCATAAAATCCAACAATACCAATCCCTTTTCTGAGTACCCAAGGGGTTCCGCTATACTTAGCTATCAATAAACGTAAGTGTGTGTAAAGGCTGGCAATTAGTAACTTTCTAATCCGAGATGATGTACTTTTTTGTATGGGAATCCCTCTATATATGCACACACAAACAATGGCAACGGGGAGGAGGCTGACACTGGCATCTTTTTACAAATAGATGGGCTTTTGTGTTTGCTTATCGATTAGGGGAAAAGTCTTGCTTCCCAAGCGTATTGCTCGGCTAGACTTTCGGACATGAACATCAAGGGCGTGACCCAGACAACCTGCTGAGTTTCAGCAAGCAATTGGCGAGCGAGTATGAGCGTATGTGAGGCCACATGGAGAGTGGCTCGCTAAGGGATGATGGGTTGGCCGACACTTGGCCACCTCCTCTCCTCTTCCCTGGAATGAGCTGTCATGTAACCCGCAACGTCAATAGGCTCCAGCTTTCATCATATTCTCCATGAACATAACCTCGGGTGTGGGATCTGGTTCATATGGAGCCCTTAGACCTGAGTTGTAATTAGCGCTCAGCTTCACCCTAAAGACTGGGAGAGGCCATTGAAGGTAGGTCGGGTGGCAGCCCTTAGTTGATGACATACCGACACTGGAGCAGCCATGCTTTGCCCTCGCTCATGTCTATCCCTTCTGTTAGTGGAAACTGACGTCAATAAGTTGAGGCGGTGGGTCCAGAAAGTCCCATCGATTGGCGGCCGGGTTGTCGTGGCCAGGGCTTTGTGTGGACCCCCAGTAAAGAGAAGACCTTGGCCGATGACAAACGAACCCTTCCCCGACCCTCCACAATGGATACAAAGTAATCGATTTCTGTTATTGTTTTCTTTCAGACTCCTGGATCAGCCTTGGGTGAAATGAGCGATCGATGCGGATGCGGCCCCGAGCTTATCCCAGCTGGATGAAAGGTATTAGTCTTGTGCCCGGGATGCCATCTTGCTCGGCCAGCCAGAAAATCCTGTCAATCAGCATCACTGCAAGAAATGGAGTCGCTCCTCTTCAGTGGAGTCTGTACACAATGGGACTATGACAAATGCTGTTCCTCGGGCATTTTGCCCCTAACCTCGCCTAAAGCCAAGCCCCCCTTGTCCCCGCCCGATCATGTTAACCAGTGCCAGCGAGGCCAACTTCCCGAACAGTTTCTCCCAACCTCTTTCATTGACTCGCTCCCCTTTCTCTTTCCCTCACTTGCTTCCGATGACTCGACTCGAAGCAAAGCAACGTGAAATTGATATGGAAACAATTATGGGAAGTTCACAGCTCAACAGTATGAGGTTTCCACGTCGGTTTCCGCCTGGCCTCGTGCCCGCACCCAGGGTGCCAGAAGAGGTCAGGACTGGACACTTTGGGCCCCCTGCCTGCTAGTGAACTGTCTGATTGGGGCAATCACTTCTCACTTCTACCCCTATCTGTACTTTAGCAAAAGCTGAAAATTGATTTTCAAGGGGTTGAGGATACGGGTGAAGCGGAGCATAAGCTTGTCTAATTGGGTCAGCAGGGTCGCCCGGGCAGGCACTGGCAGGTGTGGGAGGTGTAAAGGGGGTAGGCCAAAGGTTAGGACTCCTCCTAGAGTTGCTCGAAAAGGACATGATGAGCCAAACTGACCGGTTAACGACATCATGTTGAACTCGTTCCATAGCCATCACTGTACATGACTATAGCTGCCATGCTATCGAACCTTACCCTAACCGTATTACATGCATTATTCGAGTATGTAAAGAGTGGGGCTTTTGAATCTGAATCAAATATGATTTTGCAATGTAATGCCTCTTAATTAGCCAACCGTCTAACCCATGTAAAACCTTATAACCATCTTAATAAGCGAAGGCATTGAAGAGCGATGAACCAAACAGATGGATACACTTGCCGTACTTAACCCGAATAAATATCATAGGTTTGAAATGGGCGATAAAAGTTCCATTCATAAAATATGTCACGCCATTGTGGTGTGTCATATTTTTATAAAATATTAAGCAGCTACCGCACACACGTAGGCTATATACGTGTGTGCGGTAGCTGCTTAATATTTTATAAAAGATATGACACATTCATCATTAATTTAAAGATTAGAGATGAAAAACTCAATTAAAAACACCTCACAGAAAATTCACTGTAGCATGTTTATTGTTTTGGCGACTCTTACGCGTTTCGCCGAGGGGTGTGGCTTCATCAGAGAATTTAAAGATTTCCATGTCCTCTTTCGCGCTGCTTATGAATAAGGACACGATCTTATCTGTTCCAGGAATTGACGAATTGCAACGACGCAGATATTAATATTATGTTCAATTAAACTATATACCTATGGAGGAGATCTAAAAATACTTTTAAATAAGCTTTCTAGCATTTTCGTGTTTCGGGTTTTTTTTTCGTGTTTGTGTGTTTTACCAGGCTGTTTAGTTTAGGTCTTACACCTTCCACTAACTCCTGGAGTAGCATAATGTCATCAATTGCTGAGAAGAAACATGCTAACGGGTACGATACCCTACTATTTCGAGTATTAGCAATGGATTGTTAACGTGAATAGTGAGACAGAGAGCCATACACACGGCCGGACTTTGATAACAGACACTGGAGTGGAGGAGAAATGCCCATGCCAGCCATCTTAGAACACTGGTCCACCCCTCCCCACTATTATACATGCATATGAACGTGTTGTAACCAGTGTGCAGGAATACAGTTAACTGGGAGTGGGGTATAATATTGAGTTATACATCCCTGATTTAACAATTATAACAATTCGCTGGTGCAGAAAGACGTGTCTATTACAAATCCTAGTTTTCGCAATCACCCGCCCTATCCGGGGCCTTTCATGCAGTGACCCGATTCTCTCGTCTTTTATCATCTGAAAGAGGGACATCTGTCTGATCCTCCAATAAAATTGAGATAAAAAAAAGCAATACCACTGCATGTGCTCAATCCTGAACCCATGTGCAGTGAGGGATGGATGCAAAGGTGTTGTTGTTGAAAACAATTGCAAATACCATCTAGACTTTTTTTTCGTGATTTTGTTATTGATCGCCATACACATTATTCCTTTCTATTTCTTACACATAGGTACAGGACACGGCATAGGTACAAGGGCAAGGTTTTCACTCTTTTCATGGAACCTTCTGGCCGCCGATATTGGAACGGTGAAGGTGTATTACTTTTTTTTTAAACTTAGGTTAACCTCAAAGCCTTCTTGAAGAGTGATACTCATTGTCTGAAAGGGAAGCTTTATTTCTTTTTCCTCTGAGCATATGAGTATATATCACTTGATTTTTCGAATTCACTGTTATAGGACAAATGGCTATTTTGGTGTGTAATAAGCTGAATGATTTGTTTTATTAGATGGACAAATGTTCTGTTTTGATTTTGAACATCGAGGCAAAAAATACATAAAAAGGGAGGGGTAGCTACTTTATCGAAGTGTATCACTGTAAAATCTTTGGGAAATAAAAACTTTTTTTATAAAAACAACCTGTCCACACGAGACTCAAATATATGGCCTTTGTTTGTAATAAAAAAAATATTTGTATGTATGTTTAGACTCATTCTGTAGTCTAATAAGAAAAACGCCTATTTATTTGCATAATAGTTTATTTAAAAGGAAATGGTCGGATTTGTTAGGAATGTAGAATAAGGAGGGATATGGGGGGGGGGAGGTAGATAAGAAAAGGGTAATAGGAAAGAAGCTCGCTAAATTTTCTACGTGTTATCTCTTACTAAGCCATATCATCCTTCTAGTAACATGTGATTCTTACATGTATGTGATAAGACAATTTTTTACTTTTATTCTAGCTTTATCTATTCTATTTATTTAGTTTTAAAATATATAACACGGTCACATGTGGGTACATGTGACCGTGTTATATATTTTTTGTCTAGGAATGTATAATGATAAAGTAAACTGGGGCGGCATAATGTAGAGTTATACATATTAAAACTCCTGTTTTCGCAATCACCCTCCCCGTCGGGGGCATTTCATGCAGTGAACCGATTGTTTGTCTTTTATCCAAAAGTGGGATATCTGTCTGATCCTCCAATAAAATTAGGAGAAATAAGCGATGTCACAGTGAGCACATAGTTCTGAAACCAGTTATTTATACATAGGAATAGATGTAATGTTGTTGTAGTTAGCAAAAAATATGCAAATATATAAAGATTGATCTATGTATCTATTCGTGATTTTGTCATCCCTACACGAACTTACTTTAATTTTACTTTTAAATCGTCATATGCCACAATGTTATATATTTTATATCCTGGAATGTATTACAAAATATCCAGATGAATAGCTCTCCAGGCAGAAGCATCTTAAACGGGAGTACTTACATCTTATTACTTATTAAATAATCGATTAATTAACTTATTTAATAATTTAATACAAGGTAGAGTAGGTAGTCAAGGTAGAAATATAAAAGCGACTTAGCCCTTTGTAGGCGTGGGTGTAGGGTATATGACTTGTCATATATGTAATTGTCTATATAGTGATTACTATCTCCTGGATATCACGATTAAATCTTTTTCCCTTCAATGCTATTTTATATGATTTTTCAAGTTATCGTTACGAGGCGAAATATCTTTAACTCACTCAACGTAACATGAAAAGGTTGGAGAGAGGTGTTGATTTCTAATCATCGACTCACACTTCTGCTTTGAAGCATGCGTTTTTTTCAAATTGATACTTTATCTAACTTCGCACCATGCATCTAAAGCTGCTTGCTTATATAAAAAAAATCGTAATGATTTACCCTTTGGGCATGGGGAAAGGGGTCGGGTTATGTTTAGATAGCTACGCTGTGAGGCTGACGTCTTTTTATGGAATTCAATCAAGCTTTGTGCTTGGGCGGGTTTAATAACCACCAAGGTCAAGTAAAATGGGAATAGATCCTGCAGGTTTCAATCGGGCCCACCAAACCTGAGATCTTTTCGCCTCGCTGACGGCCACGGGGCGTCAATTGCGCTTGCACCATAAATATTGGATGCCATTTTGATTTATACCTCCTCACTTCACACCTTTGGCGCGAGATTAATTAACGTAATAAACATGGGCACAATGCCTGAGGAGAAGTAGATCATTGATTGGCACAAGATCAAAGGAATGAGTTGCAGGTAATCTGAGGGTATTTGTAGCCAGCCACGTGCATGTTCCTTGCATTTCGCTCCCTATCAAAGGATCCAATCTCAGCGACTTTAAAGTCCCTTTAGATAATTACTCTTGTCATTATTGTGACTTGCTATGACTGTGATTTGGTGTACGCATTTCTGACGATTAATACTTCATTTAGGTTTCAAGCCCTTCTTAGCAGGGATGAAACCTGTGTCTGAAGATATCAAAGACCAAGTCTGGCATTAGATAAAGATAAAACCCCGTCTTGTTCTAGAATATTGGATTTTCTGTTAGAAGAGAATAGGGACGCGAGGAATATAAAAGACCAAATATGAAATAACAAACAATACGTTATTGTTACCTGAGTCCATTTCTGAAGACAATTCTGCTGTTTTCCCCTCTTTCCCTCTATTTTCTTACATGAATCTGTATCTAACAAGTGTACATTTACTTATTGCCTCGTGCTCTGTGTGAGTCTTTCATCATTATAATAATCATTTTCAAACATGAAATGGTATTGTTGTATATCACATATCACTTGTACTATTACTTATAGAGAAGGTTTGTCGCACAGAGTTGAGCAGGTGAACTATTTTCAGAATACCTACACTAATAGGGAGATGAGGCTTAAATGAGCTATATACATCAGTACTATGTGTACACAATGATTTCTTAATGTAAAATAACAATAAATTTGGTATTGACCAAGATTCCACTATTTCAAATTGATTCTCTGTCTAACAAATTAAAGATTTGCATTAACCTAGAGGGAGAAAGTCGAGGTATACATACATATGATAGGACTGTATTTATAAATACTCTGCTGCTGTTATACGGTTAAATACAAGAATTTGACCTCGAATCGGCCGAGAGACAACGCCCGCCTGTGAGCGATAATAAGTGAAGCCACCGCAGAAGGGATTTTGGCGGGTCTCCGAAATATGAATGTGGAATTTTAGGAAGCTCTGTAGCAAAAATAATTAGACAAAATCCTCCAAAATTCTGATAAAATGACTTTTAGATGGGTTGGAAAGGAACGGAATAAAAAGTTGAAAATCTTTAGTTTTTGACCAGCATGGGTTAACCGAGAGTGCAGCTTTAAGAAAATTGGAAATGCTGCTTGATTGCTCTTGATTTCATTTGGATTCTTTTTCTCGACGTTAGGCCTCCTGCTGAAAAAGCAGTTCAATGGGGGCTTTGAATGTTTTCGAAACCAGAATATGTGCTTTCCTGTGATAACATCTCATTGAAGCCATTGATGAAATTGCAGACCTGGGGAAGGAAACGGCGCTTTTTCCGAATTTCCAGATTTGTATTATACATTTCTCAGAGGAAATAGTGCTTTCCACATTATTGTTGCCCATCCGCCCTCTCAAAAATGCAATGTTACCCGAACCTTCATACAGGGGAAGGAAAGGGTGTTCATTCCCAATGCCTACTTTACTTTGATTTAAATATCGTTTTTCACCTTTTTCTGCTGATACTTATTTCTGCTGATCACCCAACCATTCCATGTTCGATCTTATTTCACAGTTAAGTTTACGAATACACATCTTTAAGCACCAATGTTAATAAAACTATGCACTATAGGGGTAGGAAATACTGCTCTTCCTGAATTTCTACTTTATGTCAATGTATTCGGAAGGGAATTAGTGATTTCATTACTTCATGGCAGCATCTATGATTTTTGCGATGTGTATAGTGAGCTATATAATTAATTGTCACCGAGTCTTTTTTCTACATTTTGTAAAGCACCCTGCAAAATGGCTGCGCCCATGTAAATGTCCACAATGCTTCTATCGACATGCCATTTAGCAGGTCGGTCCCACCTACGGTGGGGGTGGACCTTAAAGAGATTATAATACTTTCTGTCAATGATATAATCAACAATTAAGGCTCCATTATATACCAATAAACCAACGTTCATACTCTACCGAATTCTTCACTCCTTTATCTTACATCCATTATAACAATACACTAGCATGGGAGCATTATTCGGAAAATTCAGTCTACAATGCCCATGTCCTAATTTCTGATATTTTTTTTTATCCCAGAGTCTAAAAGCTACATTAAAACTACATATAACAATTTCAGAATTCGAAACCATGAAAAGTGTGTGTGGCATTGCTCTATGGGGCATACAAAACCAAAACCTATCTGCCTTAGACAAACCGATATTCTTCAGCTATAAGCCAAATGCAACGGGGAAAGAATTTGGCACAGATGTTTCTCACATGCTCCTTACTGGTTTGAGTGTGTGTGGGCTTACATAACGGGTCATGAGCAAGAGCACACCTCTCTATCTCACCGGATAATACATACCCGCTTGCTGAGTAATTTCTAGAGGCTTGCTAGAATGCTATATATGCTCAGGTTAGTTTGCCTGAATGGACGGAAGCCTCTCGCAGGGGTTGTTTTATCCCCAAATCACCTGCCATATGGTCTCTGTTTGTGAAGTATACAGACCACATTCCAACAAGATCTTGTGTCTGCACAAGCTATGTCCAGATCTTCTATCTATCTCTATATATATATGATGTATCTACGAAAGATGAACAGTTCCCAGACATATTTTCTGCAAACTTCAAACGATGTAGCTTTTCACTGATACGCGATTCAGTTCGTTGCATTCGAGATTTATCCATTTCGTGATGTTAAGAATCTCAGAATTATTTGAGGACATTATTATGGTACCTCTTTCCTACTTAGGCCTAAAGGTTTTGAGGGGTCACTAGATTCAATCGTTGTATTAATGATTCCTCTTTTGTGTGAAAATGAGATTTTGTTTTGTTACCTTTATCGTCAAAGAACTGTACTGTATTTCTTTATACTGCATTTTTCTTACAGGTTAAAAAGATTGTGGGGCAAAAGAAGAACCTAAGCTTATCCAAGCAACAACCTAGATAGGCATTGTGTGTAATTAACTGGATGCATGTATAGATGTATGCTCTCTTGCATACACCACCCATTTCCATTCCACCCTGCCTAAAACTGTAACACGACACAGAACTTTGCTAGTGGGCTTTGGAGTATTGCTAGCAGCCTCGCTGCCACAATGTCAGAGGTCAGGAAGCAACGGCTGCGTTCCTCCCACAGCTTATTGATCGGGACATATTGCAGTTACACTGTACTGTGTTATGACTCAATTTGTGGCTAACAGGGATTATCCCATCCTCATCTGTCCCCCATCAGACTCGAGGCCACTGTTTCTCATTCTGACCCTTGTGTGTGGAGAGTTGCCTCAGCTCTGAATATCTCCTGACCTCGCCTTATCCGAATACCAGACCAGCTCAGCGCCCCCATCCACCCACCATGCTTCACCCCCCCCCCGACCACCATGCCCCCCCCCCCCACACCCATTGGCTTCCTCCCCTACACCTCCACCCCAACCCACCCTCCTCACTTTCGATGCCCGTCTTACCAACAATACCCAGGCTGGCTTCAACAAACCAGTCGTCAGCTTTTTTATATCGATGCTTCCAAGAACTTATTTTATGCAATCGGTCTTTTGCATTGCCTTCCTCTCCCATCAACTGGAATTGGATTTGCATATTCATGCATTTAAAAGTACCAAAGAGTAGGATTGGAAGAGGCGAGTGGGTTGAATACATTCACTGTGGCAAAGATGAGTCCGTAACACGTGTTTCTTACACCCGTCGCGAGCAAAACAGGCTGAATTTGAAATGAGGACAAAAAGGGCCATTCAGTATTTAATCTGCGACGATTGGTGCATGCCTTTCGTGCTGGAGAAGATCAGGTCTGGGAACTGACACAAGAGGCGCACGCTGGATTACAACGCAGCTCGTAATCATTTAATTGACACTTAAATAATCCAAATCCACGGTGGGTTTGCAATCCACAGGAAAAGCTTAATTCAGAACACGGGAATTATTTTACGTCTTTGGAAGAATTTTGCTCCACATTGGTGGGGACGCGGACCGATGTTCCAGAGACGAAATCGAAAATAAATGTTGAATCTTTCACAAATCGACTTGCATTCTTTCTGTTTTTCTTATATCATTAGTGCGCGTGTGTTTGATTTGTATGGCACATGCATGAAGATTTGTGGTAGCTGGACACGGAACAAATGAAGCAAGCTATAATTATAGAATATATACCCATAGATAACAGAGGAGTAAAACAGGATATCGGCTCTAGTTAGATTTATTTTCATTAGAGCAGCCCGAAATAGACTTGGTATCATGGCACCGAAAGAATCGACCGAGGCAACGATTTCAGTGTTATTCAAAAATGCTGAAGATGTCTGGGTGCTTCTGACATGAGACCAGAATATTTTTACTCCATGTTCAAGCGGAATCAAGCAAGAGATAATTGAAGTTACATCGTGCCGAGATTAGCAAGTGACAAGTGGTTGAAATGTTATTAGTGCCGTACCCAACACCACCGAGAAACAGTAGCTTCGACGTTAAATATCTACAAGTGACTCATCCTACTATCTTCCTCCTGTCAATTGTGTTTCTCTATCTGATTCATATTGATATTCATTTCTCCTGTCCTGTCACATATGGCCGGTCGGTACCATATCAAGTGATTGCACGGTCGTCCCGCTAGCGCACCAATGTGTTGATGATATTAGATTAGGCCGACTGAAATATCGCGATTGCATAGCCATTCTTGGCGATGCCGGTCTCTTGGGACCATCTATATTGTATATGCTTCAGAATAGATTTAGTACCGTCCACAAAAACCTGCCTTAATTATTAAGAATCTGACAGAAGATCAGATGTACCGTGGCTGCTCCGAGTCCTACACAACTGTAATATCAAGCGCGTGCCATCTGCACAATCTGTGCAGAGTCGCTAAATCTCCTCAATTGCTCGCGCAAGTCACTACAGACTTTTGGACCGCTCCTGAGAAATTTACACTTCTATCATCCGCACCCGCCTCTCTCACCCATGCCATTGCCAATTCAGTGGCTGCGGGCTAAAAGGGGAACCTTTTTCTTGCACTTCCATCCTCACATCTGTATTCTCTTCGCTCTTGCAAATTGCGTTACGATAAACACCCACTAATCTTCTTTTCCACGCGATTTGCTATGCAGCAGAGTGGGGAAAATCGAATAGTTGGCTACCTAAAAAGCATAGTGTCATCAATCCCAATAATAGACATTCTAGTTCTAAAGAATCGCTCTTATCTGCAGGCTACTCACGATACATATACAACGCCTTGAGACGAGTCTCCCGCACCAAAACGTCAGGCATGATCTTTAAGTGGATCTCGCTTGGTGTGTGGCCTGAATGTGTGAGATATTATTTCGATCTGAACGTTTGTGTGTATGGCATTCGTACGGCATGATCCATGTTTAACTGCCTCAATGGCTGACAAAGGAGGAGCCAACTGCGCATTCTTAGAAGCTGAAGCGGTGTAGAAGATCTTTTTCCACTCCTATGAAGATCCCGATGTATACGCTTAAATATATCGCCGGGGCATTTTTCCCTATGCATTTATAAATTAAATCATGGAAGTTGTTTCTATGTTTAATGTGGTTGTTGTAAGGATTTATGTATACACCAATCCTTACAATATAGGTGTGGCGGGGTAGTAAATTACGTCTGCTTGACCTGCATCAACCAGATAAACATCCCTTATTCCATATACTACTTACAACTTCATTAATTGCAAGAGCACTGAAGAGAGATGAGCTTGGCGATTATGGACTCGCGCATCGCTTCGTTACTCAAGTGGGCGTCGGTCTTAACCATATCTATCGATCGCTCGTTTCAGATTAGGCAAAGTTGCCATCGGAAGTGTCTCATCAATCCACATAGTCCACGAGTTCAATTAATCCAATTGTGTTGCTTATGTAAGACGTGGCATCGGTATTGTGCCAGGGAGGGATAGGAGGTAAAGCTATGTGATATGCTGACCGGGTGTTGATCTGGTGACTGGTCAGAATCTCAAGCCAACAAGCATGGGATTGTTAGCGGAGCTGGTTACGTAAGGCTATTGATTTGTGGTCGGGATGGTAGCCCGATGAAATATTGTATGGGCGGGGAATGTAACAGTTGTGGTTATGTATGTATTATTTCTGGCGGATAAAGCACCGCTGTGCCATCTCCAATTGAAGATCAGACCAGGGACAGCTGGACGAGGAATCACAACCGGACTGAAAGAAGACGCTTGATCAACACATTTTACCAAGTGTCAGCAGTGGGATCGAATAGTCAAAGGGGCATACACTCCCATAGCCTTATATACATTACATTCTGGATCTGAGCCTGTATCAGCCTTGGTATTTACTACATTTTAAAATCATTCTATGACACAAATGCAATCGATCGAACAATTCCATCAACCCGTTGATGTTTTCAGTATAGGCGAATGGCCTTGCACCTCAGGCCACTCCTACTAATAGTCTGTTCAGACAAGGTATTCATCCGAAGTTTTGCTTTTGCATAAAAGGCCAGGCCTCCCATCAGTTAGTGAAGGCTTCGTGCGCCCGTTCGTTGGGTCGACCCTAGTGACAGTGATGCATGGGCCTCTGACTCCTCCCCTGTAATTAGTCCCAGGAATTCAATACAGACGCTTGTCCATTGTTTCCCTTGCCACCATTCGATATTGTCACTGTCACTCGATCTCCAGTGGGATTCGAAAGCGACCACCCAGTTATGATTACCATCATAATCGTCATTTGCAAATCATGGTAAATAGTGTGGGGAAAGTGGAATGTAACGCTTCTGCTGCTGCAGTTACTGCTGCTGTGTCTGCTTCTCCTTTTACATCAGCCCCCAGAGCATAACACCGCGTAGATGCGGGACACTTATAACAGGCATTAGCAACGGTATCTGCCTGATTCTTTATAGGTCTTATTTTCTTACCGCATGATACACCTTTCTGAAAAGTAGACGCTACTATACTTTGTTGTGAATATGTTTTTAACTCTGAAATCTCCTTCAAGGACATAGGGACGCGGAGTAACGACGGGTATTTCATCCTTTGAAATTGTCCCCCTCTTTTTCTTTCGACTATTCGACATGCTTTAGCTCACCGTTCCTATACTTTGTCCCTGCCACTCCCTACCCTTCACCTTCTGCGATCTCATACTTGCGACACAATCATTTCAGTAGAAGCATGGCCTTAGTCCATCTGAGTGTGGGGATTGATGTACACCTACACCAAATCTACATGCACTTCAGGGGATCTATGATTCAATTACCTACAGATTACTCAAAATAGAATGCAATGTACCCTTTCAAACAGTTGTCGCTATTTCAGTTTCCGAACGAGATACACAATTATAGTTTATATGCAATATTAATTAATAAACCCTGAAAACTACTTGCACTTCCGCCCTCCAATAAATCAAAAAGACGCAAGAACTTCTGTTTCAAAGGATACATAACGATTATCGGATAACTCTGTTGAGGGCCTTTCTGGCAACATTAATGGTCTCGACATACATTTTAGTGAGCATCGTTTGATTTCTTGACAGCAATCACAAGAATAACCATTTGAACAAAAATGCATGTGACGTATATACCTCTACAATTGTAAGCTCTACTTATGAAAACCCCCGATGTTTAAACTCCACCGAGTGTTTAAAAACGTGGCACCCCAATAATCTCCTTTTCCACTTGAAGCTATTGAGATCTGCCTACACCACGCTCTCTCCATGGGGCACTTAAAATATTTCGTGAGTTAACTCGTCGGTGACCCCACCATTTTGATGTGACCTACTTGGGTGGATATGAAAATGATGGTTGTACAAAATGTAAAACGTTGGAGTTCATCCAAGTCCAATGTGTATGATTGCTTTCTGAACGAGGCGTACTTGTTCAACCACTCGTCTCCAATATGTGTCACATATAATGTGAATATAAAGAGATTCAATTGGCGTTGCCTTGCTCAATTTACCATTATAGCTGCCTGTGACATGTCACTGTGTCAGGCTCCAGAATACATATTTGACAGTATATCTCTATCCACAGCTTGTGTATTACTAATGCTTGAGCAGAGAGGGTAAGGCCATCTGACATTGACACGTTTACTCGTGAATAGCTCAGTACAACGTGACAAATATATATCAGAAAATAAAGATGTTTTTATTGATCTTCCTGCATTTCTTTTCAGGTCAAACTTGTGCCTTCAAATATTTGAAAAAAGGCCAATACGAAATGTTTGACCTTGAATTATAGCAACAAAAAGGTCATTTTTTGCTAAAGGGAATATTTCATGACATTATGAAAAAATATAGAATGTACACAATTCATAAAATATGATGTATGTGTTCCAGCTACTTAGAGACAGTGGCTTATGAATCTATTACTATACATTATTGAATACTGTTTCACAAGTTGGCATGCATGATTCAACAATTTTATTTATTGGATAGAGACCTCCAATTGTTTTAGGAGATCGCATTTAGTAGTCACTTTAAAACTTAGTAACTTTTAAAACTTTTAAAACATTTGAAATAATAAGTCAGTTGGAAAGGTGCATTGAAGAATCAGAACATGAGTAATCTGCATCGTATGTTTGAGACGAAAATTCATAAGTACACCAACTTGGGTCATGTCAGCCAACAATCTAAACATCCTCACAATCTTTATGTTAACGAATACATATTCTTTTCACAAACATATTCCTATAGCCTGTTAGTAAATATAACAAGGCCATAGAACTTTATAGTTGAATGACCTTTTCTGTGTGGTTTGGCTCTGATATATATGTTGGTGTTGTTTTTTTGCAGAGAGAGAGATGGCTTTCGACTACATACAAAAACAGTATATCGTAAGACAGAAGGGGGGCTGAGGAAAGAAAGGGACCACCCTACAAGCATTATACCAAGTTTCAGCTTCATAGGTGAGGAAACTGGGCTAATCCTGCCAACATGGCCGTATGATCCACATCTTTTCCACCAGAGAGGGCGCTGGATGCTTACCAGAGGTGACTGAGCGCTAAGCATCCCTGGGCCTTCCAGTCCCTCCTTCTTGCCCGTCTCCCGGATCCGCCTGTTGTTTTGTCTTCCGCCTCAGCGGCCAAGGACCCCGGCACCAACCAACGACACAGGTGGTACTGCGTGGGGGACCCCTCGTCCAATAATATTGATCCTTCTGTCGAGCAAGTAGGGCGAAAACAAACAAGTTTTTATCGTCAACCTATTAAAGCATATGTATCTAAATTGGCGTGCGCGGGTTGGGAAAACGGTAATGCGATCTTATGAAAACAGAGCTGGCCGTCCAATCGAGCTGCCAACCGACAGGGTGGATTATTTACCCACCCGCCACTGGACCCCAGACTTGCCCTATGGAATTCAGGGAGAGAACTTTCCCCCAATCACAGATTTCTGGGCTCCCTCGAGTTAGCTTAGTTAGGCATCGGTTACTTTTCAGCCGTGAGATACTATTTGTTGATGGATCCAGTAAAGCGTACATAATAGTGTGTCTCTGGCCTCGATGCTAAGATTTCTAGTATTCACTTTCTACCTTCCCTGCCAATGAGAACCATCTAAATAACCATCCTTCAGTTGCTTATATTTAACTGTGTAAATCATTTCAAAGAAATGCTTCTAACAAATTCACAGGCAGCAGCTGCATGTATGGGACCAAATGGCTGCTGTCACCGAACATATGACGCATCAAAAATAAAAATACATTTTTCGTGCCATCATAATACAAAGTGCTTTCGAATTTCACTAAGACGATGAAAATATCAATAATGAATTCGGCAAGAGTTTCCATGATCACCATGGGTAAATAGAAGGGAAAACACCCACGAAATGATACTGAATCGTGCAGAATTGCGGCTTTACAACCACTTGGGGACGGATTGGTCGGAGGGTTAATAACACCATCGAACAGTGGCCTTGCAGTTTGCATGACTGTCCCACACCATTTGGGATCCAGATTTGGATCCAATGATTGCATGCGTCCATATTACAAAACGACCGCCATGGTAAGCGCTCTTTGTATTGATTCGCATGATGAGAAGTCTGAGTTCGGACATCCAATGATGTTATTAAGCTCCAGAATATGAAATTCGATCCAACGATTTTTCAAACATCTGTCGACATTTTTAAGTATACCTGACTTCGTGAATACTACTGGTGTGCAGGGTGGCATGACAACCAAGAAGTTTTCCAGATTTGCCCATTAAGTTATAAATAACTGAAGTGTCCAACGCCCCCTGATACCACCCTAGTGACTGGATTGAAAAGGTCAAACATTGTAAACTAAATCTAAGAGCAATGCATTTCGACGAAATAAAGAAGGTGAATGAAACACGTTCATAATACTATAGGTGGCGGAGCTTGATTTACTTGAACTATATGGCACCGAACATGTAGGTTCACCATGAGTATTTTCTGCTCTTGTGGTGACTTCTTAGATGTGCAAACTGCGGGGATGAAAAAGCCAAGTCATTAGCTTCTCTGAGACGAAGTAGGCTCAGCATTCCCGCACCATGAAAAGTGTCACCCGACCTGAGGTATTGATTTACTATAGGGCCCAGGGGGCGCGTCGATCGCTCGCCCTCGGCAATAATCGGCAACGAGCTCGATCGTAAAAGACAGGATCGGGCCACAAGACGAGCAACAAAAGCCCGCTCACAATCTATCTAATCTGGGCAATTCAGTGCGATTGACATTTTGATTGAGAATAAGTAGAAAATTATACTATTGATATGAGAATTGAAATTTACAAGAGACTCACATTAGCGAACCGGGCAGGGAATTGATTATGAAATTAAACATGGCTGGTTAGAGGCGTGTATTTTGTTCATTCAAGGAAAGAGGTGATCGAAGAAAGCTCCGCACAGAATCACCTCCCTTTTCCGTCGCCTCAAAGTGCCACAGATGAGTGTATTTTCGTCGATGGCAATGGGCCGTTTAACTCGCCCGCTTCGATGAATAGAAGTCTACGTCAATGAGAGGAGCTCAGTCATTGGGGAGACTGAGCTGCTTATGTGAAAATGATGCCCTCTCCAGCAGCAATGTCAATGCAAGAGAGAAGCTGAAGCGAGAGAGTTTATTTGAGGGTTATCGAATATGTGTGTAGATGCACATGTAACACACAGGTCATGAATTCATGTCATATGTATAACAAAATACCTGGTCGTATCGGATTAATTATAAAGATATTCAAATTCGAAATGGTTTAAGAGAGGTGGATAGCATTAAAGCAGACCTTGCAGGGTGATTTTGCATTATAAATATCTCAAATGAGAGTAGATAGGATGTCTTCCAATAATACGAAGTCTCGGAGACAGCCAGGCATGTTATCATTCAATCCCCACAACATTGTACTTCCCAGTGGCATTCATATAGGAAATGGAATTTAATTCCGTTTCAGGTTCCTAAAAATGGGCTTCAACTGATACATTGAAAAATAAGCAGAGGAACATATGACACGCCATACATTGTAATTATGCCCAATGCTATGTAGCTTCCACACGCAAGGCTTTTTTCTCAAACAGAGACACAACATATTCCATGACATGAAACACTTAAACAAACTCATTGTGAATGGATCCATCTTTCTTACGTGTCAAAATTGCTAGGCATTATACCAGGAGTCGGTGGAAGACTGGTACTTTATGGATTGCGGCTCCGGTGAATTTCCATAAACTGAACTTTTACGTTTAGTTTCTAGACTAGATTGTATTAGATTTGGTTTGGATTCTTGAATGAATCAAAAACATCTGATCTGCCAGTGAATCTCGGCAGGTAATATCTATTCGAACACCACTTTATTGGCCGAAATAACTATAGATTTTGATAGAATACATGAATTCGTATCCCATCTATCTCAAAATAGAATAATAATGGGAATATGATAGTACCTAACTATACTATATGTTACTTAAGTTGACGTTTTAAATGCTCATATAATTAGACATTTAAGACTACTTTTTCCATTTTAAAGCTCAAGTTTATCATCATCCCTTGCCCTAAAGTGATATGTTGATATGTATTAAGCGACTAAACATAATTTGGAACGTCCTCTTTTGCTAGTTGGTAAATGCATGTGTCCCATATTTTTTCACCCCGACTATTTCTTATAGATAACCTCTGATGCGAGAGTGAAAGGCCAATGTGTGGCATTGTAAATCGATAGCAACCCACTTCAACCTATCGAACTGGGTAAAAAGACAAGGGGCTTCAGGGCGCCTCCATTTTGGCATTATATTTCTGACCTAACAAACCCAGCAGAAACACCAGATCGTAGATGTCAGAAACCTACCATCTTGACTTCCCTTCTAAGATAGCCCTTGGGAACAGCTTAAGCAAACATAAACACTGCCGAGATTTGAGATGCTAACCAATTTGTAGCAGTTTGGATTGGGAAATCAAATATGGCAGGTGACGGTTCGGTTACTTAGTGAGTGGCCTAGCCCGTTGGTCACTCCTTGACCCACAGCAGGTTCCCTGTTACCTAAACTGTTCATAAACTTTTGTCAAAACAAAGAGTAACACTGGGAGACTTACACAGTCATGTCACATCAATGTCCTCGTCCTATGTGCGTATAATATGTTTAGAAATTGAAGAAGATTGTTCGTTTGAATTGTGAACTTAGGTATACAATATCAAGAGGTATATGTGGAGAGAGCATGACGAATTTACTGCTTGAATTCCCTCCTAAACGTTGGATTGTTTGGCAACGTAAATTTAGTGCTGACGGTAGGGTATACATAATAAATAATATAACGGTTGGCAAGAGTATGAATCATTTCTATACAAAATAAACAGGACGGTATTTTAAATTTATCGTTTCTACTCAATGTGGCCGAAGCAATCGGAGCTAATCGGGACATAGGCAAAACGAAATAGAAAGTAGCGAGGGTGCAGTGGTAGGCTACAGGACGCCCAAGAAACCTGCTCTGCCACCTCGTGAGAAAATCGGAGACTACAAAATACATAAAAGACGGTGTTGGTGGACGCGTCTGTAACACATGTCATAAAAGCATGAAATCTGGACAAAAGGCCACAATTTTTTAACGCAAGATAATGTATGTAGAATCTCATAGTTTTATGGGTTATTTAATTCCTCAGTAACATCACAATTTTATGTAATTCTCGATGTTTACCTGTGAAGTCATTCTTTGGAATCTCTAAGAAATAAACACGTCGAATATGAAATCGAATACATTTTTTCCTTACATGCTTGTTACACTTACAGTTTGTCTCAATGGAAGATTTGCACGTGATTTCGAGCAATTTATAGAAATTTGCATCTATTCATCTGGAACCCGAAACGTACACTTTGCTATTATGTTTTGTAATGTTAAGTTGTGGGTTTAATATCATTTCTCAATTCTCTATGTTTATTTTATTGATAGTAGAGAGTTAGTTCAAGGAAATGGTAGATCCTTAGTGACCTTACATTATTATTCAATTGTTAAGTTTAACTTGTCGCAAATGAATTAGACCCATTACTGATAATTGTTCTCAAAATAAATATCCCCACCGAGTACTGCTAGCGGTCAGGGCTTATTTTCCTATCTAAGTTGTAACATTATACTAACGCTAAGTAGAATCTAACAAATATAACCAACCGATGGTAGGGAGAGGCACACATATCATACAAGGTTAGGATTAAGTGAAGAGTTTGCCTCGGACAAGCAAGTCCCTTACATAATGCCATGAATCAATGTATATATCAGGAATATATATATATTTAAAGGATTAGGCTGAAACTTATCCGACCGCATGCCCTTAGTCCAGGGAGCGTGAGACCAATTATACGAGAAGCTCTTTTTCAGGTGATCTAGATTAGGTTGTGAGAAACGAATAGGCAAATATTTTATGAGACTTGTCTGGACCCTCATTGATGTCAGTTTTGTTAGCTCTATTTTCGGTTATTACGTAACAAAGTACTGGTTCCTGATATGATTACACAGCCCAGCTCGGATCTTTTCCACTAATGAGTGGATTAGGGATCAGGTGAAATCTGCCCCAACTGATGAATAATTCTACTCATGTGTCATTGAACACATCCTGGCCGTTATATCAAGTACTCTCTACTGTTATGACATTCTTTAAGAAAATTTTCACTAGAGTTGAAAGTCAATTCTTTGTACGGATGATATTGTGTACCAGCGTTATACTGACTTGACAGATCTGGGTCACTGACCGCGTTTGAATAGCAAATGATGGCTTTCTCGTCTCACCAATAGGAAATACTTTAGGTAACAGGCTCAAGTTCTAGCTAGTTCTCGAGCGACATTAAGCATTGGAATACACCTAAACCTTACTCATTATTTTTTTCTTTTTTCGTCGAAGGTGTGGGAAAGTAAAATGAGTGAAAGCAGGGCCTAATAATATACCACGAGGATATATAATATATACTGTACGTAAAGGTGATACTGATGTAGTTTCGCAATGTAATTTCCGAAACAAATATCCCAATATTTTACAAAGTTTTGGAATATGTAGATACAAAGAAAAATTGACCATGCAAATGCATGTGCACTGATCTATTTTTTTCGGAGTGTCAAAGAAGCCGAATCAAATACATTCTGAAGGGTTTCATAATTATTAGACCCTAATCTATCAATTACTCTCTATATGCACCAGATATGAGATGGACTGGAAACGCTATATATATACTTCTCTTGCATGCAAAATAGCACAGCAAATGTGTATGAAGTTCGTGGTTGGGTCTAAACTCAGATATTTACCCTTTGCAAGCGTATCTATTATCAATATAATCCCTTTCAATAATCCTCTACCGAGACCAGTGGGGTATCCATGTGAATTGTGTGATGCCTACCACTTAATAGTTTTAGCATGGGATCAAAAGGATTTAGAGAATCCACCAGTTAAACATTGGAGTGGATCAGGGGTCAATGGATAAATATTGTCACAAAGTTTGCTAAACATAACCCTATGGGGGCAGTCTGACTCCAGCTGTTCCTCCGGATCCCCCCGTCTGGTTAATCCATCTAATGAGGTCATTAAGGATACACATGAGTGGACTAACTAAGGCGAACGCTGATGAGAAAACAAGAGCAATGGTCTTGTTGGCATGGGGTATCCTAATCTTGCGCTAATTACGAGCTCCGGCGAAGAAATGAAACAGCATATGTGACTTTGATGGTTTTGGATGTTATCAATGTATCCTGGCTGTAATAAACAATGTATCAGCGGAAGGTGGATTAATTCCAGCGATGAAAGACTTGGTGCTTTTTAGGATGTTGACGGTGACTACTAATTAGTTCTCCGAGTTGTTCTTGTCGGATATGCAAGGTAGGGCAGCGACGGCGTACGTTCTTAACACCTCGACTTTATCTCATACAGAGCATAAGACAGGAATCCTAAAAGGATATACTATCTAGGAAAGAAGGCTATAACCTACGAGTTCATATAAATGTACACTTCATGAGTTAATTTACAATATAAATATCAATTAAATTTTAATTGTAACTCAACCATGCTCATCAATATATTTTTACAGCAATTCCTACCGTGGTAATTAACATGGGCATGCATATCCAAGTGCAATAAGGAAAATGATAAAGTTTGTCGTATTTGAAATAGGATAATCAATGATTGAACCAATATTCCCATGGGTCCACATTTTCCTATAGCTATAGCTGTCAATACACCGTGCACACTTGGGACAGAATTTATGAAATTGTTCAGGAAAACCAGAAATTAAACAATCGCAGTGTGAAGTAAACCCTGCAATGTGCTTTATCTGTCTTAACCAAGTTCCCTGGTCCTGGTTCCTGGTTAAAATTAGCGAGTAAAATAGAACCAACTTAGCGAAGCCTCGGAAAGAAGCCAGATGGACCTCAACCTGGCTCACTTTCGACATCTAGTGGCGATTTCAGGAACTGAAGTCTGTCTTAACCGATTGTTGTGAAGTTTTTGTACACCTTCTGATAAAAGGAGGGCTTAAATTTCCAATAAAAAGTGTAATTGGTTTTTAATTGATATTGGAAGGATTTTTTTACTGCTCATGTCGTAGCTTAAATTTCATTACAGTCGGGGCGATCTTTTTTGTAGCCCATGCATATGCCAACCGCTTAAACACAAGACGCAGTCGAGCTGTGGTTATTGATTCCAATCGTATACATGCAATATTGTCACCGGGACGGAAGAAGTCATTCTATGATGTAACATAAAGAATACCCCAATCTTTCTCCAGGGATACGAAGAAAAAGTGTCGTAAGTTTCTTTGAAAAGAATGGTTTTATATTACGCACGGCATGGAATCAAAAGCCTCTGTGAAGTCACTACAACCGTAACTCGCGATCATACCAATGGAGTTTATGACACACACAAAACGCTGGGCCGACCATGCAGGTCTCTGCATCCAAACACTTGTCATATTCTTTGTTTTACCTTATGTACAGACATTTGCAACTCGATCCCGGCACATGTAATGGAGACTAGGCTTTGATGGGAGAAACCAGGTATGGCGTTGCTTCATGCAATAGGCAGGCTTTGAAGTTCGAAAGGACATCGTGTCTCCCACCTGTTCCAAGTCCGTCGGGCAACCTTTCTGACCTTTTGTCTTCAATTTGATGGCAAATAGCTGAAGCGTTTTTTCTGTACTGTCTCTGTGGTTTTTTAAACAGAGAAAGGTTTTGCTCAACACCAGAAGGCCTGGCACGGAATCTCTGCTCTCGCATTAGCTCATATTGCTTCCAACATAGAAAACTCTTCCTGAAACTCGAACCTTGTTCACATCTGAACTGAAAGTTAGCCCCAAAGGCAGAGACATTGGGGGACGTTACAAATTACCGCATCGTGAAATCCGATACGATGTAAAACGTTGGGTGGAAAAGAAATAGAGATTTTCAATACAGGTAACGATTTTGAAGACGCTGTTGTGCCTGTTGCGTGCGAGAGTTACACGTTATTAATAGTTTATACGTGGATTGTCTGTTACTCTTGAAAATGATTTCGTCAAGCTACCCTAAAAATAACTAACTGTTTGAATATACAGGCATCGCTTTTTGTTATCATTACCACATTGTCCATGCATGAACAAGACTCTATATGCAGTTCCTCCCTTTTGGTTTCTTAGATCTCACGATACTATAATGCTATTTTTCCCATGCCCTTCCTAATGCTGAAGTTGACCAACAGGTATAGCTTTCACAAGGTAGAAGAATCAGCTGAATTGTATGGACAGATAGTGCCTTCTGATATTCTTGTCCTCATCTGATAACAAATACCCGAACAAAGCATGCTAATGCATAGGGAAACTATCATCATCTCAATCTCCCCGCCCTCAATATGTAGAGCAAAGGTTCCTAGACGGTCCTTATTCATTTCTGTACGTGTGCGCATTGGAGAAACAGTGTCCGTCATTATCTACCAAGCTCATGTACTGAGAATAGTTTCAGACCACAGGCGAAGTGCATTCACTGGGGTACGTGATCATCTTAAATCTTATTTTGTGAGGGTTGACACCGGTGTCGCCAGAGATAAAATGAAGATAGGCTACTAAAGAGGTTTCTTCTTACACAATATTTTAAGTGACAACCTATAGCTCTGGGAATGAGACCTCGGGAAAAAACCGGAATTGTACAATAGCAGTGTGCAAGAGGTTCGCCCTTTAAATGCGTATTTTATTAATTATTGTATTCACAATTTAATGAGTTAGCCTGTGAATGAAATAAAAAAGAATGTTATTTCAATGTTAATCTGACAGGATTCATATTCAGCGAGCAAGATGAGCTCAACAGAGAAATTGGATATTGGTCCTGCGGGGTTAAGAATTATATGTTCTAAATATTTATCATAATATGAACTTTTCATGAAACAAAGAATCTACAGTAGGATACGGTGTATGCGTATACCACCGAGTTATATACGTAATCCCGTCACCTGAATAACCTGTAATACTTTTGGGGAAAGGCAACAAAGTCCCTTTTAAGATCATTAAAGGCATACGCGGAAATTTATCCGCGCGAAAATAGATACGTTTACAGTATTAAAAAAACCTTTGTATATGTTGACCTATAAGCTTTTAGGCCTTAACGTTGATGAACTATTGTTTTATCATTTTGATTGAACTATTAGGTTAGTCTCTCACACCTTGATCAACAAAACACTATAGGGTGCCTTTTATATATATCGATCAGCATTCGCCAGTAAAATATTGGCAATATCAGTGATTCATCCAGGTCAAAAACAAAAACACATTAAATTATTACAACAGTATGCAAAGCAGCATATAATACAGATTTCCCAACTAAAAAATCATCTATATCATGTTTGTTTGATGCAGTATAGGTATTATCCACATTAAATGTGTTATGGGTAAGAAGTTACGCCCGTATAAGACACCCATTCATCAATATTGTCACAATATTCCTTCTTTGATAAGGGGATTTTTCTAAGGTGCATGGCGATCAATTAGAGTAAAGGGATAGGCTGGGAAATGTGAATGTCTCGGCGCCAGCTAAGCTCATCTCCCAGCCTGACAGGGCAACATCATCATTCTGTCGCAGACTGATTGCATGTAAACACTAGTTGGTGATACTCTTTCCTTTATTGTGTGGGAAAATTGTTTTCAGCAAAAGAATAAATGAATGGGCAAAACCATTCGTGTTATGTAGAATGTTCTTTGAGATAATTTAGATAGTGTGAGTGTGACGAAAGGAAAAGACAATAATCTAATGTGTTATATGGAAATTAAACACAGATGAGAGTGTTCCATGAATGAGATAAAAATAATGGTTGATTTTTTTATTGAGCCGTCAGCAAAATAGGTTATGTCATCCTATCATTATATCTCTAGGATATTTTTGTTTTGTGTAAATTTGGGATAAAACAATTGAGCTATTTTAATCCGCGCAAAGACATCGGATGCTTCAATGAAATAAAAACCTGCTAATGGGGTACGTATCCCGTCATATACTTTTCATCCACTGTGCTATTTGCTACTCTTTGAGGGGAAATTCAACATCAGACTGTCAGGAGTTCCATGTGTAATTGCAATGTCGACGCCATAATAAGTTGAGTATAATCAGAAAGAGTATTAGTGGGTCTCAGACCCCCTGATCCCTGACAGATCACCATGCGTACATCTCAGTTTCCTGGCAGTTTGACAAATTGAGTCGGTGGATCCTCATAGAAACTCGGCGCTTCTATGAAATAATACCATTGGTGATTAGAGGAAAGAGGATTTTCTCCAATGATATGAAGCATTCAATTCCAAATTGCCGATAGAATTACGCGGCAGTGTATGTGATCCATGTCTAATATGGGTTTACGATATGTCAAGGGATAGATAGTATAATATATAGGCACTATATATATAGCTACAGTTGAAAGCAAAGATAGGCCAGACATCTATAGTTCTATACTATATTTGTGCTGAGTGTGCCTGCTTAAGTTAGAGGACATTTTTATACAGTTCAATCGGCAAGATCTATGTTTAAACATAATTCAAACAAGATCGGTAATTTGGGCGTTATATTTACCCTATTTTAAAATCTTACTTGACCTGTAAGAATGGGCAATTAAAATTTCAAATACAGTGTCTGAATTTATTCTTGTATATGAAAAGAAGTCGTAAAAGCCTGAGACGAAGCTAAAAATAGTATTCTAAAAAATAAGTATTATTGTAAGGCGTATTTCAGGAATTTGTGTGGAGGTTATCACGAACAAGATCGTTTTCATTCTCCTCGTCAGGCCACCTATTCCGCCATAGCCACCAATCCCAAGGGCCCTTCTTTACTTCAACCAGTAAGTTATCTCATTAAAAGGCTTAGCTAGCTGTCAACGCCCAAATGGATCTGTGGAGGATAGCACAGACGTCTGGGTGGTAGATGAATTTCTCCAGGGAATGAGGGAACCTTGTTGGCAGGTGAGAGGGGGGAACTAAAAGGATTCAGAGCTCAGATACTGATGGATTTTGGCTGCGGAAAAGCCCCGGGGCAAGATACCTGACGCTTGTGTGTTAAGATGTCTGATCAGATAGTATGGACCCGGTCGTTCTTAGATATAATGTCCTTCAGGTGTGCATGAAATAGGACCTGATCTACGGGGTAGAAGACGGTGTCCCTGCGACAGACCTCTTCATTGGACCTGTCCATCAATGTGTCACCCATCTAAGGTGGCCATTTTTTATCACTGAGATCACACCTGGGCATCCCTCGCCTTAGCCAGGTGTGAGGGTATATGTCTACAATAGAAAGGCCCTTAACAAAAGGCTGTCATCAATACAACCACACACATCCCCTTTCCAAATTAATTGCATTTGGTTCTTGACTGGATTCCTTAAGATTTGCACCCCGAAGAATCAAACCTACGCAGTCCAAATCTAATTTGTTCCCCAAAACCTATATATTTTAAGGAGTGTTGGTTTTCTCACTATCGCAGTTTGTACTTTGTAAGTAAAAAATCAAATTAATTTCAGAGTGGAACTGGTCGCCTCTGACTTCAAGGTCTCCTGGTGTCAACCCTTGAGAGGGGGCGGACAGCATCTCTGAAAAGCCTCCAACCATTCTCTCAATAATCGGGGTCTCACCAATTTGTCTGTGTGCAAATGTACCCTGTATTTAGCGGGCGTCTCTGTGCTAGGTTGTAATTTGATCTGAAAATTAGCAGTGGTCTAGGTGTGAGAGTGAGAGGGGTGCAGAATACCCAACTTTTCCAAGTAAACCGAGGGTGGGCATTTGAAGAGGGTTGGAGCATAGCTTGCTTGAATGCACTGGGGCGGAGTCGATCAGGTAGATTGGGCCACTCCTGTGCCCTGCTTGGGCTTTCATGCCACATTTCCCCTGAAAAAGTATCATTAAATCTGTTGAGATAGGATATAATGGCCAAGATAACTACAATGAAATTACGGCTGTGCTGTTTGAATAGACTTCCATTCAATGAGGTGCTCCTGTGGTGTCACAGTTCTGTCCAGACACGACCTTTGCAACTATAAAGTAGACCCACGACTGTCTCCCTGAAGTATTGGTTTGGAAATCACGCCGGATCTTAGACTTGTTATACATCCTATTTCTCATAAGAGGGTCAATATTTGAGGCAATCCCTTCGCTGATGCCTTGAAGGAATGTCATTGAATGAAATACGGTCATATAGGACATGGTATGCTCGGTAGTGTGTGTAAATCGAACCAGGCCTTTGGCTTGCTTGAAACGCCTTTGGCGTGGGCTAGAGTGAACAGGGGTTGAATAGAGCCCTCCTAGTATGGCAATTATTGGGCTTTCCCTATCCACAGTGATACACATCAATTTGGAAGCGAGCCTTTGAAAATAGACTTGTAAATTAGCTTGTAGTGAACCCCAAACTCATTCTATGCCCTGCCTGGCCCACTCCGGCTGGCCTGGCTTACTGAAGAAATGGTGATGGCCCTCCTTGTTGATATTACAGGGAAGCCACAAGAAGCATGGCCTTCTCAAAGCAGCATAATACCCCAGGAAGGCGCGGTCAAAGTCCTGTGCAAAACTCATCAGCCCCCCATTTGAGGCTGTCTGAAAAGAGGACCTGGCCTGAATGATATGGTGCGTTTTCACATGTGAATTGATATCTCACAGGGTTTGCTGAGATAGGAGGTGCCGGGGAAAGATGCTGGAAGCCTTGACTGCTTGAGTGAGCAGGAAAAACAGACTGTCTTCATCAGTAGGCACAGCCAGCATCCGAGCAAGCTGCAATCACATTCAGCCGAGTGTGTGGGACATCGCCAGAAGCCAGTGGTCAGTGTTCAGACCTGATTTCATGGCCACTCACTCCACCCAAGCCCAAGGGGTTCACGCTTCTGTGAAGTTGAAATCAGCATAGTAAATTGAACAGGCATATCAGGCATCCCAAGTTTCTTCACTTGCAAAAATAGAGAAATCAAAATAATTGGATGTGTTATTTTAGTTGTGTGGGGTTAATTATGATTATGGAGACGGGGAGATTCCCAATCTATGTTGTGTCTAGTTCGGTTTTTGAAAATTTAGTATCGCCTTGTTTTTTAACGTATTTTTTGCTTAGCCAGAACGGAATTGCTTTGGAATATTGCATCTTTTCGGCAAAATGGGATATATCCATTGCCAAAGTTATTTTTGGATATCTTGGAAGTGAGGTACATATCAGTTGCATGACTTTCAGTAACTGTGGGGAAATCTATGGCAATATCCCCCATGATGTGGTACTTATTTCAGAATCGGTGAAAAGTTGTTATTTGTGAACCATTCTGCTGTTCCGAAATTTAAAAGAGAATATCTTCTTGTAAAAGTGGTTTTCTTTGAGAATGAATATGTAATTGCCGTAGGGCCATTGAACTAAGGAGATGTTCGCTCCCTAACATCAAAAAATTCTATTTGAGATGTGAGTATAAGTACGACTGATGCCTTTAACATTGTATCTCTGCCAAAGCCAACATGAATAGTTTGTCCATGGCCTTTGGCGTTAGCTCGTTGTACATGATATCCTTGCTGGCGAGGTGGCGGTGTGCGAAACTTGTTTGATGTTGTGTGAAGAGCTTTTTGCAGTCTTTGGAAAGGTCCCAAACCTCAGGACCCAAGCCTCACACCCGTAGCAGTAGGGGGCGTGTGATGTTCATGCAGCATATGGGGTTGTGCTATAGAGCATGTGATGCCTTCCGACAGGTGAGATGCTCTTGGTTTACCTGCCTCACTCACCAATTTAACCCTGGTGAATCTATACCTTTTATGTCAAGGTAAAGATTACAGACTGTTTGTGTACGCAGTCTTAACATGGGCCTATCAACAATGGATTCGGGGGTTTAGACAGCATGTGACCCATAACTTGACACCGATCTTTAACGACCGCCGCCTGAAATTAAATTACCAAGCATTGAGCAAGTTTAAATCACTGCTTTAAACTTATTTCAAACGTATTGCGCGTGTGATAGGGGGAAGCACTGAAAACAAAGCTTATTCAGCATTCTACATAAAAATGCTTCCAACAGCAAATTGCCCACCTTCTATTTTCACTTTGTGGAAAAAAGGGATCCTGTATAACTTGTCTGAAAGAGTTAACTGGCATTTGTACAAAGGATATTCGGAGATTTGCGCTCGAATATCTTGGCATTAAAAGAAAATGTTTGCTGTAGGGGATCCATTCCAACACCTACCTACTACAAGAGGTGGGAGCGCTGCCTAGGAAGCACAGCAGGGGTAGCATGTATAGAGCATCCAGGAGTGTAACACAAAACACAAGGCTGAAATAGATAGCAGACGTCAAATCATTCTACCCCACTGAACAGAACCCTTTTCCAAAGGTCGAGCTTTCATATTCGACTCACAGTGTTATACCATGTCATTTTTGTTTATGTATGCATAGGCCTTGTAATGGATTTATATACAGCGCCTATTCTTGTTAAAAAGGCCCAAGATGTACTTATCCAAAGGAAAGGGGATTTGGACGGTATACATATAATGTATATGCAGGAGAACTGCAGATGGTAACTCAAGCGTCTCAGATGTGCGCAGCGTTCTTTCTCCAAATATGATGAACCGAACCTATGTATACATTGCAAATTTGCATACTTCAAACCCACATTTTCACATGTCTTCTTCCTCATTGTTCCTATAGGCGACCCTTTGGCATCTTCTCTGGCAAGCTATTTAGTCTATTAACAAGACATTTCTACAGTACGTGTCAATGAAATGCCAAACTGTTATTATCACGGCTAATAAAGGAACCGATATCATCTCCATCATGGCATTCATTCGCGGCATATATCATTCAGATACTGCCACTTTCCCTTCACATATACATACAATGGCGTGCCAAGTTTGTCACGGTTTTGTTCTTGGAAACTCACGATAGTTATTGTGGGTTTCCAAGAATAGAACCTAAATTAGCATCCAGAATTACTGAATTGAACTGTTAATGAACTATATCTTTGACCATCAAAACAAATATGTATACATACTACTTCATGCAGAGGAAATGATTTGGGATTCCTTTGCGCTCGTTGTATTTTTTTCTCAAGGAAATGCCAAACGTTCTCGAGGCAGGTTCCTGGTTCGCCGTAGCGTCCACGTCATACCTTTGCAAAATGTTTACAATGGAACCACAGGGGCTCTGTAAATTACATTAAGAATAGAAATACCTCCCTTTGTCACTTAACGTAGCCTTATTATCATCGACCCTGGTCCTTACATAACCAACTATTACATCTAAGGACTCCTCTAAAGGAAAGCATGTAATAGTATTCAGTACTGTCACAAAGGTGTACCGATCGTGTCTTCATAAAGCTCTGCAAGGATCCCGATGCATTTGTAATCCCATACCTTCCCGACCCGTGTAATTACATACGTAAACGTTCGGTTCCCTAATGTGATTTCTTGGACGTTTTCTTCGACAAAACGCAAAGGGGAGGATGTTTTTTCTTCGCTCTTCAAGACCCCCCTTCACCCCTGCTTCTCGACTAACATTATCCTGATTTAACATGAAGACCGCCAAGCTAGGGTTACGATAGTTGCGTCACCTGTGTGAGAGTTGGGGATTCGGATGGAGGACAACTGTGTGGAGGCACAGCTGCGTTGGCTGAGAGGCGGGATGTTCGGTATTCGAAGACACCCGGTGTCATCAGATCCCTCATATAATGTAACAGCATTACCCACCCTTCGTCCAACCAAAGCTACCTGTCATTCCATCCAGATACAATTCAGCCAGATAATGCAAGAAATGCTTGTTGTAACGGGCGACCAAACTGCCGTCAGGAACTTTGCAACCTTAGTCTGTAATTTCTCCATCCCCAAGACATGCCCTCTTTCAAGCAGCAACTATAATCCTTACGCCGGTAACATCCGATCCTACCTGAAGAAGTTAACTTCATTAAATCCAGCTCCGACTCTGGATTGCATGTCTGGCAAACTCGGAGCTGACAGATTAGTTGTATTTACAGCCATGTTATCTGACTACCATTCCATGATCTCCGTATTAGGCTGAGGTATCTGAGAACTGAGCAGTCCCAAGCCTACCATTATCCATGAACACAACCCCTCGTATTAGACCCGAGTTTTATCTTCCTGAAGCAAGGATCGCTTTTTAAATGTCAGGCTCAGCTGCTGGGTTATCAAATTCACACGAAACCATCTAATATTTTCCTGGAGAGTCGTTTCCTCTCATGATGCCTTTTGCAGACATGATATTTTGCAAAATCCCTTTCCTCGGATGTCACAGATATACGTACATTCACTGCAACCACGGTTTGAAATCTATATTTGGCATCAGGTGAATTACTCAGGTGCCTCATCTATCATCATTTTCGTCTCCTTGAGATTTGAGATGCGCTGTGCTTAATACCGAGTAAATAAATGACATCAGCTCCGGTTTATGTGCAATTAAATATTAACGTTTCTGTTACATTATATCGATAGTTCTTGTTCCAAGATTTCCACAAATAATAAGCCTGCTGCGATACATTGTTCAATAATGCCATTAGGGAATGCTGGTCTAACTATTACGTGCACTGGATGGCTCCAATTACAAGCTCTATGTAGGCAATGCCTTCGTGGACAATATACGACTGCTTAGGAAAATTAGTCTAGAGCTATGCTATCAAACTAAATAATGATGTTGGTTTTCTTCTGAATTGCAAAGCGCGCCAGATGTGTATGGATTTCACCCACCACGACCTCGGTAATTCTTTCAGTTATTGAGAAGCTCACGTAAATTCTTCGGAACAACTCTGCTTAGCCATGTCTTCCCTATACTCCTAATGGGCTTCAGGCCATTGAGTTGAACTCTTCTGCTAATTTCCAAGGAGCCCCCATACTGAAGCAAGACAATGCAAAAGGCGTAATCACTGTCCAGGCCCTCGCAATGACAGCACACCCAGGAAAGTTGATCGTTTCCTGAGAAGAAACTGGAGAGGCCTTGCGTCTCCCCACATGAAACGTAGACCTTGATTGGGTATTGTATCAAATTAGTTTGACAATTATTTCTCGGCAGCTAATAAGTGCCACAACTGAGATACGCTCGGAGGAAAATGGGGCTAATTATTTTCTCACGGAGATCCCTGATTAGAAAATGATTACTGCTAGGCCCACATAACATGATCGCTACCCGCGGGGAAACAGGAAGTTTTCTGAGAATGACTAGCTTGTTAAAAACCAGAGCCCAGTTTTAAGACTGGTTGGTGAAAGATCGAATAGCAAGCCTTACATATATGAATCTCTGAATCCAAACGGTTCATTCAGGCAACTTATACTCGTGTACATCAATAATATTTTGATTCCATTAAATATGTATGGTCTACTTATAATTTGGTGGTGGCTTAAACATAATGCATATGTATACATATACTCATATAAGTCCGAATATTATTATATTTGTGGATACAATGTTAACGTTGAGAACAATATCTTATACGTAGGAATACAATTTACACAGGATCATTACAATGCAGGCCTATCCTATGTAATATATAGTGTAAATAACGAGTTGGTTAAAGGAGGGTGAATATCACACCAGTTGAGTAGCAACGAATGCGATACTAGTATTCTAAGCGACTGACACCAACTAGTTAATTAACTGTTTTATATATAATTACTTATGAACCTAATGAAAAATTGTATAGATTAAAATATAGTATTTAGATTCTTTTTTCTTGCATTCACTAAATTGGATGATTTTCAAATGGTTATTGATTATTAAATTAATAGTCAGTCAGTGACAGCCAAAAGACTAGAAAACAAAAACACTGTGGCAACCTCCATAATATTCATCATTTCTCAAAAGGGGGAGGGAGGGGGATGAAGAGCATATTCTATCTAATATTGAAGCATCCAGACGAGTTTATAATCGATAAGTTGGTCCATAATCTGGACGTAAAGTAATTAAATAAATAAAAAGTAATGTGTGGTCCCAGCATTTTCATGGACATGAAGAATTGTGCCATTTGGTGAATATAATTATTCGAATGGATGTAAATCGCTTGTTCATTACTTGGTTGAATCATTGAAATCAGATGGCTTGAATTGTACCATAACATGGAAGCAAACTTCATTCGCCAGAAGAAGCGGTTCCGGTTCCGGTTCCGGTTCCAGGATGGACACATTACTACCGTTTGGACTACTTTTAGTCTTGTTTACAATTGCCTATGGTTTCCCCGATCAAAGACGTCCAATATAATGTAATTACGGGTGGTTTTTACTATATAGCATGCATTCATTTATCAATCTACCAATGATGTATTTCCTAAATTTAATCATTGACCAAAAAGGAATGAATAATCAAAATCTTTAGCCCCATTTCGATCACATCTTACTGCGACTAAGTGCTTTTATAGATCTCCCATTGGAGAACTCATCGTGACACTGTCAGTATTTGGATCTGATGTTCAGGCAGACATTGCAGGACGCTAACAAGATGGCTGCCTTGACCTTCAATGACCTCTGACCTCTCTGGTCACATTGACATTTCCCTTTGGCTCTTTCTGGTCATGTCAAACAAGGCAATGTCGGTCGAGCAAGATAGTTTTGTCTCCTTTAAAGATCTCTTCGGCCTGTCTCTCGGGGGAAAGAAAAAACTAAACGAAGCCATGCCAAGTCATTCTTGTTCGGCGTCTGCCCATTCAGGTGGAAAACAAACGGGCGCGCCTTTTCTGAAACGGTAAATAGCATTAATCCAAAGTCGGAGCTGTAGCATTATCTTGGCAAGTGCGAGGGGAAGGAAGGACGTTGGGAGGCTAGTCAGCCACAAGGCTGGACATCTCTATGTCCACTAACCACGGGCTAAGCGGTATTACTTCCACTTTGCTGAGTTTCCCCTCCCACAAGCATCACCATTAGAAGGTCAGCAACGAAAACAGACCCTAAGCCTTGACCACCAGAGCATTGTTGGGATGGATGCTTTTGTGACACACGCTAAAGCATCAGCACATATCGGCTCTGAGAGCCGGCTGGTAATTGTGGGTAGGCAGGAACCTGTAAAAAACCAGCTTGATTTGTTTGAGCAGGCCGTGAATAGCTGCCACAGTAGAGACAAAGGCTCTTGAAGCCTGATCAGTTCTTGGGAAAGAATCATCTTTATCCTGGTGTGTGGGTGGTGTGGAAAATCTCGTTGACGTTCACCATATGGGTCTCCATCTTGACAGGCAGTCTCAGCTTCGGTGAACAACAAAAAGAAATGCATGAAGTTTTTCAATCCTTCCCTGGACCTCAGGTGTGCAAGTCCCGACCCCCTAGAGCGAGAGACAATGGCGCAATGCATTGTAAGCCTACCACCTTTCCCCTAACGAGGTGTATCGATTAGTCTTGCTATATGATATGACAATACTGCCGCATGGGGTTACATTGACTGCCTATAGGGATGGTTACCAATGAAGCATTAAGGTTACCCCCTCCACCGTCTTAAAGCATCTGTTAACAGGGCCAGAGCAGCCTATGGCGACACCTTGTTTTTGTAATGCTTTGACACCAAAGGTTACGGCCCGACCTGGGGTTAGACAAACTCTTATTGTTGGTGCCAGCGTACATCAGGTGTGCAGGGTACACACCTATGTACATCTCTATCCACCTGTGCTAATGATGAACTTGCTCAGGGTATTTGGAGGGAATCGGTGTGAGAAATAGTCATGGCCGAGATCCTTTGCTTTTGATTAACATTGTCAAGTCCCTTTCACTGATATATAGATGTCCCCCCCGCGGGTGGGCAAGGGTCAAAGGAGAGCAATTACCTAAAGCCTGTGTCATTGGTAGATAAAGTGTTTTGTATGGTCATTCAGGATCATATATTTGGGCGGCAATACGATAGGCTGAACTTTAATTAACGCATATATATACCTTTTTTTACCAACTACAGATTTGACCTTCTGTTCACGAGTAGATACCGATTTTTTCTTTTTAAAAAAACGTGTATAAATGCTTATAGAAATCAAATCCTTATTTTATCTATCTTTAATCATTATAATATTATATTAATCCACGATTGGAATATAAACTCCCATATCATAACCTAGGTTTTTTTAAAGGTATTTAAATATTGGGAGAATCCACGCACGTTTTTCCTATTTAGAAGAAAACTACACAGATTACCTATACAGAAAGAATGTTGCGTTATGTTGTTTTGACACACCTCAGTATGAATTCAAAACCAAATGTGAACGCCGGGTAATTGGATTCAATAATTACCATGCAAGAATATCATTCTGACGTGATTCCAAGCGTGATGAATGAAAAGTAATGTTCACAGTGTTTTGTACTCTGAATGGCAAAGACAATTTCTGGAGATTAAAACAGTTTAAATTGTTTCCCCATTGTATCAGGCAACATCCATGGAGAACAAATTCTGGGAGAGCTATCGGTACACGCAATTCTTTGGTCGTTCATGCAAACAGACGCACAAATAAACAGGAGAGAGGGTTTTTTTTTCAAGTCTGAACAATGTGTGAATTCTATTGCTGAATCCTAACTTTGAAAATGGACTGCCAATAGATTACCACATCAATGGAGAACGTCTCTATCTCCCAAACCTTTGAATATCGCACTTGAGGAGGGGGGTCATGCTACGGAAGGACAAACAACATGTCATGCACTGGGAATGAAAATTACTGCTAATAATTTCTTCTACCAATACGAAAGCTGATCAGGTGTAATGTTGCCTTGTGCTTCGCTGCGCCCAATTATTCCGAGTGCGCTAATACAATTGCCAGAGTCGGCATGTGAGACTATTGCTAATGAATAAAATAGAAAGTGAACATAAAATTGGTATTAAAGCGAACAGCACTGAGCCAAGGATCATGCCCGTATGAGCAAGGAATTATCATGATATATCTTTCTCACACACACCCCACCTTTGAAATAATCAAATAATCGACACTGCAACCACTGAATTCTTAATCACTATCAGGCCAGCTGTCAGTGGGGAGATGGACTATTATGACAATGCCATTGCCTTTAATGCTTTTTTCAATGCCCTGGCGAAATTGGCCTGTTCGAATATGGGCTTATTCTGCTCGGATGATCGATCTCAAAGGGATGCCTAACTCGGATGAATCGTTCATTTACTTTGTGAATAATGCTTCATGAGGTTCTCGATGGCCAAGTTTGATAAGACGAAGGTGCATTTGGCAAACGTGAAGGTAGGAGGCTTGTAATTGGAAATTGTCAGTGTGCTGCGCTTTTACTTAACGTATCAGGAAGCCAGGAAGGATGATGGCTTCCTTTCTGCTCGAATCAATAAAGACAGACCATAAACCACATAAACTATCTATACTGATATCCTCGCAATTTAGACATGGTTAATCGCCTAAAAGCAATTGTTGATTTTTTTTATCTTCATGATCTCAATTCATCGTTGGTTGATAATCTGTTAATTGCGGTTCAAGATCATATAAATAATTGAGTACCATGTGAAATGCTACTAAGTTCTATAGATTTGGAGGCGTTAAGGCTCCCCCGATTATTGCTTCAACAAATGAATGTGTAGTTCAGGGTTGTTTTCTATAAAAACAATCATTATATATTCATTAAAATGTTGTCAGTAAATACTTTATTCGGGGAAAAAATAGCAACAGATGGATATTACTTCAAACTGGGGACATGGTCCAATGCGGAAGGATTTGTATATTGGAAAGGTTTCTCTGTACGCCTCTCTCACTCTCTCTTTCTCTCTGCCTGCGGACAAAGCGACAGTCCTATATACTGCTATGTTTGTTATAGAGTAGGCCCGCAGTGTATTAGTCTCCACCACCTGCGTGGATATTAAACCTCAATCTCCAATGGTGAAGGATGATAGCGTGTATCACTTGCAACAAGCTTTACGTGACGGTCAGGCCTTCTCCGTTCTCTGACCATACTAATCCTCTCATCTTCTATGTCCTTCACCATCCCACATGGGGCCCAGCCTCATCCATTCTTAGCCCTGATGAGGGCTCATTTTCACCACTTTGTCTGGGCCAACAGGAGGTCTGTATCACAGAGCAGGTTGATAGGGGTATTAGCTAGAGAAGTAGGACAAGCAGGAGGAGGTATCAGGAAAGATGATGGGATCTGGAGGCGACTAACAAAAGACTCATCAGGCTAGAGATCCACCATAGTTAGCCAGGAGGTGAGGGCCAACTAAATGATATTAGAAAACGAATGGGCCTCTTGCTTGATGCTGGCTGAAAGCCTAGATTTGTAGGTATTATCACAATCAACCCTCTCATATTGGTGTCTCATTAATTACTTCATGCTTCTACTTCCTCCCGCAAGCTACGATAAGGGATAATCGTCGTCCTATTAAAGACTCATTAACTCACTAAAATAGAGTAAAGGATATACATGTATTAAGAAGTTACATTCTCTTGCGATCAGAGCTTTCTGAACTATAATACATAGCGGCAAAGTTCTTTACCTAAATTCACATGTAATTAAAGTAGTATGTAATTATATTTTATCCTGAGAGGCAATCACTAATATTAGTTTTTATTCCCTGCTTCTGACTGTAACTTTTATTAGGAAGGGAATTTTTCATTAAATATGGTAGTCCGTGTAGACCAACTTTCATGTATACTCTCATCCTAATATAATTCCTTTCCATCCTCGCCCACGTTATGCTTATACCTTGCAGAATCTAGTTTGATTCCCCCAAGATGTGCTAATTCCCTTGAGCATTAATAATGTATGGAACCAACAACAATCGTCAACTGAACCTCCCCAGTTTCTCTTAATGATAGGTTCAATTGCTACAGACATCATAATAGAGGACAGCGTCACAATCCTCTGGGTCTCTAGGCTACCACTATACAGGGTCTCTAGCTACCACTAGAAACACCCACAGGGGATTGGGGCCATCTATACAGAATCTACTGCAGATCTTTGCAATAAGCTGAAAGGTGCACTGCGTGTGGTTTTGCATTTTTTTCATTGTGATAACAACTGGATTGGGACAATGATGGTTAGTTCAATGGCTGGTAGTTAACTGTTCGAGGAGGATTGGGTGCTAAGTGTTGGGTTCAGCTTCACTTCCCTGAAGCACATAGTCAGTGGGTAGTCTATGTGATTACATGTTGTTAGAGCCAAATGTGACCATTGGGGATAAGCAAGAACTGGGCATCAATGACATCCCAAGTAGTCACAAGGGAAACCCGACCAATTACTCGGACAGTGATCCTTAGGCCAAAGAGGTACACAGAACTCTTCTTCACCTTCGGGTGGTTAATTAGCATTCCAACTGAACTAGGCACACACCAGAAGATTATACTCAAAGAACTAGTGTGGGTAAAAGGTGTGAATTCAAATTGCCTGCCTACTCATGGGATTGCTCAACACAACAAGGGGATCTTGTTGGAAACAAACTTTCTTTTCATCTTCAGGAAATTGGTGCATATATATGCCTTATAAGTAACTTAAAGAAGATATAAAATATTCTTTCATCCACCGTGTATTACGACTACACATGTAACTAGGAGGCTAGGTGGTGAAATATAAATAGGTAGAGCACTATTCAAGAGAGGTAAGCCACTCGCGACTTCCCTTCAAAATCACATCAAAGCCGCTTTTAAAATATAGCGCGAATAAAACACCATATATCAACATATTCTTCGGGGAACTGGGCGAAAGAATGTCTTCTTAAAAGGTATACCCGCACCCACTATAGGTAGCATTACGGCAAAGCTGCTAAAAGTGATATTCCACCTTGACTAGGGGAGAAGCGATACTTGTCATGTCTGTTTGATGTGTCAATGGACTTTGAAATCGAAATGACAATTGCAGTGAAGCAATAGCATATATCATTACGAGGGTCCCACCCAGGGTCCACAATTGGCGCCCTGAATGGAAAAGATCAAAGAAAGAAACTGGAACTGACTCCAGACAATGGGATGAGAAGGCTCCGTATCATCGGTGAGGCAAGGAGAATTAAGCCATGGAATGGAAAATGTGGATGGATTTCCGATGGCATCAACCAAAGCTGTCGGTCTTCCATCTCCATCAAATTTCCCTATACCTGATTTGTCAGAGGAAGTCCACGATGTACACGCATATACATACTCTTAGCAGAGATTCATCGTTTTTTAATCTTTTAGTTGCAGATACATTCCTTAATGTAACCTGGCATTGTTTTATAATGTTCAGTGTAATAGATGTATCATTTCTTCAGCAATCTTTGCGACGCTATCAGGTTAGGATGCACGGTTGCCACAGACACTTGTCAGTCTATGTTACCGTTCGCGAGCTGCAAAGCTTTGATTACATTGCGCCGGTGGAACTTTGTTATGGGTTCGCCATTACTGTTTGTGACAGCAATAGCCACATGAGAAATTTACACCAATTAAATAATAAAAATCAATTACAATAAGTATCCAATTTCTCACTTTAAGCCCTCGATGCGAAATGAGAGCTGACAGTTATGCCATCCATATTTTACCAATATGATTTCAAGGGTGATTATTGAGGGGGTATTCGCAGACAGTAATCACTTTTTCTTGGAACAAATTCAATTCTCAAGCTCTCCCTGTCCTTCTGAATTTAAATGTAATGAATGCATTGTCTTTCACTCGTCATTATATGTAGAAGTGAAACTCTTGGGCAAATTAGAAGCCCGTGTATTTTTATTCCCATGGCGATGGGATATTTGCTAACAGGATACAATGGCCTGGATCTCAAGCGAATGTTAGATGTAATTTGTCCCAAACCACCAATTATGTATCTCCTTGGCATATCTGCATTGTCTCAACTGAGGTAAACAGAGGTATTGCCTTAGGGGTGGTCTTCAAAACTCAGTGAGATTGGAGGAAGGGTATAAATAATGTCATAAGAAAGATTTTATGTAAGATTCTATATCAAAAGCTAATTCAGATTCTAATGAAACTATAATAGTTTAATGTCTGTTTGACATCAAACGCCATGGTTGCCACTTTAAATATACCAGCGCACTTTTCATCTGCTTGAAAATCCCCAATCATACTTTTATGTCTGCATGATTTCGTTTTAATACCGAGAGCGTCATGATCCTGTGCCTTTGTCCGTGTACCGCTTTATCACAGGCACAATGAAATGCCTCCCTTTTTGTACAAGACACCCAGATCGTATTTAACTGTTATCAAAAGAGGCGATGGTGGCACATTTGGTACTTAAAATTGTCTAGTGGGGTATATCCCTCTCTGTAAGGTTTTAAGTAACTATCAACAGAGAGGGGAGTCTATGGGAAAGGACCCAAACCCGCATGGTATCCTGAGCCTGATGGAGGAGTACCCTGGGGCTGATGCAGAATTTCCATGAGCCCATCTCCAAATTCAAAACACCCACGAGTGTTGGATACAGCAAATTATAAGGGTCCTGATAGGAGGTGTCTCCTATTGCTTGTGTATAGTTGATGATGACCCTGGTCGTTGCCTGAAGACAAAATCCCCTTCTAGCATTGGGATAAGCTTAGTCCTTTTGTTAACGGTGCGACTATCTTACAATTTCGCTTCAGAGTATTTCTTGCTAGAAAAACAGAGAGTATTGTCGGGTGCTATCACGGGCGTAGGCCAAATAGCTTGGATGTTTTGTTGTGACATAGCCGCGAGATGGAATGGTTGAAGAGACATTGATAGAGGGGATCACTACCTGCGCGTCTCCAGATAAACTATATCATATCACAACAGCCCTGAAAGGTGAGCTTTCATGACCTGCAAAATACTTATACCTTTGAGACCAAAGCCTTCCTGGGCTGTAGGAAAAATGGTAAGAGCCCGGGGCACTTTCAACACCATTAGGATGGAAGATACCCTCGGATTAGAAAGCGTTACAGTCCATGCTAGAGCTTGAATCGAGAATGGAATTTCAGGAATAAATTCCCCACTCCGAATGAAGGCTTTGTGGGGAGAGTTTTCTAAACCCATCTGGAAGAAATAATGGTTTGGGACTGTACTGAACAGAATCTTGAGATTTTTTTTGATGACATGAGAATATCACAGAGCAAATGTATATTCGATGATAAATCGAGCCCCTGAAATGCATTCCAGCAAATAGGTTTTATTATGAAATATATCTCATGTTTCCCTTTTACAACTTCTTCTCTTTTTAACCTCCACCCCAATCCCACACCCCACACTCCCGCGTACTTAAAAATATCCTGTTTATCATGAACGCCATCCTTAAATCATGTTTTAGCTGAGGGTTAATATTGACTTAGAATGCAAAAAGAAAAAGGATCCTGTTGGTGGTGCATGCACTATTGATTATTTCTTTTGCCTCATTCGAGAGGGATTTCTGTGCACTCTGTCTGAGGAAAGGATATGTGTATAAAAGATATCATGTACATACATGTACTTGTTTTCTATCCAAGCTTCCCAATGCCCATATATCTCTTTCTCCACAGTTCGTAGTTTGCATCCATCCTGCTATCTATCCTGCAACACTGTATAATGCTTGCGTTTTATTAATGACCTCAATATCTACCAATACCTGGATCGCCTCTCTAGCTTAACTTGCTTTTATAAGCCTTCTTGGCATTTCGGCATGCATTTGCTATTCATACCTATGTCACATTTTTAATATTTATTTTTTAATAATTAAGATTTATTTCTTAATTAATGTCCATTCTAATCCTGCCATATGTGGAGAAACATTTCCCAGGGATAGATTGTACATGCCCGCAAATACTACATATGGATGTATGAAACACACCATTGTTCCTTTAGAATCAGTCAATTTATTAAACCGTTAATGGATACTTGAATTAGAACACTTGAAGGGGTATATGGGTCAGATTTTCAGAAAATGTACAATTGGCAGCTCTACACATTTAGTAACTTCTGCAAAATTAGACTGAAAAATGCTCAATACTAGGTATATTTGAGTATATATTTGGTATCGCATTGATTTAAAGTATCAGTTCTGTTATGTTAAACTGCATTTTGAAGCTCATTTTTGCCTTAAATGTGAGTTATTTTAGAGGATTGGTAAAGGTAAATTGTACATTTTCTGAAAATCTGACCCATATATAATATTCATTTGTTCTCCAAAAGTTAAAGACAATTCATTTCTAGCCTTTTAAATTCCAGTTCCTTTTGTATCGCTGTCAATCTTCAAGGTCGATAAAAATGAACAGTCGCTGCATGAATGAAAAGGATCAGTCCAGCTGCTTACACTATATTTTTCACATTGTATGGAACGCATGCCTTCATTTTCACCAAATGGTGATCTAAATGTAAAGCATCTCTTATTGGAATTACAATGGAGAGGGCTTTCAAAGTTGTTTGGCCCACTGGCAGTTCAAGTATCTATCATGCAAGTGTCTGGAGCCTGAACTATACCGACATTGGGCCTTTCACTTTACCTTGGGTGCTCTCTGATATTATGTTTTCCCCGTGGGAGCTTTGCTATTGAGATTCTAAGCAACAGGGTCGCCATGTGTGGGCTTGTGGAGACAGCAAATAAAGACGTAGGGAAGCACTGACCGATTGAAATGATATCCAAACAGCCTCAGGTATGTTCTACCTATGTCATTTGACGAGTTGCCCCGGGACATACTTACCTCTGCGATTGGATGCCAGTGTCGGCATTAAAACTTTCCAAACACAAGCTTGCAAGGGATACGTGAATTAATACTGTACAAACATCTAGACAGGCAAACTGGACAGCCAGGTGAAGGCGTCCAGATGACATAGATCCCCGACCTCATCAGATCGTGCAGACCCTCCATAATAGACCTGGAGAAAAGCAAAACATGACATCTGGTGTCTAGTCATGGAAGCTATACCCTAGGCCTTTTATCGGTTGAGATAGCTCTGGCCAAAAGCCATTTCGGTCAAAGGTCCGTTGGGAGTCGAACCTGCTGATCGCTTGACATCATTGTTACCTGTGTTGACTCTCCGCGGATGAGCAAGATGGTGTCCTCTGACTCTGAAATATGACCAGCAAGATGGCCAAATTAAGCAGGCCTATTTATGAAATAAAACCGCTTAGCTCCATATTGATTTTGCCACAACTATTGCGGACCACAGATTAATCAATCACGGGTGAGCTGGTCAGTTTGTTGGTAAAGAACAGGGGTGTCTATACTTCTGTCAGTATATCGACAGTAGGTAATTGGATTTTGTGTGTGCTGCTTTGACGAATTTTCCCTCTGGTAATGATAGAATAAGATTGGTTATAATTATAAATATCCTAAGCATTCATCAGTTTGCAACGTACAATAATGTCCTATTCATTCAAAACTCAAGCGACGTGCGACTTTTTTTTGCTATTGAGTATGGCGGGAGATTTGTACTAGGCGTCGCAAGCCGACGCCTATAGTGAATCTTTCGCTTAACCAGGGTGCGACTGAATTATGGTGGCTCGATTCTTGCGAGCTAGATTTTTTTTATTGTATTAAAGGCCAATTACATAATATTTATCCGAACATTTGAAAAAACGTAGTGTATCACTCAGTGATGTCTTCGTACGTTGCCTTCTTCAAGATTATTTTGTTACAAGAAAGTCAAGTTCCAACGATCAAATCCAGGATGCGAAGGAAACAATAACACCAGAACCTATCATGCACTTTCCGCCTTTAGCTGTCTATTATAAAACCCTACATGAGCGTATATAGGTAGGTCTATCACAGCCTGCCACGAAAAAAGCGATCACATGATACAGACTGTGATAGACCCTATGCGGGCATGGGTCTATGTATAGACTATAGCTGTCAGGAATTGATTGTTTTTAAATGCTCTTTGTTTTACTTATTAATTGCGGTGACGATAGCTATTGTGAACTTGATCACTGACAGAGTTTAATTGACGTCACTATTTTTTTTAAAACAGATTTTTGTTATGTCCTTACAATTTCACAACATACACGATATAATATCATCATTCAGAACCAGCCGCCATATCACGACCAACATTTGTGAAAAGATGGATACTCTGCAAGCTATGATAGCAGAGGAAATGATACATCAATCTTTATATTTTTTTGAATTTTTTGCCCATAAAAACAATGACAAAAGAACAAGAGATATCCGCATTTGGTTAAAAAAAACTATGCACGTTGGGCATAGTGTGGGAGCAGTTTCTTATGAATACCCAAACTAAACTACATATTAGCGATGTTGCCAATTAGATTGTTTCTATAAAGTGTATCATATCATATAACGTATGTATGATTCATATTGAGCGCTGAATAGGCCTTAGAAAGACTTGAGAGATCACGCTTTTGTAGAAATAATTTAACCAAAGTTTACCTCGAAATCACATCCCGTCAACAAGAATGCTAACACACTCCATCACTGTGAAGTACCATGGGTGCCCCCCCCCCCCCCCTACACACACACCGCCCTTCCCCTTTTTAAGGCCACGTTTCATTTCCTGTCTAACCAACCTGTACTGGAGAGTAAATATGATGATACTGTTATTTCTGGCACATGTTTTAACGCTGGAAATTACAGGATTGACTATCATTCTATTGATCTTCTCCAAGCTGACTTGCTCAACGGTCTTCTACACATTTACGGTTTACCTTTCAGTTCTGAAAATGAATACACTTATCGATCCAATGATCATGTTATCCACTCGGTATTTGGTATTTTCATGGGTAGGTAAATGTCGGTTAGCAGCTTATCCAGTACCAAAATGATCGCCTCCGATATAACACCTAGGAGTAGACATTAGTATAAAACATGTTTCACAAATATTAATACCCATGTGGTGTTGTTAAAAAGATACAGTGGAATTTGTAGAGCAAGAACTCTACGAAATTACCTTATTTTTCCTCCAACAGAGCTTAAAAACACCAGAAAACACTTTCAAATGGAACATGCTCCGAAAAATATTAAAGGCAATTTTATAACTAGGCGTGTTTATTTTGCTAAATATATTATACAATTAAATCCGGGGTGTAGGAGAAATGGGGCGCATGGAACATATATAATGCATCCCACCCCCTACTCCACCCCCAGAAATAGCACAAGAGAAGAGGTATTATGTTCTTCTCTTGCAAAATCTTTACTTTTATCTACACTGAATAAAATATGCACATTTCTATAGACAAGAAATGAAAAACACATCTTTGTGCGCTGTCAGAAGATCATAAGATGTAATTTAACTTGAACTTACAAATATAACAATAGAATTTATAGACGTAATTATTATGTACAGGAATCTTAAACTTGCAGGAGGTCATTGGCTTGGTGTATCTAAAAGAATTGGTTCAAAAAGTGCAATGTATAGTGTCTGCTTGCTTTCAACAATCGTGGGAATCAGGATTCTCACGTTCTAATGTGATCCAAAGTTTAGGATAATTCTTCACGGGGACGCAATGGTCTCTAACCGTTATGCATTGCATCTCCTTTCATGGAACTATCCGTTATTATATTGTGTATATAACGACGGTTGAGGTGGGCTCAGCATTTGGTTTAGACAAGGAGTCATGACAGCACCGAGACCAACGTCACTATGTCAAGTGGATGACCCTTGACGTACCGTCATGATATGATCCCTTCGGTGTTGCATACTCTCTGTTGAATATGTATGAATCTCCCTATCCCCATAAGTGACGATCTCGCTTACAAGTGTCTCCATTGAGTCTAGAGTTTACCTGCCAGAAGTGTTGTCGCTAAGACCAACGGAAGGAGGGGACAGCTTAATTTCTGATCAAACATTGGCGTATTGGCGCTGCGAGCAAGGCCGACACGTTGAATTCTAGTCGTTAGAATGGTCATTCATGGGTGTATTCTATCTGTGTGTAGACATACATATGGTCTCCGCCCCTCCAACTAACAGTGCACATATTTAACCAAACGGTGCCATTTACCCCTCGAGAACCAACAAGTACGATTTCTATGTACATAAAACGAAGACAGGCGATTCAGAAAGATCCATATCTTTCCCAGACTCGGGCAAGGCTGACAACATCTAGGGTTACCTGTGCCTGGGCTGCCAGTTGGGAATGAACTGTGGTTGCCAAAGCCCTGCTTTTCAATAGGTGAGTTCGGTCATGAAAGGGTTTAGATTTACACAGTGAGATTGGTATGTATTCGGACATGTATATGCTAGATGGCTTCTATTCTCATATATGGAAGTGCACTCTAAACCAGACCAGAGTTTGACGTGAGCGCTCAATTTGAACTGAGGTACTGAAACCAGACTCGTCCGTCAATCATACCCCGTTATCCTCTACAGTCAACACATTGTGGGTACCCAGCTCTCTCCGGTTCCATCTCTCGGTATAATGTCATTTCTGAGATGACCGTTTTGCTTCCCCCACTTTTGTCTGGGCAAATTGGGTAGGTGTGGCCTTGGAGAGGGGACAACAATTCTAGGGTATATCTTGTATCCAAAGCAAAGGGATTGCTGCTGCTCATGGTTCCCCATACAGCTTAGGATATTCATGGAATGTTGTCAGAAGATGGCATTATTTAGGTGCATTTCAGTTCCATCGTGCCTAAAATGTACGATGAGTTTTAACTTAGAATATCACTTAATTGTTTGAATGGAATTCTAGGTAGGGGGAACGTATGTGGCATGATACCACACATATTCTGACTTAGCCTCCAGCATATTAAAATGTTTATACTAATAGATTTTTTCAAGAGCCCCAAAATCTAAGTTATCCCTAAATGTTTATTCAGATTTCGAGGGGTAACTCAACCGAATTAGGAAATCCATGCCAATGGAGGTGGTATATCATTGTGATATAGCAAATTCAAAAGGTTACGCAGGTATCAATATTTGCTCCACCTTTTCCTACCGCCCCTACTCTAATGATTGCAGCCCGAGTAAAGTACTCGGGCTGATTTCAATTTATGTTTGCTACATTGATTTCATTTAACCGTTATTATAATCGGGCATTATTTAGAAATGTTCATCTAACCCAGCGAGGTGCGACTGATATTTATTGTTGTTCATGCATAGTTAAGTAGCATACTGAATGGCTGAGAATAGCGTCCGCTAGGACACAATTTTATTGCAGAATAAATACTTTAAACAAACAAACAAACAAGTAAATATAAAGGACGAGACGCACCAAGCCGAACGGATTCATATATATTCACACACATAATTATATTATATACAGGTAGTTGGATACAATAGGTTGGCCAATTCAGCCGGCTTTATAACTATTATGTCTCATGCTAAAGGGTACGTTTCCATTTGGGCGTTTTGCCGTGCGCTGCGCTGCAGTGCGTTTCATTCTAAGCTAGGATTCCATAAGCGCGGACGTGGATCAGAATGCGGAAAAAATACCTCTTATTTTTTTGTGAAGGCATGATTCCATCAGCGCAGATACTGATGCATTTAGAATCTGCAAACATGACCGACATTGAGTTGGTGCTGGTGCATGGTTAGGTGTGTAATCTAGAGGCAAACCAAGGGATTATGCACAAATGGTGCACCTGCAGGCCTGAAATGGAGGTTATTAATCCTTTTAATCTTGGCCTTATGTGGTTGTAGTCCTTTTTAAGGCAGTGATTAGTATAAACCAAACACACCACAAAACACCCCAATGGAAACAACTCATTGACTATATAATTTTAAAAACACACTGCAACACGCCACATTGCAAAACGCACTGCACCAAAAAAAGCACCACACCATACCGCAAAACGCACCATGGAAACTTAGTCTACGCTTAGAAATGTTAAGAACTGGCTAGGAACTGACATGGATCTCAAGATCAATTGTAGTATGGTGGAGTAACCTAACAAGCTTTCATTTTTCATTTTTCATATTAATTATCCTGTTATTATTATTTTGTATATTTGATGTATGGCTGATTAAGTAATGAAAATATCCTTCTTCACAATACATTCTACTCTTACATCGTGATCACTTTTGGTGAAATCATGTGCTTCTTGCGAGCCAGATATTGACGTAATAATAATGATCATTAATAATAATTAATACAAAATATGAAATAAAGTCTGTAAATCTGGCGTATACATAGAGCCGGCAATATCAAGCATTGTGATATTGTCGGGAAAACATTTTGATGTTTTGATATGGCCTTGTATACCTGGAAAAACCTGAATACCTGGAAATGCAAATGTAAACCAAGTTATATTGATATTAAATCATCTATCCCTACCAAATACTGTTTAACATTCATACCACCAGTACAAATGTAATTTAGTACTATCGTATTTCTTGCATCATTTATGTCGCCTACAGTTAAACTTAATGATTAAAATGAAAATAATAACGGGGCCACGCAGTCGTTGACTTTTTGGTGGATTGTTTCCCTTACTATTCATTTAAAGATTCAGTTCCAGTAGGGCTTGAAATCCTCCCGAATAGTCAATACCCACGTACCGACTTTGTACCCCTACATAATAAAAGTATCAACAACAACAAATGTCACAAATATCGGCGGGACTTACGCCCGACGCCAAATGCAGGGGATGCATTATAGTTGATATGGCTGTGCAGAAAGATGTTAAAAGGCTATAGCTAATTCAAAATAGTTGCTTACGCACTATATATGGCCCGAAGAGAAGAATTAGAGAGCTTAGAATCACAATGGTTGCACTACATTCGAGCTACAATTTATTACCTCTATGTTTCAGACAATTGAAAAGATTTATTTCATTGTTTAGGTCTGAATTCAAATTCGAAAATGAATTTGTTATACCTTACAATCTTAGAGGTGGGGGACGCCTCGAAGTGGACAACTGGAAGAGGGAGAGTATCCGTCGTAGCTTATTCGGACGGATTAGGGTGCTATGGAATGCTCTGCCTCCAAACCATCGAAACCTAGAGGTCGACCCAAAAATATTTAAAAGACATGTGAACAGTCTGTGTGTATTGACATTTTCCAGGACAGTGGAGAGTTATGGGAAATCCCCGCCCCACTGTTGTGAGAAGTAAATATGTGATAGGTATGGGTACCCTTATGTCGTATGTCGTTGAAGTAGAGTGATTCAAATTATGTGACTGTCATTGATGAGCCTAAATTAGGATTGATAATTTGATTGTCATGAATTGATGTGATACGGCACAGGTGGTGGTATTATGTTTTTAATAATTCTAGAAAGTAGTAGAGTGAGAATTTTCAACTTTCAATATATAATGTAAATCATCATGTACTGAGATAAAGTGTAGTCTGTACATAATGTCGTGACGAATAAAGCATTTAAAAACAAATCGGCCGTATTAGTGTTAGTTCAGTGTACGTCCTATAGGCTTAACTACGCATGTCATATGTTTCTCATACATGCAGGTACATGAAATAAAACTACCAATTCGCCGATTTTTCTACTACTCATGATCCATTGCATATTGAGATTTTTGAATACTGGTATAAATTTACAATTGCGTGACATTCCTCAGAGTCTGCAGTATTCATCTTAAAGTATTATGGCAATATCGTGATATAGTAAATTCAAAAGGCTTTGGGGTGTCATATGATACGACACATCTTTACACAAAACCAGATTATGTGCCATGTCATATGTATGCATTATATTATGGGGGAAAGCCTCCCATTTCAGTATGGAGTTATTGTGGGGAGCACTTTTTGCCATCTACCCTCCTTTAGACTCAACCTCATGCTCAACTTATAGACATGAGGGGGGCACAAAACCTCAGCATGGCGAGCTCGTTGAATTGATATTGAAAAGAAATCCATTCAAAAAGTCTTTCGTCTATCATATCATCCCATTCATATTGCCCTACCTTTCCTGAAAAGCAGGGAATATTTTACAACTAAAAGAGACTACTGCTTGACACCTGAGTTCATCAGCGAGTCACTGGGAGTTCTCCTTTGAATACAACCGGTGATGTGACCCTTTGTCTCCACTATTCTTAACAGGCTTGGCTCCATGGGTGGTGCAGGGGAGGGACACCTTTTAGTTTAAGATGGTCTCCGATGACATTGTCATGATCCTTCTTCTGATAAGCACTTTCCAGTCTCGTCTTGACATCTCCTTTTCAAAAACTTACTACGGGACATTCCTGCTTCTCCTTTCAGATATCTGACCATGTTGTTATTTCCCCAATGCATCGGAATGGTAGCAATTTCAGCGCCACCCATCCCCTACCAGAGGCTTGTTTGGCCAGAGTGCTATTCACCGATGCCAATTGGGCTCAATTTTCCGACGAGGAAAAATCTCCAATGGTCCATCCCACCTGACATGGTAATTAACGTCGAATTTGTCAGTGGGGTGGAAGGGTGCTTTTTGAGCGACCCTCTCCACCCCCTGAGCTGAGCAATCCTATTCCGGCACCTCGACTACCCTGGCGTAGGGTCCTTTCTGCTACGCTTGACACAGTAATTGAAACTTGATAGCAGGAAAATTGCTTCATTTCAAGGGAAAATCACTCGCCAAATGAGGATCTTTGATCGGTAACAATGTTGACATCGAGATGTTTTTCTTGCTCCTTTTTTTCACCCAACCTACATTTCTCCGACATTATCCCCGAGCCGGACAAATTAGCAGAAATTATTTAAAATATCTAAAATCAAACGATCACTTTGATCAAAGAGCTGTGTTTTTAGTGTCTCTGTCCCCATTTCACCCATTTATCTTGCGTACAACAGTTACAACCGGGCCACCTCTTAACTCTATTGTTTCCTGCCTCCAACTGCTTACGCGCACCATAATCACTTTGGCAAACAAGTGAGGTGTAAAAATCGATGAGAGTACTAACCAGGGGGCACCAGCAGCCCATCCCGGGTGAACTATGCTGATTAGTATCATAGTTGATGTTCAGTATGATAACTGGCGTTCTTGGCCCAACCTTTGAGACGATAACTGAGTTAGTAGTGATCGGATGAGAGTAGTCCAGTCTCCAACACACACCAACCCCAGCCTCCCATACAAGTCCATGGAGGGTGCCAGAAGCGAGGAGTCCCAAATAAAAGGAGCATAGCCTGAGGACAGAAAAGCAATCTTCGAGACCAGCAGATCGACCCATGCAGAAGCAACTAAAGGCCTCGGTTTATCACCAGGCCTAAATCTCCCATGTCAGATCATAATTTAATAGCGCCTGTCCTGCCACGATAAATTTCACACATAATTTGAAGGCATAATATTTATTCACAAAATGAGATGGGGGCATCCCCGGGCAATAGGCCCGTTGCAGTAATTGCTCCGAAACCTTGCGACAATACGGGGTAATTTTGAGGAAGCCAAGCTCCTATACTGTATCATACAAGGATTATTGACCGGTCGCGAAGCCATTCCCCAAGATATACACAGCTTTGGAATATGAATCTATATCTCATCTACCATCCCGGTAAGCAAGCATCGGCTCCTTCATTGATGGTGATGACCATGAAGGCTTGAAGAGCACAGCATCCTGAGAACTCCATTTATCCCAGTAAAAGTCCTAAAAGTATATTTAAACAGGGCAAACAGGCAAACAAAAAATGAGATTGAAATTCGAAAACGCTCGGTCGGAATGAATTTTGCGTCTCCTCACATTTAGTGTTCGCAGGTACTTGAGAATTCAAACAAATATTTAATTTGTAATTCAAAGGCCCTCTAGTCCCTTTGCCTGCAGTTCTTAAAAGGTCTTTTGGAGGTCATAAGTAGTGGTTAAAATCTAGGAGTCTGAGATCAACGCTTGGTATGTTATTAAGTAGTGGGACCTATCAGAACCCCGTGGTGGCAGTGATATCTTTGTTAGCAATTTGATCTGTAAATTGTCCTACTTTGATGTAGCAGGAAATGTGCTATCGTGTTGACATTGCACCTGCTACTCTATTGTGTCCACTGGGTCCCTTGTCAAAGAACTGGACAGAGGGGAAGTTTGGAGAACCACAAGAGCAGGCTTATGCAGACACACTATCATTTTCTCTTGCAATGAAGCATTACTAATGAGACTGACAGAATGGTTGACTAGGCACCGCAAACACAAGAGCCAGGTTCTGTCCCTCTATCATATGATCTCACCCCAACCCTTCCCCAATGACACACCAAGTATTAAATATCATGTGATCGGTTTCATGTTTGCTAAGATATGTACCCCAATTTGCCGCGACAATGGTAGTGTTATCAAGATTTAGAGGTCATTTATGCTCATCAGAAGAGAACTCAGTCAGCAGGCCTGAAAGGCATAAAAAGACAACTGACATTTGAGAATCGAACTGCCGCAGGACACGCTGTTCTCGCTGCCTAATAGATTTTTCTAATAGAAGCTCTCAACTGCCAAACACTTCATCCTTCACCGAAGTCAGGGCAGGGGGTATTTTAAAATAGGTATTGTGAGAGTAAGACAAAAAATATTCTGCGGGGTTTTCAAGAAGTTAACCGTATCTGCTGCATCTTTGAACCATACTGGGTGCATCTGCCGTTGGGATAAAGATGGCCCCTTTCCCATGACACAATGATTTTGACCCTTGAGCGGAAAGGCAAAGGTAAACAGAAGTCTGGTTTGCTGCCCTTCTGAGGCTGATTTAATTAAGTAAACAGTCGTATGTTGATGGGCAGGTGATCTGCCATTAATATGCATGAGTTATCAGGGGGCGGGTCCCGCCTGATCATCGGACGCCTAGATTTCAATTGAGTGGGAGGGACACGTTTTGGTGGCAACTACTCTAATGGAAAATGCATTTAGTGCCAGGATTTCCTCGGTCAACAAATATTATGTATTGTGACTTACCTCACCCTATCGGCCGTAAGCCAAAATAAAAATCCAGCTCCTGTGTATAATTACAAGGGCGTTTTGGATGTCCTTAAAAATTGTAGTTCTTGATTTTCTTTTCATCTGAAAAATATATAATGGCTAGTGAGAATTGAGAAGTGTGCTAAAAATATGTTTCATAAATGTAAACCTTATTTTCTACCATTCAGTTCTGAATCATTCTATGCATCCAAGTATAGGCGTAATATCGTTATTGTAACGCATCTTCATTCTATCAACAAGAGGTAGAGTGCGCACGACGCTCTGGCAAGGGTATCCTATAATATCACATCTAAAGTCTAATAGGCCTTCTAAGATCTTTTTGTTCTTACAACGTGCGGTGTCTATTATCCCAACAATTCTATCAAGCGCAATGACAACTTAATTTTCTTCACTTTCCCATCGATTAACAATGCAGTGCTTCCTCTAATTGCCAATAAGCCGGCGGGGACGTAAGCGTCTGTTGATCAATTACAAACTCGCAAAAGTACCTACTATTTTTGTCGTGTCACTGACCGCTTAGACTTATAGTAAGTAAGATATGTTCTTTGTGAAGCTCTTACTGATTATGGAGTGGCAGGTATGAAGTTCTTGTAAATAACTCGCCTATCTTCACTCTGCTTGGCAAATTACCGCTCGAGTGAGACACCATGGGGTCATGACGACTAACGAAGTACCCATCTATGGTTTCTTGAAGGACATTCTCAGACACCATTGACGCTAGCTTTTCTTTGACACTTGTAATGAAAAGGACAGTAGAGTGTCACATTCATGGTCAGGTGAACAGATCTTATACCAGTTGCGACCAATCTCAAGGGACCTGAGAATAAGCCCCCCTTGGCAATGACCTTTTGCTATATATGGCTTTTCAGATTTGTCAAGGACTTAGTGCTCTCATTGAGGATCTTGAAACATTTCATTGGATTGGTGCTCCTATTATATGACAGGAGACTTGTGGTCAGTATTGCCTCTTGCCTATGTCAACCCTATTGTGCCAATCCAGTTAACAGTTGATAAAGCGCGTGTAGGTACTTGGGACGAATTCGTAAGAGACAGCCAAGGGAGTTGAGGGTGCAATCAATGAAATGCATTTCAAATCTTATATCTGAGGCGAAGATCCCACTGCGCTCGAAAATCAAATACTCTTGTTTTATTGAGGAAAAAGATCGAATAATGTTCTTTTGAGCAACATTATCACAACTTGGTAGGCAACCGTTCGATATGGCCAGGTCCTTTTCTATGACCCCGTTACAAACTGGCGCCATCGAGTATCGATGGAAAGACACCTAAGGAAGACATGCGGTCAACCTCCAAGCCACTCAATTGCTGACCATTGGAGAGAAACCCAAGCCTGCGATGAGAAGGGACCATTGTCCTGACCACTACCCATCGCCAGAAGATCATTGTGTGGGCACGGAGCTGGACAATACCCGCCAGTGGTTATATAAACGAACCAACAGGGCAGAAGACAGCGGTCGGTGAGGCCGCAGATATTGCCCTCTAGACTCCAAGCACTTGGACAAAATGACTTTGAGTACAGTTTTGTCCTCTCGTTAGCCCTCGCGTCTGTTCCTGTTGGACATCAGCAGCTCCCAACCAAAGACTCTTTACGAGGCGCAATAGCAAGGCCCACTTGAGTTGTAGCACGGGGAATTGGCCGTTTATTCTGGTTGTGCTGCGACCTGCAAGCCCAACTTGTGGTTCATTCATGTGGCGTGATTGGGACAAAGGCTACAAGCAGCAGGGGTCTGCTGTGACCCCATGTCCTTACATCGCTCACCTCCCACCCCTCTTATCAGACCCCTGCTTTCCCCCATAATGGGATCCATTAGCCAGAAATGATGCTTCATTCAATGATCTCAAAGACTTTATGCAATATTACACGATATCCCCTCCCCCTAAAAGTTCTACATCTGCTGAAAAAGTAGAGGTTGAAATTGCCTGTCTAATTTCTGTTCGGATCATTGCTAGGTATAACATACCCAGCTAATTGACTAAAAGTTTGAATCCAATATGATAGGTGTGGGTACCTCTCAATCTCCTCATTAAGGCGAATTCATGCTGGTGCCTCGATTGTGGGAATTCTAAAGCGATGTAGGCATAACTTGTGTGTACGGGGGATAGAAGGCTTTGGATGTGATTATTGGTCACGCTGAAGATTTTCTTTGAGTCTGATTCATGGGTTTGATGTTGAGAGGTTCCCAGCCTTGAGGCATGTGTTTTGATGCTTAGTAACGAGTGTAGTGGTAGCATGGCAATTGATGCGAACCTCTACCATCCGCCCACCCTCCCATCGGTCTCCCACTTCTCATCTTCTTCCCTACGTCTCTCCCTTTCTAGCTTGGAGAGAATGGAAACCCCTCTGGCGTGCCAAGGCTATCAAGCAGGCCGCCAAACACCGAATACCGCTGGCTCTTTTACTATTCAGGACTCTTTCCACTTTTCCATCTAGCTGCTTGTGTCTATGACTCTCAGAAGACGCCCTGAAAGCTGGTCGCGCTAATCAAATTGGACAGATCCCCCTACACCATAGCACAGGAGAGTCGCTGCATTAATTCGAACTTGAACCCTTTTAACCAGCTGAGCTCTGTTTTTGCGTGCGCGAGCGTAATTACATTTTGATCATAGGAGGGCCTCGGACAGGATTTCGGGGCTGCTTCCACATTATTATGGCCCCCGGCTGTTTGCCGGAGCCACTCGGGGCTGCACCCTGGCGGGAAAGGAAGACAAGGCCATGAGCAGGTCATCAGCTCCCACCAAGTGTGCCTTTCCTGCCTAGCAGCTCCCTATCCATGACCAAGCCCCTCACCTACCAGCCGAGCTCTTCATATAGCCCTTCACTGATAACATATTTATACCAGCGTGGTGCTACCTATTGACAAAATAAAAAAGAGACACTACCTCAAACCACTCTCTCCTCCTTCATGGCACCGTTGGTGCCCATGCAAACTCTACAACCAATTGGTCATGGCTGCCCTCTGGAATTCTCTCCATCTTCTGCTCCTTCTATGAGGCAGTCACATTTAACCCGGGCCATTAACGGTAATTTAATTATCCAAATGTTTTAGCTGATGCAAGCTGGCATGACTCGATGGGGAGCAGTCTCTAGCCGTGCAATTTGGATGATTGTGATGAGGAATAAGCTCGACACGTCCTCACCAAGAAGAAAGTTGGGGTAAAGATGAGCTGCTCTTAGAAGACAAGTCACGTTCATGAGCAGCATGACAAACATACCTCTAATATAGTTGTATTTAAGGTGGCTTCAATTCCTCGCGACCCCCAATAAGCGATAGCGACTCTTCCTGTGACACTCATAGATTTAATATACTCCACATTGGCAGCCAAATTAACTTAACTCTGTAAGGATTGGCAAACTTTTAATGGCCGTTGTCTGGAGTGGCAATAGTCTGGTCGAGAAAAACATCTAACGCAGAAGTTTGTTCCCATGTTTGCTGTTAGTTCCGTGGGAATTAACTTCCCGAAATTGTACAGTTCGCTTCAAGAAATAGTTACAAAAGCCCATAAATATTATATGTCAGAGGCTTAAGATTCTGATCGGTCTTATTTTTGTATTTAGCTTCTGCACATCAAACTATTGTAGTGCAGTCACAATCTAACATGGTCAAAAACTGTGGTGTACTACATGTGATGCTAAATATTCCAATCGGAGTTATTGACCTGTTATTTCGTCCATCCCTTGCCAATATAACACAACAGCTAGAGAACCATCCCTGATAGTGTGGCGATAGATCGTGCAATTTTCTGTAAACGATATCTGGGGGACTCGGCGCGTTGAAGCTTTTTGCCAAGTACATTTATGGGTGTATGATTTTGGATAAGCAAAATGTGGTATAATCGTCAGATATTAGGGCTATCACTAGAGAACCCTGTTGTGCTTATTCTGGATAATCGTAGAGATTATATGGATCAATGGTGCTCCAATTGTAAAAGTGTTATTCATTGAGGAGTGAGCTACAAAACCCTGCTGGAAATACAACTGAATAAAAAGCTTCTATAGCCGCCGGCTGAATTGAAATTCAAAATTACATGTTCGGTGGTATCATAGCCGAGGCAATTATGTAAGCAAGCCAATTTAGCTTAGACTGATTATTACTATAAATGCTCTAACGCCATATACCCCTATACTTAACCACCAGAGCCTTTGTACAAGTGTTCTAGCTGCCCTGTAATGGGCACTAGCTCTATGTGGGATCCATTTCCACTTGCTGGAAAATAACAATAATTGGAATCGGATTATTGAGAATCGGAACGGCAAAATATTGGATGGAGCCTCCGCCTGCCGCTGTGACACCCAGAGAGATCTTGACTACGAGATGTCCGGATGAGAGATCGGGGACAATGATAGGCGAGTCAATGTTGCATTTGATCTGGTAATCATTTTGCCAGTCTAATGAAGTGTAATGTTCCTATTTCGCAAAATTGGTTCCACGGAAATGCCTTGTCCCCCTGAAAGTCCTCTTACTTCGTTCACAGAGTTTTGGTAGCGGTTTAGCAGTGGGAAATAAGTGCATCGTTGATATAGATTTTTGCATAAAACTAGAACTACAATTTTTCTTGTGGGAAGATAATTATTCGCAATACTTGAGAATTATGGCGCCCAAGTAGAATACATGAGATACCAAGCCTTTAGCAATTTAATAGCATTCATGCGTTTGTATAATTGACTTCAATGGCTCATACATTCATTTCGAAGAGATGTTAAGTTTCTAAATTGAAAGGAATTATAATATTCTTGATTCATTCATTCCAAAATGTTGTTGATTTTCATTTAAATGCCAGGGCATGGGGCTTCAAATACAGCGATCAACTCCAGAATGCATACATTCATAAATTCACATTATAGGGGTATACGTAGATCTATATAATATAATATGGGGTGGTGGCGAATAGTTAATATATACATTCACTTTAAAACTCCCCTTATCTACACGAGTAGTTTAAAGTTTTGATGAGTGTATCCGTTTCATTGCGAACATTTTTACCCTACATAACCTCGGAGTGGATGGGAAAACCCTGGCATTGATTCGCCTAACTGAATATACTAAATAGGCTCTAGGAGGATCCAAAATACTGGTTTCCATAACTGAATCAGTCAACACGACTGCGTCCGAGCCAGAGCGCTTCACCACAAAGACAATTTGACGGGGCAACGCAGTGGAAACGCTCAATGTCCATAATGGATAAAGAGCTAGATTTACACTACTCTTTATGTTCATGATCCACGTATCAGAAATAACAGAAAATGATGGCTTTGGCTCGCCGGGCCATAATATCCATGTTAGCTTAGAGTCCATATCAAGGTTACTCAGGGCAAGCCAGTGTGGATCCGTTTTCTGAGCTTGGTTATTGCTCGCAGTCGGCACTGTAATGAAAAGAAACAAAATCATAAAGAGAACAAACGCGGAGAATTCAGCAGTGTCATTTGAGGAATATTTTCCTACTGAGTCCTGATACCAAGATTGATAGATCGTGGAGGAATAATCGCAAAACGGTAAATATGATCATGCTTGGATAGAACTCTCTGTATATATGCTTAGCGTAGAAATAGATCAATCGCATGAGAAGAGAAACGCGTCTATTTTGAAGAGATTTCATTCTGTAGAGCACGACGTTTCCATTCGGGGTCTGTAGGGCTTACATTTGAAATCTTTCCTATGATGGATGTTGTATTCTCGGCCTCATGACTTATTCAAGTTCAGGGAAAATACTTTTGATAATTGGCCTCTCTTAACAACGACCCTAAATTTCGTACCTTCTTAATTAATTAAAACTTTTTGAGAACCATATTCTACAAATTATTGACTTTTCAAATTGGTGGCTAATTCCATGTTCCTCATAATATCAGACTTCGCGAAATTGATCATAAATATTAGAATGTTATCTTTTAGGGAAAAATCTCTGCCCTGTATTATTGTAAATGGAATGTATAGTTTGGAAAGAATGACATAACCATGCCTTCCATTCTTAAATATGTAAAAATGGTGACCTATTTTCAATGGAATTGCATTCATGCACCTTTCAATATGGTCTTGATTAAGACTATTCGCACTTATTTTTATTTCCTAACGATAACGCGAGGCTTTCTCCTCGTTCCTATATAGTCGTGGAGTTATAAGTAACCACTCTAAATGAGTCATGGTTGTCCATACGAGTGAGCAAATAACCGGAATTTTTCCCAAATCACTGTGCCGACACCTACTTATACATGATGAGGAAAGTAGGATTCCGGAGGTTTCAGTCCATAAACGTTTGCTAAGTTTTAACACCTTTTTCTTTCATATGGGTTGTGTATTCACATATCATTAGTGGAGGCATTCAACATCAATGGATATTATAATAAATTTAACTTAGGACTATGTGAAAGTAAAAAGTGTTGAAATTCTTTTATCAGTTTTAGAGAAGATGACCGTTACGTGTTTGTGTGGTACACAAATCATTCAGTCGCTTTACACTCATCCTAACCTTGGCATTAACTCATCACTCTCAGAATTAGAAACTTGTTTTATTTTAAAAGAAACCCACTGTCGTGATTACATTAATGATGAAATCCTTATGATTCATGATCATTATTTTCATACATGTCCGATCTATATAAATACAGAAACACCCATGTAAACAATGGCCCCTTCTAATTACATTCGCCATAATGTGATGAGGTAAAGCGGGTTTCTTGATTGGTGTCGCCACAGTGCGAATAAGGGTGTAATTCCACTGGTGCGCTACGAATCCACGCTAAACCTACGTTTTTTTCCTTCGGTTATTGCCCGACCTGAGAATGTAATTGTTTTTAGCTTTTAAACAAAAATAACTTTTTTCAACATACATGTTGGAGCTCAAGGGTGGTCTCCACTGGCTGCGGTAAGCATAGTGGTAAGCTCTGTGATAAGCCTTGCGATGGTGCTGTGATGGTGAGAAGTGGTGAGGTCCTGCCTACATGGTCAGTGATCCATGTAGGCAGGACCTCATCATTCCCCTCCACCTACAGAACCAGCACAAACCATCGCAAGGTTTACCGCAGGGCTTAACGCAGCCAGTGGAGACCACCCTTAACGAATGCGTCTTGTGCTTTCAAAAGTGTAGGCTACCGTAGGACATATGCCTACTGGAAGCGTAGGCCTACTGATAGCGTATGTACACATCTGCCCTTAGAACTTAGGCTAACCTTATGCTAAACGTGTACACTTTCACTGCGCTAAAACAAGTGCATAAAAGTGGAATTTATTCTTGATTCGACCAATGGCATCTTATGTTCGACATATTATCATTATTTAGTATTCACGGGGACTTAAGGTGAGAGGATTTTAAAAACCTGTATCCATCTTCCGTACCATACGACTTGACACTTCTACGACCTTTACAAGCATCATACATGAATGTTAAACACTTTAATTATAGGCATTGGAGTTGAAACGCTGGTAGAGTGGGTTACGTCACCTATGTAGTCAATGTCCAAAAATGACTTCAAATCTTCTTGTTTAGGTCATATGTGACGTCCACGTGTCCACGAAGACTTCCAATGCATAATTATCAACGTCTCCTCCCACATCGCCATAAGCAATGTGCCAGTTCCGTATACTACTTACATATTTTAAACCGCGGGCATATGTACGCATGCATGTTGTACAGTGTAGTCGAGTGTACTATACTACATCGAGTTAAATATCGATTCATCTTTAACCTATTGTGTTGTTCTTTCTTCTGGCTTGCTAAATCTGTTGTTCCTAATTTCCCATGCATAACAGAAACATTTGGCACAGTTTATTTTCATCAGTCAAAAATTGAATCTGTATCATTCCATGCATACAACCCTCAACACTTCAGTTGATCGATACTGATGCAAAGGAATAACGTATAGACCTATAATGTATAGTCATACACGTAATTCCTTTGTGTAAAATGTATTTAAATATACTTATACATTTTATAATTGAACAGGGTTGCCTTAATTCCAGTATATTTTTACATTATATAGGTGCTTCCAACGACAATAATACCTGGGTGTTCCCGTTTACACCCAAAAATGGCGCCGATGTCTATAGCTGCACCCATTATTCTTTATATCTGCCGATTGCATGATACCTTCTCATGTCCGCCCAATGAAAGCATCGCTGGATGGTCTTGTTGTACAATCACAATTATTTGAAACAAAATCCCTGCCTCTGGCGAGTCACTTCTCCTCAGGTGGCCTGAGGGTCGGTAATCCGAGCCCAGCTGGTGTGATGGTGACCAGGCTAACGTGAGCACTGGTGTCAACACCACCAGTAACAATGGTGTTGAAGTCAAACATGCACACCAGCAATCTTTTCCTATTGCCAAACGCTCCATACTACATGGGACCAGAGTTCAGAGCCTGGTTTAATTGTCGGTACACAGGATCTCTTATGACAGCCTTTGATGGTTATGGCCCCGAATGCATGCATGCTCTGGGTAAATAAAAATGCATGCGAAGTTTCACTTCTCGATCTCAGCTACGTACGTTACCCTCGGAAATGATCAATCTTATTAATGTATGCGAGAATTATGGTTTTTAACAGATTTTCTATCTATTTTCGGTCTCATCCACCATGCACTCGCACCTTTATGCTTCCTGTATCAACTGTTTTTTGTTTAAAAAACTCAGCCACTTCATACTTTCTACTTTTTTGGATCCTATATTATTAGAACCATTAATAATGTAAATGACCTGTGACTTAATTGTCCATACAAAAAATTACAAAATCTATTACAACATACATCATGCATCATGAATCAGGCATTATGGCATGAATTTAGGCATGAATTGTCATTATGGGAAATGTCATAATTTGCGTACAATACGTATAATGTATTTTAGATAACAATTACATATGGAAAACTAAATGAAAGCACCCACCTTCCTTGAAATCTGAATATTACTTCTCGTTGCATTGCTTCCGACATAATATTTATTCCTTTTGCCATCCGATATGAGTGATTATTTTTATGATAGATAATCTTTTATTACAGGAAAGGAGCGCGGTGTAACGAGGTACAAATTTGGATGGCGTGGGGACCCAGGTGTACATTGTGGACGGAGGGTATCGAGTTGAGGAAACAAGGACGAATATTACAGCCCGCAAGTTTCTGATTTCGCCTTACCACATTTTCTCCTGTGTCTTCAGTTTATAGTTCACGTGGCTCGTTTTGAGCTAGCGTACTTCTGGGCGAATACGGAGAAAGCAAGTTTCCATAACGTGGACATATTCTTTGTTTATATAACATATTATATCCAACATAATATTGCATTGCACATTTTTGTATTGTTTAACTTAATGACTCAATAAATAAAAGTACTATTAAGGTTTTAATTTATGCAAGTTTAAATTTATACAATATTTGTTTGTACGTTTGGTGGTTTTTTTTTCAAAACTCCATGTGCGATGAAAATTAGATGATGTACTTATAGTTACTAACAGTGCTGTATTATTATGGTCTATATTTCGTGGTCGCTCTATTCTAGTGTGGTTATGGTAACAACGCTAATGTAAGTACATGTAACTGTCCGTTTATTTGGTTGACATGTATATTGTTACAAAATGTCTAAGAACTCCCGTTGAAAAAGTTGTTAATCGTTAATGATAAGTATAAAAATAAAAACTCTTTAAGGTTAATGTTGTTGTTTTTTGGGGGTTTTTTTTTATTCATTTAAGGCCAATATAATATTTAATAGTTCACATGAAAAAACGCACTGTCCACCATGGACTAATTGAGGCGTTGCCTTGTTTTTAGTATTGCCCAAGCAATTTAACAAGTGTTTGGCTAAATTAATTATAGTCAGAAGTCCCCCACCCCCAATTATGTATAGTGTTTAATCAGTATTCTATCTTCACTTTATGTATGGCCGACGGTAACGAGTTGGTATGAGATTAGTTTAGTTTATACTGACACAACATTGCTTTTTCGGAACATTTGCACCACTCCTCTCTGTAATGTGTGTACGTGCGTGATATTAAATTTTGATTGTATACAGGGAACTGCATGCTGTATTATTGAGTTTGGACGTTCTGTCGAACATGGTCTCATTACACTGACAAATAATAGAAAACATATTAAGTTTAGATATTTTCTTTTTTAACATGTAGGTGAGGTGTTTTAACTGTTATATATTATTGTATTGTTAAATAAGACAGTAATAGGCCTAACTGTGGCAAAAACTGTCTTGCCAGTTGGTCTTCTAAATCATGGGATACCCATTTAGATTAACTTGCGCCTATATGAGAATACAATCAACGATCCTCCATGTATGGAGGGTCGTTGATACAATGATACAACCCATCTGTGGCGACATCTAACGTTTGTGTCATTATTTGGGATCGCGTAAAAATGGACCGTTAGAAACTACCGGTACACGGTAAATAAATAAGAGAGAATCAATATTCAATTACTAGCTCCGAGTTTCACCCACTATAATGAGTAATGTTAGTATATTTTCATGAAATTGTGACGAAAAAGAAGATTGAAAAATAAATTTCTTTATTCTGATTGCATATAGCCTAAACTATCTTAAAGTTGAAAGCACCCAGTGTAAGTGGGTGTGCACCCCTTAAAATGGACTAGGATGCGTGTTTGTTTTTATACTGGATGCAGGATGCAGTCACCTAGTGGACGCAGGTGGTAAAAAACTATTTCCAGGTTAGGAAAGCCTGTTTCCTGATTTTATTTGTGTTTTTTTTTGTAAAAAGCTGGACGCAGGACTGCCCCCCCCCCCCCCCACCCCACCCCCCGGCCCCCGCCTCAGTTAAACTGGGCGCAGGATGCAGGGGGTGGGGTGCAATGCAGGATATAACCCCTAGTGGTAAAATAAAGATGTTCTTTATTACTCTTTTCCTATTTTTAATGTTAGAATACGCATGAACTTTTTTGGTATGTTAAATAGGCCTACGTTTGAAAATATCATGAGAGGTAAGCCCTACAACATATAGGCCTATTACAGGCCTAGGCCTATACTATTCTTGGCATCTAGAATTAAAATGTAGCCCCATTTATTTATTTTATTCTTTAAGAATCTAATGTGTCACAAAAGTGTAGGAATAATGATAGTTAGAAATTATTTTTAATAATTAGAATATTTCACACTAACAGTAGGATCTAGGCCATGATTAGCTAGGCTTCTACTTCTGATGAATCTCACAGAGAAAGAGATGTTGGGGTCATTGTGTTATTTGGGGCTCTAGGGCACACATAAAGGCTATAATAAATTAGATCAAACTTAAGCTTTGCATCATGTCTATATTAAGCCTTATTATATTCATGCAGCCACAAGGAGTGAACAGCCCACTCTCAGTGTTCTTACTGTAAGTCCCTCTAGTGGAAGTCTCTCACATACCTATACAAATCTACCACTCCAAGGTGCTGCCACCTTCCAAGTAACTGGAAGTAACTCGAATTGAAAATACTTCTCATAGTTCATAAATTCACTTATCATCAACAGAATACTTAAATTCATAATATATTTAGGACAAATATAGATTTTTAGCGATTATGCTAACTCAAAAATATCAAATTAAGCATTTAAAAGTGGACCCATACCCAGGAAATACCTTTTCAAAACACAGAAATGTATTGTATGTTGTGACACCTGAATCAACTCTTTGAAAAGTGGGCCGCCGTCTACAAAGAAATCCCCTCCTAGCTTCTATTTTTGCTAGCTTTGATCAGCTGACGATCAGCCGGTAAGTGTAGACTCTATTTTACACTAGATTGGTTGCTGGATGCAACATCCCCAACGATTTCGACGATTTAGGGCTGCATGAAAGGAGAAACCGGACCGTCGGGAGGATGGCTGAGCTGAATAGGGATCAGGCGGAGGGAGTTGCGACGGCCTCTCCTCCATCAGACGCGGACAACGACACAGAGGACGAGCGTGTAGGTGGTTTCGTCGCGGTACATGTAGGTAAGATGACCGTCGTTAATAGTGTTGCAACCCAACTTTTGAAGGGGTGGAATTGGGACTCAACCACCCCTGTCCATCTCACTATACATTCATTTATTCTACAAATGTCAATGAAAACGTGAATTATGTACGGTAGATTATTTTGTCTTGTGATTTGTAGGCTATCAATCATTTCTTTGTATCATTGTCATTGAAACCGAAGATCATCAAGATGAAGTCTAGACTCGATTGGCAAATTATGGCATTGATGTATCGTCATAATTAGTCTAGACCGGCCGACAGTGTTCCGTCTTATCCACAGTAATAGGTGTATTATAAGGACAGATCAAAGACAATCTTGGATGATATTACATAATTTGAACCACCGCAAATTATGATACGGTACCCGGCTAGCTCTGTCAAGTTAAGCTAATTTGCGAAAAAAAAATCTAAAATTAATGATAATAGAGGGTTTTTTTTTGAAAACTTGGCTACATTTCATTAACATTCCTTTTCTTTGGAAATATAGGTCTACCGGTATATCGGATGCCATATTTTTTTATCATCATTGACATTATCAATACCGGTACAACTTTCTCATTTGTCTTTAGGTGCTGGATATCATTCACCTGCAAACAGTGAACTATACAAGCAGATCTGTCGTCAGGCATGTGTTCAGGTAAAATCACATATTACAGTTACTAGTAGTTGTATTTACTTCAGTTGATAACTAAGGTGTTTTATTTCATATAATAGGCCTATATATATGAAATAAATTTCACCGGTTCCATTTGTAATCAATTGAGGATCTAAGTGGGAAAATATCACCCAAACCTCTTTCATGGTAACTGAACTATTGTTACCTTGTGTGTTGATAATATGACCGTCCACTACTCCCTTACAGGCCATGGTGTTGTTACGGCAGAAAAAATCCGCATTGGAAGCTATGAAAATCGCTATGATGTCCCTCGAGGTAGGCCTACTTACCTTCTTTCTCATTCAGAATAAACTGTTGAATATTGTATAAATTCTACGTGATTTTACTCATAATATTTGATTCCATAGTCTTGGCATAACTATCACTATTAGCAGGGAGGTATTATACCGTATATTATTAGATTACATGAATGGGTATTAATATACCGTAGATACTGGTAGGCTTACTTGGCAACGCCCCTATACCTTCCCATGTGTTATTGAATTAAATTGAATTGAGTTATATACATACGTACGAGAGTTGACAAAAGGGTTGACATAACGAGGACATAAAGCCCACCATATTATACAGTTGTTTCTCTTATAAATATTATATTAATTAAGTTGGAGGCAACTCTATTGAAATGAACCATAATGTTGGGGATTTGTATAGTTTGTTTATTTGGCCGCTATTTACTAAACAGTTTCCTCATGCTGGCGTTATATAAGTCACTACTCCCATGATAATGATTATATAGGGCCTCGTCAGTTGTTATTTCATCATTTGAATCATTATTTCTCCGTAGGATTCACCATGGACGAATGCAGGCATGGGATCCAACCTGACAGTAAAAGGCACAGTTGAGTGTGATGCGAGTATCATGGACGGACAGTCCTTACAATATGGATCAGTTGGTGCAGTCTCAGGAGTACGAAACCCAATACTTGTTGCCGAAAACTTGCTCCAAACACAGTTACTTGGCAACATGTCTCTAGGCAGAATACCACCAAGGTGCGTATTAAAAAATGGAATTTATGTGAATTCTGTTGTGTTTTTTTCTGACCAACGCAAAGACTGGGACTTCTATACTCATCATAGTCAAGTATTTGATTGTGCCTGCGCATGGTATACTTATGAATGACTTTAATTTTGCCATACTGTGTAATTTGGGCATCTTATGGTGTTGATAATATGCCTTGTTATTCAAATGGCGTGGATATCTCGAGAAATTCAATTTAGGTTAGTTGTTGCGAAATGTATTGTATCTAATTATGTAACCGACCTCCTAAAGAAGGACCAAAGGGGTCCGAAACGTTGGGGAAATTAACACTGTACCGAGAGAAAAAACCCTCAAAATCCAAAGTTTTCATCACTGAGATTTAAAATGCTATATATTAGTATAAAATATTTTTTTTTTAATAAATCAGTCAATCTAGATTGAATCAGTTGGTAGTGTGACAAACACACACACCCTTACCGATATTTATATTGTATGTGTTCTTATATTTGCAGCTTACTCGTGGGACAAGGTGCCCATGATTGGGCGGCCAGAAGCAATATTCCAACAATTAAATCCGAGGTTCTAGTCACTGGTGAGTTTTTATCAATTTATTTCCTATCGTATATTTTTTTCTGACATCAGGTTTTATGTGTTATTTTTTTAAGCACTCGTAGCCATCTGCGACCTGAAAAAGTATGAAAAATGTTAAGTTCATCCGTCTGATTTACTTTTAGATTCATCACAGAAAGCATTTATCAAACACAAAAGAAAATTGGACATGCTGGAAGAAGGCATGAGCAATTTCAACTCCAAGATGAGGAAGCTAGACCACGATAAAACACAGGCATGTCAAATTCTCAAGACCAATTAAAAAACGTATATTATTTACACTAACTTGAAAGGACTCAAATTAAATTACCTTAGGATTTATTCAAATGGTACTTGCTCATTCAAATTGATTAAATTATAGGTTAATGGGACCGATGGAACTTTGGATTGTCCAGAATCTCCGGACGAGGGGGATTGCAGTAGAGATATAGAAGCAGACAAGTTGCTAGATACCGTTGGTGCTATTTGTGTCGATCACTATGGGAGAGTTGTCAGTGCCGTCTCAAGTGGTGGGATTGTCCTTAAGCAACCAGGGAGATTGGGTCAGGTAAGACTTAGTACAACAACATAATCTATTCTATTTGCGTCGAGTAATCTCTGAATATATGAGTTGGATTTGGAGTATTCTAGTTTTGAAAATCATCCGTGCAGCGTTCATCTTATTCCAGATATACATATTATTCGCATTACGTCACCCCAGTCACTGGCTATCTCCACTGGCAGCCATATTGTGTCTACGCAGAGAGCGGGAGGCACAAGATCGACAGGCTTTCCCATTTCAAATGTTTAATAATGGCGATTATACTCATTGTTCCATCATGCCACGCTAAAAATGACAATCTAACCTATCCGTATACTTTATATTACATTCGCTAAAACTTTTGGAGGTGAAAACAGCCGGAAAACTGCATTTTTGACGCACAATATGGCGAGCCGCGGCCAGCGCCTTTACGTCAGTGGATACTATGTATTGCTCTCTGACAATTTAGTATATTTGAGACATAATCATATCCATTCTACTTTACAGGCGGCCATGTATGGATGTGGATGTTGGGCAGAAAACGACCTGTCATTGGACTTTGGCGTGGGTGTAAGCACTTCAGGATGTGGCGAACACCTTACTAAAGCGTTAATGGCCAAGGAATGTGCTGATTGTCTCAAGGGCCAAACTGATCCTACAAATGCGTTACACCAAGTTTTCAGAAACAAGTTTTTGGGTAGGTGTTGGATCCTTTTTATTTCAAAAATTCAAAACTGTCCCCAGAATATTACCTTGCATTATATAATAGTGATAGGCTTCAACCAATTCAATTTTCCTTTTCAGGTTCACCATTTCTTCGTACAGTACAACAAAAGCTTGGGGGATGTTTGTCACTTAGAGCTGATCGAATAAATTCGTCCCAGTTACAAGGTACGTTTAAAATATATACAGGGTAACTCACGAGTTGGTTGAGGAGCGTGACGTCTAAGTGGCTGAAACCAACGAGTGGAGTAACTGCGAGTGGAGTTACCTGTTTTATTATATGTTTTTGATAATATGAATAGAAAACTTCTTTAAGTCTGGAGTTGAATTTCGGCACTCCAGATACGTCGTTCTCAGAGGAATTCGTATTTTAACAGGGATGAAAGTCTTCAGTATTTCTACTGAAATCAGTATTTTTGAAATCTGATAAAAATTGTCAAATTTCCCCACCCATATTTTTAACTCAATTTTGTTAACTGCTTTTTTCGAATTTCGCCGGTACTTAAAAAAATTAGAATGGTCAAATCACTTATGTTGTGGGGTTGAAAGTACTCAGCAATATACTGATGGATATCCCCGCCGACTGAGTGCTGATGCTTGGTTGGTCATCTGTACGAGTACGGACTGTACGGAAGTCCCCGCACAGTACTATAGAAAGTGCGGATTTTCTAACAACAGCGGCCAGGCGAGGACTGAGTCTCACCAATGCGTATAGTAGAATGCACTATTTTGAAGTATGTTTTCGCAAATATTCCGGGGCTGGGGAATTAGCCCCTGGAACCCCTATGAGCGTTTTTCACCTTTCCAGAAATATTTCCGTATTTTTGCCATGACCCCACTCTGGATACTAGTCGACGTGCTTTTTTGTCACATTTTTTTCGTTTCATCAACAGTTACCTTAGCTAAATACTCTGCGTTTACAGTTTGTATTGGCCCTTTGACGTCTACTGTATGAGTTCAGTTCACACACACGTATTCACAAAGTTTACTTTAATCTTTCAGTTGAAATTCTTTGGGCTCACACCACGGACAGTATGTGCCTAGCATTCATGTCGACCAATGACTCTCAACCTAAGGTATGTTGTCCTTTTAGACTACTTTAGTTAAAGGCCCTGTCACTGGCCAATGCCTAAATTGGGCCGGCCACGAGAAAACATAGTCGATGTATAGACGATGTAATTGCCGGCGATGCACGTCAATGAGGAGGGTTATCGGTGGCTGCATCGACAATAGAAAAAAAGAGCAGCAACTATGTAATTAATTTTCTCGCTTTTACATTTGGAATCTCATCGACTAGACATTGACAATGCATCACCACGCCCGTTACCTCCATTGACAATGCACCAATGCAAAATCACATCAGCGGGAAATATCAAACATGTATGATCTTCCTCGCTACCCTTCACGATGCGCTTTAAGTGGTCCGGCCACTGTTGACAAAATCATTGGCGATGCATTGGTGATGAGCTAGTCGATAAGAATTTTGTCAAATTCAATGCATCTTCTTTGCATCGACTAGTTATCGCTATGGCTTCAGCACAGCAAGCGATAAGTGGGCGACGGAAAATTGCATCGGCATAGCTGGCAATGTAGATCCAGCCACTGTCAACAAAATCGTTAGTGATGCTTTGGCGATGAGCTAGTCAATAAGAAATTTGTCAAATTAAGTGCATCATATTTGCATCGACTTGTCATCGCTATGCCTTTGGCAGAGCAAGCAATGTTGTCATCGCTATGCCTTTGACAGAGCAAGCGATAAGTGGGTGCTGTGAAAATTGCATCGGCAAGGGTAGCGATGAACATCAAACATGTTTGATATTTCTTGTCGATGTGATTTTGCATCAGTGCATTGTCAATGGAGGTCATGATGGTAGTGATGCGTTGGCGATGTCTAGCCGATGAGATTGCATATGTAAAAGCAAGAAAATTAGTTCTACAGTTGCCGATCTTATTTTGGTTGTCGATGCAAAGACGATGCCACCACCGATAACTCCTCATTGTTACCAATTCCATTGGTAATGCACACACCATTTTGTCGACTGTGGCCGCACCGCTTTAATCATCTATTAATGGAACAGACTGGTGTAACCTGCCTGATTGAACTGTGATATTTTATTTGGTTCCACATAGACTTAGCTTGAAGTAAATATCTACTCGTTCGCATTTTCATTCAATGATAAGCTTAGAGTTTATCTACTTAATGTTAGTTTAATCATTTATTTATGTTTTTCCAGGCCTTGGTGTCTCGTCTTCCAGAGGGTAGCAAGTGCGGCAAATCGTGTGTCGTCCAAAGTAAAGTCGTCTCCATTCCATCCAGAAGTCCTAAGACAGATCCTGTCTCTTCTTAGCCCAAGAGATTCCACACGTTCTCAGGACCACAGTGCAAAAACTTATTTTCGCCAACCAACCATGCCAATTCATTGAATGCAGGCATTTGAAATAGACATGAACCGATTTGTCTGATTAGTACCATATAAGAATTATGTATAACCGTAAAATATTAGGATATTTATCTTGTGTATCTAACATTCAACTCGTGAGTTAGTCTGACAACCTGTAAAGAGAGATTTCGTAAATCTAAATCCCAGTTTCTGTTCAGTTCCAACACGTTGAGAGATAGTGAGATATATTTGTAATCATTTCAACGTATAGTAATATATACTGTGTTGTATTTTATCATATTTTACCACATTGTGTTGTTGAACTACACAGGCTCATGTGGTGGTATATTGTCTAACCAATACTAAGTTTTTGTGCTATAACTCTCAGGTATATCCAGAAAAAATAATTTCCCCGAATACATGTTTCTTACATATACACTCGGCAGTTATGTATACCTCCAATACACCATCACAGATTGTATTGTCATGTAATTTACTACCACGAGTGAGTTCATAGTCGATGATATGAATCGTGTAAATGCTACTCAAAATACTCACCAATGGATTCTTCACAAAATAGTTACCAAGATTGAAAGTTTCCACGTGATGTTTATATAAGATTATGTCTAAAACCTCTTGGTTAACCCGGGTTACTATATTATTTTACGGGATATGATCCAATCAATGCTTACATGGATGAAAGCAGGATCGAGTCTGGATCCATTATTATTTGATCTTGCCGAAAGTTCAGAGAATATTTTATCTTCTACGTTCATTCATTCGCGTAACCAGGATTTGCTTGTATGAATTTATTATTTATTTAACATTTGGATACTCCTTACCATGCCCATCTCCACCATTGCATGTATGTTTCGGATAGATGGTCCGAATATTACCGATTACTGATACTTCATGTGTGATAATTTTAAGTATTATGCCCTGTGATAATTTTTCTTATTAATTTAATACTTCCCAATTAAGACTGAGCGTACTAGGATATTGTTTTTATGGACGTTGTCACTGACCATGAAAAAGAGCGAAACTGTAACGATGTAATGTGCTTAAAATGAGAGCATCTGAGTTTCAGGAGAGGAAGGGTTTTCTTCCTTAGACTTTTAGAGATACTGCACCATGTGTTACTTCCTCGTGCCTTAACCAGGAAATAGGCTACGATAAATATGGTATATACCAAGGGAATAGGGAAATTAGAACTAACTTAGGGAGGATCCATGAAATCCTTTATCATGTTTTATAATGCTACTCATCAATAATGTGTAAGTCACCTCTAATTTAAATTAATCCTGCCGATATTATTTTCTCGCTTAATTCAGCCCGAACTGTTGGTTTCATATAACAAGTCGAGAAACACGCGTTTACAAATATTGAGAATTTATGTAAATTGACTAATGTGTATTGATATTTGGGTGTGTCCTCTTACAATTCAGTGCTGCATTTATAATTAAGTAAGTGACTCAAGTTTGCAGTTACCAATTCCGTTCCCTACAGACACCCTTCTATGTGCAATCGTTGTTTAACCCTTTTAATGTGAGATAGTTATATAGTGGAAAATATCCTCATTGTTAAGTGTGCATTTGAACAGAAGTAAATATTTCAGTTTATTTCATTTCTTTATGATCAGATATTTATCAACTGCATAAACAAAACACCAATAAATAAACTCAAAGATGCACCTTGTGGTATTGGGTTATTTATTTTGTACTTCATCTGTTGAAAGCTTGAGAACGATCTCATTGCACCGTTTAACTTTGTTTTATTCAGGAGTGGGTAAATGATTCACTTCAGTCAAGAAATTAATTCAGATAATGACGGCTAAGATTTGTTATCTTTTCCATTTTCATCCTTATCACTAGCAGCCTTTAGTTTCTCCATTTGGTCGGAAAGGTGTTCTAACGATTTCCCCAGTCCACCAGAGCCTTTTACTTGCGATTTGAGGTCCTCTATTTGTTTGGTCATTTGATCTAGTCTTCCAATATCTTTCAAAGAAATCTGGCCCGACCCTCGTTTGGCTGGTTCTGCCTGCACGTCAAAGGAAGCGATAGGGATAAAACATTTGAAAAGGGCATGTTAGCTCACTTCTTGAGGGCAATAAAGAAATCCTGTAATAGTGCGGACGAACTTTGATATTCAAATTAAGGAAAATTACACCTGATTTTTGTAGTACTCTAATTCCGGAAAATGTTCTTTTTTTCAATACATAAGTTGGTCTGTAAAAATAGAAGCCATTTTATTGATAAAAAGATGATTTTACCTGAGACTTATCACTTTTCCATCCTATAAAGTTGATAACATGAAACGTGGCTGGAACGCATTCCTCACCCTCTTCAGTTTTACCATACATCTCTGAAATAACAATTAAATATAAGCTATTCATAAAAGCAAAAGTTCATGTCACTATTTGTGCTTTGTAATTCAGATCTTTCTGTGGAAGAAGTTTGTTACCTTTGTAGATCTCCCCAGCCCTCGCCAATGTTTTTCTGTTAAGTCTCAATTTCCTTGACCAAGCACAATTATTTTCTCCCATTCCTGTAAGGGGAAAGACACATTAACTGCATGGAAATAATTGTGTAGGTTGTATCTCAGGCAAATCTAATTATAGAATTACTCGCAAAAGACAGTAGGAACATGATATTGAGTCATGTACTGCTTAATTCGTCCTATGAAGTGATTTTTTTGCCCAATAATTATCAACGAGGAAAGTAACAGAGCACTACTTGTATTGCAATCATTTACAAATCAACCACAGCGGCAGTGAAATAAACTAAAGAGGACATTTACTGGTATCTAAATCGAAATACCTTTTATATCTCTCATGACTTCCTTGATGCTTGGAAAATCGACAACTAATGTATCCACATCCTATGTAAGAAGGAAATGTCAATGAGTTTAGAAAAAGCCGATTCTTAAATTCAATAGTGTATATTAAACAATATATCGTGATATACTATAACCTAAGTATACTAAATGTACTCCAAATCTCTAAAGTGCAACAAGAGAAGTTAATACTTACAATTGTCAACATATTAAACCCACTTCTATTCATCAGATTACCAAGGTCTTGTACTGATGTAAATGGAGATATATGTGGTGACACACCCTGGATGGGAAAATATAGATGATATATCATACAAAACTCAGTCTTTTAATGGAATTCCAAAGAATGTCTTTTTCCCGTGACAAAACATTTTATAAGAACATATTTGAATGTCAAAGTTTAATCAAAATGCATTCCACTCTGATTCAAAAAGAAAGTACGGTTATGCAAAAAAAACACTGGTTAATTCTTCCTAGTAAAATATTTGGATTCAAAAGAAATTAAAAAGTAAACTTACTCCTTCTATCTCTTGCTCAGCAAGTTGCAACGCTACACGGAGCTCATACAGGGTTTCTCCTCCAAACATAGCTCCGATAAAGCATGCATCTGGTTTCAAAGATCTGTGAACCTGCAATTTGATTATAGGCAGTTGAATATCGACACAAACAAACCTCTTTGATCCGACCATGTAGACTGTCATGAAAAAGGAATATCGAACCTTCAATGGTATTAGATATTAATTGGTTTCATGGAAATGCGTGTTGAAGGTGAAAATGTTGGCTTCCAGTTCTACAACTTCAATGATTATTTGAAAAACGGGCTTGTATATTACACGTTTATTATAGTATATCAATCCTCATACTAAGTCAAGATAGTCTAAATCAATCATCTTATGAATATCTGTTGGAAGAATTAGACGTTTACCTGTCTATATACACCTGGTAAATCATTCACCCAGTGGAGACTGTAAGAAAACAGAGGACTTGATATATCTGAGACAGAAATACTCAAACAAATGAAATATGCGCGTCTCTATCTGATTGAATCATGTGATAGGCGATAAAGCATTTAACACCAGTCTTCTGCAATATTGTTCAGAGATGCAGTAAATAAAATAGTAAAAGATACGTAAGGTATGGTCAATTGAATACAATATAATATACTGCCTGGAATAAATATAGGCAAGATAAGTTCCATCGAAAACTGGTCGGTCTATTCATTCACTTACCTCATACTACTGACGACTAGATCCAATGAGTTTTCTTTGAAAGGAAAGAATTCTTCGTCACAGTGCACCTTAAACGTAGGAACTTCTGGGGACGTCTCGGCTTGTGTCTGCAGGAGAGATGGTTTCATTATAGGCCAATGACGCATGTTCAATAATTTAAGTGTCACTGGAATAATATATATACAGCAGTGGGTTTTCTCTTTAATAAAATAGTCCCAAAAATAGATCCAAATGTAAGAACAAAATAGTTGATAACGAGTACGGTACAGTAAGTCAAAAAGCTTACCAATACATCTTCTGCAAGATCACACTGATAAAGTGTCCCGACAGTGTCTCCATATAAATGCTTGGCTACATGACCTCGCCCACATCCAATATCCACAACAATGGGAAATGTTCTGAAATTCATTCGATAAAGATGATCATCCCGTAAGAAAATATACATAGACCAAGTAGGTATACCGTACATCCCTACTTGGAGAAAGTTATTTATGTCGAGACGCAGAAATGTAACATCTAAATATCATTATCTCCTAGCAATTTGAAGAAACATTATAAGTATATAAATACCACACAAAGTAGACAATCAAATTCAACGACCATACCATACCTTTTTACATCTAAGATCCTATCAGCGACTCTATAACCCATCTGCAAGATAGAACAGAGTTCCATTTGAAGTCTTATAATTCGATATCGGAACATTAGCACAGGGATTATTAGACACGATACGCAGCCCTGACTGTGATACAGGTATCCCCAGCTACGATGGGAATAGGCCCCCTATCTAGGGTTTATTAACGGTTTCCCAACCCTCGTCCAAAATCATGACCACATTATACGGTATATTATAGGGTGTAGGGTTAGCTATAGGCCTATGGTTTCATCAGTTTTGAACATTGGCTAGCAAAAATCAAATATATGGGGATAGGCCTATTATCCCTATATAGTCATAGCTAGGGCTACATAGCTTTATACAATCCTCAAGTTTACCATTCACTCCCAAAGGCTAAGGACCCCCGTGCAATCCTTGTAAGTTGTATTACTCTGTGTAAATATGAAGCCAAATAATTAGGGCCTAGGCCTACTGCCCATGGCCCCATGATGCTATGCCTATGGGCATGGCCATGTTGTGCACACCTTGCACCGGCCATAGCCACGCTATTTGACAATATTAACAATGATAACAAGGACATTTAGCCCTCGCCATCTTGTAGTCTGGATTACAATTATATTTATAAATACAATAGGCCTACCCTAGTGGTAGGCTACGGTGTGCCTACCTCATCTTTTATATAGTCAAAACCCTCATAATCCTTTAATTTCGCTGTCTGATTTCTCTGCATACGCTTGGCATTGCGATCAAAAACATTCATGACAGTTTCTTGTTTTTGTTGAGGCATGGTTGTACTGCTGAAATACCGACATCCCAATGTCTTCTCTACCGGGGGCCATCGCGCCTTGTCCCGTCGGATATCGTCCCTCGCCTCGGAGACTGTCTGCTTGAGGCCCGAGGTGACTGAGGTTACACAACTTGGTCGCCCTAAAACTCGTCCCCGGAGCAGGTTTATAACAGATGACGACATTTCCAAGATCTACACTTTACAATGTCTCAATCTACAAGGAATAAGTAGCTAAGGTTATTTCACTTCCCTAAAATTCCTTTGAAATGAACTGTACATTCTAGCTCTAAGGACAAGCAAGGCCGGCAATGTCAAGGTCGCTGTGAGTACTGATATTTGCCGCTGTGTTTATATGGCGTTTCTATACCCGAGTAAGAAGCTTGGCGCCCTGGGCCTGGACACCGGGTAGTATAGTAGTTTGTAGTAGGCCTCGTATTAAGGCATCACATCGAGATTTTAGGTCGCATTAACGTAGGCCTACTTGAGAGGTCGATTTCTCCTCGATAAAATGATTTCTGCCTACGGATATAGTTTTTAGTTTGGAGGACCATCCAGTTTATAATAGGCCTATATCTGTGTTGACGTTATCTCTTTTCATGAATTTCATTGTATTGACTATTGTGAGTTCGATCAATTCTTGGGCACCCCATCGTTGGAACTACGAAGGGCTAATCATTACATCTCGGGCAATTAACATGTATTATTGAGAATTGACAATATATGGTAGTAAAAATATTGCTTGTAAGGAAAATTAATTTAGGTAGGGTTTATTCAGGTAAAGTGGGACATCTGGTAAAATGGGACATCTATAGTTATATGTCAACCAATAGCATTTTAATTACTCACATGGTGGTAATTACCCCTAAAATAAAAAATATGTGTCCTGAACATTTACTGAGACACAGCTAGACCAAGGTCAAGGTCACACCCAAGAGTCTGAGGTTGTCTGCTAAGCGGACTCTCCATTTTGAAGGCAAAAATTGGAAAGTTGATACTATTTTCATGCTAATTTTGTTAAGAAAGTGTTGCAAATTGTAATAACTCTTTTGGTCCAAAACCAGGCATTTTAGAAAACTACCCTGCATGAGGAATATATATGTGTAGAAAACATAAACAACAAATATAATGGTAAGCTGGATAACCTTGAAAACACTTTGTCCCACTTTACCTGAATGTGCTCATATAAAGTGGGACAGTTGGATTCATATAAAGTGGGACGCTTATGGTATTTGCACATAAGGCCAAAAACTTAAATTATACATAATGTGCATTTAAGGACTTATTAGATGCTACATTTATGCCATGATCAATAAATCTTCAACTTATAAATTGCTGCAAAAATTCAAACCAAAGTCCACTGTCCCACTTTACCTGAATTAACCCCAAACCAACTGTTGCCACAAACCACGCTTGGACACCCTGATTACCAAAATGTAGGCCCCTATAATTTATTGCAATGATTTATCATTTTTTTCTATATTCTTAAACACAAGCAACACAATAAAATGAAAATAACGGCATAAAATCTCATATCAGTTACATGCAGATTATGTAACATGGATAATAAGTGATGTGTCCCACTTACCAAAATAAGTGTCCCACTTTACTCGATTACATCGGTTAAGTGGGACAGCAGCTCAAATAGTTGAAAGGATATGGTATTTGCACATAAGGCCAAAAACTAAAATGATACTTATGTGCATTTTAGGGACTTATTAGATGCTACATCTATGCCATGATCAATAACTCTTCAACTTATAAATGGCTGCAAAAAATCAAACCAAAGTCCACTGTCCCACTTTACCTGAATTAACCCTATGTAAATCCTTGGATATCGAGATATCGATAGGGAATAAATAGGAGGGATAGGCTATTTAGGGTCACTTTAATTGTTAAAAAAAGGTAAAACAGAAGAGGTTCAAATTGTAAAAAAAAAAAAAAAAAAAAAAAAAAGTTGAGCGCACAATTATATTCACTTAGTCCCCCGATGCCAGAATGTAAATTCCTATTTTGGGGCTCAGCTGACGGCCTAATCTGAATCCTTTTTTAGGATGCAAATTAAACATAAAGATCTAAAACTTTGCTTTCATTTGGTACATTGTTTATTAAAACCGACCCAGTAAATTTAATAATAGCAGTTGATAAAAAGTCGTTTCGTAGCATTACACATGGATTAATCGTTCTTTTAGCATTACATAGGCCTATTCTTTAGTATATAGTACTTAAAATTATCAAAATGGATAGCTGGGATATTTATGAATTGGAATATATCGATAATCGGAGCAAAATTATAATATATATATATATATATATATATATAAATATGTAAATTCCGCTATATTACTGTCTTTCCTTCTCTCCAGGCCCCCATCGAAATTCCAGGCATATCCAAATTGACAGTTATCTTTACAATCTAATTAATCAAACAAAAACACAAATCGGTATGAATGCAATATAAAATATTTCATTTATCCCAACGTATATTGTTGGGATTAACATTTTTCCAGAGAACATCGATCAGAAATGTTTGATTAATTTTGTCAAAATTGTGTCAAATATTCCACAATATATGTATTTCGTAGCATTACTCATCCAGGTTAGTATTTTAGAAAAATATTTGTTATTTTTATGTTAAAATGATGTTTGATTTATGGGCATTATGTAGTGATAATATTTTCACCAATATATATGAGCAATCACATGCCGTTTCATAGCCTTATGCATACCGCACATATACTTTTTAAAAGATTGTGAAGGCGAGATTGTGATTAAGGTCATGTGACATCAGTATGTGCAATGTGTCTACACATTTGTGTTTCCGGACTAAAGCGGTCCGGCCACTGTCGACAAAACCATGTCGATGCAAAGACGATGCAATTAATAGAATAGCACTTGGTAAAGAGATAACACAAAATAAGGAAGGAACTGATGAAATATTAATTTAGGGACCGTCTCATAATTTTCTCTCTTGCTTGGGACCTCCTTTTCAATATGATACGAACAAATGTGTAAGCGAAAAAATTAAATGCGCCTCCCGAGTCACTGAACAGAACGGTAAAAAAATGCACTGCTATGTGTGGTGTGCCGAAATTGGCCCATACAGAATAGACAACGAATGGCCACCACTGACAGAGGTAAGCGAGCACAAAGAATGACAATATTCGTGCAGTACCAACGTAGCTCCCATTTCTCGGCCTTGTATTATTTCCCAATGCATTGGTCTCTCTTGCTACCTGGAACGTGAATTTAAATGTGATTGTGTTATAGGAATAGAGTGGTTTTGAATTTATGCACAGATTCAAATTTAAAACCCGACCTCATGCATGCTTGTCGGTCCCGACAACTGTTATAGTTTTCAAGCGGGCATTATCATTATACACATTTAGCAAGTGGTTGTGAACCGTACATGCGTCTTAATTATATTATATTAGGGCCTTGGCGTATATGGTAGGTCAACCCCGACATCACCCCCAGCCAAATATGATCTCAGTTGAGTGCTTTTATATATTAAAATCTCAAATTTAGACCAACCCAATCATGCAAATCAATATTAAAACACATAAGAAAGATTTGGGTCCTACCTTTTTTATTTTGATCCATACTGATAAATATGATATTAGATTTATGATAAAAGTGGCTAATAGTATAGCAGAACACACCCCGAAGGCCACTTTACCCCCGGGTTTTCGGAGGTCAAATAAACACCTGAAACAGTAAGGTTTAATAAGAAAAAGAAATAAGTCGACATAATAATATATCAATTTCTGAAATAGTTTTGTTTATTCGTGATAATGATATAAATGACAAATAAATCAACGTTTAGCCTACTTACCATGAACCACTCGGGCCAAGGTATCCCAAAAATGTACATGTGGCCATTCCAACAGCTGGCATCCCATAAGCCCCCAGCAAGAGTTTCCAATCGCAAGTGCCCAAGTTAACTCTTATCTCCTTGACAACCAGCAGGACAGCATTGATGGCAATAAAAGCCACTAGGAATGATTGGGCGAGGGTGAACTCCCCTAAGCCGAAGGCGTAAAGGATGCACAGGTATTTTGGAGGTAGTTCATCAAATACAATTATGTGACTATGGTCAAGGATGTCACTAATACTGTAAAGGAGATCACATATAGCCAAATGGATTGTTAAGCGTTCCCCCACCGTTTTTCTCCGGAAAGGAGAGCCAGTTTTAAATAAATATAGCAGAACACAAGCGTTGATAGCAATGCTAATAGAGACGGTTGTCATAGCCGCCATTTGGACAATATGTGAAGTATATTCATGACTATCGTGTGCGAAAGCGCTGGAAGTCTGCATTGTGGCGTTGGAAGAATGCATTGTGGCGTTGGAAGAATGCATTGTGGCGTTGGAAGAATGCATTGTGGCGTTGGAAGTCATAGTTATTATTGACATGCGGTTTAAATGTCCAGCTGCTTTTAATTGTATAGCTAAAAGAAATTATAAAGAGCATTAAGGTCTCATCTCGTCTCACCCATCCCTTTTTCATCAATTATGTAAAAATCGATGGTATATAAATTAGAACTTATCTTTTACCGTTCGTTAAATTCTTACACTATGCTTCCTGGTTCTCAATAAAAATGATTATTTTGATTGTCTAGATTTGATTGTCATTAAGTAAAATATTGAATGGCAATTAAACTTCGACACGACATTAAATTGTTGCCTTACCTTTCGATGGAATCCTACATTTCAGGAGTTTTACTGAATAAAATGAATATAGCAGCTTTCTTGGATGAGAACGAATTAAGAGAGTGAAAATATATCATTCTCACTCTTATATATATTCTGTAATATGAGCCAATCACATATATGGATTACCATCTAAGCTTCTTGGGGGGTTTCCTTCCCCGTGACTATGAAATCGGACGGTAATGGATATTATATTGGCGACAGAAAGAAAACAATCCCCGTATTGGGATTCCAGGATTCCAGAGAATCACAACACAGACATTGTATCAGCTTCGCTTCCCTTCCTTCGACTTTTTTTAATTAGTTATTGTTTCAATATTTAGACTTCCTATCTTCAGAGTTGGCGTAATTGATGGCTTAAAAAGTATCCCTTGGATCAAAATATGAAATGTTTTTGATCTCAAAGTTTAAAGCTGCACGACACATTTGGTTGCTTCCTGTCATATACTGTTCAAAGTAGCCTACTCTTGTTAGATCTCTCATAAAAAGAATAAAAGGACACCAGCACGTTTTAAAACTTATATCATTGACGGGAGGAACTGCAAAGGATGATTGAATGCTAGAATGGTAAACCCAGTGTCGACCATTTTGAATTACTGTATTTACCTATATGGTGACTTCTTATATAGTTTTTCATCGGCTGTACTTGGTACAAGAGTGTTTCTTAATTCTCAATACACACCATGCATTTTATTGCTCCTGTGACCAAGAAGGGGGCAGCACTTTCTATTGGAGCTAAGAAGAGACCCGGGTTTCACTACTATCTCTATTCCCTGCTTATATAAATAGCATGTCATTGTAATTATCAAGATTAAAAACTCGGAAGGATGTATACATTCATGGAATGCATTGGAATAATATCCCGGACAGGTTTTTGAGCATGTCTCATCCAAGATCTCCACCATTTCTTTAGAGATAGATATCTGACTGTATGTTTAATATTTCAATCGCAAGTATAATTAAATTTGGACCTCTATTGCTAATCTGTTGCTAATTACTTAGTCGCATAAGTATGACCACACATATGTTAATTTACTAATTTCATGAGCTCAATAAACTCTATTTAATACTCTATACTTTGTCATCGAATACATAGTTATATGTTTTGTGTAATTATTCCATGGGTTGTATATCCGACACATCCTAAACTGTGAAGATGTTGTGCCACATGCTTATATCATTATTTTTGTCAAATTATACTTGTGCACGCAACGCGCCTATCCCTTTTATAGTATCTATATCTATCTATATAGTATTTGTTTCCTTCTACAGAAATGTGATACATTTAGTTCGTTATAATTCTGTGACTACACCTCAAAACATGAACAAGATATTTCCCTAATTTCCCGCCGGCGATCCCGACGTTCCATATTATACGCGTACGTATCACTAGCTCTATCATGGAAATTGATGGCGAGTGTAGCGGGTAATACACGAGCAGGTTTTATTACCCGCTGTTTGAAATATGAGCGCCAATGCCTATGGCGTTCCATATATTATTACCGCTAGAAAGGTATAATAAAGACCAAAATTGTGCATTTATAGGAAAAGGATAATCATTTCTTCCTTAAATGTACTTTATTAGCGTTAAGTCAGTTTGGTTTTCATAAGTACATGCAATGTCTGACAGAGCAATATTTCTATATATCAAAAAACAATATATTTTACTTTTTATCTGAATTCTTACTGAATCTTTGAATGTATTTTTGTTTGGTACAAATATTTATTCAGGCTGGTTAACAGTTACAAAGACTTTTCAAAATAATTATATAGTTTTATTAATATATAGAGAGAGATTTCAGCTAGGAGCTGTATATGACAAGCTCAATATTCTTAAGTAAATCAGGCAATATTATGTCACATATCAATCATTCGCTCGTATTTATAGAGAAAAACTACGTTGCAACCAATCCCGTATAACACTGTCTTCCACTGATTCAGTCACAATATTCAAGCCCGCATTACATTTCTGAAATAACAAAATTCATGTACACACATGATTTACATCGCGACGCTATATGCTAGGCTAAAGTTATGTATGTTAAAGTTCTTTTTTTTTCTTTTCTTTTTTACAAATCCTTTATTTGTTAGGTTAGACAAGTTTTTTTAAAGGTTTCTGATTTTTGTTCTACTACTACCTTTCCTGTTAATTTATACCGTGCTCGCTTATTCATCATAGATCTTTGTGAGATCTAATACAAATTTGAAATCATACAATACATTTCTGCTTAAAGTAAATCAAATCAAATCAAACTTTTTTGCATGTAATCTAACGTAATTCTACTTGATATTGGCCTATAAGGCTTCAATGAGGCAGTTCCATGTCCATACCTTCTGTTGGTCCATACCTTCTGTTGGTACTGTTCCTATGTATACCAGCTAGCCTCATGGCATTGAATCTCTTTTTGTTATTGTGGAACAGATTTTTCCTGTGAATAAATGATCTTGCATTAAGAAAAATAAACTTATGAAATTGCACTTGTAGTTCTCGTGTTTTATCCCTGGCATAGTAGATACCTCATCAGGCTGTTTTGTAAAAACGGCCCCCATGCAGTGTTCGCATATTTCCCAGTGTCGTGTGCAACTCTGTCCACAACCAATATGCTTTCGGGCAGCTATAGAAAAAGTGAGTTATCTTATCTACTTCATCACAGTAGCTACATTTACTACTTTCTTTGATTTGGATTTGGAAGAGGTAGAGATTACAAGTTATGGTTCTGTGAAATATGCGGAACTGAAGGGACTGTACATCGTACCGCCGTACACTCATATAGTGCGTTTTGAAAGGGTCCTGCCACTCGAGCTCAGTCAGGAGATTAAAAGCATCATTTATGATTAAAGTTATTCTTTAAATAAATTTGCATGTGACGAAGAGGGGTTGAAGCTTCGTGACAGATATATTCCCAAAATAACTTTAGCCTACCTGTTCGCTCAGGTATACGAAGATTTCTGAGAGGGGATAGTCCTATAATAATGGAACCTGTCAAGAACGACAAGGGTATAAGAAAAACTAGCATCATTACTATATATGTTGCCAGCATCCTGGGAGTGTTGCTTGTTGTACTTTCAACGTATGAGTCACGATGTTGTATGCTAGAAAAAGACATGCATTTAATTACCTTCATGTGATGCACATAACCACAAGAAATAATTAGCATGAATACCGGTACCTGGACATAATTATGGTTGAAACATGCATGGTTTGGTAATGAAGACTGTGAATCATGTAAACTGATAGGGTTACCTAATACATGTTTTAAAAAGTATTATTATTCTGTACCACTATAGCCGATTCATATTCTTTAACTAATCATCACACATATATCTTTTATCTTAGTTGCATAATCAATTAATTCATGTGTCTTTCTGACGTTTTGGTGCTTTAATCCTTAGTCCTGCTTTTCGATCTGTAAGAAATAGCACTATTTTCCTGGCAAAAACCCAAACGGCTTCCTTCGACTGCGCATGCACATCTCTATAACTTGGTTAGATGAAGGTAGCGCCAACATTTTGTACAACATACGTCCAGACAGTTCCAAAGATCCAATGGGTGGATGGGTGTTGGTGTGTAACGAACTCACAGTGGGTACAGGCATCAGAGGATAGCAAACCGATCCTAGCAATCGCAAGGCGCATATTCCGTAAGTTATATTCATTTTCAATATATTTGCTCCTGCAGAATAGGCTGCGGATTTCATTTTTGATTGTAAAGTTTATCAAATGAAAATGAGATTGATATAAAGCTGACTTGACGATAAATTTGAATATTACATTTATATAAATGATTATGATAAAACTCATAATAAACCAATTAAACCAATCCTATCTCGATAGATTTTAGGAGAAATATTCAAAGAATAACAATAGATATTATGTTATTAAGACACATTTTCCCCCAGGAAATAGTGGAAAAGTCTTAATAATATTGAATCTGATAAGACAAAGTATTTCCATGTACGCCATTTTGCAGTTTTAAAAGAAAAAGTTATACTGTGCAGTTGATCTGTGATACAGAATTATCAAATATAATTATACATATTAAAAATGAATATCACCTGTGATTAAACCGAGTGTCAATTTACACGTGTATTTAAATATTTACTGTGGCAGCGGTCCCAGTTATCATGGACCCATGTGTTATATGAAGAGTTGTCTATCTTGGATATGGAATAGCTGTAGAATCATTGTAGGAAAATAAGAAGAATAAAGAGTAAGTCCAATGGCTAATAAATAATGATAATAATTAATGATAATCATTGGTCATAAAGTAGTTACCCACTGTTACGTCATTATTGCGTAACATGATGTAACACGTGTACTGGGAATTATGTTGGAAATATATTTCTATAAAAAGTATGCCTATTATAATTTTATTTATGCAGGTAACATAATATAATTTATGAGAGAGAACGCATGAAAAGATGAACTTCATACGATCTTCATACGTCATACCAAATATTTCAGTTCTTTTTCTAGATCTGAAAAAATAATGAAAAGATATTCTGCCATTAGGGTGCACCCTAATCAAAGAATATATCTTCATAGATATTTTGCCATTACATGGTCATGATCTGTCCTGTATAAACCACCGAACGCAAACAATGAATACGCTATAAGATATATAAAACATTAAAAGTTGAACATAATATACCACCATCATCCTTATTGCGTTACACAGTGGAACAATGAAAATAAATGGTAAATTCATCTCTGGAAGCCTTTCAGTGAATTTGTTCAGTCCATGATTATAACATGATTCTAGGAACAATGTTCAGAACCCAGAACTATCTGAGAGCGTCCCGTTTGTTTGACACCCATACGTCTGGATAACAACATGAATTTATAAATGGGAATGTGAAGACACCACTATGCCCTTCCTAGATGTGAACGTGTTTCACGTATCTATTGAAGCAATCAGTGCTACAGGCCCATTAGAAAGATTTTAAATATATCCCAGTTTAGACATTTAAAGCGATTAAAATAGCAAAGCTACTGCATGATCATAGGCGGTTTCCAAGTTTTTTGTCTAATGGGGGAAAGCAAAGCACTAGCTGCAATGGAAGAAGATTCATCCGACCATATCCAGGTCAGTCACGACATATCATATTACTAGTATGTAAATGTTGTCCGCGGAGAACTTTGCTTTGTGAATCTCTTTGTCCGTATATATATTATATAATTATGCCATTGTATTCTATTACTGGAAAATCAAGTTTATTAATAGCTTTAGCGCTAATTCTCTTGCCGGTTGCCGAAGATTCTCAAAATATATTGTTACCATTATGTGATTGGTGGAATCATTTGTATTATGAAAAATATGCGATTCCCATACAGTAAGTTTGAACTAGGAGTATAGCCTACATGTTGGCATGATGCACGTTTTACTACACGAGGGCAAACAAAGGCCAAGGGTGAAGCATTCCGGAAAAGAACCAATGTATCAGCCACCCTTCCCATGAACGTTTTAGCTTTCCTATTCATATTCAAAATTAACCAATTAGAAAAAGTTCAAATCAGGCAGATGGAAGAAAAGCTGTGTGACACGACAAAAGTAGAGAATGATAGATCTATTGCCCTCTCCTATGACTGCAAATATGGTGAGACGGTTCGTCTCACCATATTTGCAGTTTACCACATGAAAGTTCAGTTGGAATTATATAATTTCCATATTGGCAAGGAAAAAATATTTCTTTTATTAAATAGTTCTACATAATCCTTCTCCTAACGCTTTTTTACTAACTGACACAAGAATTGAAGGTATTGCATATGATTATCTCCTTCCTATATATCGTTACAGTCAGAAAGTGTGTCCGTATGTTGTACTCCTATACGTATTCTCCTGCAAGGGGACTGTTGCATAAGTATTACTCACTTAAGATATTCCTTGCTAAGTTATGTTTCCTTGCTTAGGTAGGATATTCCTACTATAGGAATGAAAGCTGAAAATCTTCTGTATATAGTAGAATTCTTCCATGAAAGTTCCTTACCAGCTGCTTAGCAATGAGAAGTGGCTAAGGAAGGAAAATCTTAAGTAAGGAGTTGGTAGGCAACGGGTCCCATGTAGCACTCAATGTAACGACACAAAAACAACTTGGCCATTGGATATCGACATTCATACTTGACACATTCTAAATCATTCCCTTCTACCTGTGTACCAACCATGCCGTTTCCCACGGCTTGCGAGAAAGCACTAGGATATTTTAAAGACTAATGAGACAATCTATCACCGAAGGTCTGACATTGTAAATAATTAAAGTCAATTTCGAATAATACGCATTCACTTTATAAGCCATAAATAGAATATACCCGCTAACGTTATGATGAGATGAGCATAGATACATTATCTAGCAGTAATTCATCTGAAATATGCATATCTGATTGTAAACCCTGGATTTCATATATTTTTTGTAAAATATATTTATTTCAGGCAAGTATACAAAACAATCTCACTCTTGCAAGTGGTTTTCATCATGTCCTGATATTGTTCATATTACATAATGTGTTATGTAACATTACGTAACATTGTGTAACCTCATTATCTATCTAATTATCACCTATTAATTATATTACCTCATTATTAAAATCGCTAGTTATACTTAGCTACCCAGTACTGTGCAAGTCTACTTATTCATGCTAAGCCATAGGTATTACGTAAGGGCTCCGCCCCCTACTCTCTTACCACATCCTGAAGGAACATGTGTACAGATTCTAGTTCATTAAATCAGTTGCTTAGTTCTTCTCACGAAGACCACACGTTCGTTTGCTAAATGTGGAATTGAGGACATAAGATAACAATATAAAAAAGTGGTTTACCAAGTGTGTCACAAGTGTTCAGACACAAAAATGTTAACATTATTGATTTGGCTTTCCTATTCACATTCTGGTGAAAAATAGCTGAAAGTAAATGAAAGAATGAAACATATATCTGAGTACTGCTGATAACTATACTTAAGTTCGTTTGGAAATATCGTGCTTGACGCATCCTATAGGAATTATGATTCATTTCTTTTTAGGCCATTATGGGAGGCAGGACAGGTTTTTGGTTTCTCGCTATGGGAATTGGCCTACTGTCCACAGTGGCAGCTCCACCGCCGCCGATGGGTAAAGGGCCGAGCCCATTTATGCCAGGTAGACATTTTTCTACCATATTTGTTATCATATGGTGTCTATTTAATAAAAGGACAAAAATGTAGCAAACATCTATACTGTGCTGACAATTTCCACATACACACAGTCGGTACTATTGTCTATAGGGCCTATAGTTCATAGGCCCTATAGTTCGATTCACTAAGCCGATTCTCATGCAATTCTCACAGAATTTAGTGTAAAAGAGTCTTCTGCGGCGCATGAGAATCGGCTTAGTGGACTAGGCCCTTATGTTGATATTTATGTTGCATGTGTCTACTTCATAATTTCCTTTTTCTTTTTCAACCGTATGCTCTGAAGTGATAAGGAAATATTCACACTTCACATCTTCACATATATACTAGTAAATTCCAAAAAATCCTGCTGCATTGTTGGTAAATTATAGCCTACATGTGTATATATATGCTAGCACGACACACATATATGTGTATTCGGAATTGCACCAGGATAAAAACAAATTTAAGTCGATATAGTAATTAAAATGAACAAAACATTTGCATTGCTTTCATGACACTAGCAATGACCCCATGTCGTGAGCAGCACGAACGCGCGGCTAAACTCCTCATGGATCATCTTTCACCAATAGTGGAACTGCCTAGGTATGTATCATATAATTATACTTTTAGATAGATATTTCCCACGCTAGGTAATTATCAATATGTTATGATCATTACATCAACAAAACCAGAAACCTTTCACTTCTATCACCTATCACAAATATCGCAAGATATGGCTGTAAAATGGTGTCAAGAACGCTTCATGTATGACATAGTTAAAAGATGCCAAAGGGTTTGACGCAATTGTTACAGGTGTGATATGGATGGCAATTACCAAGAGATGCAATGTGTTGACCAGCTGGGTGTGTGCTATTGTGTTAATACCACGACAGGTGCCAGGAAATCAGGCCCATATTACGAGCCAATGCTCATGTGTCCAGGTGAGATCGTACTTCCTCACACACCGTATTCGAACACAGACATGTGTTGAATTTTATTGAATTGAATTGTAATTAAAGACAGTTCTAAGAAAGGAATATAGATGTCATTCATCAGAGATATACCCAACGCGTGAAGATTACGGAATCACTATGTATAAGTTAAATAATATGTTACGGCGATCAAGCACATAATCCGGCATGAGAAAGAACACCTTATATACTAGTGTCTTAAAGGAACAATTAAAATGTATTTCACGTTTGTTTTTCCAGCTATCTCTTCGGAAGCAAAACCACCAATGGACCCTAAATTAGGTAATAATGACAGTTCCTGATTTAAAAATTCATTAAGAGCAAAGTCAGATTAGCAAGCAGGTACTAGCTGTAAATGATCCCATTCACTCTAAAAAAGAAAAGGTTCTCAGACATTTGTATTAAAGGTTGTCCCCCAGGAACCCAACATTCACAAATGGTTCACGGAAGAACCAACATAATTATATATTTAAAATGTTGGTGGAACAGCTCTGGGGTGTGGGATAGAGTAATGAACCAGTAATTCTTAGAGTGTGGAGGGAATGAAATAGTCTAATCAATTTAACCGATAGGTGATGGCGGTATTCGTTTTATAATGTACATTGATGATCATGAACAAATGTTTCTCCCGAGGTTGCTTGTTGCAGTGATGACTGTTGGAGTGATATTGCCTAACACATTTTTCAAATTCAGTTTGTTCGAATGGAGCTACACCTAAAGTCTGCTCTCCAGCCGCTTGTTTTGAAGAGATTTGTCCTCTTTATGGCGTTACACACTGTCGTGTTGACCCATGCTCCGACTGCAAGCCCATGTTCTACAAAGCTGATGGGATGATGATAAGAGACTGTGCAGCTGCTGGTAACGTCTCCCATATATTTTATAAATTATTGTGACATTCTCAGGTATTTATAAATAAAGACGTTTGTAATTGTATTCACCTACATAATTATATATGCATCTAAAAAGGTATATTGACATTTCTTGTTCAGTACTTTTAACTTGTTGAATAACTCTCCGGCACAATAATGCTAAGTATACTAAATGTTCTTTTCTTCATCAAGCGACATCATGTGATAAAGCGGTGATGAAAAAATTTGCAAAGGTTGTGATGGATTTGAAGGAAGACCCCCATATGTTTGAATGCACTTTCAAGAAGGTTATGCTTAAACTGACTGGAATGGGCCTGATCGTCGGTAAGACCTGTTTCCTCCTTTATGAATATTCCCACATCTTAGGATAATGCAAAGCCTTCGAGGTTATGATTCAATGATACTATACTAATCGATATCAAACAAGGTTTAATTTAAGGAGAAAAACAATGGCATTCTTGATAACCTAAATATACATGTTATGATCCCGATCATCTTTTATCTACTTACAAAATTTGATTATATATACTACTTGTGTATTAAGATCTAATCATATTAAGAATCTGTAATAATATCAAGCAAGACTTGAGAATCTAATAATATCGAATGTCCTATCCAGTAATGAAAGTCGAGTGCATAGGAATAATGATGCTCCCGATCCGTCTCCTGATCATGTCTCTAACATGAGTGTCACTGTCAGCGAAATAATTTGCTGTTTCAGGATTTTCTGTTCCTCCGCCCATGAACCTATTGATGCTGATCCAAATGTCTCTCAGCGATTGTCATTCCTGGAGGAAGTGTACTGCTCCTCCAGGCATGTATGGGCCACCTCCAGGTATGGGTGGGCCACCTCCAGGCATGGGTGGGCCACCTCCAGGCATGGGTGGGCCAACTCCACGCATGGGTGGGCCATCTCCAGGCAACGGTTTTCCACCTCCAGGCATGAGTTGGCCACCTCCAGGCACAGATGGAAAGCCAGGAATGGGAGGCCCGCCCCCAGGCGGGGAAAAAATGTGGCCCCCTGAAATGATGGAAGATAAGGCTGACAAGCTTATGAAAGTCCTTGGGTGCATAATGATAGCAACAGACGTCTACAATATTTCATTCGAGCAAGTAATCGACCGCATTGCGATGAAACTCAGACCTGCCACTGGTAGGAAAGGCAACATTATTTTACTTTCTTTTATTAGCGTCATATTCTAAAGAATATAGTTTGAATTGTGTTCAAGTATACGGTACATCGAATTCTTACATATATATACGCGTTAAATAACATTAATTTTTACGTTATTGAATTATTTAATGCCTCTTATATTTTTATTTGACATTTAGCTCAGTTGAAGCCAGGGAAATGTCCCATGATGATAATGGGAAGTGGTGAGGGCTGCATTCAAGGGGATGACTTCACATGCGGGCTCGCAGAGAAGTGCTGCCCAGACTCCAGTGGAAACCATGTTTGTAGCGATCCTTTACATTGTGAGTGTCATTGGTGTTTTCCTCCAATGTAATATTGTGTTGTGAAATAATAGGGGATTGAAATGAAATATGAAATAAAAACCAGTAAGACCAGCTTCATGAAATTTCACGCACATACAGAGACTAGTATGGGCTATTGATTGATCAAGAATGCTTGACCTTGGATGAAGCTAGGGCAAGGTCATTTATTTCAAAGTCAAAGTATGGAGTTTTCAATACTTTTCGACAAATATTGAAAAACTCCATATTTCGACCTTGAAGAAATGACCTTGCCCTTCATCCAAGGTCGAATTCCCTTGAGAAATAAATAGCCCACATGCAGTGGTCTCTGTATGGATGTAAAGTTTCCTGATGGTAGATAATATGATTTTTATCTTATAAGCCGATTAAAAAAATGACTAAATTTATACAAAAAATATATTTGGTTGCCATGGTAACATGTGAAAAACTCAAAATTCAACTACGCACTATAGATTTTTAAAATGGGCATACTCAAATTGTCCAAAACCCTCATTTTCAGTATTATGCCCAAAGATACTTATAGATTCTCTCATTTTATTGATTTTTCACTATAATTATTTGCCCCCTTTTCCCCACCTAATCAGTTGAATTATCCTATAGAAGTTAATACTTTTCCTGCAGTAATATCATAAAAACGACAATAACTCTTGTAGAATTGGGTCATTGAAGATAATTCTTTTAGGATCTGTTGGCTGAGTTCTCCTCTATTAGATATGCAAAGTTCAGGATTACAGAATGTTTTTCTGACCCACATTAGAGTAAAGTTCCTGAAGTAATATGCGACTAGCCAAATTTGGCTGAAAAACGATTTCCAAGGTACCTTCGCGTTTTGGGAATTTGCCCTAAACGCCTCACACTGCGAACACCTAATGTTACAGATCCTTATAGCTGAGGTTCTAAGCTTCAATTTGATACCATTATGTCATTTGATACCCATGGTGGTGTTTTTAGATTGATGTTATCATCAATCTAATTGTCTTGTAGCCAAAAGTGCCAATCACTCTAATCTGATAATCTGTGTGAGCTGTGTGTGAGCTTAGATATGACATCAGGCGAGCCTGCCTTAGCTATTCCACTTGATCAGTCATACATTTCTGCTCCGCCCATGCACCACCCATTTCTCAACTCCCCCATACTCCACTCCACTCTGGCACATGCTCCCTGCACCATATTGCCCCCTCTAGTTATTATGTAATAACTAGTTATTATTTTAATAACCCTCACCCTTACCCAGTCATGGTTGGGTGCACACTGACATTGTGGCTCTATCCCTCCCTTGCCTTCCAGCTCTCTCCCTCCCTCCCTCCCTCCCTCCCTCCCTTGCCTTTCACTCATTACCCCAATCTCTCTTTCTCTTTCACTCTCTGACTTTTGCTATACATATTATTCAATGATGTCACGGCGCTGGCCGCGGCTCGCCATAATGTGTGTCAAGGCTTGTTAGCTGGACATGTGTGCTCCAAGCCTCGAAAATGCTGTTTTCTGCCCATTTTCACCTCCGAAAGTTTTAGCAAATGTAATATAAAGGATGCTGATAGGTTCGATTTTCATTTTTTAGTGTGTCATGATGGAATAATGAGCACAATCGCCATTCTCCACCATTTGAAACGGGTAAGCCTGTCAATCTGGTGCCTCTCGCTCTCTGTGTAGCCACACGGTATGGCAGCCAGTGAGGATAGCTGCTGACTGGGGTGACATCATGTGAATACTATGTATAGCAGTAGCAATCTGGCTTACCAAACTTAATTCTTTTAATACATCTTGGGTCCTCTCATCCTGGATATCAGTGTGAAGAATCTGTTGATTCTGATATCAGGAGATGGGATCAGAATCATGCTGGTAATGGCTGGGAGGGGGAGGGGATGGCGTTTAGGTGTGAATTCAAGGGTAGACCATGTGTGAATTAAAGTGGCAAGTGTGAGAAATAAGATACCTCATATGCAAAGGTGTTAAAGGGACCAACAGTATTACATGGAGTGACCAGTCATATATGGGATAGGGATTTCATATTTTCTGTCTCCCCTTCCTCTCCCTCCTACTATCCCTCCCTCTCGAACTTTACATTTAACTGACATCAATCTCTGTTTCCCTTGAAAACGCAATCTTCTACATTAACCGGAAATAAATAAATAAATGTAAACTGATCACTGTTAACTATTTCTTGTTTCATGCATGGTACCTCATATTTTTGGACCCATTGCTGCTCCACTATTAGGAATATATTTCACATTTATAAATTCTTTATATTCGCAGTTAGTGTCGGATTAATGATGCCAATGTGTCTACCTGATGGAGATCCATCTCACGGCGGGTTTGAGTACAAGCAATGCTTTTCTATACACGGAACCTATTGTGGATGCGTTGACAGAACTGGCGAATTCATCCCCGGAACCATTCGCGAAGGTGGCGATATCAGCTGCGGTCGAAATGGTATAAAGGATTATTATTTGTTATGCATTTCTTTGTCGATTAGTATACTGATCAAGGCCAAGACTCGCTCTCTATAAACCACATAAATCAACTCAATGATTGTGGTTAAATTATATCAACTGTGCCCTTAAATATTTATGTATAAGGAATAACGCACTATTTAGATCGAGCTCCTGCTCGGAGCTTCTCGTAACCGGGTGGTCTAGTGGCTCCCCCTAAAATGTATGTTTGGGCATATCATGAAATAATAAAACCCACCTTCTCACCTTTCAGGACTTATCTCAGAACACGAGACAAAGCTAGGTAGGCGAATGTATTCATCATCTCTAATTAATAACGAATTTTATAGGAAAGGTATTATTAATTGAATGTAACCGTGACTTATGACGGACAACTATGTAAGCAAACTCGCATGCAAGTTTATCACTAATTTTGCTTGTTGTAGATATTCTAAATTGTATTTCCAGTCACATGTCCGGGGAACAGGGAGCCAATGTCATGCAAAGATTCTTGCCACAAACTCGTTGATTGCAAAGGCGAGGTGAATTACGCCTGCATTGCTGATATGTGTAACTGCACAAATACCTACTATTTAAAGCACGATATGCCTGATATATCTAAAGGTGCCTTATCGCTCGAGCTGCCCAAATCGTACGCTCCCTCATTTTTAGCCACAAAGCAATCATTTAAGACAGTAGTTAGCTTCATGAGAGGCGAGGCGGAACAAATGTTTGGTCCCATGATGTCTGGTCCTGGTGACATGCGAGGTCCTCCTCCAGGTGGGCGACATCCTCCTCCTCCTCCAGGTGGAAACCGGCCTCCTCCAGGTGCTCCTCTTCCAGGTAGACAGATGCCTCCTCCACTCCAACTATTTGGAAAACCACCTGAGGGGCAGATACAACTATTCCACAGGGCATATGAATTATTCGCATACAAGGACTTACTGCCAGCAATTCTTTCTCGTGTTCAGGCCATGGGCAACTTTAGTACACCTGATGATATGCGAATGGCACTCGCTCAAATTTGGGAGGTATTTGGACGAAAATCTAACAAAAACTATTGGGAAGATATGGGTCCCCCAGATATAGATATGATGAAAAAGAAGAAAATTGAACATTTGAAATGCACAGGTTGGTCGTTGTTTTCGATATTTTAATGTTAACTAATATATTACAATATTATATCGTGAAATTAAACAAACTAGGGATATTTAGTAATTAAATCTTGTTCAGACATGACACAGTTTCAGAACCATCAGGATTTTACTTATCATATATGTTTATGCTTATTATCCACAGTATTAATTCACCAATAATCTGTTGTTGTGTTCAAATTCTTAATATATATATTCTTAAGTCCATCTGTATTTTTTTTAGCTGCAGTTACTCGTCCGGATATCTGCATGACTAACCCTCCCATGGACGAAGATTGCAAGGACGAATTTGGCCGAGATCCAATGTTAGGAAAGGGGGGCATGCACCCCTCGGAATATTTCTATTATAACAGGGAAAAGAAAGTATGTGAGCCGAAATCCTACAAGAAACGTATATGCATGAAAGGGATGAATGTCTTTTCTGACAGAGTAAAATGTCTTATGGCCTGTGCAGGTGAGGGTTGTTATGAATTTCTCCATGACACAAATTCATATTTCCATACATGTATACATGTGTGTGTTCTATTGACGATATGATAACATTGCTATCTTTATCGCTATTCGCTATGATGTTTTAACTTTTAATGCATAGTTATTACTACTGGAAATATATTGCTTATCAGGTGATATTTGTCCAGGACGAAAGGAATTGTCTATTTGCCCGACCTACACTTGCAACAAGACAGAAACATCGTGTCAGACTCTGCCTAAAGATGCTCACTGTTACATAAATCCCTGCACATGTAAACCTGAATTTTACCATCCAGCCACCAGGAAAATGATTAACTGTGCAGGTAAATTATGATCATCATTATCTACTCATGAACGTTTTGAATCAGTTTCTGGTACATTTGAAATATTTATTTACTGGAATCAAGCGTGATAATTGCAGTACAGGCAGGATAAAAAGGAAAGAAGATTAGGTTACCCATTTCAAAGTACGAACTGCCTCTATTCCAGAAATGGGTATGTGCATGAGGGCCAAGGCAATGGCCATTAACCGTCACCGCGAGAGAATGATGGGCAAGTGCAAACCTAAACCGCCCTTTGGAATGGGTCCAGGCATGGATGGAGGGATGAGACCACCAATGGGTGGACCAGGTATGGGTAGACCAGGAATGGGTGGACCAGGTATGGGTGGACCAGGTATGGGTGGACCAGGTATGGGTGGACCAGAAATGGGTGGACCAGGAATGGGTAGACCAGAAATGGGTGGACCAGGAATGGGTGGGCCAGGAATGGGTGGGCCAGGAATGGGTGGGCCAGGAATGGGTGGGCCAGGTTCGGATATGAAGCGTGAAGGGCCGATGGGAAAACGTAGACGAGGCATTCTGAAACATCTCGATGAATTAGCTGAAACTATGTCACCAGATGACCTAACATGTAGGGGTGAAGCTATCCATCCTAAGCAATGTGCTTACGGAGCGTGTTGGTGTGTTAATCCCTTAGGACGCCCCATTGAGATGAAGATGGACATGAAACAGGATGGAAACACTAAAACTATGGACCTTAAATGCCGTGAGTGTCCACACTAACGGTATTCCATAAATTATGCCTTTATTTGTCGATTTAAATTAATTAGCATCTTTCATCTTTCGCCACTTTTGTTTCCCATTGGTGGACAATACCTGATATGTGATCTATTTCTAATGAATTGTACCATTTTATTTTGTTGACAGCCGAACATAACCTTGAAAATGTACACATGACTCTGCGATTTAATGGCACCCTATCAAGAGTGAAGGACCAATCTGGAATGAAGAGGTTTGAGTGAAATGGCCCTACTATTCTTTACCAATTTCCCCCCTACATTCCAAATGACTTCGTATAAATCCCACTACTTAGTTATGAATTATCCCACATGGTTAATAAAATCTAATATTATAACACTATGATGATAAACTGACTTAATCATAAATCAGAGCGCATCAGTGTATTAAGATCCACGGTAATTTAGATCATTCCCACATTATTTGAACACAAATAAACCACCACTCACTCACAGATTTAATCTTTGATGAGATTTGAAGCAGTCCATAGTAAACTGACGTGAACGGCCGATATTGACTTGGTAATGCCCTTGTTATTTTGTTTTATTTTTATACTTCTGAATTTCTTTTCAATGAAGGAAAGTTAAAGATGCAATAACGAAATTAGCAAAAGGTGTGATAAAGCCAGAACACATAGAGATCACCAATGTAAGTGGACTCTTGTATTGTGTTATATCATATTACGCAACTATGACCTAATGGTGATTAACCACATTATAATTAATGATTTATTTATATATGATCTATAATAAATCTAATTACCGTTATTGAATTAATTGAATTGATTTGCCCTTACCTGTAGCCCAGCATTTAATCTTTTAGAGCTTCCATTTATCAAGCTCCGTCTTCTCCTTTATTAATGCCTTTCCCTTTGTGATCTTATGATACTGTATGATAATACATCTTTACTAGCTGATGGAAGGAAGCATCGTGTGTAACATGGTTATAAAATCATATGCTCCAATGAAAACGGTATTAAACGACATGGCCAACATTAACAACAATATAGAAGAGGGCAATTTGTTAGTAGAACACGAACAGTTCATAATGATTGTCATGGAAGAGGGCACAGAGATGGAAATGGTATTTGTGCCAGTGCAAGAAAAGGATAAAAATACTTACCGCGAACCCGAACGCAATATGAAGGAAGGAATGGCCAGAGTATTTGGAAAATTGACCAAGACTGAACTTATTCTTATCATACTTGTGTGTGTCTTTGGCTTGCTTTTGCTAATCGGATTGGCCTATGCGGTAAGTTGTTAGTGATCGAAAACGTAAGTAAAGTTCCGGGCTGGGAAAGATGTACGGTTTCCTCCTGACTTTTTATAAGCTGAAATAATTTAGTTTTGAGACATGATATTATTATTGCTGCCTGGCAATCCCAGTTACCGGTATCACTAATTTGACCTCAATGAATTATTGAAAGAGACTATTGAAATATCGTTATATCATAACAACAGTATAACTATAATAACAGACCAAGTTCACATGAAGAAGGGCTCGTGACTAAATAAACACCAACATCTTTTATTTGCCTACGATTTGATGCAATTAATCATAAGGATACGTTCATTGACAAGGATGCAATAAGGATGAGGATTAACAATACGATATAATCGGGCTGTGATTAACTATAACTCATGCAGCGACTAATTGTATGTTCCAGATCTATATTCAATAAATCTGTTAATGCCTGCTGTATGAATCAACTTGAATGCCTCTGCTCCCAGCCTGGTACTTTACTAAAAATAAATTACTAGTTGTTAACTCAATCCCATCAGTCACTCTAATACTTCGTTTGCATTTTGAATCTTGTGTTTTTTACAGTGTTGTAAGAAGAAATCGGGCGAACAATACAGAGATGCTGAAAGATCTGGGAGCTCGGTAAGATTGTGGTTTGTTTAAATGTTTCAATCTCAGCATCCATGATGATATCTTCACGTTCACAATCAAAAGATCTGACTGTGACTTGTGTAGCTTATATCTTTTTAAGGATGACTGAAGTTCCCTACATAGATCCGAGTACTATGATGATCCATAGCTGTTTATTCTGTTACATCAAAATGATTTAAGCCGTCACATAATCACTGATGGACTGGTATCAATTTTAACTTGTAGAACCAGAGTTACGTGGTCGAAAAGAAAATGCATTTGTAGATGGGAGAAATGGACTAATCATTGACATAAGGCATGGTACTGGCAACCTTATTTAGTCCATGTGAAGATAGAGAGGCGTAGCTAGACGTAACCTCATCGGATAGAATAAGGCATCTAAGAATGCATGCATTCTACCCCCAAGAGCCACCAATAAAAATACTCCCACACTTATACACGCCAGAATGCATGCTCATCATCACAGCTTCAAGGAACGCATAGAAAATCTCAGAGGAAGGTCCCAGGAAGAACGTATACATGTAGTGATTAGCGTACGTATATGTAGTGATTAGCGTACGTATGTAGTGAAGGGTCGAAAATGGCATACTGCCTTATCAATACATTCATCAAACAGGGTAGAACAAATTCTAACTATTTTATGGTTACTACAAATATGCCAGGGCACTGCAAAGTAAAGGACAGAACACACATTGACACTTGCAATGGATTTATTATTTTTGAATGTAATACATCATCACGATACCGTTGTGGAACAATATTTAAATGTATATCGTTATCTAATTACACTTAACATTGCCTCTTATCTACCATTTCGTCTCATACATACCAACAAGACTGTTTAGTGCATCAATAGCGAGACTTATCATGGACACTTCAAATAAAAATAACTCGAAGAGTGAATACTTCAGTTCAATATTCCATGGGTTTACGAGTATCACAGGAAATGGTCACCAACAATACAACCATCTATGATTTTCTTGCAGATCAGTAACGATAATATAACAGTGTGGAATGGAATAAGACATCTTGCCACATAGCACATGAATAAACAGATATATTCCATGTGCATTTAATTACCATAATCATTGTCAAAACAAACATTAGAACGATCATTTCGCTGACAGCACCGGCTAACATGCAGGAATGTAGAGGGCATAGAAAGGTGCACGAGCCTGTAACATTTCAACAACTTTACCCAAACAATCAAGAAAATCAGTAACAGGGAGGCAGATTAAGAGAATACAATTATCACAAAATCAGCATGGAATTCATTGGCAGATTAGAGGACTGTGATGTCAGAGACTGTATTGACTTACAAAAGAATGTATTACAATTTATTAAGATTTCCCTCGCCTCGCCTTCCCACCCCCACCCCACCACCCCTATGTCCCACTTGTATTTGTATCAATGAAACCATCATCCCTCTAAAGTTTTGTAGCGATATACTACTCAAATTCATTATATAATTTGTATCCGAATGATAATGGGCAGTGGAATTACTTGCTTGTATTGTATTGTTTAGTTCTAATTCTTAAATTAGTTCTTTGTCTCATCTTGCCACATGCATGTACCTATAGTATTTGTCTACACCAGCTTTTTACGCAAAAATATTGTTTACATTTCAATGTCTCAGTGCATTGTATTCAATTTTGTAATTCAAAGTTTATAGAAATATATAATTATATTACAATTCGTCAAAAATAGATGTTATGATAGGCACGATCACGAAGAAATAAACTAACAGTCAAAGCCGACCAAAAGCCTTTCAGTGTTTTCCTTTTTCTTCTATCTCCAAGGAAACTAACACCTTTTACTACGGATATGTCATGTTTCCGACTTTGCAAAAATGGGTATATTCACCCACCTGTAACATGATGAAGAGGTTAAGATTGTAAATGCCTACTTAATAAACAGATGAAAAATTGCTGTAATTATAAAAGCCCTAAATGTTGATGTCAATGTTCATTGTGGGTCAGGTCGGAAGGGCCCAGTGTTTAACATCTTCTCGATTAAATCATATTGTTGTAATTGTTTCACCCTTAATGTATTAAAAGAATTCGCAGTCATTACCCTATAAGCGCTTTGAGAATATAATTTATCCAGGGATACCGAAAGCAGTCTGTGTATTGGTGATCACATTCGACAATCGTCTCTGTTACTAGTCACAGTTTGACATGATCAAATTAACACAAAACTGTTAAAAAATGTAGACATGTCGCAATCTTAACCTCGTTACAGTTTAGCACATAAATATTGATGTTATTTACATGCACCTCCTCATGGAGTCACGACTCATTGATCACATGCAGAACAAAAGCCGATATATATAGTATGAAATCTTATAAAGATATTTCAGTAGTATACGTCATAATGCAATATTCTTAAGATGCATTATCAGGTGCAGTGTGTTAACTGGAAATGATTTTGGCATTAGGCTATACTGTGCTTCCGTTAATCTTCTATAACAGCATAAGAATCTATGCACAGCGCTTTATATAATTTGTGACGCAAATGTATTTGTGTAACTTATAATTCCTTGTTGAGAGTCGAACCACATTCAATATATTAGTGCCGATTAGATTCAACAAACAAGAGCGGGTCTGCAAGCATTTTGAACCATGAACAAATGGTAATCGCATTTATCATATAATTGGTAATTGTCACATGATCAACAAATTATTCTAAAACTTGATATTGAATTCAGTTCTTGAATTCTCAACTCCCACCATAGGCATTCTTCATATTTATTATTTGCCATATTATTTTCCCTTCAAAATGCAATAACTTACATGGTTGTATCTAAAATCAGTGCAAGGTGGGTGGTGTAACCGCATTAACAAGATATCATATGGTAAAAATATAGGTGTTACTTATATCTGTAGAATATACGTGTGAGATTTTTTTTGTAGTGATTTCGAAATACATAGCGATGAAGATCATCCTCCTACATTGTTAAGTCCACCAATGAGTCACATTTTTACAAGAATATCTCACAATGGAAAACACAATGGAGCGGAGGGCCTCTATATATATATAACACTTGAGCTAAATGGTTGCACCATTCTACCACGGAGGGGAAACAAATCTCGTTTCTCCATATTGAACCGGCCAATGTTTCAGTGTCCTTTTTAGCAAGCCATAAGTCAGTGTTCCGGGATGTTGGGCTCATGTAGCAATAATAATTTCAATACTTGTGCATTAGCTGTTCGTTACAGCCAACATTCAATTGAGTTGCAATCGCGGGTGAACAGCTCCGTCTTTACTTAAGTCTCCAGATTCTCTGGAAAGCGCCACGTAACACCATATAGAAACAATTAAGAACCTAGATACTTCCTTCGGTGGTCTCGTCTAATGAAGAAGGATTCTGATAGATAAATAACTCAAACATCAGAAAGGTTTGCATGAACCAAGCATGGCGTTGAAGTGACATAAAGGAAACCCTTTTAAAGGAAATGTTGAAATAAGCGACAATAAAACTATTTCTAACCAACTTTTAGTCGATTGTGGATAAAGTAGTTACATAAATTCAAATGAATACTATTGACACATTGTTGGAGGGCACGGACGGGGTTAATAAGTCTGAAAACATGCAGTCGGTGGGTAATGTTTAAGTCAAAGGCGGAGAAGACAGCTCAAATCTATATTGGCCCAGATAGTTCATTCAGTTCCTTGGCTCTGTTGACAGCTGATATGTATGTGCTCTTCATTTTGGATGCACTAGACTGGATGTCTCAGAAGCCGGAGTCAAAATCTCTGAGTCGCTACGGGCATCTAATCCTGCATATTGTCCAGCCTCGTCCAACTCTTGTTTCTCCAAGAATCTGATGCATCTATAAACGGAAATCAGGCGAAAAATGAGTCAAAGGGAAACATTCTCAATACAAGGATTAGGTGTGATAGGAACAATGTGGAAAACAGCAAAGGGAAATCTATGTCTGCCTTTGCTTTGTTAATGTATTGGAACAGTATTCTTCGCAATAACGGGGAAATATTTATGGTCCTTTTTTTAGCATCCACTTCAATACAATTTGTTCGAACAAACATAATAACATAAACATTATGCACACGATAATTTCAAAGTCACACTTTGAAACGAATTTCACACAATATGGACTAACAGGTGTCGTCAGTTCAGCGGATAAAAAAGGAAAGCTGTAACCTCATTCTACAGCCCTGCATGTCTCTACTTGTTTACTGATTATAAACGACAAATAGTATGCAAATTATAATACGACAATAATTATTATTGTCTGCTGAATCCTTGGAGAAAACAGTATACGATAGTAGATGTACAGTTGTCAACCTTTTACTAAGAACCGCGATAAAAAGAAAGTACGTAATTGTAAACTAACGTCATATTATTAAAGAATCAGAAATATGTTTATTATCAATCACATGTGTTTGAAGCGACACTTACCCTAACAGAATCAGTGGTAGAATGAGTAGCCCTCCAGATACCATGAACACTGTGCCTGCCCATAGTGGACTGGTACCATAAAATATGGCATTAAGAACAACTGGTCCCATGAAAGAAACGATGCTTTGTGCACTGTGGACGAGGCCGTAGACCGTACCTGCAATTCATAAGAAAATACACTTATAAATATGTTGTATTCTTCCAATTGCTTTGCGTTAAGCTCTTCCTCTTTAGGATTAATATCGCGTTTCTATATCTTAATGACATTTTTAGACCTGACCAAAACAACTATAGATAATTTCCATCAGGTCCAACACCATACCTTTTCCGTTAAGAGTATTCTATTGAAATTAATTTGAAATCCCAATGAAATAGTCTTTTGATTCAGAGGTGACAACTTTATTTTTAAAAATCGATAACCAAGTAGCGGTACCTTGTTCATCCAGACCGACTTGTTGGGATACAAGTGAACGTCCAACTGCAAATGGGGTCAGATGGAACATCTGGGTGACACAAGCTAAAATAATGAAAGAAAGAGATCCGAAATGATTAACAATTCTAAAGTACATTTTATTCCATGATTCGTCAGTGAGAGTGGCGGAATCGGTTATAAGCAACGGGCCATAAATGAGCTGTACTTCTCGAGTATCAAAAGTAGGCAAAATGAAATCATAAAATAAAACTAAGAATACCATAGTGTGATGCAATGCGAGTATAGTCCACCTTGTACTCCATATTATGGTATTCTTAATATATATTCTTAATACGCGGGGAATTGCTCAAAGATCGTGGCCATCCATTAAGTGATCCTTCAAGATATTAATGTATAGTCTCTATACATGTATGTAGATGTATATGGTATTGCATAGTCAGGCACGCCTGGCTCAAAGTACCAAAACCATATACTACTTACGACGGGGCGCTACACAACCTTTATGTGTACGTTACACTTCGAATTACTTACCGGTATGCCAAGGATGCTTTGACATAACATTACTCATGCAGTAATGTAGGCACCAGAGGGCTACTTATGGTATCCAGAGATTGCTTCTCTTTCATTATGGCAAAACCAATAACAGGGGGAACGCTGATTTAATGGGATAGTATATATAGCTGGCATATGGAGCTAGAATAGTACGTGTGGTGCCTTATTGCTGTTCAACTATAACATATTGTTCTTTTTTTTCATTTCCAATATATTTCATATAAAATACATAACGGTATAATGAATTTTGGTGTTATTCTATACACTTTATATTTGCATTTCTATATAGCGAAAGAAGTAGGTTAAAGGCATCCCCTAATACAGAACATTATATTGAATAGTCATGCAGTTGAGAAGGAAACAGAATTAGGAGGACGATTAAATGACGAGATACATCAAAATACTCACACAGGTAGATTAGGGCTTTACTGTTGGCAAATGCCAGTAGGACAGACCCAATTCCTTTCGACACTATTGCAATGATGAAAATAGCAACATCTCCGACACATCTATGCATGAGCGGAACTGCTGGCCACGACCCGAGCCCACTGATGAAATAGAGGGCAAATAGGAACAATCCAATGCCTACAGAGCCCCAACAAAGTGGGGCCTGCTCGAGGAATGGAACATATGTACGTTCTTGGCCTTGCTGAACAAATACATAAATCTGGAACGCGAAGAACATGGCCCAGAGTTTCCTCTGCGATATCGTCGAGCATCCGCAGATGTGACGGATCGACCGGACGTCCTGTATGGTAGGGTTCCGTATCCGGTCGCTGTGATCTGGCTCCTGGAGGCCAAATATTACCAGAAACATGGAGAGGATCGAGCAGGCGAATGCGAACCATAATGGCGGGACGAAGCCGGCGGCTCTCACCCAGAAGCCAAAGCCTAAATTGCTGACGCCATAGGTAAATCCAACGGTAAATTCCACGATGGCCAGACGTAATGTTCGGCGTTCTCGTGAGTCAGTATCTGATATATAGGTGGCGTTACCGGCAAAGAAACCAGGGACATTGCCACTAAGTCCGCACATGATGGTGGACGTGACCATGATGATTACAGCGCCTGTATTGTAATCTCCTCCATACATGAATGTGGGTATGAGAAAACCCATGCAGTAAATGGCGTTACCCAGACAAGGCAACCACATCAGGAATTTCCTCTTGCCGGTCATATCACTATAGAAACCTAGGAAGAGGACAACAATAGCAGATGGCAATAACTCAGCAATGTTTAGATACAGTACAATGAGGCTGCTCTCCTCGTTGACCTTTGCCCGAAGCATAGCTTGATCTTCGTCGTACAAGTAGCATTCCTCGGTGTGCCCGGCTTCGAAATCCGTATAGTTATATTTCCTGGATACAAACTGGTAGACATATTGCTGGGATAAAGGTATTACAGAGTTCTTGCCGACGAAGTAGAAGAATGTTATGAGTTCAAGCAGAATCCTTTGCCGACTGAATATTCGTGGCTTTCCATCGATGCCATTTGTGTACATGTTATCGGTCTGCATGATGATTTCTTTCTGAAAATAGATTATTATAGAACATTGTAAGCACAATTGTATATATAATCAAAATGATTATATTATACTATTATTACTAGAGTATATCCAGCAAGAGACAAGAAATTAATACAATGTATGCTTTTTCAGTGTAACGCATGCAGTTATAAAACGGATTATAGTATAAATTAAGAGAAAATATTGTTTCTAATGGTTATATTGTCTTCCGTGACAAATAGTATTTTGTCATCATTAAGGCTTTGATAAATTAGGATATCTTGTCTCGACATCTCTTTTCCACCACCCAAGATGCATCCCCCTGATTTAAAAAGCCATAATCCTCGATCCATTTTTTGCAATGGAAAGGTTAAAGGATGTAGGTGTTCGGTTCCGAGTTCAACGGTGTAAGTTTTGCAGATTAATCTGTTAGCAGGAGACCCCATCCAAATCTGTCTTCATAATTCATCCAATGCCAATCAGATTACCGATACGACACCTATTAATTACACAATGAGACATCAGGATTTAATTTTTCAAAATGTATTTTCCGCTTATAAAACCTTGAAAAATGCCCCATACGTGTCATTAATGATACGGGTGTTATGTATAAATACATGTCTTTAAATGTTATGTGGAATTGAGTGACTTTTACCGCTTGAATTACAACGTGCATTACAATGTACATATAAAATAAACTTTTAAATCTCCCTATGAGTGGCATTATTTTGTTATTCATTCTTAAATATTACAAATAAAGGCCAATACATTTATAATTGTTTAACAAAGATGCGTGTCGACCCTGTCGATGTCTTGTCGCGTTGCCTATACAGTTTTTCAATTACTCATCATATTATTACTGCTCTCACATTACATATCAATTCTACCACAACTATTTCTCATTCTTCTCAACTTCAGAGCTCGTACTATACATAATTCTAAATTCTAAAATAGTTTAACATTTTCAATTCATCGGATCTATCTTCATCGTTGATCTTAATCAAACATATCCGTTTAAAACGTTATAAAAAGGACTTCTCCGCATTCTATCGCTTTTAGGAACAAAGGTCTTAGCATTAGTCGTGGCATTGATTATACCTGTCCTGCAGTGAACTGAACTTCAATGGTGGTAGTTGTATATTGCATGGGGCTTTTTTGTATATATGTGGTCATATACAACATAAGGCAACCCATGAAAAAGCATAAATAAAACTATAGCGTATTTACATTTGAACTTTGTAATATTTGAACAATAAAATGCTTTAAGATAACTTTGCGAGATTGTGCGATATCCATGCGTGCATTTTTGGGTACTGAGCCTGGTCTTGGAAGACCTACAGTTGTGCACTAGAAGAACTAAGCTTTGTAAGCGCATCACCTTTTTGTCAACTTCCCTAATCAATTAAATAAAGAATTCATTCATTCATCTTCTATCGTCACCATTAGGTTTTGGAACCATTCCAGGGTAGCATATTATGTATGTGCTACCTGGAAAACTCTCTCCATGTACATGGATGAGCTTTTATTCAGCCTATCTATTTGATCGTATCTACAGCATCTGCGTGTATATACATGTGCAACATCGTGACAATTGCATGTTCATGTGATTATACAATATTCGTCACATTGACACTCTGTACAATACCCGGCCCACGACATCATCGACTGCATGGTGCTAAAACAAATTGCTATTTGATACCAGTGGTACGAGTGAACACATGACAACATTGATGGAGAAGCTATGAGTGGAAAATACAATAGTATGAGTATATTCTTGATTCTAATTAGCATTCAAATTCGTAATATATCTCATGTCCTATTGATAATTGTGTTTGCTTTGCCCTCTACCATATGGCCACATGATGTGATTTCCCTTAACTGCTTTGGCGAGGTAATGCAAAGCAATATGCTACGATGTCGAGGCACCAATGTTTAACCGAGTGGTAGAGACAAAAGTGTGTCCTAATACACGTCATAACTATACTATACATAACAAATGTCAAGTTTGAATTACAGCAAACCGGGAAATGAAGGCTTCTGCTATGATATGTAACCCAATACACATAGGAGGAAAGGACACCACCAAACACACATCCACTTCAAACCCGGCCTCCCACATAGGACTGATGCGATGTGCATACATTAAATCCAATACAGAAGCAAGATACTAACCTATAACACCATACGGATCCAAAAATAAATCTTCCCAGACCTTGTTTCGCTTGTGTCGGATGCTCGGTCAATACTGGGCAAGAAACCGGTCCTTCTTCTCCTTGATAAAGTGTCAAAGAGTTGGATATCACAGTAATTTACTGGGGAGATGATGCTGGTCCGTCCGCAGCCCTGTTGTTGATTAGGCTTATGACAACAGCTGCTACAGCCTCTCTATACCTACTGCCTACTGCCAACTACAGCCAACAAGACTCTTGCTCTGGCGCTGGCTCGATGGCTGCTGCACGCCCATGCAAGCCTTGCAGCAGATATGGAGTCCAGTGCTGCTGCCTTCTCTGCTGCTGCTGCTTCTGCTTCTCCTGCTGAGTCCAGGCCGGGTGGGATGTCAGAGTGTCCAAACTGGCTTCTGCATCAGTGATGCAATTATTCAATAACTCACCTGCTTGGTCCTCCTGGAGTAACTTCGCAGGCGCCTCCTAGCCGTGGTCCAAGCTTCCCATAAGGTGATTGTCCAGCATCATGAGAGAATATACCAGTATTCTTTCCAATTATCGTTGAACTTGATGTGGCCGTTTCCGTCCACTCTAACGTGACAGCCCCACTCAGAACTCAAGCAATAAAGTGTGAGACGGATAGAAAACCACAGTTATCATAACCGCTTATGTCATAACAACCATTGGAGGGATTCGGTCATTCGTACGGATATGAGTGTTGGGTCGAGGGAGGCGAGTCTGAGCCTTTATAAAGCCACTCTGTATATAGTAGAGGAGCTACTGATAGTCGGAATAGCACAGCAGGATTTCAGGTATACCCTGAATCAAAATATTACACGATTTTATTTCTTGTATATAATATATTATAAGAAATACAGTTGTGTAATTTACTTTTGACGCTATTATATATTTGCATATGTGGGTAATATGGAAATGTATAATTATATGGAAGAGATGTAATATGTCGTTATCCAGTCAACCTGCCCCGGATATTCATATTTTGTGGTACTTTTTAATCTATAAAATCAAATCTAATGTATTCAATCAAACGCTCTAGATAGTGCATTTCCGAATATATATGTTATGTTATTACATACTCGAAGACAAGACGTGGCATATATTTGATAAAGAAATAGCCCTATTAGACCAATTTATTTAAATGTGCTCTGTACAGTTATCGCAATCTAAAATATATACACATTCAGAAGGGAATTTATTCGCATAATGAGGAGCTGCACTCGTTAGGCGAGGCCCACTCAGAAACATACAGACCACGAGAGGAACCTCAGCTGTAATTAGCGATACCGTATAGGCTATACTTGACCTATTTTGTAATTTATTCCATGATTTGGCCGTGAGCGTACAATATAATCGATATACTTGCCGCTCACAAGGTGTACAATATAAATTCCCTGTATTGTACAGTGTCGAAAATAGTCCCAGGTCTGACGTCACGATCGTTCGAGACTATCAGTGCGAATCGGAAGATTTATTTATCGATCCTGAACAAATTAAAGCAAATCTAGTTGAAATAACTACTCACAATGCCCAAAATTTAAATTCCATAATGTTTGACGGTAAGAATGTTTGCTAGAGCTTATATGATAACCTCCCGATGAAAGTATAAGGAAGTTTCTGATGGAGATACAAGCCATTGATTTTACCGGAAGTGAGCGTCGAAAGTAGTGCGGCTGTGGGTGTGTGTGTGTGTGTGTGGAGGGGGCGTGGGAGCGGGAGAATCAAAACAACGCAGACGACAACAACCATTCAAGATGGATGGCCAGTCAGAGACATCGTATGGAAATTTTGATATACAATGTGACTTTCTTGAAGAAGACCCAGTACTAACGAGAGGGGAAAATGAGATATCAGAAGGAGATGAAGTAGTGGTACAAATTGAAGTGCTGGAAAACGATTTAGTTATTGCTGCAGAAGATGAAGTGTTGGGTCAGTTTGATTTCGAGCTGGCCCACACGGAGAGCCGGGCATTCATAAATGCACAGAAATCAAAAAATACTGTAAACAAAACAAGGAGAGATATCCAAAGATTAATGGAATTTCTAGACAAAGCAGGTGAGAAAAACGACCTAAGATATATTTCGGCTTCAAAATTAAACAGTTATTTAACCATATTCATAAAAGATCTGAAGAAGAAGGATGGGAACGAGTATGAACCTGACAGTATTACTTCCATGGCAGGTAGTGTTGACAGATATCTGCGGGATATTCAATATCCTTTTTCCATTATGGACAGCTCCTTGTTTAAAGGCTTTCGGGAAATGGTAGAGGCAAAACGAAAGCTATTAAAGAAGTCGGGGTTGGGAAACAAAAGAATGGCGACAAATGCACTAAGTAAAGAGCAAGAAGAGATGTTGTGGACATGTGGGGCATTCAGTGTAGACAACCCAATGTCCCTGATTACCGCAACCTGGTTTCTAATGTCAAAGCACTTTGGATTCCGTGGCAATGATGAGAGCAGAAAATTAGCTGTTGGAGATATTAAGGAAGAAAAAGATGACGAAGGGAAAGTCTTCCTAGAACTGACAGAAAGGGACACAAAGACCCGAACAGGCATTACATCAGAGAGCAGAAAATTTGCCCCTAAAATGTGGCAGGTTGGGGGAAATCGGTGCCCAGTTATGGTATTGAAAGAATATGAAAAGAGAAAGCCAGAAAAAATGTTAGAGGTCGGTAAGCCATATTTCCTCGCCATTAACCATAAAAGGAGCATGTCAAATGAAATTTGGTATGCCTGTTCTCCAATGGGCTTACATCAGATATCCAAATTCATGCCCAGAGCTGCAGCTCAAGCTGGACTTGCTGGAAGATATACCAACCATTCGGTGAGGAAAACTGCCATCACAACTCTAATGGGAGCTGGAGTTCCACCTGTAATAGTGGCCCAACATAGTGGACATAAGAATGTTGAATCCCTCAAGCATTATACTACAGCCACGATGCAACAACAGAAACATATGAGCCATATTTTATCCACCATGTCAAGGCCAGAGGTAATTATTTATAAAATGTATTAGCTTATTTCGATTGCTCCTCCATAATTAAAGAATAGTAAGACAGGATAAATAAAGTAGGATATGTAATTTACATTAATATTAAGTTACTGGCATTAGTATATTTCTCATAGCCATACATAGGAAATAACCATGAATTTCTCTAATTCCTATTTTGTTTCATTGCTCATATTTCAGAGTCCTCCAGTTCCAGCAAGGGTAGATGTCCTCCCCAGGAGACCCGTTGCCACTGCCACTGCCACTGCCACTAGTAGCAAATCGACTGATGACTATAGATCCACCCACAACATTGAACCACCTGAGGTAAATTCGTAGTATAGCTTGGAAATAATTAATGTATATCAGAGCAATAAGTTAAATTACAAACTCATGACATCAAATACATGTTAATTCATGAATATATCTATTTATATTTCCAGAAAAGACAGCGACTGGAAGTGTCCTTGAATCAAACCTCAGCTCCAGGATCAGAGCCAGAATTTAATGAGGATGACGATGAGGAGGTTCAAGCAAGTCAATGGAGTGTAATGTCCTATGAGGTAAATTATTTCTGAAACTAGGCATTATATTCCATGATTTGGCCATGAGCGTACAATATAATCGATATACTTGCCGCTCACAAGGTGGACAATATAAACTAGAAAATATAATTTCCCTGCACGATATATTGTACAATTAGCTCTGAATTTTAGATAAAATATTTTTGTTACAGGAACCTGGCAATCCACTTGTGCTGAGGATTAGGAAGAAGCCTGAGGAAAAGGAGGAGAATGTTGAACCAGAGGCAGAGCCTGAAACCAACGTAGAACTGGATCCCAACTATGTGAGTAGATAAAAATATCTTTGAAGTGGCTATAGAATGAATTTTGCCAAGGTTCGGTAAAAAGTTAAATAATAATTTCTATTCCAGGAGGAACAGGAGGAGGACGTGCCTGTGAGAGCGGAATTGCAAGTAGTAGAGAGTGTGACTGAAGAACCCAACGACAACCAAAATTTGATGCAATTAATGAGAGGATTTTTCGAGGGGGCCAATGTTCACAACAACGAATTTCGATTCCAGATAAATATAAATAAATAGAAATTGCGTTGTTTTCCCGTTGATGGAGAAATTGAGATATTTCAAATGTTTGAGAACTCACCTGAGGTTGAGAATACATTGTTCCTTCAATCGATTCAATTATATTGTTATTGTTAACAAACTCACTTGTCTTGTGACTTGACCCAACGCCATAGTCCCCAAGAATAAAAGATCTTTCTTGTGAATGGTACATTCTGCCTTTGGTTAATTCCGTTGGGTTAATATATATCCTAGTATATATCCATGCCTGGGACAGCGACAGGACTTTCCATAGGATAACAGCAAAATAGACCACATAATCAATATTCTTTGTAGAGTGATCCTTTCATTAATTCCATTTGCGAAACACATTAAATCCATGTCAGTGACGGCAATAGAGCTCTCCTTTATGACAGTAGACTAGACCCTGGGCCAGGGGATCCAAAAGATCAGTTTATCCATGTTGAGCGATCTTCCTGAAAGAAAAAAGGAAACACAAAGTATACTAGTCCTAGTAGATGGATAATATAAATCGATTCATAACAAATTGCTCGATAAAATATATACTTCCCGTGAAAGAAGATGGGCACTCGAAAACCATGCCGCCTCGAAATAACTGATCCATTTGATGACCTATATCGTGTCGCCTATGTCATGTGACTGCCGTACAAATATGTAAATGCGTGTATGAATATCAAAATGGGCCTAAGAATGTGATGAGGTTCCTCGCAATGATACAGTAGTTACGCGAACAACATAGTTTCACAAAGGAAATTCGAATTAACTAAAATGAATGCAAATAAAGTTGTAATAATGTAAGAATCGTACAATAAAAGCAAGAATAGCATAGCACTGCGTCTTTGGTAGCCTTTATCCATACATAATATATATATAAAAACAACCGATCCATTCATGACCTCTATCACGTGATGACCGTACAAATATGTAAACACGCGTATGAATACCAAAATAGGCCCCAGTGATAAAGTAGTTATGCGGACAAGATGGAGACAACATAGTTCGATAAAAGAAACTAGAATAAGGTAATAATCATGGAATAAAAGTAAGAATAGCATAGTATCGCGTATTCGGGGGGCTATATTCACCTCGTATGGCCGAAAACAACTCGGCCTACGGCCTCGTTGTTTTCGGCCATACTCGGTGAATATAGCCCCCCTCATACGCGATACTATGCTATTCTTACTATAGTACGCCTATGTTTAGCCGCTCATATAACATGATCAGCGATAAGTATTATTTCGACATTAGGCCTAGGCCTATACATTAGTCTAATGCTTCTGCTAATAACACTCTGCAATTTTCTTATTTTTTTTTTCGAATTTAATTAAGCAAAAATTAAATGACACATATTCGGCCAACGATATTAGGCCTAGGCCTACTGTAGGCGTACCGCACATGTAGGCCTAGGCCCTATAGTAGGCCTATGGGATTCTTACTATGATGGTAGGCCTATAGTGGTCTCCTTGTCTAACCAGTATCATATAGTACCAGATGACCTACTCTGAGCTATATATATTTGTCATTTAGAGGTGCTTAATAAAAACAGTAGGCCTATTGCTATCGATTTGATATCCTATAAGTGTCGTAGGCCTACCACCCGAACTCTTTCAATCTTTCAATTCGGATCTTCCTTCTATAGGTCTATTTCAGCGATTTCGATCTTCCTTAATTTCCTCTTAGAACCAATTTCAGCCAACATATACCGGTACCGTAATACATACATTTGGGTATAGTAGCTATATAGACAGCATATAGTATTTTCAATCTCTAATATGTTGTAAAATTGAGAGCTCAATTCTTGGGGTGGATAATTGTGTTCTGTAGTGTAAACCCGAGTTATTGGTACAAGGTGGCCTAAGCAACGACTCACTCGTCCGAGGCCGTAGGCCTACAGCTAGGCGGCTTATATGCCTATAAAATTCGTAAAATTCCTGTAGGAACACTATGACAGTGCCTGGATATTTAGCATGAGATCAAAAATACTATAATAGGAGTTTAACATCTTTGGTGAGATCTAAGAAGTATCCCTGAAGATGGCATAATAGTTTCACTGGGACTGGGCTGTTCACGCGGAAATCATATCAGGCGCGTTATCCGGTCACCTTGGTGACTTAAACGTCACGTGATATTCATCGGACCAGTCAGCACGTTGTGTTTAGCTTCAATATGGCGGACAGAGGATGGTCGTACTTCAGAATTGCTAGTTAGTTTGGAATTACGTAGTGATGTGCCAGCAAACATCGCCAGAAACTCGCTATCCGACTTCTTACACAATGACTTGAAGGTACAACTATTCAGGAATTATAGAATCTAAAGTGTTCATCGTCAAAATGGAGCAATCTCTGCCGTTGTTCCGGTGTTCCTCTTGACTTGTTATTATTGACATTGTTTTGCTTTTGGTCTTTGCTTTAGCCAAGGCATAGCCATAGACCTACATGTATAGACTATAATCTATATATATATATTATGTACATGCTGGCTTAGTTCGAGTAGGGCAATGTAATAGCCGCCGGTGAAGACCCTCCCTGTATATATATAGAGGGCGGTTTGGGGATCTGAGTCTGAGTCTATCAGTATTAATTATAGTGTCCACCTCTTCTGTTCTGGCTATAGGAATGTGCCAGTGCCGTGGCAGTAACGTAAAGTGCCCTAATTTCGTCAGTTTTTTAAAACCCACATTTCTAATGTTCCTGCTTGCCAACAGGGAGCGCATATGACGCAACCCTTGATATTGCCATAAACTCTCATAAGTTAGGCATTAAACAAAACAGACACTCCTTTGTTATAAATTGACTTTATTCAGAAGTGGGGTAATTATGAAGATATTATATTTTATTTTTATTTAATTGATAATAGTCCGTAGTAGTCACACACAGTTCTTAAGCAGTTCTGTTGGCCCAGAGCCACACTCTACCCCTTTAGGAGTACACGTAGTGTATACTTGTATGTATATTTTATTTCTGAGTCTTCAGGGGAGGTGGGTGGGATTTAAAACACGCCTTCACTCTGGTGTAGATGTTGGTCAAGTGGGCAGATGTGCGTGCCTATGCGCAGGAGGAAGTGGTCTGGAGGGGTCAGTGGTGTTGTGGGTAGCCCTCCAGGCTTCCGGGACGTAGGATGGCAGTTCATTCCGGTCTGCGTTTAATGAGTGGGAATTGTTGATAGCAACAATTCCTGCCCCATTAAACAAAACAGACACTCCTTTGTTATAAATTGACTTTATTCAGAAGTGGGGTAATTATGAAGATATTATATTTTATTTTTATTTAATTGATAATAGTCCGTAGTAGTCACACACAGTTCTTAAGCAGTTCTGTTGGCCCAGAGCCACACTCTACCCAAGCGTATATTCACAGGGCTTGCAGGGCCCTGTGAACAGATGTGTGGCATTGGGCAGAGGGGCGTATATAGGATCTCACCGCGTCGCTTGACCATGTACCGTGGGTCATCACGTCAGTGATCGTCGCCCCGGCGTCATGGTATGCGTAGGAGGCCCCGCCCCTACGCAGGCTGTGCATGGAGATTCTAGCTGGGTCGAGTCCTGCCGATTTGACTATGGCTGCCCACTCCCTCCTCATGAACCCGGTTGTCATGGGATTTCCATCATGGAACCTGAAGAGTGGGCTATGAGGGGAGAGGTGGCGCGAGTTCTTCAACAGCCTTTGGGTAGCTCTTAGTGGGCATAGGTCATCGCCAGGCTTGGCGGGGAGGAATATCTGCACGGCTGTTCTTGAGCTCTGCATAGTTTTTGACCACTTTATGGCCACTGTGACGCCCTCTGGAGATAGACGGACATCAGAATTGGTTAGGTGGCGTGTTCTGTCAAAGGCCTTCTTTGAGGCAGGGAATAGATTCGACTGCCTCAAGAAGCCCATAAACATTAAGAGGGTGGCCGCTCTTACTTCCCTGTAGTAGGGGGAATTGTGGGCCTGCCTCATGCAGGCTCTGAGCATGTCAGGCGTTATTGTGGCCTTTGGTTCCGGGACATGCCTCACAGCTAGCTGTACGCCTCTGAGGGCCATACATACTTTATAGTGACACAGGGGGGCGGGGTCGATGCCTGCCATCCTGAAATACGTGCGTAGGGATGATATGTTGTTTTGCATGGTCGCCGGGGCCATGCGGCAGGAGGCGAGGTATTCAATGTACCAGCATATATTGAAGGAGGTTGGGTGGTCGTAATCCAGCCCTACTCTGAGGCAGAACGCCACGTATAGCCTTATTGCAGATTCTCGATTAGCATTAGTCCCCGGCCTATGCGCGTCCCTCTGCCTCTTTACTGCCAATATCGCTAGCCTCGCCTGTATAGGTCCTATAAGAAATCAGATACATCAAAGTATGAGTCATGTGATTTTATGGGAGTTAATTGTAATTCGTCTATGATAGTTTGGGCTTTAAGGCGGAAAGAGGGGGCAGTGTGTGCTCTGGAGAGGGCATCCGGCAGATCCATCAGTCGGCCGGGGATGTGTACATACTCGAACGCTAGCTCTCTCTGTGCTGATATGTACCATAGCGCTCGAGCACACGCCGCCAGGGTGTGGTCTCTCGGCTTCCCTCCCTTAAACGCCTCGACAGTAGCCTGGTTATCACAACAAAGGCGTATGATCCTGCCTTTGTCAGCTGGTGACGTTAGCATGGCTGCAGCTGCTGTGCAATTCATTGCTTCGAGGTGATTGATGTTTTTTCCCTCGACTATTTCTGGCCCATACCTGTGTGCATAGTATTGTTTCCCGTTGGTTGCACCTCCTCCTGTGAGGCAGGAGTCAGCCCAGATCGTTCTGGATACTGTTCCTTCTGGGATTATTGAGATGCCATTGTATTTGATGGTGAATTTGTCGAACCACCTTAGGTCTGCTTTCACGAGCCTGGAGATGACAACAGGGCCTCCCCTCGCTGCTCTCAGGGCGTCTAGCATTCTCTGCATAAAGAGGGTGGCAGGCCTGACGGTCTTGGCTAGGTGGGCCACCCTCCCTATGATGCTTTGCATGTTTCTAGTTGATATGACGTGTTTGCTGGCTGCTGCAGCCAAGGATGTTTTAATTTCAGCCAGCTTACATGGAGGGATTGACAGGGTGTTGTTGTTAGTGTCTATAATGATCCCCAGCCACTTTACACGTGTAGATGGCAGCTGTGTTTTGTCACTTGCTATTTTAAGTGATAGGGCGGTCATGAGCGTTTTGGCGATGTTGAGCGCGCCACTTAGGCCCACAGTGGTTTTGTCAAACAAAATCAGGTCGTCCAAGTACATGAGTGATTTTATTCCTCTTGTGGCTAGCGCACGAACGATGAATGATGCCACCATTTGCATGACAAATGATGACATCCGTGCGCCAAATGGGAGGGACCTGTCCAGATATACACTTCCATCGTGCGAGATTGCCATGAGGGGCCAATCAAGGGGGCATACCTGGAAGTGCCTGTAGGCACGTGAGAGGTCCAGTACTGCCATCGCCACATTCGAGGGGCCTATATCTTTGATCAGTTCTGTAGCCATCGTTATTGTAGGTAGATTATGTGTCGCTGGTATTGTGTTGTAGTAGTTTTTCGCCACCCAGGCATTTACCCCACCGTCTGGGAATGAGAGATCGACAATAATCCAGCGGTCTGTGGGGTCTGCCTTGGGGCGAGTCATGAGTGGGCTGACGTGGCACCATGGTACAAATGGGGCTGATGTGAATGGGCCAGCCATAGCAGATAGTGTACACTCCTTTGAGATGTATTCCTCGATATGGGATGGGAATGTCAGTGCAGAAGGGTGGTTTGTTGTCATACCTGAGTTATAGCGTGGCCCACCGGTGTATTGGAGTGGAAAACCATAACGGAGGCCGTTGAGTATTATTGTGTCATCCCTATGGCCTGTCGAGTATTTTTCCCAAACCGATATGTCCATATTAGTGGGTAGTATTTGCTTAGCTCCTTTCCAGTTCGGGAGTCCAACTGACCTAACTTTCTCGTATATGTCAGCCATATCTTGGGGTAGAGAGAGCGATGGATAGGGCCAGTTCGAATAGTTGTCAAAATCTATGTTTGGTGGTGGTTTATCGTGTGTAATTTTGTCATTGACCTGGGCCAACGCGTCCACCCGGGCTCGGATTCCCCCTTTAGGATTTGTTGGAAGTGTTACATCGGAGCCGTGCATAGTATCACTGTTAAATTCAATTACACACTCACCCTGGAGGTTGTCTGTTTCACTGTCAGTTGTAGTAGTTTTGTCAACGGGCCATGTCGTGCTGTGCGGCGTATGCCGTTCCACAGCTTTGGCCTGCTGTAGTGTTGCACGCTCTCCTTCCAGGCGGTCGGCAGAGACGGTGCTAGCTTGTTGCGTGTTCATCATATTTACTTCTTCTTGGTTTTGTTCGTTGCGTATTAGTTTTGTTTCCTGGTGTTTACAATTGGTTTGTTCAGAACCAACTGCAGGGGGCACAATCTCTGAATTAGTGTTGTCATAGATGTCAGAAACTGCATCCCCGGAAGTAGGGCGGCCATCTTTGTTGTTTACCATCCGCTCCCCGGTATTAGGCCTTCCGGTTCCTGTTAATGGCGCCCTGTTTAACGTGCTTGAGGTGATGTTTAAATCGGAGGTTCGTGCAGTAATAAAAGGTGGTAAGAGTGGATGGTTGTTAAATACCTGATGTTTTGGTGTGTCCCTGGTTGAATTGGGACACACTACTAGTTTTTTGAATCACCTTTGGATGAGTCCGACCTGTTGTCAACTGCACCTGAGCGAGACCACTCTCGCTTCGGCTTCTGGTCAGGCTTGGTGTTATTATTACTACCATCACGACTCTTGCGATTATTGCATGACTTGGCGGTATGATTAAACTCTTTGTGCTTTGTCTGGAAGTAACACCAGCCGCAGCAATGGAGGAGAGTAACAGTACCGTCCGTATGAGATTCCGACTTGGTGCACTCCTCCGAGTTGAAAGGAACAAACAAAGAAACTGAAGCACTTTTCTTTTTCTTGGTCGTGATAGGCTTAACACAGTTGTTCCAGCTAAGCCTAGCCCTCTGCTGTTGGATATAGTTGGCATCCAACCAATCTATCCTTCCTGCAACCATGTGGTCAATGATAGTTTGGGACCAGAAGATAGCATTCTCCGGTGAGCGTGCAACTGCGTCCTCCGCCACCTCAGCGGAGTGTTGGAGCAGGAGTTGAAGGGGAGAGTCACATTTTGCCTGACGAGATGCCATCACAGCCAGACCGCACAAATACTCAACGATGGAGATTTCCCTCTTTTCTGCTTTCACTAGGGCGAACAGATCGGGGGGAAGTGAGTTTTCAGGGGTAGAAGTTAATTTCTTTTTACCTTTTGTGCGTCCTTTGGCTCCATATTGTTTGTGTAGTGCCCTCTCAGCCAATTTATGGTGCTGGTATGACCTCTTTAGGTGTTTCGGGGAGGGAAGAGAGGAGTCGTCGCTTGAGGAGGAGGAAGAAGACTGGGGGGGGTCCCTGAATGGATGGAGCTTGCTGGAGGCTGATCGTTTAGCCTTTTTTGCCTTCTTCCTCTTGTTCCTTTTCCTCTTAGATGGTTTCCTCACCGGGGAGCTCTCCGAAGAAGATGAAGATGAGGAGCTCGAGGACGAAGAGGAGTCACCAGACGAGGAGGAGGAGCTGGAAGCGAGTGGACGCTTGAAGGCCTTTGTTCGCTTGCGGTGGCGGGAGGAGGAGGCCTTATGTTCCGCACGTGGCCGGGAAAGCTTCTGCGGTGTGGCGCCGTACTTTGCCGCTTCTACAAGAGCTTCGGCAAGCGTTGAGACTACTCCCGTTAATCCTTGTTTGTCTGTGGTGATCTTGCTTTTGTTCTTTGCAGGAGTCTTTGGGCGATTCTCCAGGGCTGTCTTCTTCCCCGGCTTGGGTGGGGATTTGTCGCGTTCCTCGTTGGAGGAGCCGTCCTCCATGGTTGGTGGGAGGAGTTCGAGATCAAGTTTGTTCTGAGCTTTCCTTTTCCTGGAGTTTTTCTTTACAGACTTGGGTGTTTCTTGGGTGTCCCCTTCTGCCAGCTTCTTATAGTTCATGCGAGGGCCGTCTCGGGTGTTCATGAGGGCCCTGCTGCACGTGTCCGGGGGGAGAGATTTAAAACACGCCTTCACTCTGGTGTAGATGTTGGTCAAGTGGGCAGATGTGCGTGCCTATGCGCAGGAGGAAGTGGTCTGGAGGGGTCAGTGGTGTTGTGGGTAGCCCTCCAGGCTTCCGGGACGTAGGATGGCAGTTCATTCCGGTCTGCGTTTAATGAGTGGGAATTGTTGATAGCAACAATTCCTGCCCAATGAATTAGATATATTTTAAGCAATGCAATGCTAAAAATAAAACTGGTAGGGCGTTTCAAATGCATCTAAGTAGCAAATGACGGAAATAGGTACCCATGTCTTATTTTCGTCAGTTTGGGTGTCTGTATATCGTCAGGGGGCAGGGCAGGGGGACTTATGACAGAACCCTTGGTATCACCATAAACTCTGATACATTGGAATGAATGAAATATATGTTGAGCAATGCAATGCTAAACATGAAACTGGGAGGGCATTTTAAGGCCATCTAAGTTGCAAGTGACGGAAATAGGTACCCCATGTCTTATTTTCGTCAGCTTGAGTGTCTGTATATATAAAATGCCTGATATTTCAGGCAAATTTAGGTGACCTAATATCGTCACTTTATATAAACGACTACAAGTTCCAAATTATGAATGCTCCCTCTTAATCAGAGCTGCAATGACATAGAGGAAATAGTTCTAGTGTGTATGGCGTTCACAAAATGGAAGTTTATGCATTTGTTCCAACTAAAATCACACTTTGATTACAGCTATATCCAGCCTGTTCTATGCGTAAACATGGTCACCACAAGGGGTGGTAACTTTGACCATGCATTTTGAGTTCAAAAACGACATCAATATGCCATTGTTCGTAATAAATCTGTAGAAAAGATTCACCCACACCTTATGGCAGCTTTATTTTAGGTCTCTAGGCAATATGGCAGAAGCAATGGAGCCTTCTTTTTGCTGTGACGGTATTAAGACCCTGACGGATATAGGGCACTTTACGTTAGTATACTCTAGCCTAGAGGCTAGAACTAATTAATCTTCCTTGGCTTAATTATCATTACAAACATTGAAACAAAATGTTTGGTTACTTGATGTCTTGATATTAATAGTTATCGTCATTATTTGTCTAATTTAATCTTCCTTCTTTATTATACAAGAATATTGGTAAATGGATTAATCAATGTATTGTAATCTTGCTTTTATATTATTAGGCTTATTTACATTGGATCTCTTGCATGAGTCATTTCATTTCAAGAATTCTTTATTGTTTTCAATTCAGATGACATTACAATAAGGTTGTTCAACATTCTAAATAGGCAGGTGCCTAGTGTAGGGCCTACCACTATAATTAAATAAAGGTCTAAATAAAAGTATTTAAAAAAATAAAATTATAGACTATAGTCTAGTCTTAGTTATACATGTGTGTGTAATAGTACGCGATAGGCATATATCTACTCGGATCTGTCTACTCTATATAGGAGGTATACAATCTTAATTTACCCACTCTTAATTAGTTACTTTTAAACTGTAGGCCTATCGATTGATATTATTGGTAGGGCCAACAAAAATAGCTGTGTTCCCGATTAATATAACTGAAATACAATGTTCTACCTCTGGGACTGGGGGCAAGGGGGTGGACCCTTGCTGGAGATTGCGCTGATACCCTAATTTACGTAAATTGATACCTTTTAACTTTATGCGATGGAGTGAATTCTCATTGACTATAATTAACGTACTAATGTACAGCGTAGGCCTACTAATTAATTTTCAGCCTGGGAGAATACCGTGTAGGCGTATGCTATTATTGCCTACCATGGGAATGTCCCGCAAAATATTTGTGTTGCATGGCAAATTTATAGCTATTTTATGTACGTACCTATATCATATATAGGTATCAAATTAAGGTTCACGTATAGATACGGATGATAGTTTTCTCTGCTTTTCAGACAGTCTTGTCTTAGATTTCCCATAATTTGTTGCAGAAGTAAATCCAGCTACATTAATTGAATTTCAAAATGGCCCACAAGAAAACACCCGAAGAGGAGGAGGAAGAAATAGTGAAGGAACTAGTAAGTTTTTGGGACGTGCGGTGCAATCCGATTTCTTGATAGTTCTCTCAATTTTTCTTGTACATTTCTTTTTATCATTTAAAACATCTTTCATATTTTATTGGTAATTTTAATGTTGTGGCTAGACAACTACCGTACCTGAAATCTAAAGTATTTTACATTCTCTCTTTGCACAGTGTACGATCAATGGTATCAATTTCGGCCGTTTGCTGGAAGAAGGCATGGCTACCTTGCAGCTGGAATGTTTCTTCTCGGGATACCCCCGCATGGTTGGCCTAAAGAACTTCCCAAATCTTCTCTCCCTTGTGCTTGTTGGCCAGACAGTGAATCGAATGGAAGGTTTAGAATCCCTCCCACAACTCCGTGAGCTCTGGCTTGTAGAGTGTAAACTTCAGGTTTGTCAACAATCTCTACGTCATTTGCCAAAACCGTGTGTTCTGGTCAAGGAAGCTAAGCTTCCACCTGAGTTAACTCCTATGAATGTTTTATCAAAACCAAAGGAAGTTCCATTTTGTAAGCTTGTATTTCTTCACTGGTTGATAGAGCCTAAAGCGACCAATCTCGCCAGTCGACAAGATGTGGTCATTTACCTTTATATGTGTGCGTACATAATTGTGAAATAATCATATTATAATATTTCCCATATTTCTTTCTAGAAAATCGAGTGTTTGCAGCACGTAAAACATCTTCAGAAGTTATACCTGTACAGCAATGAGATCTCACGGATTGAGAACCTCGACAATTTGCGGGAACTTGAGGTTCTATGGTTGCATGGGAATAAAATAAAAATTATCGAGGTGAATAATTTACGAGTATTTCGATTTATATAATTGTTTTATCCATACCTATTCATTTTTCTTTGTTTATATAGAATAGATTCATTCTTTTGTTTTACTGGTGATATGTTGTAACACCATCTCCTAGATAACATCTCTGAAGAATCAATTAAGATATTCTTAATTGAGATATTCTTAATTGCAGGGGCTAACTAACCTTCTTCAACTTAGGGAACTCAATCTGGCCGAGAACAAGATAGAGAAGATAGGTCAGTATCACTTTGAGACCACTCTACTTTGTATTTATGGGTTTACTCCAAATAATGAAATATAACTGGTGTATGGGAAATCATCATAAAAATGAATTTCAAAGTTAGTGATAATTTATGTATTTCATTGTTACAGGCAATTCACTGAGCAGTCTTACAGCACTTGAAAGTTTGGAACTTTCAGGGAACAAATTATGGTCTTTTAGTGTAAGTATGTTTGGGTTTGTTTAGCTATTTGGGTACTTGGGCGAAAAAAATACCAGTTAACTTGAGTTAACCATGATTAGCCTGATATACTTTGCGTTTAATTGCTTATCTTAACAAAGAATTATTATTATTAGATTTTTGAATTGGATATATTTGTAATACGAAGGAATACTATATTTATTTCTATTTGTTTTACAGGACTTGACCAATTTAACCAAACTCACTCGTTTAGTCGAACTTGGTCTGAAATCACCTATGTACGCCCCCGCACCCGTTGGAGAGTTGTGTAACTATCAAACTCATATTTTGTACCATCTACCTAACCTGAGCCGCCTTGACACCTACGATGTAACAACGCGACAACTTAAGGAAAACTCAGAGGTGAGGAATGAACAAAATCGAATATCATTTGTATAGGTGCATTTCAGTTTTATAAACTTTTTAAAAAATAATATTGTATTTATTCCTGTATGCCTGTAAGATTTACACACATTGGTTTATGGTTGAAAAGAGTGGAAGAAATCACATTAGATTTTTTTGTGTCCATAGTTTGCATTTTCCCCACGATTTAACCAAATATATCCTTGGTCCTGATATGCTCGACAGGGTGCTAGACCACCGAAAGGTGTCAAAGAATTAGCGAAGGTAAGGTAGCAGTGGGTGACATCATCTCGGAAAATTTATTTAAAGTAGCAGACTTTACTGCAACAAAAATTATAATAATATAGGATAATAAAAGATGTTGGAGGCAAGTTAAATATCACGTAGACACACGCAAATACCAATTTTTATCTAGATTTTGCGACGATGTCGCCCCTGTTTAAAGGTATATTTCTAAATACCAAGACTTGATAATTGTACAGTTCACATGAATGAATTCACGTTGGTCTCTGTCATACTCACCCTTTCCCCATAGAGGTGGAAACAAAGTTCGTGTTTAAACAACGAAAACCCAAAAAGAAATCCTTCAAAAATGAAAATAAAACAAACCAACCAGTCAACCTTTCCATATATTTTTCCAAGTATGACACACATTGCATGCCATTCAGAAGCAAGATCACGAAAACATTTCAATTCACTTGTAAATAATTTTAAAAGGTATTGGTGAAACTAATATCGGTTTAATTTTAATTTTGGTAAGGACGACTTTAACATATGTAACAGCTAACAATGAAAATATGATGGAAAGGAAGCTAGGTTGATAAGTTGGGGACTACAATTAATAGACTACAATTATGCACCTGTAACCGGTTAAATCACATCTGTCTATGATAGTTGTCTCTTGTTCGTGATTTCCCTCTATGAAGGCTTATTTCTGGTGATACTTGCCGTGTTGCACATTCACCTATAGTATAGATAAAGATGTTAGAAGATGAGAATCGTGTTCTATTGCATGCTTTGGCTATCAGACATATTTCTAGTATTTCAAATTAAGCAACTGGTCCTCTCATGTTTCCTATTAACCGCTGGGCAGATGACAGTAATGAAGAAAAAAATGTATTACAACATGAAAGTGAAAACCTTGAAGAGAAACCTCTGGGATCTGCTTGCTCGGCTTGGGGAAGCCAACGCCCACCTCATGTCCATTCCTCGCGAAAGACTCAGACAGCTGATGCTCAAGCTTAAGTTGATTGAATTGGAGCTGCACATCGGAGTGAATTTGGGAGAAAATTCAACCAAAGAAGAAAAAGAGAGTCAGCCTGAAACGGAAGTTAGTAATATCCCCTGCATGGAAAAGGTCATGCGACATGAAATGAATCTATTTGATTAAATTAAATTTACGAAGTCAATGTAATTTAGTCATGGTGCGTTCGGTTTTCCGTCATATAATTCATGGTGTCATTTCTTTTAATATGTTTGTTGTAGAAAACGCCCAATGATCCTAAACGGCATTCTGCCATGGTCAATAAAATGAAGGCTATTAAAGATAGAATACGTCGATGGGAAGCGAGGGCTGCAGAGTAAGTTGCTTTCCTTCATTTTTCACAAGTGGCACAACATTAAAAGAAACCGAAGCACTCGTGAGCAAGTAAATGGACTGCGATTAAATTGTATACCTTAAAAAACACCTATTGTGTCCCATCGTATGTCCGATAACCAAAGCCATTACTAATTGCCTAAATGAAAGAGATTTAAAACTAATACTATATGAAATGGAGATGAAAGTCCTTTCACTATAATGACATTCCAAGTTTCTATGTAGCCATCTTGACGATCCTCTCTTGTATAGTATGGTTAGTTTCCATGCAGTATTTTTGAAGACGTACCACTAATAGTGGCCCCACCTCCATAAGTAGAAAGCAAAATGATATCATTCTTAAATTGATCTAACTGGTATATTTAATTTTATTGCAGAATCGAACATTTTTGGAAGGAGAACTGCGAAAAAATGCGCCAAATAACTGAAGTTTCCATTAATCGGGCAGTTACTGAATTAGAAACAGGAGGAAATGTTCGCTTTGAAGATGGAAAGCCATCGGACATATGGTAGATATCCTGTGATCAATTATATGTTTTCATTCCACTATGAGTTTTATTTGTGTAGAACTTCAATTTTGAAGTCATTTTTGGTAAAATGTTATGCTCAATCGTTTTACTTTTGTAGGTTTACCTCATGCCATGATTTGCTCTTATCGCGATTCTGTGCTGCCGATTATCGGGAGCATGGAATCATTGGGGTTAAAATCCACCGAATCACTAGGATCCACAATAGAATTTTACGGAGTAAATTCGATGACAGCCTTTCTGCCAAGATCGACGACGAAGATATATACAATCCTGCAGCCAGGTATGAGTTCTATATCTCCAGTTTTCTAATAAATCCTTTTATATTTGCCATTTTCTCATCACTCAGTGATCACATTTTGGATGCAGCAACAGTAATTTTCAATATCAATATCAAATTCTTTCTCTCATAAGCATGAAATGAAACACTTCGGTCTTGGGTTGTATTGAAATGGTTTGATATTTTCTCAGACTATTTCATTTGTTCATATTCTAAGGAAATCTTGTGCATCGACTATAAGTATTTGATTATTCATAATTGTGTTTTTATATGTTGATAGTGCTCAGAGGTAAGATATACTTCTTCGATGTTGTACCTATATCTAGACTACATAATTTCCTGTTTAGTTCTAGTTATCAGTTGCTAATGTAAATTTATTTCATAAATGAATAATTTCGCATGTAATATTGTAAATTAATGTATTGAAATAAGTGGATCAGTTAATTGGTAAGTCGTCCTGACCTGCTTTGTATGACTCTACAGACAGGAACCTTTATACATATATCCATATATTGCAAGTAGAAACACATTGAACCTGCAGGTGCCACAGTGTGTATTATGCTTTGTTATTAAGTATTCCTTAACAAGCGAATAAACAGCCAGCATCGTATATGCACTCTTAGCTTCTCTTCAGCTTGGTTTTCCCTGGATTCAAATACTATGTTCATGCCATCGTCGCTGTAAAGTATTTGGTTATGGAATGCCAGTAAATATCATGGTGGAATATAATCAGGACGCGCACTCGTTAACATAGGCAGCATGTACTACTAATATATACTGCATGGGTATCTATTCTGATTTCCCTGTCAAAAGCTGTTGTACAAATGAATACCATATATGTCATTGCCGAGCTCTTGGCCTCTCTATGAACTTTCATAAATTTCTCTGCTTGTAGTTCTTTCCATAACCATTGAAGGAAAAAATCTCTTTTTAGGTAGATGCATTTAGGCTGTACAATTACATAAATCAATACTTTTCTGGGAACATACCCGTTGTTGTGTAATACCGTTTGGACTTAGGTCTTAAAAATCAGTCCATGTTTAACTCTATACTTTGAAAAGACCACCAGCCCGAAGATCGAAATATCAAGACATTATATGTTGAATTTCATTATATTTTTGTAGAATGGCAGCATGCAAGAAGTATCTAGAGTATCTCTTCTTTGTGTGGGACCCAGCTCTACCTGGTGGTGTGGCCGAGTTGATGAGGATACCACATGAAGGCTTTTGGGATGCAGAAACGTACAAGGTAGAAGAACACAATAACGCTTTTTCAGAAATAAACATATTATATTCACGTGGTATGAAATCGCCCAAAACAAAAGGACTTAAATCCGAAGTGAATTAACTTTCTTTAGGAAAAATTACCTGGACATTTTTATTCGATTATATCAATTTCGTGAAGAATTCCATTGAAGGCTTTCTTTTTCATCGGTATTGGTTTGACAAATGACGGTATTGGTTTCTCTAATGAATCCTAATTACCCAAGACAGATTTTTCTAACAATTAAAGTGTCACTTCTTCAGAAAGTAGGACGTGACGCTGCCGTGCCTTTGGCCAATAGTCTGAGTCTTGCCGATAAATTCCGCATGGCTTACGTGACAAAGCAGTCCAAAGGGAAGGAACATGCCGACGTGTGTCCCTTTAGATACGGTAAGTAGTGATCACATTAATACTGAATGTCAACATCAATTATTATTAGACTCCATGGCAGAATGAACGAATGGTCTGTGAGTACTTAAAGCTTCTGATAATAATTCTTTTTGTGTCTTGGTGCAGCGTATAGTATTTTTTTGATTTGTGATTTGACTTGTTTTATTTCTGGTTCTCTTGAATTAGGTAAAATACTGGTCGCCAAAGTCTACGTTGGAAAAAGTGTATCTCAAAGTACACCTAAATTGACGTGAGTGTACTTATAACGCAAAACTCAATTACTTCTTTTAATTTAAAGTTTCGAGACTTCTCACTTACTCAATTTGTCATTTTTAAATGTTGATTCCTCCTTCGAATATGTGGGTTTTGATCGGTTTTCTTTAATGATTTCGGCAGCATCGACAAAACAGTCGAGTCCAAATATGACACCGTATACAGACCAAGGAAAGATATCAAGGATCACCCAGGTACGTACAAATTTACACTCTCGGAATCAGTGAACAGTGAATTAACAGAAAATATATTTAATACATATTAAGTACCATAAGTAATAGATGTGAATTTAATATTCAATCGGACATTTTTAGAATAGATATAAATGATTTCTTGGAATTGTTTAATTGAATAGTATTGTGGCTCTTGTTTTATTTTGACAAATGCAATCTATAAAATAATATACGGTTTTGTTTAACTGAGTACATATTGGCTCTGGAGTGTCAAATTTTGATTTTCTTAGGAATGGGTGTGCGGGAAGCTTTTAGCTCGCCTTTGCATGAAGGTAGAGATGGAAAATGTTTTTGTTTGCCGACTTTGATTTGGTGTGTGAGTGTTAAAGATTTCCCCAGAATTCGCCAAATTTTTAGCCCTGGTTGACATTTTTTATTCATACCTTTTTTATAACAATCAAACCGTGTGATAACTTCTGACTGCAATATTTAAATGTTAATGTGCCCATAAGGATGGCTATTTCCTGAAGGGGCTAATATTGTATAAAGGCGACATACGGTATTATATTGTGTTGTCCTACACCAACTAATAATTCTGCATTGTAGGTACGCCTCACTAAATTGCTCCAATCATGGTTGAAGTACAACTAATTTAAGTTGCAGGTCAGGCACTCGAGTTCAAGAAAAAAAATGAAGTCCCCATTTGTATCAATTATTTCCTTCGCTACAAAAAATGAAAGCGTACTTCCAGTGTTTTATTCGTTAAACAAATAGGAACCGGTGTCCTTTCCTGTAACTGGAGGGCAACGATCATGTCACAGTCAAAGTCGCTTGAAATGACTGAAAAAGCAGTAATGTTTTACTGCAGTCGTATCATGTTTTGACGGGTGATGTTTTATTGCGAGTGTCTTGAAGTGTTTAATGCTGGTGAAATCTGGGTTCACGCGCTTTTTCTGGACTTGGTTTTCTGGAAGTAATTGATACTGAAATTTTCAGAAATAGACTCACAGGAAAATGACTCGTCTGATAAAGAGAAGTCTGACTCTGGTTCTGGCAACAAAGAGAAACCAAGAACAGATAATAGCGATACAAGCGATAATAGCTCGGCTCAAGATTATAAACAAAAGGAGAGTGACGAAAACAGTGGGGGCGACGCCCCAGAGGAAGATGGACAGAAGGAAAAAGAAAGTGATAGCGAGGAAGAATCCTATGATGACAAAGAACTCTTGTCGGAAGACAGTGAAAAGGAAGCCCCAGAAGATAATGAAACCTCCGATGGTCTGAATCCATTCACTCTAGGAGAGCTGTTGTTTGGGGGATTCACCTGTCCGTAAAGAATGCCTGAATTGCTCAAATATATCTACCCCCGCTTAATTTAAATATGAAATCCTACCCTTCCCAAATGGTCTCTCCCCCTCTGATCGCGGATTAGAAAATCTGCTATTTATAGACCTTGCGTGGAGCAGCCATTTTTTTTTACTAATTTATTGGAAGCTAATTCAATGTGACTTTGAATCACTAATCTCTGTTCAAAAATCGTCAGATACGCGCAAGATTTATCACAGAAGAAGTAAGTTTTTAATTTGAAATCACTTCATAATTTTTCTAGAATTCCGCACATAATGATCTGTACATATACTTCCATTTCCTTTTTAAAGTTCTGAAAACTGTGAATATCTTTTCAACCTTTTCTGGTTTCTGTTGGGAGAGGTGCATTACCTTGAAGAAAGGCATGTTTCTGGTTTCCTGTTCTTTAGGCATGGTGTACTTTTAGGCCCTATTTATACTCTTGCATTCAAAGCCCATTTTTGATTAACATTTATGCTGCGTGATGTGTAATAAAAGCTGATCAAAATGCAATTCAGGCATTCTTGCAATTTCTTCCGTTTTGTATATTAGCATGGACATCAATAGACTATAAGTGTCAACATAATTATGTATATTGTGTTCTAGCATGGGATGGTGTATTTTAAACGTTTTTACCGTATTTGATGTATCCCTTCTGATAGCCTCTTTTTTCCCAAGTACTGGAATCAAATGTGTCTTCTATGCAAAGGAATGGAGTGTTATACCACTGGAATACGAACTGCTACACATACTCACTACTCGAGTGGCATCTAGGAATGTTTTTCTGTCCACGCATGAGCTCCGCATATAGATATATAGATGCTGCACACGTTCATTTGGGATAATTTATGCATGTTCTTGTACTCAAGTTACAACCGGTTCCTTCACAGGTTTCTTTCTGCATGGGATCTTTGTATTTTGCCTGTCATGTGTATGCCAATCAATAGCATGATGAAAAGGTTGGAATTCAGGCGCCCCTACCTCCCACCTTCCTTTACATTTGCTCGCATACCCCCCTCCTGTCATTCACATTAATTATCCAACGTGGAGGAGGTCTGAATTGATTTGTTTTGCATTTCTCGTTTGCTTGCTGGTGGAGGAGTGTTATACTGCCTAGACTTCACTTTTTCATCCTTCGCCTATGGATGTAATCCATGTGCATCTATTCCACTTTCCTTTCCTACTTCATGGAATGTTATTACGTCGAAACATTGATGATAATCCCCCGAATATTGTTCATTCTTTATCAAACATTTCACCGATTCTCTTTAGTGATACGTATTATATCAGTTGAATAAAATAACTATATAAAAACAAATATAGTATTGTGTAGATTATACTTTCGGTGCTCGAGTGCAGTGGCTAACCAATCGATTTGGGGTCTTGAAACCTAGAAAGTTGTATGGAGTTCATTTTCATTTAATGTCTTATCTAATGCTCTCTTTTAGTGCCACCTCCGAATCAAAGCACTAGTGACTTCAATAACATCACAAGTACTCAGCCTGCGAAACCATGTGAATGCAGGAACAGGCAGTCCGAATGGTTCGCCCTCAACCACGAACTTGTTATGCCAGAATACTGTATTGACTTTGAGTATATAACAAGGGTATGTATTTTTTCGTCAGTTGTTAACATGTGTATCCTTAAATAAATATAAATAATACATGGCGAAAGTGTGTTAAATTTAATCAAATCGTCCAAGTGCATATTCTAAGGTTCTATAAGGAACTTGCTGAATTCCTGAAAGCGCTATAGTATACCACATCTGAGGATGAAACGTCAAATTAGAACGTTCCACCTTAACTCACCTGGCAACAATTAGTTTTACAATGAAAATCATGTTAGTGAGGCGTTTATATGCTGGGAAAAGTCATCTATATATTATTTTATTTGCTCAAATATACACCGCATTAGTTATACCAATCCCGATTTTGACATGTTTAATGTTATTTTGCACCCAAAAAACCACATCACTTAAAACACAAAAATTAGTGCAAAATTAGTCAAACATTGGGTCATAAAGGGTCAAGCCTGAGTGTATTTTGGAAAATATTACAAATTGATAAATCATCGATTCTCTTATGATATTCAGGTTAAACCCAAGTCTCCATTTACAACATATGCCGAGTCGTTATTAGACTCAAAACCATTAATACCAATGCCAACCCTCGAGGATGTCACATCAGATGAAGATTTACTTCATTTGGACTTTGAAACTCAATCAAGAATGAGGTAGGCAAATGTACATGTATATTTTTATCTTCCTTCAAAGATGTGTAGACTAATATACACAGTCTGATTTAATTTCCGTTTTCGTAATAAGCCTGATGGTCATTTCTGGCTCAGTGCTGTCTAAATAACCTACCTTCATTCATTGTTATAATAAAAGTTAACTTTATCTTTTAGTTGCGACTTCTTGGGTGAAGAGACGCTGATGGAGTGTGCTAGAGCTACTTCATTACTTAATATCAGAGTATTGGATCTTCATGCAACTGGTCTTACTAGTTTGAAAAACATCAACCTTGCTCCCAACTTAAGGAGACTGACTGTTAGTTTCAACGACCTTACCAAACTGGATGGTATTGGCCAAATGGTAAATAGATTTGCTTTCTAAGCTGTCCATAGGGTTACACGGATTTTCCTTCAATAGTATATCTAATGCGTGGAAACGATTGGCGTTATGTCCCACGCTGATAAAAGTGGATTTAGAGATTAAGTTCCTTAGATTTGACAGAATTTTAAAATGTTACTGTATTATATACAAATTCTACGTGGTCCCCATCCTAGACAATTGAAAATATGATCATTGCTCATTGGTTAAACATTCCATTTTAGAACATTGAATATCTTGACGCCCGATTCAATAAATTGGTTTCCCTCGATGGTATCAAGGTAAGTTTGTAACTGAAATGTAAATTTTGAAATCAGATAATTCATGTATCAACAATCCAGAAAGTAGTGTAATTGTAAACTTGTGCTTCTTCCAGGGTATGCAAAATCTACTCCATCTAGATGTACGATGGAACCTTTTGCATAATACTAGGGAAGATATATCAACATTGAGAAAACATGCTCCCTCACTAACAACAGTCGACCTCCGACACAACTGCTGGCAAAAGGTTTGTATTTCTTTTAATATCATTAGTTTGGAATATGCTTTTTTTAATCGTTGAATTGGCTTATCATATTGTTCACTCGTTCTACTGAAAATTAAACTGATATTTATGTAATTAGATATGGAGAAAAAAGGTTTTGAAGAAATGGATTTTTTTGTTGAGCCATGAAATATTTCTTTCTCCATTAGCCGGATGATCTAAAGCTACGCGTCATTGGTAGGATTAAAACCTTAATAGAAGTGAATGGAACAAAAGTGTCTGACGATGAAGCCACAGCAGCTCTGCGACTGGCTGCAGGATCCAGGATTTCCCAAGTGTCTATTCTTGGCCACTCTAGGACGGATCTCACCCCTCCTAGGACACTTCACCTCTCCATGTATGCACATATCCTGACACAGTGCAGCAGGAACTACCCAGACAGGCTGGGGGAACATGATACAAACTGGTATCACAAGGTATAGGGTCTCATGTTTATTATGGTTCACCTTTTACCTTTCCATAGGTATAGTTTAAATTTCTCTGTGGCAATGACAATGAATTGAACTTGAACATACTTTAAAAATATTATTACATGGATAAAAAAAACTGTTATAAGGGCGGTGGAGTTTGTTTTGGAAACAATGTATACCTTTTATTCTTGTATTCATATACACGTTTTTTTCACAATTCTTTGTATCATTTAGGTCACCACATTAAATCTAAATGGTCAACACATCACCAAATTATCAAATATTGACCGACTAGAAAATCTCCGTTGGGCCTCTTTCAACGATAATGATATCACGAAAATTGAGGTGAGTAGCGATGAATAATTATGAACTTGAAAAGCTTTATTTAGAGCAGGCTAGAACGACATTGTTTTGTATTTTAACATTTAACATTTCTTTTAACAACAGGGGCTCGATAACTGTCAACAACTTGAAGAACTATCTCTGGAGAACAATTGTTTGACCAAGCTTGAAGGCATTTCCCGCTTAATCAGACTGAAGAAACTGTCGATCGGTCATAATTTTATCACTAGTCTGGACGAGGCTGGTTTAGACAGGTTGAGTAACCTGGTATTCCTGTCTGTGGAGAGCAACCAGGTTCCAAGCATGATTGGTCTACAGAGGGTCAACTCCTTAGTAGAGCTTTACATTGGTAACAATAGCATATCCAACATCCGCGAAGTCTTTTACCTGAAAGTACGTTAGTCAAAGTTTAGCATTAAGATAAGCTTTACCTTGATACGTCTCCCTTCCTTCTTTAATAGCCTCCCTAGGAAAAATCCAAACGCTCTTTTATATAAGATTAGAATATATTATAGAATGTTTGTTATATAAAGACGATATATAGTACTTCTGTCCTATCCTCTCGCAACCATGCGAAATAAAACATAAACGAATTTGATGATTCACTTTCTAGTACAATTTCAAAATGTCACCAAGAAGTTGTGTCCCAACAATTTGATTGCTCACTTTTGCAGCAATTGCCAAACATGGTTATTCTTGACCTCTGCGGAAACCAAGTTGCGACATCAGTGGATAGCTATCGCCTGTTTGTTATATTCCACCTCCGATCATTGAAAGCATTGGATGGAACAGCTATAGTAAGAATTAATATGATCTATCAACTCTATTCATATACACCCCTTTATATTCATTTCGAGTTCTTATGATATTTTTTTTTCTAATTCAATAATTTGTTAGGCACTTTTAAAGTTTGTTGCACTTTTTGCACACTTCAGGAAGTTGCCGAAGCAACACAGGCAAAAGATGCCTTTGGTGGGAGGTTAACATCTGATTTTGTGGCTGAGAGATTGGGTCATGGAAACTTTAACGAAATTAAAGAACTTGATTTCCCCCATTGTGGAATCAGAACTGTTGATCTAGGAAATGGAGACCTGTTTCTCAACTTAAGAAGGTAACTCGGTGTCTGATTTAATAATTAATATAAGTGACCAATTAATAGTGTTTCCTTCAGTTTATTCTTATTTGTGTGCGATAACTATTCTTGCACTCGAGATCGAATATGAAATATTGTTATAATATTAGAGTTAGCATTATTAGCATATCATTATATCACATTATATCATAATTATTTTCAATATATTTTACTTTTTTCAGCGTCAACCTCGAGCATAATAACTTGACGTCTTTCAGTGGGCTCATCTTCCTGGTAAACCTTAGGGTGTGTATTCTTGATCCGTACTTCTATCAAATAATCTCAGGACATTTAATTTTCTTGACAAACTTCACTTTTCAATATTCAAACTGGTACATTATACGGAAATATGGTTTATCATCTTCTTTATCTAAAGATGTCCTAGCCATTTCTAAAACGAAGTCCACTACATTATTTTTTTACATAGGTGCTATGTCTAAACCACAACCACATAGAATGCATTGTACCAAAGCCAAAGCAGCTTCCACCAAATCTGAGACGAGGTTTGGCCGAAAGGACAACTGGTCTTAGTGGTGTGGATCCATATAACCCTGACACTTACACACCAATTCTCGAAAACCTGGAAGTACTTCATCTCGGGTGAGCGTCAATTTTCTATCTCTCTGTCTGGAACTTTTCACATTTTCTATTGCAATTAATGAGTTTGCCTTCACGTGTTAAACGTGTTAATAGTTGACTGACATTTAATGCATTATTGCCTGAAGTAAGACTTTGTTTTTTCATTATCCAGCTATAATAATATCAAAGATCTAGCCACCTTGCAGTTGAGTAGATTGACGTCACTGAAAGCACTATTTCTTCAAGGTAAGTCTTTGAGAGAATTTTTAATTAGACCTCTGTGTGAGAGTAGCCTGTTCTTTTTTCCCATGGTCAGTAACAGTTAGATTTTTATACTATTGAATCTGATGTATATAGCTGTACATCTTATATATGCTGTTTATATCACTCCCTCCTTTATTAGAAGGGTTAGCTCTAGAGTGTTCATTATAGAACTTGATGAATTGAAAGTCCACGAATCTTCCTGTATCAATATTCTTAAAAGCCAAACAAAAAATATTATTTCAGGCAATGAATTGACTAAGATAGAAGGTATCGAGGGACTGCAGGATCTGCGTGAGCTTGTTCTTGACCGGAATAAAATAAAAGCAATAAGCGAGTATTCCTTCTGTAACCAATGGAATCTTCAGGTACATATAACCATAGTTTCACTCACGAATAGAATTATGTTTGATGATATGTATTTTGAGATGTTTTCTTTTAAACTTCTTTTCATAAATTATCATCTGAAAAAAATATATCTTAGCCACTTTAGCACCTTATTTATTTCGATCATATAAATTTGCGTATATTTTATACCAATCTTACCTCTTATATTTCCCTTAATCCTATAGTATTAGCTTTATTTATTTATAGGACCTGGCAAACTGAATATATGTGTAAAAATGTTTCATTTTTGTGCAGGAGTTACATATAGAAGAAAACCGAATACGTGACTTGTCACATCTTGCTTGCCTGGAGAATCTCCAGCGTCTCTTCCTGGGTATGAATCGTATTCAGGACATGACAGAGCTAGAGAGGCTGGAGAATATGTCCAACTTAATGGAGCTTTCTCTGGTTAGCAATGCAGTAAGTAGCTAGCTAGTGTAGAACGGGTTCAAGGATTCAACCTTTCACCATCTATATATGTTTTTAAAAAACACCTTTTTAAAGTGGCACTTGCCGATCGCAGAGCTCATTTATGAGAGTTTGGTCAAAGTTATAGTAATTGAATACAATGTACCCATGGCTTTCCTGATTTGATCATATAAACCCATATTTTTAAAGGTATTTTCCGAATCTTCCTGTTGAAAATTCTTAGCGATCTTAGCCACTATAATATATACCGTAGTTGACTAATGTAATGATGCAATAATTGCAAACTTAAGCTTATTACTCTGGCTATGAACTACTTGTACCTGTGAGAATATTTCAAGATGTAGTTTTCCAGGTTGGTATTTTGTAGGTGTTGTTTTCTCTATAATAGTGTCCTTGTCACTTGCATTACGCACGGTATATAATAGATCATGTTGTTTCCAGTATGTTATCTACTCGTGCTAAATCTTATTTATAATCTGAACTTTATTTTTCTGTTTAAAAAATTGTTGATTTAGAATATTTATGTGATTACCAGGTGGCACGGCGTTTATTGCATCGCCCCATGCTAGTTTACCGGATGCCTCAGCTGTCCATCATTGATGGTATTCCCGTGAGTGATGAAGAGCGGGCAAAGGCTGAACTTTACTTCATGGAGCAGCAAGTAAGTCCATCTTTTACCATTTGAAACATGTTTTTCCATAAAATTCTGAATTATCTTAAAGATGTCTTTTTTTCCCAAGTAACTTTTAGAGTTATAACGAATTTGTGTGTATATACTTGGTACTTGTACTTGGTTTCATGACGCGGTATACTGTAAATAAGTTTGAGATAATATGCTAATGTTTATTTTGTGGGCAGTTTTATTCTAATACATGATATTTCACTTGTGTTGATTCAGATATGTTGCAAATTACCATATGTATGTAAAGTATTCTGGCCTTAATTCCCCTTCAGAATTATGGAATACATAGCAATAAGCTTTGAATTAAAAACAAATCAACTAACGAGTGTCTCTATCAATTGTCTTATATCGATGTTTCTTCTTGTTGCTTTTGTACCATATATATCGCCTCAGCATCAGCTTATAAAATATCCATGAATAATTCCATTCATAGACGCTAATCACTAAGCACGTTCGCTATCTCTAAACATGTCATCCGTTTGATTGAATGCATCAGAAAGAGGAGGCAGATCCCAGTAAACCCGAGATGTTCATAAACAAGATGAATAGACCTGGCGAATTAAATTCGCCTCTTAGAGAAAGAGTGAGCCCGAGAAGTGATGGATTAATGCACCCGTTTTATGGAACCCTTACTAACGATTTATTCCCATAGAAAAGAGTAGAATACTTCCGATCACTGAACATAATGCCATGATTTACCTTGGCCACTTTCCTCTGTACACGAGTTTATGCCGATTTGCGGTTACCATTTTGAACCCAGGGTGATTTCATTATACGCCATATATAGATAGCATCTCCAAGTGTATATTAGTACCCACTAGATTAGGCATACATTGATCCATAGAAGCACTAAAACCCTGTTTTACCATGCACTTCATTAGTTTCTTTACATTCCCACTGCGATTGTAGTTACCCGATATACCCATAAGCATGACATGGATCGTAGTCGATGTTCCTTCTTGTAATGTTGTTATTGTCGTTATAAGTCTTTACCAAGTTATAATGATGGATGCCCTATGTATCATCATGCCACGTAAGAGTGAATTTAGTTTTCATCAATATTCAAATCCAGGAGCTAATATAATGTCCGCACTGATATTATTTGTCTCATGTTGTGTGTCTTAAACATATATAGTCTTGCGTATATTTTACTTGTGGATTATTTAATAAGTTATATTTTCCCCTTTTCAGCCACAGCAAACAACTGTAGATACTACTTTACCTGGCATTGGCCAGTACAAAACCCAAATACCGGTCAAGGTGACCAACATGCAGCTACTATCAGGACCCTTCGCAGATAAGACATTCGGTGGAACGCTTCAACTGAGTGAAGACATCTACCAGCAAGAAATTCAGCGAGGTGAGGCTAAACATCTCATTTGAAAATTATTGCCCTGTCAATTACAAGATCAATGGTGAGATAGTCAGTTCTCTAAAATGTGTATTCTGTTTTTGTAAAAAGAAAACATGTATACCCACTTACTTATATTATACCATAAGTAGTTCTTCTCTAGTTGCATGATATCACACCCACTTCTTTCATTTCCAAAGAGGTTTATAATCCCTCTTGCGGCGCCAGAAATGAAATGAAATCTTTCTTCACCCTTCCTCTCCGGCCAGATCATAGCATTTTTTCCAGATCTATACATTTGTTTCTCTTTTGTAACCGTACTAATTGGGACAAATAGCCTGTGGGAAATACTGAAATCATTCAAGTTCTCTATACTGCTTTTATTTTTCTCATGTTCCTCCTTCGGTATATCTGAATGCGTTGTTCAGGGCTGTCAACTTGGGAGGACAAGAAAACTCCTTTATTGTGGCCCCGCGAAAGGGCGTTAGGAATGGAACTTTCTGGAGACAGAAAATTCTTCTTTAAACAAAACGAAAACGAAACAAAAGTTAATGTGTCACACTATAAAATAAGGAATCACAGTATGACTTTTGAAGTAAGATATTATGAGCAAAAAATATCTGAAATGTAAAAGGATCAAAAGCCCCCGAACCCTTTTCTATGGAACCGGTTATTGTCGGACATAGAATTCGATTTGGGGGCCCAAAATTCGGAGTATGGTGTGAAATATGGAAAGTTGGTTGCCCTGAATTTGTCTGACCTCTCTACTGCCTCTCTTCATTCAGAAATTATCTAGATGTTTCAATCACTTGCCCTTTTCTTTTGCTCTGTAAGGACCCACATGTCATGAATTTCCCTAAGCCTGAAGAAACCGCAGTTCACGACGAGTTCTCCTTTTTCTTAACAATTTACTCAAATATTAAGAAAATATTTAGAGCTTCAGATATTGAAGTTTCCTTTGCATGGGAATGATGTGTGAATATAATAATATGAAAGGAACCCTAACGGAAGGTGCCAACAGCTACATAGTATTCTTAAATCACAAGTGACATAACATGTGCTTCCTTAGTTGCCTTGACTTTTAACAAATTGATCGTAGATTTTAACATCTAAATAAGCTGCATACTTGATAATAGTCATACTTCTAATCACTCTTTCTTCAAATTGTGCTCAAGGACTAGATAATTGCACGCTGTACGATCGGGTTTCTGGCTTGTAACGATTGGCTTATGTGCTAATGCGTTTAACCTTTTCTCTTCCTTACTAACCTTCTTCAAACTTCAAGCCTTCCTTAATTTACCACAAGGTGGCGGCGGTAGGAGACGAGGAGGAACGGAGAGGCCTAACTACCGGGACCCGATGCCTGGTATGGGAGGCGGGGGCGGAGGCGGAGGTGGAGGGGGTGGAGGTGTGGGTAGGTACGGGATGCCTAATTACCAGTCTGCTGCAACGAACCAAGGACCCAATCATGGCAGTCGATCCCAACATCAAGTACCGTACGTCCCCTACCAAGGCAATACTGACCAATATGCAGACATATCCCGGTGAGCATTATGAGATTATCTCCCGTCTTAAAGCTATCGTTTACCAAGGAAATGTCAACACCAATGTTTTTAAAAAACAGAGTATTAGTTTTGTTCTTGAATATATAGGAAATTCAGTCAAATTTAACACGCTTCCACATAAATTAATGTTGTGCGATATATACCACTAGCAGTCTACGATTATTCGTTATCACTTTCCCCCGGCACTTTCCTAGTGCTTATACATAACTCCGAGAATAAGCTGACAAAAGAAATTCTTTTTTTCAGGATGAATAAAACTAACAGGCGATAAGAACGATTAAACCTGTCGAAATGCTATATGAGCATAGGGATGAAGATATTTATTACTTCAGTTCACTGCATTTTTATTAAAGTACTTTTATCTAAACTGCTCGTATGGGTTTCATGCTGGTTTTGAACTGCATCAAATGCAATTTAAACGAGTGATGAAGAGTTGGAAAGAAGAAAGTGTTCATTAAGACCATATATTGCATGATTTGTGTAGCCGAGTGTTTTATCTAATTTTAAGATAGCGTTTGAATGAGTTACGCTTTTATTATGACTATGTTGCCGAACAAAATGATCTGAAAATATCGAGGCCAGCAGACATGTTCCCGAATGTTATACTCAGATTTCATTAATACTAATAAATCATCTCTTAAGATTGTTGTATCAACAACCTATACAATCGAACTCACATAATGCCATGTGTTGTAATATATCACTTTAATATTTTCTTGGCAATATAAGTCGTTTTACTCCTTATATCATGAATCATGGATAAAATATGTTACCTAAAATTAAGTGGGGAGTTAATTTATTCATTTTTTACCATGTACATTCTCCCTGAATATTCTTTAATGTTCTCAATATACTGTTTGTGAATCGCCAAAATGTTTACGCCTTGTATATTATCCCTCGCACATTTCACAATCTATTCATAGCTACAGGGGCGGGATGTTGTAAAGTATTACTGATAAATTGTTTAATATCACTATCGAGTCTTTAAGTGTCTGTGATAGAACCTTACACTGTGTATATGGACTAAATGAGTTGTTGAAGCGTTTGTGATTGAATGTATTGAATTTATCCTGTGAATGAATAAATAACAAAGGCATTTCATCTTCTTGTTGTACTATCACATGGTTGTTTTTATCAATATCTTTGTACCAAGAATGAATTAATTCATCTGCATGTCCCAATTAATATAAAATAAGGTCCGATCATTGAGTCCACATAGTGTCCACATTATCCATAGCTCCTTGGGCATCATCTTTGTGGAACATAAAGTATCCTTGTATTTGAGCTGCACTCACAGCTTTCTCTTTGGAAAGAACAATCTTAGCGAAGTCCATACATCTATGCTCTGGTTCTTCAGGGTAGAAACGACTGAACATACTCGACACTTGATACTCTGAACAATAATCGATCTTTTCCCTCACATCGACACGCCCAGGCCTGATAAGAGCAGGATCCAACCTGAAAATGCAATTTGTGGTGGAATAAGCCACACAATCTACATACTCCGTTATCACAGACAGAAATGTTAAATAATACACTTGCTAGGGGTCCATTTTGGTATTCGGGAATGGCATTAATGTTACGTTAGAAGAATGTCTGAAGAAGAATAATCCTTAAGCCCATCTTGATCATCCTCCCAAGGCAGGACGAGGTTTTCCAAATCGAGGGGGATGATCTTGATCCGAATCTGTTGATTCGAATTTCTTCACTAAACACTTTGGTGTGTCATTAGGAAAAAAATAAAACATGTCTACCTGTCGATGTGATTAGTGGTCATGAAAACGATCCTAGCTTCTGTAGACGCCACTCCATCTAATGCATTCAGCAGTCCACTGAATGTAAGTCGTCCCATGCCTTGGAAAGCGGTGGAATCTGAAAATACGTTATAAAGAAACCAACAATTAAACCAGAAACAATGTAAAGACTCCAGTTAAAATGACCTACCAACTTAAATAAAATTAGTACTTTTACAATATTATTTAAACTATAATAAATGAAATATACGGAAGTTAATACACAATGTGATAGTTCTTACTCTCGGCTTGAAGATCCCGACTGGTGAAAGCTGCATCGACATCTTCCAGTAATATTATCGTTTGTTGAGGGGCAACAGCCAACAAGTGATTCAAGCGATCATCAGAGAGACCTCTTTCACTTAGGTTAAGCACGCAGATGCTATACTCTAGCTCTCCTGAAATGAGAAGGGTTATATTAGAGAGAATGGTATACTGGGAAACTTGAAAACAAAAATATAATAAACGTGCTCAACCATCGAAATAAATATTGGTCATACTCTTAAGAATGAATATCAATGGATCTCTGAAAATTATTCGATCACTATATACCGTAGGCCGCCTATATGTGTTGTCCAATAATATTAATATTATAAAATCTTCATAATACCTGCCAAAGCTGTGATGAAACTACTTTTCCCACATCCTGGGGGTCCATACAACAAATAGCCTCTTCTATATGGTATTCCTCGATCCATATACCATGCTGGGGAAGAAACAAACTCTTTCACATCATGCACAATCCTTTGTGCAACTCCGACATTTAAAACAACCGATGATAGAGGTCTCCTTTTTCTTGGATATCCAAACTGTCTCCACTCCGCCCCCATGGCAGTGAACATTACAGTCTTCCCCTCTTCCTGGGCTAATGCCAATTTCCTCGCCTCCTCAAGAATGCTAAAAAATAGTTGCCTATTTCTACCAAATGCTGTGAGTGTCACAGATTCCCATGGAACCCCAGTCTGCATATCCATCATTTGTTTTTCGCGAGTCCTTTCAACTCGAATGGCATTACCACTGTAAAAGAAAAAATGTGTTCCTGTGCTCGGAACAAAGTCAAAGCTCGTGCTAATTTTTCCTGTATCACTCTGGGAAAATTTAGTTTGAACACCTAGATGTTGTGTCCGTGTTCCTTTGGCTGTTATCCATTGCAGCAGCCAATGGTAACTTTTATCACGACTTGGCACTTCCAAGGTCATCATGCAGTGTCGACGAAACATGACCATTCCAAATTGACTACCTTTTTTGGCTACGGCCATGCATGCTCCAACACCGACCAGGCCAAACCCCGCCCCAAAATAGGGGTTGTCTTTCAGGGAATCAATAATATCAGCCAGCGGCATCCTGACTGCTGTCGTCGGCCCTAGCTATTAAACTCTACAGAGTAGTGCGCGAAACTGAGCGATAATTACAGCAGTTTATGAGTTTACCAGAAATACTCCACAAAGGTGTGATCTGTGCTATCAGTTGCGTGAAGTATGAGTCCTAGATATCCGATTCTTTTGCGGGTTTCCAGGTGATAGAGGCAAAGTAGATGAAACTTAATATATATGCAATAGAAATTTTGACAGGTTCACATGTTTACATGGGAGCCGCCATGTTTGATCCGGACACACCTATTCATCAACAGAGGGCGCCATGAGAGTTAAATTTCTCATTTTAAGTCTTAATTTTGCTAATCAGTGTGCTTATTCAAAATAAAAATCAATCCAAATTCACTTAACTATGAGTATGTGTCAACATTTAGACAATTTCTCTTTTTTTCAAGAGGACCAAGAAAACTAAGAAGTGTTCAGCTATATGCCGACAGAGGTCCGACCGATCGACCAACATGGTGGCCTCCATGCCCACAGTTCACATCGTGGGCCCGGCTAAACGATAATCTGGATAATTGTGATGTGATCTCAGTTTCAGCTTGAATTATTTGTATTGCAATCAAGTCTGTTTCAAGAAGGTAATTTCTATTCACTGCATTTCATTCGCTGCAACTGCGTTTACTCAAAATTGATAGATATCATGATACGTCTGAGACTGCTCAGTGGATGACATTGATTGACATCTTTACTCAGTTTAGACTACGCCTACGGTAGGCTACTTTTACTTTCGATTAAGTCCGTCTTGACTTTAAGTTAAAAAAGGGTGGCCTGGCTTAACCTTCAGATTGACTATCACTCAGTATTAGTTAACATCACATTTTTATAATGTCTTGCTCCTAAATAAATACCGTTAACTCTCGCGTAGGCTGTAGCCGTAGACGAGATTATCTTAACTCGTTGTCAACGTAATGAAATAGTAACAGTTCCTTAGCAACTGCCTTAGCTACGCGCGCAAGTTTTTGTTGATTAGTCACGACTTGCTTCACGCTCCGCTGAATCATTGGCATTACCATTGGTTTATTATATTATTGTATCCACATCGTGAGAATTGATTGGTATGTTAACTTTAATTTGTAGCCGCAAGCCGTTTTATAGATAAGATATCGATAGGCAAAACTCAAGGGTCCCGTTCAATTCGAAGATGTTTATTTCCTATCTGAAAGAAAGTGAAAGGACGGACCAAAACATTTGAATGCAACTCCTTCTGTTTCCGTAGGCCTACAAGCTACATTCCCTTTAAATTTACTCTAAGATTATAATATAAGCAGTCCCCTATAAATTATGATACAATGTTTATAGTAAATGAAGGAGTGGAACAATGTTGATGTTTAGGCTACCAGATCTAGGCCTACTCGCGAGTTTTGGGCCTATTCAAGTAGGTACCGTGATGTAAATAGCCTATTATTTTCTTGCAGTTTCTTTAGTACGTACCCCTAACCACCTGATTGGCAATTGATCCACTAATTAAAGGAACGATGGCTCACCCTACCAACCAGCCAATAGTTCTTGACGATGGCCTTATGTACATGGTAAGTAGAATATAGGCTATACGTAATGTTACCCTAGGTTAATACGGTACTACAAAAGTATAAACTATTATATAATAGGTCTGTGATTAATACAAAGTCAGGTACCGATAGCTAATTCGGGATCGAGAGATAGCTTGGTATTAAGCATGATTTATTTCTCATGGCGATCGGTGGATAAATTCATCTTTCTGTGTTTTAGCTTATATCCCAAGGCGCCGACAAGAGTCCACGTGAAGGAGACTTGGTTGCTATCATTTACAATACATTCCGTGATGACGGAAATCCTGTTGAAGAGAACCAGGCTCTTGCATTCGTATATGGCAAAGATCAAGTCATTGAAGGTAAGAATATAGTACGGCTTTAGTACGTATTCTAACTGATTGTTAAGTCCCGTACTGCGAAGCTTTGTTCTCATCAACACCCATGACTTTGATGGTCTGCAATTATTTCCATTTAGCGAATTTGACTGTGCTGTACCTGTCTGTACGGTAATTAGAGTTTTCACGTGGATGAAATCACATGCCGTATTTGAACATATTTCTATCAACGGAACTTTTCTCCATTTTCTGCCCTCTAATTTTAGCACTGGATCGTGGTGTTGGCAGAATGAAATTGGGTGAAGTTGCCAGTATCATTGCAGCGCCGAAATACGCTTATGGAGACCGTGGCCTGTAAGTTGTTACCAACCAATGCCCTATATCCCCCGAGATCGAGAAGTAGTATATGAAAAGTAGTATATGAAAAGTAGTATATGAAAAGTAGTATATGAAAAGTAGTATATGAAAAGTAGTATATGAAAAGTAGTATATGAAAAGTAGTATATGAAAAGTAGTATATGAAAAGTAGTATATGAAAAGTAGTATATGAAAAGTAGTATATGAAAAGTAGTATATGAAAAGTAGTATATGAAAAGTAGTATATGAAAAGTAGTATATGAAAAGTAGTATATGAAAAGTAGTATATGAAAAGTAGTATATGAAAAGTAGTATATGAAAAGTAGTATATGAAAAGTAGTATATGAAAAGTAGTATATGAAAAGTAGTATATGAAAAGTAGTATATGAAAAGTAGTATATGAAAAGTAGTATATGAAAAGGGCGCACTACAGATTGTTTATTACCCCCTTGATACATCCACACGCTTGTAACTAGTAGGCCTATCACTTCTTTAGAACCTGACATATTTTGAATGGTGTCAGTTGTACAATTCTGGACTTCAATGATTTGTTTTTCATTTGCAGTAAACCACATTACGGACCCAATGACACAATCACTTTCCATATAACATTAACTACAAACCACGGACAGTTTGATCCAAGGAGTGAATTGCCACTGGATGGCCGTCTTGCTATTGCGTAAGTTTACTTTTTATTGTTTTCCCCATCTCAGCTTTGAAATTAGAAACAGCCCCTATTGTAATTTACGTATTACTTTCCACTCTTACCCCGCACATTTAATTTATATATGTTGTAAAATTTGGGGAATTTTTTATTCATATATCACTTTGTTTTGAATCATTCATTTTCGATTATTTCACTTATTTATCCATCTCTTGTTAGAAATTTCATGAAGGAGCGAGGCAATTTTCTCTTTGTGAGGAATCAGTGCGATCGTGCCATCAACGCTTACAAAGTGTAAGTTAGTTCATTCTTTCCTTTGTACATGGATCCATTTAAATAATTATATTTTTTATTTGTTTAGATTCTATTATAAGAGCATATTTCATATTGACTAATTATTGTGTCATATTATTCCTTTACATAGCGGCTTAGAATACATGTACGAACATTCACAGTCCTATAACACAACAACTGAAGATGAGGTAGAAATTGGCGTGTTCTCCCTCAAAACCTACAATAATATTACAGCTGCATATCTTAAGGTTAGTGTGTGGTTTTCTATATGCTTTTCTCCATTTCTGTTGGATAATAAATGTACATAGATTCTTACTTTGATGCCTGTCTCCATGTTACTGTGCTGTGTGTTTTCAATAAATATACGATGGTACAGTAAACGTCTACTTTGTAATTTCCATTCGCAAGGTTGTTATCCAACTGAGTACGCAAAACATTTCTGCAACATAGATTCACTAATTAGCAAAATAAAACATTTGCTTATGTTTCCTTCATATAACATTTGTACCAAATATAGATTGGAAGCTTTGCTGAGGCAGACAGATGCGCTAGTGCAGTTTTAGGCATGGACGGTACCAATGCCAAGGCTCTGTTCCGAAAAGGCATGGCTCTCAAAGGCCTTGGTGATTACCAGATGTCGTTATCCTTCCTACAGTGTGCTCTCCAAGCTGAACCATCAAATACCGTAAGTATCCATACATTCACTATTATTTATGTACTAGCTGCCCCCGTTTATCACCGGGTAGACATCCCCTCTTCCCTTCGTCTCCCTTTCCCACTTGAACATCCTATGATGTGGGCAAACTGTGCGAGGCATGTTGCTAGGTAGCGTTTCTATGCCGACGACGTTGCGTCGGAAATAGGCGGGCGCATATAAGTTGCGTCGCCGAAATACCAACGTTGCGTCGCCAAATAATACAACGTGAGTGGGTCGAGGCAGAGGGAGCGGGCGGATTACGGTAATTTAAACAGATTCGCTTCTACCATCCTGGAAAAAAATATTCGGGAAAAACGAAGGCCGTGGTAACCTCACTTGAAGCCAAAGTAAGCTGCGTGGAAAGTTTGGTAATTTTACATGCCTTATGTACGGAGCCTTTGTCATGTCGATGTCGTAACTACGGTATTAATTAAGCAGATCTTATTACACGGGCAACAAAATAATATAGAGATCAAGTTATCTTAGTTGCATACAGAAATGCAAGTGGTTATTGTAATAATGTACATCAACGGCTAGGGCTCTTAAATAAACACATGAGTATTTGTAAAATATCTTGATGTAAAGTTAATTGGGTAATGCTATACAAGTATTTTGATTTAAACTAATAGGGTAATGCTAAATAATGGGTTACATTGACGATGAAACGTGTCACGTATATAATGTGAAATTTGTCAATGAAAATTGTTTTTTTAGAGGTTCTGATTACCACCAGCCAAGGCAATTAAGGAACTTAATTATGGTTGTTTCCTATGCAGAACCATATCCATATATTTTCTTCGCCCCTAGAACATCTTTTCTTTTGGAATATATTCATTTTGATTCCTTTATTTTGTTTGTGCAGATAATAAAAGAGGAGATTTGCCGTGTCGAAGCTCTTATAAAGGGTCCGGTTGAGGCGGAACCAGCCAAGTCAGCCGAGAAAACGGAAAACACTCCAGTAAAGACTACTCCAGTGGATACTCAGACAAGCAAAGTAAAGAGCGACAACACATCTGCTGAACCTGCAGCTGACGTAAAACCCACGGCATCAAATGATGATGAAAAAGTAAAGGAAAGCAAGGGAAAACAAATGGTAATTACCTTATGAAACCTTTTTTTATTATGTTTAAGTTGTATTTGAATAGTTTGCATGAGCCAACTCCCCCGATATATGTTTAGCATGTGCCTTTATCAAAACATTATGGACCACACTTAATTCTTAAAACCTTTTTAATTTTCACATTCCAAAATCTCAAGGTAAAGACAACTTAACATTCAACAAACCAGGGTTATCGGGGATGTATGCCTTTACTTAAATGCGCTGCAACACAGTTACAATCTATTTCTCGAATCACAATTTCAGATCCCCAGTTGGGTCAAATGGGCCGCAGGTGCGACCGCCTTAGTTGGAATTGGATTCATTGCCTACAAGTTCTATAAGAAGTAAATGTGGTCGTGCATCTTGTGGAATTAAGAAACCTAATCTAGAGCTTTTTACCTCATGGAATGCTCCCATCTACCAACGAAGTATAATGTTTACAACGGGATCTTAAACATTTGCTCTTGGTCATGCACAAGACATTTAATTCATGCGAAGTTTCCTTCCTTGATGGACACTCGGATATTACTGATATTACATGTGGTCTAATAATTATTCAAAGGAAATTCTCTATTCCTTTGTGCCAGATTTACTTATGTATTGTAATCATGAAAGTAAATTCATTTCATCTAGTTAACTTACTATACATCTTCATCGGTGCTACCCGACATTGTACATAGTAACCATCAAATTCATCCTTGTTATGGCACTCTCATTATAATCACGAGGACCAGATTATGCTATTGACCCAGGAACCGATCGTGATAACGATTATGAAATAAAATCCCATTTACATCCCCATAAGTCATTATACTTTGTTTACCCGTGAGTTTGAATCATTTGAGATTTTTTTTTTTTTTTAAATCATTTTTATTGGCCTCGGACAGTTTAACAAGGACCCAGGCCGAGCCGAGCCTAGCCAATTTACCTTCAAGCTATAATAATTTTAGACCCATGCTGAAGATTTTTAAAGGAGCATTTTCGATTATTCCAAATTTTATTAATTTGGGGGGATTTAATAATATTTTCCTTATTTTTTACTATTTTTGTTGGATCTTATCATCTTATACCAAGCAAACAAATGTATTTTCCTTATCGTGTTCTTTTATCTCTAGAAGGCATTCTGCCCTTAAAATAAATGCAATTTATAAACAAACAGGCCAAACCAGAGTTGCTATCACTTTTATTACACCATAAATTGGCGCTCAACAAATGTATCATGGCGATACAGTAACAAACAATGAAACCATGCAATGGTCCTATATTGGAAATGTACCTATGCAGCCGTGTACTCTACGTTAAATATATACTAGAGTTAGAATTGGTCTTGACACTGTCATAACGCGAATATTCACAATGAATACCCTTAAATATATTCATGATTTTTCCATGAGTGTGCTCACACCAACTGAAGAAACATACATCGTAAGACTCAGTGCATACACACACAGACAAAGTATCACCTACACTTGAATATCAATCCCTCTGCATCATTTAATTGGTATTGTGTCGAATGTTTCCCGTGAATGAAAGCTTGTTCTTTCAATATGAAATATGACTAGAAGAAGCAGGACGCACGTGACTCTACGGAAGAACATCTTCCAAGAAGAGCCGCCGTGCAGGTGACCTTTTCATTCAAGAGATAGGATAGGTTTACTTAAATAAATTTACACCCAGTCAGTGCTAGCGGCTTAACAAACCAAATCCTTTTAAGTACAAATCTCGTGTGCCAGACCATATGAATACACATGCAGTAAACACCCATACTGAACCCTATATATATACATCATAGGTAGGCATTTGCTCTTACACTTAAATCATAATATACTGAAGAAAAGAATAGTTGATGCGCAAGTATATACAGAACAGCCAGATCATGGCTTCCGAGATAAAAAATGGAATGCAAAGCTTAGGACGCATGTATTTCGCCATATAAAGTTTTAAAACTGAAAATCACAGGAAGGAAAATTGAATAAAACCACTAATAATCAAACCCTAGACTGCACAAGGAATAATAATCACAACTAGGGATAAAGAATTTGTAAATCAAACACTTTTGGCACGTTTCCCAGCATTGGATTCCCGTGCACCTTCTTCAAAGGGCACACAAGTGAATATATGGTGAAGAAAACAACTTATGCATTCCATGGTGTGAACCCAACATTTGGGTGAAAACTTTGATAAAGTGCTTTTAAATTTTACCAAATGAAGTTGAATAAAGAGAAAATGTGTCCTACTGTTACCTTGGCTGAAAATACCAGCAGTATTTTTTTATATATTTTTCTCCAAAAGCTAATACATTGTTGACAAAAACATTTGTCCTTTATTTCAAAAATATACCATGAATTCCTGACTGATTACCGAAAATAACAACCAATGTAATAAACGTTGTTTAAAATCTGTGATGGCTACAAATAATATGACGAATATATTGATTTTTATGAATACAGAAGCACCATCTACAGTCTATATGTTAACCGCAATTACATGTCAGACAATATCAACTGAATTTTCCATACACATTATTTGGAGCCAATACCATGATCTCCATCAGAGCGAAGAGAACCAAAAGATGTCCTTGAATTTAGTCCTTTGATTTAACTATAATGTCTTCAATAATATCTTGAATCGTGACATCAAACGGCAGAACTTGACATTTTATTGCATTGCCGTCTTAAATCAGGAAGCCTAGTCTTCCAAGTTTGCATCAGTACAGACAGTTTAGCCATGGTACACCAATACCAAATTATTGATGATTTATTTTGCACAGAGGTAACAGTTTATCACCAGAGATTATAAATATTGCATTGAAAGGAAATCATTCTCACGTTAACAAAATATATACACCATCGGGACTTGTCTACTCGATATACATTGGATTGCATTATATAATACATATATAACATGATCTCTAGACGACACAAAATATTACCATTGCCCCGTGCATCAACACTGACGTAAAAATATTACATATGAACATGTTCATACGATCTGCTTAAGCTAGAACGCAGTGTTACACCAGTGTTCTTGGGATGACAGTGAACGGTGTGATAGGACTGGAAGACTCCAACTCTACGGCCGTCATTAAACATTCAGTTGCTGCGTCATACTCTTCCAATAGTTGAAGTGTTCTACCTAGTAACTCCCTGAAAAATCAAAGACAATCATTCATATTTCATGTGAGTAAAGACATACTTGATCAACCTGATCTTTCTGACATCTGAAATAACTGAATGAGATTATTATGCATGTAAGATTAAAATTCACATTGAATGGTGATTTGAACAGGTTAGAATGAGCGTTTGTTGCCATTTACATTCTGGTATGTGAAATAATAGCATGGCATTCGAATACTTCTTTATTGGTGATCACACGTTAGTACGCAGATAACACATTGGAAACAAAGTTCCCATTTAATTAGACCCATTCTATCCCGACCATAACGAACGTGCATACCATGATTCCGCAGCCGTGGGGTCGGCATTGACTCCATCTCTAAGCACTTTTTCTGCCAGACGATAGTTTCCAAGACTTTGTAGAACAATGCCCTGTAAAGAGTTTGGATGAAGTAAAAATAGTTAAAGCCATGAAGCAAATTCGAAAAACAATTTCAAATCAAGACATATAGCTAAGGGAAAATACGTGTAGAGAAATATATTTCTTGATTGTACATCTGTTTATTGATTAGTACAGAATCTAAGACTAAACAACTAATATACTCATCAACTTTTTCAGGAATAAAAGTCGACATATGTCCAGTGACAGGATACTAACTGGACAAAATGGACCTAAATCATTTTCAGATAATAGGGAGTGGTAAAAAATGCTTGCTTTTATTTTGGAGCTGCGAACCTTCTGTGTGATGAATGGGTCACCAGAGCCATATTTATTATTCAATTCAATTCATTTAATTTTATATTCATACCAGAGGTGTACAAAAAGGAGACCCGTAACTGAAAGTGGATTCCAGGTCTTCCAGCGGGTTCCTGACTAGTTGGTACTGGTAGAATAAATTTTGATTTTACATTATTATACCAAAAATAAAGTTGAGGGATATTTTTCTAGATGTCTAAACTAGAGGTGTTTTGTAAAGGGGAGAAGTAGTTTATTGTAACAAAAACGATAAACATCAGCTTTTCATCTATCAAGCTAAGTTATCATATCGACATGTTGCTCTGGCTTTACTCACCAAGTGCTGCAGACTCTTCACATGTGCCGGGTTGATGGCCGCAGCATTCTCATAACAACTCTTTGCTTCATACATCTCTCCTCTCTTCTCGTACAATCGTCCTCTCTGCAAGAATTAGAAACGTGTCAGTTAGGTCTACAAACTCTGTAATGTCAATTTGGTGCGGTTAGCCCCCGAGCTGCTAGGACGGCCTTGCCTCTCAACGTCAATCATTTAAATCCATGGTCATTCACAGGCCTAAATCTAACATTAACGTCTCCGGCATCTAAGAGACTCGGTCGTTATGATTTGAAGCAAGGGTAGTGGGCAATATCTCACTATCTATCTCGTGAATTATTTCTTATAACAAAGAACTCAGAATAATGGATGAACCACGGCTCATACGGTATATGATTTCTATCTAAATGTTGATATTGATATGCATGACAAGTACGTACCATATAAGAGACAAGATGTGAAACGGGGAAGATGGTTCCAGCTTCATTTATACAAGCTTGTGCTTCATCCAATCTCCCAAGACTGAGATATAGTTCAGCTGCAATCCAAATATTTTGATTAAAAATTACGATTAGAAAATCCTCATTCGCACACATAAAGCAATTGCGCAAAATAGGAACCGGTAGACTAGTCAATCATTGAAAATATTTGGTGTAAAATAATAACACAACTATTTACAGATACATTATTTGTTTTACTTGGCTTACAGATTACTAAGAATTTGCGAGGCACCTAATGAGTACTTTCGATTAGTAAGTTATACCTGGCGCGGTATTGTTTTCTATGATAAACTTATATTAAAATGACATGGGATTGAATTAGATTGTGAGATGGGATTAAGTTATTGTACACACCAAGATGCAGCCATATCTGGGCTTGGAGGATCCATGTTTGGTGAGGACCCTGCTTAGGTACAAAGCTGCTGTTCATGGATGACGCAGCCTCGGACAGCGCCTGCTCTACGCGCGATGCAGCCATCGATTCAGCTCTCATTGACCCAGCTTTTCAATTTAAATTGTAGAGGTTAATAAAAAAAAGAATTGGACAAAAAGAAGATAACTTGGTTTACAAATGTGTTTTGCCCTTTTTCCCCAAACCGATAAAAGTGTAGGGATGACTTAGACATGGATCCCTGTTAGATAGGAAATTGTAGAGTGTACAGTATCTGATAAGAACACTCGTGAATTTTACAAGACTCGACTGTAGTAAAATATGTACCTGAATCTCTGTCGCTTAGTTCGGAGAGAGTTAGTTGAACTAAACTGCGATGATCATTCGTAACCCTATCCAAAAGACCAGTGCCACGATGCTCACTGTTTTAAAGAAATACAAAAAAGTTTTAAAAAATAGACGAAATCCTCAAAGGATATGCAAAATGAACACATCTGCGCAGAAATGCTCCTGAGAATGTTAAAGATACATTTACATGAAGCACACATCATCAAAGTTCTATAAAATAGCGGAAAAACATGGGCGGTGATCCACCGCAATCAATTACAAAACATATTGTGTGAATGGATACATTGCAATAAGGGAAAAAGCATTTTAAATACAAAGTCTACATTTTTATTCCATTTTAAACCTATAAAACTCGAGTTCCCTAAGTCGGGTATCCACAGCAAAGAAAGTTCCCAGGTAGAAAGCGTTAAGAAGCATGACCAAATTAGTGGCTAGCCACAGGCAGGTTATTTCACGGAGGTATATCTATTAGGAGAATTATAATCAGGGTATAGTGAGATTAGATTGGGTTATACTGATACTATATGAGGATATATTGAAAAGATTCTGGACTATACACTGGTTAATAAAGGGTTAATAAGGCCAACTTATGATGTTTAGAACGGAGAAACCATCAGGGGAGGAGACCTATAATATATTATCAGGACATAGGCAATGGAATGTAAGGGTGACGCTAACATCAAGAAGCAGTACCAAACCATACCAAAGCTTCAGGGCAAGTCATAGTATAAGGCAATAAATAATTGCATTTGTCTGTTACATTTGACTGGGACAGTGGGAGACAGCTTATAAGTATATTCTCAATGCTGGGCGTATGTTACGGCGAGACTTCTTCAAATGCAAATCAAAAGTTTGTAAGGAGCAAATGATACGAATTCTTAAACTTAAGATACTTAAAGAATTGGCTGAATAGTACACAAAGCCACTTATTTTGTCTGACCTGGTCGGTTTATTGCTGAAAAGTTGGACAATCATGTAAAATGAATACAGGTTCTGGCATCGTCAGCTAAATGGTTAAGTCACCGTGATATATCTGTACATAGAAGTACACCTCAAGCATGCAGACTGGGCAGAACACAACACACAATATACATACTGGTTAACCTCAACCAATATAATTATGGTTTACCACATCTATCTAATGGTCCATACATGCAATATTATATGTACCCATGAGTCGGAAAAATAACAGTTTGTCTTACCAGTTAGCAGGACTAGACACACAAAATACGATAATTTCTTTTAGAGAAAAATCACGTCATTTTTCAGTTATAGAATAGAGATGTAATGCTATATGCAGAATGAAACTTCTTAAAGTAAAACTAAAAGGCAAAGACCTTCAGTGATCTATGTAAAATTTAAGTTGAAACGAAAACACACAGCGACGAATGCTCTAAATAGGTACAACGGTCAACATTATTAGACGTGAGAAGCTGGGGGTTGACATGGAAGTTGGATTAATGAAATATTACTTTGGTTTTCAAGACCGTCGATTTTATACATGAAAATAAACCATTCGGACCTTGAAAATCAAACGCAATAGGCAAATGGAGTGTATTAATTAGAACAGTGAATGTGCGAACGACTATTTTCATAAGCTATCTAGCGCCTTTAGTGGAAAAAGATCCAAATTAAGGCAAGAATTTTGAAAAGTTCGACCAACCTTTCTAATGTTGCTTCAAAGCATTCTTTCCAATACGTAAGCATGTGTTTGCAGGTGTGCAAAGCTTCCTCCACGCCATATACTTCCTCTTCGAGGCGCGATTTCGTGAAGAGTAAACTAGAAGAAATAAAGAAAATAAGAAAAATGCTTATACTAAGAAATGTATTCGTATATTTTTTTAAAATCTAATCAGACGATAATTACAGGTATATTTGGAAATATATATCACAACAAACAATCTTTGCAATTTTTCAAATCTATATTCTAAGTGAAACCTAAAGCCTTACTTGAAATCATCAGGGTATTCAGCAATGGCTGCTTCTATCAGCTGAAGAGCATCGCTGTGCTGCTTTTGCGCCGAGAGTAGCAGACCAAGAAGGTGCAGCGAGTGGACATGGTCACTTCTCATTTGTAAAGCAGCTCGTGCGTGCTTTAATGCTTCAGGGATCTGCAAAATGATAGGGAATGCTTAATACCCCCATACCAGCTCTTAATAAACCTTCGGTAAACCCTCAAACGAAGCAATTTACTTTTGAAATACCAATGTACACTCTGTCCAGCCTCTAAAGAACCTAAACTTCAAAGAAGGATACAATTACAGGGTCACGTCTGGGAATGTCTTTAGCGATGGTGTGAGGGCGCTAGAACATGTCAATGTCAAAACAGCTTTAAAAGTAATGTTCTCCCTTCAAATTGCAATGGGGGAATGAGAAAAGTTTTAACCCTGGAGAAGGGGACCAAATTTAAAAGCTATAAATGGCGACGACCATGACATATTTGAGACACAGGAACAGGAAAGTGGCAGCACATCCACCAACTAATTCGTAAATCAGTGCTGTCAAAGTCAGTGCCCCATTGTGACCCCTGAACCCCCACCATCCTTGCCGGGTTCTTTAGAGGCTGGACAGAGTATAGCTAATGTGTTTTCAATTTATCGATTCAATTATTATACATATCGATAGAGATTTTGTATTGTATATAGATTTGTACAGATTACCATGAAAAACGCTCTCCTGGGTTAAATTAAATTTATTTATAAGAATTTTTTTAAATGGAATACTTACTTGTCGGAGAATAGCTAACTGTAAAGCTACATGGAATTTGGCTAGGTGGTCATTAGGGTCGAGGTTCTCTGCTTGGTAAAAGGAGTTCAAAGACTTGCGCTGGAATTCTTGTCTCATAACTTGGAGTTTAGCACCTTCTGCTCTCAGGCTGTAACCAACTCCGACAGTCACAAGACATCTGGCCTTCATTATATTATCATCTGTTATTTTTAATGCATCCTCAGCGAACTTTACTCCTTCTTCAACCTAAAAGCAAAAGTACTAGTAGCGTCAAACAAAGGGTAAATAAAAGAAAGATAGATAAACATTAAGACAATAACATTGAGCCACAAATCATCAGGGAAAAGCAATGTTATGATACTTACCATGTTTAAATGATCATAACAGATCCTGGCAGCGTGCAGGAAAGGAACAGGATTCGTGGGTGCCAGCCTCATACACTCTTTTATAACCAAGAGTGCCCGCTGGAACTGTTACGATAAAAGTCACCATTAATGCACTAATATAACTAGTTAGATCAATCAGAGCTATGTATAGCTGGATTAATGAAATACCCATAATTTATTGTAAAAATTATTTCATAGATGGTCAAATATACGCAGGGTGAATAAAGAAAATGATGTAAAGTCGATGAGGATTTACCTTTTCCGCACAGATCAGAGACAAGGCGAATTGATACCAAATATGAAATTCATCGAATGAGAATTTCATTGCCCGCTCAAATGTCTGGAAAGAAAATGATATGTGTTAATCGGTTGAATTCCCAAGCAACGGTAATCGTATTATAGAAATTATAATATTTGTCTACACTAAGACCCGTTAAAATATGATACTTGCCGTCTATATGTTCGCTGAGATAAGGTCAAGGTAAAGAATTTGGCATATCATATGGGAAGAAAAGAACGGAATAAAAACAAGGAAATCATTAATTTTTAATCGATGTTAGCTGATAATGCAGCTTTAGGTGAGGACGCGGCTTTAAGTGCCCGACTAAAATGCCGTGCCACGTGAATTAATAATATATGCTCGTTGCATCTTAACATGAGGTAATACCGATAATATCTTCCTATAACAATATAAAAAGGCTATATTTCAAGGTGTTCCTTACCTCTGAAAGCATGTTATACTGTGCTCTTTTGACCAAAGCTATGGTCAGTAAATCATAAACAGCAGTAGTATTATGAAAGGTGTGTAAACGAACTTCTGTATGTTCTGGTGATCTGTTCAGTACAGCATCCCGAGTCGCCTAAAAAATAACAAAACTAGTAAATAACAGTGAGTAACTGCAGTTGTCATAGCAATTAGATCAAAAACCACCTCACGGTGACCTGATGATATTAAGAAATTATTTTGATTTACTTCCTAATCCTCATAGTTGCATTGTCATTTAATAAGGAAACAATTTTGTCTTTTTAACTCCATTCAAGAAATAGACATCCATTATTTTAGCAATTCTGCAAGTGGGGGTAAATTTACGTTCAATAATCAGTGACATATTAAAATTGTATCCGACAACGGAAAGGAGACTCACCATAGATTCCGATATCAAGAGAAGCAGAAGAATTTCTTCACTTTGGTTTTCTGGTACAAAAAGTCTGAAAATTTACAGAGTACATAAATTGAAGGAAAATACTGATACTTCAATTATCACAATTATACACAGTTTTTCGGAAATTATATTTTAAATATAAAACAATCATAGTCGCAGCATTTAAAAAAATAACGTTGATCTAATTCATATGAAAGTGTAGATTTTGTGAAGGGAATTTCTTTAAAAAAACCAATTGGAATCTGTTTAGCCAGAATTGAAATGAAAAATGTAAATCCAAACTATCAGCTATGTACTTGAATTGAAATGGAAAACAAATCAACGTTCATACAAGATGCTTAAAATTAACATCAAATAGTCTACGAATTTTATTCTACAATTCATTTCTATTACACCCTACAGAAGAGCAAACATTAGTAATATCGGTCATGTAAAAATCTAATGTTTAAAACGAGTAATCTCAGCATAAATGTCATCATTTAATCCTTACAACCACCCATAGGCGCTTGTATGGACTATAATCATGGTTAGAATATACAGGGGATTGAACTGTTGGAAATATTTCAGCATGACTGAACCACCATTATGCATCCAATTTCGACTCGATGTTGAGGCGTGATCCGCATTCCCCTTAACCTAGTCATCCAGGTTGCATACACAAAAAGTTGTACCATGAATTCCAAACATGATCTTGAAACGTTATCATGATCATGTCAAAGTTTCCATGTGACCCGAACCACCTCAATACACTTGCATTCGATATAAAATCTAACAAATGAAACGCAATAAGAAAAAAGGAAATACCCCGAACTTACATAACCTCGAATACAAAGTAAGCCAAATAAACCATGGGAGGGAAAGCAAACATTATTGTCATATATATACAAATGTGAATGCTTCTTAATACACATCTATTTATCAGCCAGGACTGCGTCAATGCAGACTTGTATTCTATACCTGTCCTTTTCAGGGCCAGTGACACAGATGAATGGCATGGAGCCTGAGCGGTTTTGCATAGCTACTTTGGTCTGACGATCTCTCATTCTGCACAATGAACAACAATGTTCAGCAACATACATTCATGCAAATAAAACTTTGGTGATTATTGGCGAAATAAAGTAAATCAAATCAAGTATCTTTGCAAGGAAATTATGCAGATGACTTTTAAATAAACACCAATTAGGAAATGACCTGACATCAGATGTGAATGAATCTCCATTTCATATTTATTTAATATACATGTACATAAATACGATAAGGAAAATTAGGTCTACCTATTTTTCTAAATATAAAGATTATATATGTTAATGTGATTTCTACATGGGATAAGAAACATTAATGACAGCTCCTACTTTTTAAAAACGTGTCCAAGCAAAATGTTAATGTTTTAATTTATAGTATCGACAACGCTTTTTAGAAAGACTTTATAGTTAAATGTTGACACAAAGAAAATGCATTGCAACACAATTTTCCAGAATGTTATCAGAAACGACAAAAATTAATACAAAGTTAGGCGCAGAGCATGAAAAGAATTGAAGCAAGAATAATGTAGCAATGTCAGAGTAAAAGATGTTAGATCGCATTAAAATGCTCTTGGCACAGGGAAAAAGCCAGCTAATCTTGCAATGAATAGCGTATATTTTTTTTTATCTATTTAGAATTGTTATACAGCCAATCTTCAGTATAATGACAGTGGTTTCGACAGAATCATTTATGAAATTGATGTTGAGATGATTACATAAAACGAAATGGTTTGTTATTATATTGATAGTAGCTTAAAAAGGTATTGTTCCAATTATGAGATTCATGTGATTTAAGTATATGTTATCTTTTTAAGATAGGGCAAAGACATGCGTGTAGGATAACTCTGTAACTGCATTTAAATATGATCTTGGACTCTTATGAATAAAAGAAAAATGTATGGCTCTAGTTACTGTAAGGTACTGATTTACTATGAAATGCATCTAAAACCCCACTAATGTTTCATGCAGCAGAGTTGGAAGCAGCAGAAGTTTAGTATTTGGGATATCCCCATTTGAAGTAAGTCATCCTCTCAAGTTTGTTCTCAATCTGACTTTTTTTTAAAATTAGGTTAAAAAAGTTTTTTTTAACGGAGCCACCCGGGTACATTATGAAATATAGTATAGAATAGTAAAAGTAAATATTTCTTGAATTATGCATAACAAAATATATGGCCAATATTCATAGTGTGAATAAGCATTATACACTCTTAAATAGTGGTCTCCACTCTTCCATGAGAAAACGTTATTTTGCACTCTTCATACCTTTCAATAACAGGTTCACTAAATTTTCTCTCTTTACGGCGCCGTGGCGAAAGAGATCGTGCACGAGGACGAGCAGAAATGGGAGCCATGCCCGACGCTTTGTAGACACTTCAATTATATTACATCCGCGTTTGATCAGAAGTAGAGCAAAAGATATGTAAACTAGATAGAATAACCAAATAACAAAAGCTAAAATATGATGCAACTTTCAGGTTTTAGCGTAGCAAGACTGGTACATGCCAAAGCGTTGATTCCATTGATTCGCTATGAACTACCCAGGTATAAGTGTTTAACTGTAATAAAGCATTTTCGCTCGGCTGAAAATCTAATAGATATCAGGAAAGCAATGCCTTAATATTGATCTACAGGGTAGATAATTATTTGATGAAAATGAGAGATTAGACAAGAGTGGATGAAAGCCTTCTTGAGCCTGATGAAATGGCCAAAGCTGTAGAATTTCCACTCGACTGCGCATCGCTAAATATTCTAATTGAAATGGGTAGGTATGGCAACATATATTGACCTTGATTCGCCAACCGATGCAATGATCAGCAGAGAAATTGAATAAGCCTAATATCTTCAATCGCATCTATGAATCATAGTACCAAATAGCTTGGAAAATGTGGTACACTTGAAAACTGTGATTGGTACTAAAGCATTCCTAATTATCTCAAGCTTTACTGAATATGAATATGTTACAAGTGACTCCAACTAAATGTACATTTTCATCCTGAAATAAATGAAAATTTGAGAGAAAAGGGACAATTATATAAAGATAGAGAAAGAAACTGCACAATTAAAACCAAAGGGGGGACATATTATTGGGATCTAGATATCGGGTGTTTCATTCCATGGATATTGTACAATGTTGCTCATATTAGGAGGAAACAACCAGTTTGTGAGAAACGGCATTTTGCAATTTTCCTTGGCCCAAAACCAGGGTGTGGACAGATAAGGTATATGGTATAAACTCAATATTGTTATTACCTGTCGCCGCTATATAGTCGAGGTTTGTTGGGCTTCTGAGGTTCATCAATGTGGACAGCTTCGTAGGTAGTTTCACACACACCTCTTAGCAGGACTTCAGCAAGCTGTCGTGCTAAGGTCTATTTAAAACACATAGAAATACCTCAATAAAAATTATGATTTCAAAATGCTATAAAACAATACTCTAACGTTAAGGGCATGGATACTACAAGCAATGAAGGATTGAATTTCATTTACCTGCCGAAGATTCTGCACAGCCCTTGTTTCAATGGATCGGAGAAGTTCCCTGAATCTCCCAATGCCTTTGGACAATTCCCTAAAAATAATAACGTTATATTCTTTTAAATAAATTTGTCAGACAACTTCGTAGGACAATACGTAGGACAGAGAATAATCTGATAAGATAGTGTTGATGTGTTTAATGTACTGGAAACTTTCTTCTTTTGTAATGGATTAATGAGATTTAAAATTGGCCGTTGATTGATTTTTTTTTGTTTTTTTATAAAAAAAACTTACCCATTTCTAATATAGAGTATAGGAGAACGCTGAATGGCTGTTTCCACACAAGCTCCAACACCAGCCGTGTCCAGTTGGTCGACCAAATTCCAGGGGCCTCCGGTGGAGAGTGCTGCAGAGGTAGGAGTGGACTTGCCATGATCCATGAGCTCCTGCAGCTGGAGAATGGAGATGTCGCCGGACCTTTCAAAGCACATAATGATCTGCTCGTCTCGTTCGGCCTGCTTATACCTACTTGTCGATGTCAGGGGGATTTTCTCCAAACATAAACCTGTGTGACAACCACAGACCTTCAGTCAATTTCTGATGCATAGAGGAGGGTGCTATTAATTTCAATACTTAATCCCAAAACCATATTCATTAAAAGAAAACTTAATATAGCATGGAAAGTCAATCCTTTCGAGGGAGGAACAATCCAATTCTTTTGACAAACCATGAGCGACTCAGCTCCTTAAAGCTGAAAGCATGGGATACACATGTATTTTGAAGCTTGAGGAAGTGAAGCTTGTGGCTATGATATGTACAGCAGGCCAAGAACCCATGCGAGGCTAGTCCTGAACACAAAACCTTCATTTGAGGACATAATATGTACCGGTACCAGACAACATAATAGAAAGATATCGATGATTTTCTTAAGCTGTCACATTTTAAAGAAATTTGTGCATCATATAAGTCAGGTGAATCTAGAGAAAAACAATGGAAAGTTAATTCCCTTTGTGAGTTCCGGTAACTAAGAGTGTATTTGTACAACGCATGTCCCAAATTTACCAGTTTTGCATTTCTATGAAGCTGTTTCAAGGTTCTGTGAAATACAATATTTCACACTATCCATGCCAAGCTTTATTTAGGAAGGGCCTTCACTGAAGATCATTTGAAGAGAAGCTATAGTCTAAGGGAGGAAGTCTTGATACATAGAAAGTTTGCATAGAATACATATAATGGTATTGTAGGGCACAACAAGGAAAATTATCACAAGGCGTCAAATAATACTAACGGTGGCTCCGATTTTAGAAGGTATTTATTTTTCATATGAGGAAATTGATGGACGACAAATGTCAAGACATAAATTGTGCAAAATCATGAAATTCTGACACAGTTAACCTTATCTCCCATGCCTAAGCGATGATCTTCCTAAAAAGCGTCAATTCATTTCTTATGGAAAGAAAATATTTGAAAAAGACTATGTTACGAATATCAAAGAAAAAGAAGTTCATTGAATAAAGGTTAAAAATGACCGAGAAAAAACCCTGTGATATTTCGAAAGTCTATAAATAAATTAAAATAATGAGTGGAATAGAAAGAAAAGACTTAAATCGATTTGTAAGTCCGGTGCCTAATTAATTAATAATTAATAGTATTTGATAACATGCACGAAGTATGCTTATCCTAAAATGACATGCAGACACATGAAATGTCATTTTCATGTCTTTTACCAAGAGCAGACATTTAAAAACTATTCTCTGACGATGATTAACTTTAATTCTTATGCATGTTCGTGCTGTCAACAACCTTTCCAAGAAAGGCTTTCCAGTCAATAGGAATGCGACTAACAACAGTAATTGTAAATTTCGCATCTGTAGCAACATAGACAAAAATGTTAGAACCAGCTGGAGATTGGAACGGCGCATGGAGGAAGTTTTTTTTCTTCGGGGTTTAGCAGGGAAGTTGCCGGAGCGCAGGAGACAGCCAAGGAACCAGCTGTTGGCCGAAAATTACATGGGTGTTTTGTATGGTGCAAATATAGAACACAACATCAGTCACATTGGTTTTTCTAACGGTAAAATTCTAACATATTGGATTTGCATATACACACACCTACATTAACGTGCCCTTTCTTACCCTGTTTGGTGGTGTGGAATGTACCAGTCGGGGAGTGCAGCGGAACTTTTTCCAAGCACAGTCCTGAGGGCAGAACAAATAAAGGACTCGAGATCTGCGAAGAATGAACTTACTCGGACCCATCGGAGTATTTCCATTTTCCGAATAAAGCTCATAAAAACGATTCCAAACCTCATTGTGATATTGCAGAAAAAGGCTAAGTATAGCCAGGGATATTAATGCCTAACCAGTCTGCAATAGTTTGTGTTAATTTGTTGCGTAACATAAGAAAAATGTGTACGTGTATGGACAAATGATGCTCGTATATATGATGACAATTCTAAGACAAAAACATAACGGACAGTAAGTCACAAAGACAGGGAGAAAACCTTTCCGCTAGACGCACACTCGCAGTTACAGCTGTCGGTAGTATGGGAGCACTTCGGTGTCCAGTGTCATTTGGAAAATTGACTTTTCCACCGTGACTATAAAAGACTTAATTATAACGTGTTCATACCTGTTTTTCAGCATTGAACGTGTTAGTTACTAGTATTAGGTCAGCTGTTTTAGGTGAAAAAACGAATTATCAACTATATATAGTAATGTCAGCATCATGTGAAGAACAAATTGCTAAACAGATGCATTCTTCCAGATGTGCATCCTTCGATACCGTGGCCCTCAGAGCGACGTCATATTTCCATGCCAAATAAGAAGAAAAAATAAGTTTCTTTTGTTGAGGTTCCACAAGATTGAAAAAGTATCAAGCACTTTAAAATGTAGGCAAGATAGTTTGAAATAGACCATTAAAAGCATGGGTTGAAAAGGTATTCCCCATAATAAAGGAGATTCTTGGATTATATTTTATAAAAATGAAAAAATCGGATCTATTGTTTTTAATCTGGCTGAGTGGAAATTTAATTTTAGCAAACTATAAATTGCGTCAATCCAGTTGGATAAGCGAAGTAGGAAGCGGCATCCAAAAAGCTATTTTAAATGCATTACCGTATTTATAGTAAATGCAAGAAATAAGAAAGCAAAGAGTTTTATTTACAGATTGATCCCATTAATATTTTAAAGAGAGAAATCGCTTGAAAAAAAATGAATGTTTTGACCTCACCTTTTATAGCATAAGCCTCTCCAATAAGTTTTAATCGTCTATTAGATATGTTCTCAACGGTAATTGTGTCCAGTTTCAAGTCCGTATATCGAGCCAAAGCGCCATTGTAGTCCCCCATGGTATACTGAAGTTTGGCAAGCAAAAGGAGAGTCTCTTGCTTCAAGCTAGCCTATACAAGAAGAAAGAGTAAAATAGAACTGTTCTCACTCAGTTAATGTAAATATATTCCAAAGACCTGTAATTGACTTTAGGCAAGTGGTTAATAATATTCATCAGGGAGGTATATATAAAATACATGTACTCTTAATATACCTCCCTGTATCCATTCATGAAAATGTATCGTTTGATTCCACAGTAAGGTTTTGATTGAATTAATCCATTCCTCACCACAGTTATAACATCAGTTCACATAATTATGTAATGTGTCACAGGAAAATGAGTGATTAGTCAATTAGAAACATTTAGGAAATCTAAAAAGTATTTCTATACATGTATTTGTAAACGGTTTTTGTTTTTTTATGCTTGAAAAGTTTGCAATATTTCTAGGTGAACAATTACTAGTAACGTAGCTAAATATACTCCACAGGATGACCTTAGAAACGCACCGATATCTTTAATACGTACACCGTCTTGAAATTTGGTACATCTACTATTTATACGACTCAACACACTAGATACACCAAAAATGAGAACATTCTACCAAAGAAGTCTTGTGTACAAATCACTTTGAAAAATATAAATTTTGCGACTTATGGCGCATTTTTGTGTAACTCATCACATATGTCTGTCCGACCCAGGATTTTGATTAAATCTGATAAAATTAAAGTAAAGGGTTAAAGGTGTGCTTATTGATGTCCCAGAAAGTATACCAATATCTATAACTGAAGACAATGTTCAAGATAAACACCCCTACGTACCTTTGGTTCACCCTTGAGAACATCCTGGAGCTGTTGGAGTGACTCTTGTAAATCATCTCTAGCTTTGCTTATATTGGTTTCAGTCGGTGGAAAATCTTGCAAATGTCTTTCTATCCTGCTCTCAGCGAGTACAAATGTAACAAGCAGTTCTGAAATACAATTCAAGTATGGTAACCTGACAGCCAATAAGTCTAAGTAGTTGTGAATAACGTCATGGGGAACCGTCTCATCTTAATAGGTCTATAGGTCTATAGTACTATATATATGATATAGTAGAGCAAAATCTAAATAGAAAATGTGGATAAAGCCATGTTATACTATACTAATAGTACCGTAATACAATATTTAGCTACTATACTAATAGTAATACAATATTTAGCAGGTATTGCTAGTCCTATAGTATACTATGGCGGGTTGGTGGGATGTAAGCTAAGTTGAGTTAAGCCTATGGAGATAACAGAAAATAGTATTCAGAAAACGTACTAATGATAAATATAGTTTGTTAGTTCAAGGATGTTACGGAATTAAATAAATGGGTCGGACCTAAGGGTAATTCGGTATGGTACAAAGGTAAGGAACAATGAGGCCTACGATGGCTATGATAATTCATATCTAAATATCATAATGTAGATCAGATCTATTTTTAAGATCGACTCTATCTATGAGTATGACGTATAATTAATAATACATCTCTGATCTAGTCATACAATTGGACGCCTTAGACTAAGTTAATGTTGTCTTATTACATAGACAGTGACAGACTTCCCTGCTTTCAAAACAAACAAATATGTTTTGCTAATCCTTACTGACGGCCTACACAATACACTTATAAGTTATACAGGTGTCATTTTCAGTAACTGTCGGTATTTTAGCTAGGTTTAGATGAATCGGCACAATACTCAATAGAGGGGATACGATGGACAGGGTATGAAGTTAACAAAATGTCTCATAACTTGACTAAGCCTAATACTATAGTCGATACTAGCTACATGGCTACTTTTCCGGACCAAATCACTAGGCCTTTTGGGACTGCCATCGTACGGGATCAGCTCGCACAGGTACCGTACGGCACATAGCAGTGTGTTTGTGTATTGACTATTGAGGGCGGGGACCTGTCAAAATACAGACATCATTCCAATGGAAACATTTCTTATTCTCAATTGGGATTCTGTATAAAAGACACTACCTAAAGCTGGAGAAGTCTTGGTGGAAACTTGGCGTGCGAGATCAGTAGCTTTTGACCAGTTGGATTCGGTCCTGCACTTTTCAATTTCTGATTCAAGCCGAGCGACTTTCGCCTTGGTCGCCATCTTGGCAGCCTTGTACGAAAATAGACAAGTAACTTCCGGTTAAACGTAAATTATAATATTCTATTTCCTTGCATACGTATTACATTCTTGTATTTTTTGTAAATAACTTTTTTGTTTAATGTTATAATCAATATTTAAGTAGGTATAAATGTGTGAATAATGAATCTACTATAACCGTATTCTGGTTAGAGAGTAGATTTTGGTGAGCATGCACGTGTAGACCCCGTGGTACTTCCTTTTTACAGCCTATCCGCCAGTGAAGACACACGGGGTATGTGAATATTTGAAGTTATTTTTAATATATCCGTGTATATATCTGTCTAGAAGTTGGTGTGTGGTATATATACCTGACCGATTTTGCGTTGTGTCTATATATTTCACAGTAATACGACCCGTAAAAACCATTAAATCATGCTTTCTTACCATCTTTCGCGAAGCGGCATGACATCGATCGCTGTCAACATGGCGGCCCAAACAACGTGTGTCAGATCTTGCTAGCTAGGTTACTCTACTTCACCCTAGAAACCTGGAATACGTGATTTAATTATGTTTCCCTACTTTTTTGTCTAAAACAAATGCAATTTCCATTCATTTCCCCAACTCTTCTGGCGCAGTTTTGAGAAAGAAACGCCATGCTGTTTCGGGTCTGTCACTGACTCGCTCAGACCGGTCTTAACTATAGTTTCTTGCTGTCAGCGTCATTGTACGATGACAACTTACTTGTGTATATAACAATTGCTGAATGCGTTGCCTGTCAATATTGTTCCATTTTCTAAAGAAATTGTGTTTCTTATTCTAGGCGGCACCATGCAGATCTTCGTGAAGACCCTAACGGGTAAAACCATAACCCTCGAGGTGAGTAGGCCTACAACCTGCAAAATCACGTTGACATTTGACTTCTAGACTATAGCCCATTTATTTTGTAGATTCCTGTGGATTTATACTATCAATTAAGTTATACTTTAATTGTCGATCTGTGTATTAATCTCTTTAATTCCATTTAAAGGTTGAGGCTAGCGATACTATCGAAAATGTCAAGGCCAAGATCCAGGACAAGGAGGGTAAGTTATGTTGTATACTTGTCTTAAAGCTGCATTCCCAGCTAATTTCTATACAAATCTCAGTTTTCACTTGTTAAGCTAACTAGTACACTGCCCCACCTTATCCCAATCGTTAAGGTTTCTTTCTTAAGGTTGGAGTTTAATATTTGAGAAGATATACTCGTCCTCCCATACTGGTGGTCACCAGTATGACCTCCTTAGTCAACAGTGTGACCTCCTTAGCCTTGTTCCATACAGATAGTCGTTGACAGGGACAATTCGTTGGCATACAGAGAGAAACATGTGGCTTGATGTGGCACAGAGGCGCCACATGTGACCACTCAGTGCATCTACAGAACTGTGGTGATGGCAATTATACATAACCCTGTGTGTTCCCGATCGTAAAAACACAGAATTTAGACATTAATTTTACTTTTCATTGAAACAGAGATGGATAATATTGAGTTTGGGAACTAATATGAATGTAATTCATGAAGAACCACTCGATCTTAAATCCTGGGAATGCAGCTTTAAGTTGAGGGAATACTTTTCCATTCTACATCACGATCACCTATTTGTTCGTGATAGCTCACTGAATTAGCTGTTTGGATTGATAATAAAATAATTTGGGGTGACAAACCTAAAACCACCCCATGGAACAGGAATTGTTTAAGGACACCTCAGATTGACAAGCTACTGATTAGATTGACTTTGATATGATCTCGAGCTCCAAGAACCCATTTCTTTCGTGCTGGTATTTTTCCTAGGAACTTAAGCCTGACTAGTCACTAGAAAATAATTCCCAACAATTTGATGAGATGGGGGCATGATACTGTGATAGTTAATGTGTGCAGAGTATGTAGTAGTGTAGTTAGCGCAAGTCTAACTCTAGTATGGTGACGGCCGTACTAGAGTTATGATCATTGAGTAGAGGCAGGTTCGACTGACTAGTAGTGTTAAGTCTACCGTAAAACCTGTGCATAAAACTACTATAGTGGCATAAATTGTGAAGATTTGATCACCTGTTAACGCCACATCATGAGTTACTGGCAAGGCTTGTATTAAAACCCCTAAATTTGAGCAAGTGCAGTTGAGGTTGAGGTTTTCCTTAAAATCTATTTGGACAAAAATTCAAGGCCCCTGTCGAAGAACCCCAAAGTTGGTGTGCAGCCAAAATCAGAATCTCCGCGGGGCCTGGAAATTTTATAAGATTCTTACTGTACACTTTCACCTAATTTGCCCCTTTCACAGAGTGACTCACTAATTAAAAGTTGAAAAACTGATTGATATAAGATATGAAAAACTTATGATTCTTTATTCCAACGTTTTGGTACTCGGTTGATCCTTATTCAATTCACAGTATTTGTTATTCATACAAAAGGAGGGCCGCATCTGATATTCTTCAGGGTCGATTGATTTAATTTGCATCTATAATTTACCCAATTTGATAACAAATCTACTGTAGTTAACGATAGCATATCACTCAGATGCTCAAACAACCACTAGCTTAGGGTAGGTTACTTAGCCCCTCAAAACAAATCTCCCTCTCCGCTGATACAGGTGTCATGATGGCGATTGGAGTGTACATTACTCCTGCATATGGGCCCCCTTTTGAGCCATTGTATGGACAAATCGTTAGTACTTGAAATATTCAAAAGTTTATAAACTTAAGAATTTTTTGGGGGGAAATTACGTAAATTTATAAACCTTGACCAACCCACTGTGAATAAAGTCATTGCAAGAGAAAACCCATTTCACTTATTTTGTTATGGGGATAACTATGAGTATCTATTAGATTTGAGTCGTTATGTAGACAATAATTCCAATGGATGATTTGTTTAGCTAGTTCAACTGTGATATAATTCATTTGTTGTTCGTCCCTAGGAATCCCCCCAGACCAGCAACGTCTGATCTTCGCTGGAAAGCAGCTTGAGGATGGACGTACCCTGTCCGACTACAACATCCAGAAGGAGAGCACCCTTCACTTGGTGCTTCGTCTCCGTGGTGGAGCCAAGAAAAGGAAGAAGAAGAACTACACCACACCAAAAAAGAACAAGCACAAGAAGAAGAAGGTCAAGCTCGCTGTCCTTAAATACTACAAGGTGGGTTGTTGTCCTTACTTGAAAATGAAATGCGATTCTGTTGAGTAAACATACTTTAGATATACTCAGGGGAGATTTCACATACTAGTGATCCTTCAGAGGCCATGGGATTTCTTTATACCCATTATGAATATATAAATAAAAACGCATAGACATTTAGACGTGAGGAGTCATGGAATATATTCGTCTTGAAATATTCATACTGTCAGGGGCCTTGTGACCTCCCTATTTCTACTACAAAATTATCGGTCTTAATTATGAAAAATGATATACATATGCGTGAGAGATGACATCTGTGTAAAACCCAGCCGTTACTATAAAAAGATAATTAAATTGTATATAAATATCGCTATATTGTTTTGTCCCCCTGTAGGTTGATGACAATGGCAAGATCACCCGCTTGAGGCGTGAGTGCAACAACGAGGACTGTGGTGCCGGTGTGTTCATGGCCTCTCACTTTGACCGTCAGTACTGTGGAAAGTGCTGCCTAACATACGTCTACAACAAGCCCGAGGAAAAGGCATAAACAATGTGTAAATATCAGAAATAAACGGTCAAAATGATTTACGAGTGTTGTGTTGTGAAAAAAATCGATACTCTAGCGACCCAAATCCCTTCTTTAAGTGACGTGCATGCCTTCGATAGATTTGAAATAAATTCATCGCCAATTACAGTCCCAAGGAGAGACTTATTTTAATTCAGAATAACGCTTTGCCGGGATGATCGACGATATTAAAAGAATATTGCGGTTCCCCCATCGGTGCTACTACTGTCCTACATTTTCTCTCCACCAATGGTGTTCTAACCTGTAATTTTATTTTAAGAGACCCTTATTACTTAGTGAGAGGAAAGAAAGAAATTAACTACAAAATTCTATTGGAAACTACAGCTTCAAAAAAGATAATCTGTGCAACCTATTCGAGTTCGAATTTCTCCACTCGGATCCTTAAAAGGTGGTCTCCACTGGCTGCTGTAAGCCTTGCGATGGTGCTGTGTTGTTGGAGTGGCGAGGTCCTGCCTACATCGTTCACTGACTATGTAGGCAAGGACCTCAGTCATTCCTCACCACCTACACAACCATTGCAAGGCTTACCGCAGGCAGTGGAGACCACCCTTAGGTGATTGATTTATCATGCGAAGTCATTAACAGCCCCATCAAAAAAGGGAAGTTACCTAGAAAATATACGGTCGGCGGTGAGATGGACCACTTAGTACTACTTGGTCCTAAGCGAGGAGAGTTGAAAGGAAACGGATAACTGGTTATCATAGTTCATTGATTACCAACTGGGAAAGGCGTCGAGAGCCGTTGTCGCCTATCTTCACGGGGTTGGGTGATGCTCCTATGAGTTGGGTGTTAGTCGTTCTTACGATAGGGCTGGGAAAATGGGCATTTTGGTCGAAGGGGTTGGAAGATCATCATATGGGCCTTGAATCATATTGGAATTATTTTATATGGCCTTGAAATGCTCTGACATGTCAGTTTCTTACTGTACAAACCATTTGTGGCTCGGAAAGTAATACACGTAGTTAAGAAAAACGGTGATCAATATCAAATCAAAATGTAAAACTTGTTTGATATCCGGAACATCTCTGGCCTATGTACAGCAACAACTAGGCTAGGCTACAACCCCCATGCAGGTCGCGTGTTCTGGGTTTGAAAAATCACTGAAATGGACCTGATGGTTCTGATCAAAAAGGAAGGAGACGCTGTACAATGTTTAACACCAGGTCACGCCACTGACCTTAGTATTGTACAACAGGGGGATTCCCACCAACAGACATTACACAAGGCGGGAAAGATAAACACGTCAATCAGCGTCACCTTCCCATCTTCCAATAGCGACTAGTGAGACCAGGTACGTGGCTTGAACTATACTAAATTAATAAGGGTGCAATGCTCAATTCTCAGGACCATTTAGGACGTCACATGGTACCTATATATTGACAAATGAGTGGCTGAGATAATGGCAGTCCACACGGTCCACATTTAGAGTCTTCTGGGCGTCTTTATGACACGTTGGGTTCACGTGTGATCCCGTGTGATGCTCCTAGTACTGCCAGCTTCTAAATATAGCCACACTCACGGCACGGTCCAGGGAAGGTCGTGAGGAGGGCCATCCCCGCGGGGGTGTAGGCCCTACGCTCCGGCCCCATCCTCTCGGGCGTACGGCAGCCGCTTTGTGGGCACACGAAAAAGCGACACTGTTCATATATTATTTTATGACGATCCGATGAGATTTGGCATATGATTATGGCAAAATAAGACCACACTTGTAAATTGCAAATAATTTCCGCTTTTGACGACCACCTAAGAGATTCTGAGAAAGTGCAACTATAAGTTTCATGCTCATTCTGACTCCTTGCAAGAAAATTTGATTTGATTTGGAAAATATTTTATTCAGGTCGAAGACATTTTTATACATATAGTACAAATATTCTCAGAATAGCCTGATTTTATCCAATACATTTACAACAAGTAGACAGAACATTAATCAAATAATTAGGTGACGTGATATAATGATCGCACAGGCCACAGAGATAGTTGAGAGGAGTCTTATAGTTATACATCAAGCTAAAAAAATATTACGATCCATTCTGACGACATAGGCCTAATTTACATGTATGTTTAAGGTTTGGACGTATTCAAAATATTCCCAATAAATTCTGAAAAAAAATGGTTCACAATCGAGACTCCATGCATTGGCCTATATATGAGCTTTATGGCGTCGAACTCCAAGCAGATATGGCCAGCATGGTACAATGAATGACACTTACATAACCAATCGAAAGATGGATAGGTATTATCATGCTGAATATTGCCAGCATCGCCAGCTCTGCCCCAACAGCGGCGGTCCCAAAGGTGGATATTCAACCCAGCGGAATACACAAAATAATGCTAGACATTTAACATGCATGTGCCCCTCGTCTAATACTTTTCAACATATTTCTACTTCGGTAAATATTGAGCTATATTACGCCTATAATGTGTTTCCTATCATTCTAGTAGCCTTCAAAATGAAAATCTATTTCGCTGGAAGTATCAGAGCCGGTCGCGACGATGCGGCTCTCTATGCAATACTTGTTGACGAATTAAAAAAACATGGAACGGTTCTGACGGAGCATGTTGGAAGTGAGAAAATGCTTGCACAAGGTGAATAATAGTTTTTTCCTCGTAACAATTGCCAGAAGTCTAATAGTGTCCGCCTAAAAGTATTAATTCATGAAGTTATTCCATTAAGTGTACAAATACACACCATTTAATAGTAATGGAATTTCTAATCTTCCTGAAATTACCATGGAATATTGCTACTTGCAGAGACCAACATGACTGACAAATACATACACGACCGTGATGTGGATTGGTTGACGGAATGCGATGGTTAGTATACTTACGGCACTGAAATATTATTGTTTCTAACTCTTTCTGTATTACAATTTAATGCGAAGTTGACTAATCGAGAAATTTGTTGGCCCCTATTAGTGATATTGATTCATATTTCCACTTGTATGCGGGTGCTATTGTGTTTTGGTGGAAAGTTTGTGATTACATAATAATGTACCGGTAATATATCATCATGCATAGGCCTATATATAGAGATATTGTGTACGTATACCAATTAATGCATATATAAGTACTAATATAATATTATTTACATGTAATTATGTAGTTTCCCCGTGTATTCCTACAAATATGTTGCTTTCGTAATGTGTATTCATGTGCGCCACAAATACTTTGCTCTAGGTTAAGTTTCCATATGAGTTTACCCCCATAGTCATCGTAATTCTAATACAATTGCAGTCATCGTTGCTGAGGTGACAAAAGCATCTTTAGGCGTTGGTTATGAAATAGGTCGTGCAGTGGCCATGAACAAACGCATTTTCTGTCTTTATCGGCCATCACCAGATACACGTATGTATTATACTCTGAATCTCTTAATGAATGCATCAAATTGTATTTAAAAGGATTAAATAAAATATATTGCGCAATTCTGCTTTTAAGTTCTTCAGAACGTGATATAATAGACTTGTATTCCCACTTTGATTTATCTAAAAGGTTGTTAGAATGTGTTTGTCAATGTGTATTGGTGTTTGTTTTAATCATGCTTCATGTTTTTCTATTTCTAGGATTATCTGCTATGATAGAAGGTGCAATGAACGATACTAACTTCACTGTCCGTCACTACAAAGCTGAAGAAGGTGTAGAAATAATACAAGATTTCTTCAAAACATACAAGAAATAGTTATATATGCGCCGTTGATATTTGTACATGTCAGTGATGAATTTACAATGAATAAAAGTGCATGAAGAAATAAGAGTCAGGCTGCTTCTTTCTTATTTTCCATTACCCGAATTATGAAAAGCTATATCAAGCAGGGTTCCCGTGGATCCTTAAAAAGTCTAGCTAAGTCTTAAATTTGCCTGAGGGGGAAATACTATTATAAATACAGTGCTCGACATTCGAAATAAAAACTTGACTCAGATAAGCTCTCCCCATAAAAAATGTTCTTTACTTCCAATCTACAATTTGTATAGCTTAAAAAGTCAAAAGAGATTAAAAAGTCTTAAATTTCCCCAGTCCATAGCTGCGTGCACCATATATATACATATTAGTTTAATAACGAATGCAATCGCTAGAAGTATCGCTGATAGCCTATGTGATCGCCTCGCACTCCCAGCTCGGGGAGCTCGGGGACGGTTTTGCTGTCTATATATATCGCTGACTATGCTACCACTATCGCTGACTGCGCTAACACAACTGATGTCCGTTCAGAAGAGAATCTTCCACCTGGATTCATTAAGCAACCATTGGTTATGCAGATGTGCATATGTTAATGTACGATTACTAATTATTCACCAACGATCTACTATAGATCCTCTAAATAGTGCCTAACTTATACATGTATGTAATATTGTATACTGACTGACCGCATCAGCAACAACAATCAGACCAATTACACACTAATCCATTTCCACGTGGATAGAAACCATTGTACAACTATTAGTATTACTATCCATGTAAGAAAACATCTCTATCTGTGCATGGACTCATGGTCTCTGTGGTATTTGAAAATGTGTTAAAAAGGGATACTGTAAACTTATTTATTTTCGCGCAGATAACTTTTCGCACACTAAGTACTTTGACACTGTTTCGCGCGAATTTAATTTCGCGCAGAAAGGAAGTCTCACAACTTGTTTATGTCATAAGTATGCCTTTTGCGCAGGATTTATTTTAGCGCACAAGGGTGGGTACGCTAAAATAGCGAAAATAAATACTGCGCGAACATTAACACGTTTACAGAATATAAGTAAAACACTAAATTTGAATACAGCTTTGGATAGAAAACCTTTACACAATAACATTATAAAGACTTCAGCCAATTTATTCCTCTAGTTACCATACACAATAATTATAAAGACTTCAATCACCCTAGTCCCTCTATTTGCACTAGATTATATTTTTTATTTCAAATAAAAATATAGCCAACATCATCTTACGCTATACTCAATTTACCGAGAAGAAACCGACAAAACCACATCTACGCAAGTTAATGTTAGTGTAGATTTACACCCAACTTCAATTTAAACCAAATAGATCCTCACTTTTACAATATTGAATCACACAAAATGATTTTATTGCTGAATAAACTGTGACAAGACCGCGCCAGTAAAATGTGATACGTTGGCCGGATATCAAGTATCCACTCCAGTGAAGCCCGCCTGTTGTGCGGCGGGGGTCATACACTGGAGTGGTGGGAGTGACAGGGGGCGTATCCGCTTTCCACCCATACCGACGACCAAGTCAGGATCAACAAAGTCAGGGTCGTCGTCTTGGAGTTATCACCGCCATCATGGATCGATCGATAGCATCTTTGGTTCTATCTACTGTAATAATAGCAGGTGAGATATTTGCATATCAATCAATATAGTTCGGATCGTATTAACCATGCATAGTTTTATCCGCTTTATTAATATGGAACTTTTGTCTTTAATTAGCCAAATGTTGAAGATCCATTTGTTGAAGTTGGAATAAAAAGTGCCATTTTTGCTAAATCACACGGGTGACTGTAATATCCCACCAGGCCATTTAACTTTGCTAGTGCGGAGGCTATCTTACAAGTGATCTTATATAATTAGCAGGAAGCAGGAATCATTCTCAGGAATCATTGTCAAAGAGAAACCCAAATTTCTTGTTATTGTTTAGCTTCAACAATGTTTTGAACTAAGGATTGCAAAACATGAATGAAATGTCGATTTCAAATTAAACCGTATTTTTGGAACATATAATTATAGATAATTATGGATTACCCTCGCTTATATATCATATTGCTTAATTAATGTTTCAAAGTGTTCATCATTTCACCGCCCTACCAAAATCGTTACCTTTCTCTGTCCCATCTTTATATTCTGGTACCATTCCGCGGTTGTTATTTTGGAATAGCTATCCGTATTGAGGAAACTACATATCATACAGAGGAGAGCCTAATTTAAAGTTCAGTGCCCTGTTTCGATTTTAAGTTGGTCGCATCAATAAGAATTGTTTAAGTTGGTTGCATTAACAGTCAGGACTGGCATATAAAGCTACAGGGCGATGACCCAGTGGACCTTGGAACGTTTCAATCGCTGGGTTGGGGCGCTGAAAAATATACAACATTTGAAGGATGAATTGGAATATATATACCAACACGCGACTAGAAGATGTCTTTTTGCGTTCAATTATTTTACCAAACTTCCCATATGATTGAAATAAACTCACATCAAAAGGATGGTGCTGAAGGAAGAACTTTCATTCACAATACAGTGTCCTCTGATTTATGTTTCTTGAATACGTATTTGTTTTGTCAGCAGTGGGCGTACACGCGGAACATAAGCGATGGGTTCCAAACACGAATTTCGAGAATCCATCAAATTGGGATGGCGGCAAGGTTCCCTGCGAGAACGACCACCTGCGATTCCCTGAAAACCTAGGCGCTGTTTTCATTCAAACAAACACAACCATATCAGAGATGGTACTTCAAAATCCCTTTCTTATCTTGGTCAAATAATTATATGTAACTCTCAAATTTGTTCAACTCGCCTGGTGTATATCAAAAATATTTTAAACTTTAATGTTATTATAAAAGACGTTAATACTCACAATCCTATTTTATTCTCTAGATTTTGCCTGTGACAGGAGAACTTATACTTGGAGATTACGTTTCTATCGGCTTCCCAGTTGACCCTTCTTACAAACCTGGCTGTCCCTTGGGCAGAGGTGCGTAACTGGTGACTCAATAAAGGAGTCCATTTAGCCAGATTTCCCAGCATTCTCAATAATCATTTCAGCTATTTTGTATTTTCGATTATATATTATTGATGTAAAATTGTAAAACCACGGGAGACCTGTAACTTGGGGACGATTCTATTAATATGCGCTGGAATAGAAAATATATAATGTAATAATCGATTGCAAATTCGCATATATATATTTTTTAAATCATTTTGAAAACATTCTGCATTTAAAATGACATAGCTAGTCTTCGCAGGCTATTCGCTTTTATTCATTTGGAGCACATATTCAATATGAAAACATTGCTTTCCATGAAAGAGGCCAAGTTCAGCAGGACTAATGCCAAATCTTGGTTGGATCCCGAGGATTGGTGTGTGACGGCAGAAGAGGGCACTGACTGTAGGGCAGAGCAGCCCACGCTGTTGGCCTCCGAGCAGATCCCTTGCTCAAGCGACACAACTTTCTTCCCTCTCAAATCGACCTTCCTGGTCAGCCTCGGATATGGGGCAGATTTAAAGACAGGTTCCCTCATAATCGATGGAAAGGTACGTTTGAAGAATAACTGAGATTATGATCGAACATACTTATCGCACATTGATTAATGCACAGGTAGGCATATACTTGTCTCTTATATTCCACTGAGAATTACCCACGGGACTTCACACGCTTTAGATAAAATGCTATACTTATATAACATAATAATCATGCATTACCTTTTTAACGATGTTGTTCCAATTTAACATATATATTCCCTATCTTCTCATATTCTCTCACAGAGTTACAGCACATCATCATTTAAAACATTCATTGAGAGCGAGGACGGACGTAAACAATTCGTCCGAGCTGCAACGGGAGGTCCCAGCACCACAGTTACAGTGACGGGTGACGAGTGCAAGGATGCTTCTGGCTGTGCCTGTGGAAACGATAGAGGAGCTGTAAGAATTTGGTGAACCTTAATATATATATATATAATACTTTTATTCATTCAAATCAAAGCAGTTACAATGAGTAATCCGGAAATGGTCTAGTGACCCTCTGCTCATTCGCAGATTTTCCTAGCCGGCCAATCGTTTCACTCACATAAAATCAAATAGCAAAAGATCATTAAATCTAACAATGGTTGGATATACTCCTATTATATCAGAGTTGTGATATTACAATATTACTTTTTATAGGCCTGAAGTCGTTTTAATTTTGTATAGTAGGATATCCAGCTGGTTCTTATCCAGCTAGCCTTGGATTTCTTTACCTCATCACAATTTTTCTTTACTTGCCTAAATAAATAAATAAATAAATAAATAATTATGTCATGAGAAAATTAACTTATTATATATATATAAAAAAAGACAGCTAAAGACTGAATAAAGAGGCTGGAGGAGGGGAGAAAATTACATTCATATGGAGTTAGTTTAATGCTACCCATAGGCCTAGGCTATTATATGAGTTCCGATGATATTTCGAAGCTTCTCTCAAATTCGGATCCTACCTAGGTCTTGCCATGACTTGAGTAATTATTCATTAGTCTTGCCATCTATAATCTATATATTTTTGTTTACCAAACTACGATGGGCACTGAAGGAAAGACTATGGCAAATTATAAATTGTTTGATTTCAATTACAGGTTCTTGATAGAATATGCGATACGTCTGCTGGACAGTGTGATACAGATTTTCCTTGTACACACACTGTGAAACCTATGGGAGCCTGTTGTGATATGTGTGGTAAGTAGGACTCGTCATCTATTGCTTACTTTACTTATCTACCAATATTGTATGTATACATTAACTATTTCCAATCCCCTGTTTCTAAAATATTCGTCCTTCTGCAAGTTCTATCCCTTTGATAAAGATGTGTATAATACATATATACTGATGTTTTCCCGTTACGATGCAAAGTGTGTACATTATTGTCGATTCCATAGAAACCTTCTTGTAATTTCAGGGGCGATTATGAAACTTGATATAAAACCAACGTTCAAGAAGACAGAGCTCGAAAATCTTATTTTGAAGCGCTATGTGCACGGAGAGGTAAAGATGACTTTTTCAATAACACAAATCCCTGGAAGAACTATAGATGTTTTTCAGAGGCATAGCAATAAGAGCTGAAATTGGTAGACAACTATTTCCCGATCTAAACATTTGGTTCTAACATAATTCCATTTAAATCTGCAGGCCAAATATAAAGATATAAAATATATAGTCTCGAAAACAAGTCTGGGGCAAATTCAAGTGGTTCTTATGGATGGAGGATCAGGCGAAATTGCTTCAGATGCCGCGATTGACCTTCAACAAGAATTACAAAATGGAGGTATGATTTTCTCCAACTAAAATAATAGTTGTTGAAGGAAAAATAGATTATTACACACACCAAAAAAACGAAGCATTTCGGTCTATTGGCAGATCTTCGTGAGGGGAGGAATGAATGGAAGATAGTCCGCTTTAGTTTAACAAAATTTAATATATAAATTATCATAATATTATGACAACACTGTAATTTATTTTTTTGCATACGATTAATATGCATAATTTCCTTCTAGACTATGGCGTTACGGATATAAAACTAGACTTATCACAAAATGTGAAACCGACTCCTAGTGGTCAGACAGGTAAATAAAATACTTAAACCCTTCCTTTTACTGTCTAGATTTCGTTGGGATAATATCTGCTTTTATCCATTACCAGTTTATAGAATATAAGAATAATATCCCTTATATGCTGAAGTTCAAACCATGTTATTGGTATTTCTCATTCATATTATTCCCTGTATTCTTCCTTTTCTAGCTCCACTAAGTGGCGGTGGAATAGCCGGAATAGTTCTGGCAATATTGGTTATAGCTGCCATCGTTGCGGTTGTGCTATTCTTTGTTGTAGGCAAAAGGAAAAGGTATTGTTACGCCGGTTTTTCAAATATAACGCTAATTTCGGGAAATACTACTTCTCGTTATTTAAATGAAATATTATTCCATCATGTTAAATATCTTATTTGGGTTTTAGGCCGAGTCTTCCACCGATACCTATTGATGTGAACTTTACCCTGGAAAAAATGCGATCAACTTTCCAAAATATAGGACGGGGTAATGGAAATTCAGACTTGGAGCTTGGTACAGTTAGCTACAAAACGCCGATGCCTTTTGATGACGTACTAAATGGCTTTGACAATCCCATGTATGGAGATTCAGGACCGAAGGTAGTAAGTAGATCTAAGCTCTGATTAAGGACATGGTGCTGGGTAGGTAAATAATATTAATAATTAAAGGAACAACAAAAACTGGCACTCCAGAAATTAGTCCCGTACTACAGACAAACATAATGGGGAGATCTGTGAAATATATATATACAATCATAATAATAGATTATCTGGAAGTTAATAACATCCTAAAAGCTAATTAGATTAGGTTTTATGTAAAATTAATCAACAACTATCACAATCAGCTAATTCATAGGCATATTTCATTCTGAAATAAATGAATGATCAGAACACCTTGCACAGAATTCTTATCAGAACGCTTTTAATTGTGTTCATAATTTAGCGATCTATTGTTTATAATTGAGGAGTAGGCTTATATATATATATACAGTAAGCACAATCATGTCAAACCATTAAATCGAAAGGCACTGTAAGGGAAACTAACTATTTTCTATAATATCGAGTGAGGTGTCAATTCAAAAGTATAGTGAATTTAAACAAATGGAACCATTGCGAAGAACACCAGAATCAGGGCATTAGAGTAAGTTCCTACGAATACCTTGGGATGTGGCTAGATGACCCATTAACTTTTGAGCAAGAGGAAAAGGATTATGAAAAAATGAATACCAAAACATGCACAGCCTTTACAGGCGGCGTTAAGCATTGGATACAAAATATAGAAAATTTGAACTCTGGTGAATTATATAATGCATGTGTTCGAAATAAAAGGGATTTAACGATAATATTCATTATTTTGTTGGATGAAAACTTTAAGTGTGCTGACTTATATAATGCATTTGTTCTATGTAAAATTGATTGCACTAAACGGTACTTTTTCAGGATATGACGGATGTTCAAATTTCCTTCAATGGTCAGCCAGTACAGGCAGCTACACCTTCTCCTATGGCAGTCAACCTGGAGGCAGTTTCAGATACATCTACAGGTTTCACTAATCCAATCTACGGCAAAACACCCATTGATGTACGTTACATTATAACCATAATAGAAAGTAATAAATTACAATTCTTAAACGATAATTATATAAATCAAAATAAGGATACGTATTTTAATATTCTTCTGAATTTTGTTGTCCAATTTGCACAAGCCGGTGGAAACTTGTCTAGCTATTTGAATATGAAATCTCTGAATGTTCATTATTTGAATTTACTTTTAATTCTTGTCTGTCCTATAGCTGTGTTGCCTAGTGATCTTATAGTCATATGAACGCACTATTGATTCGTTTGCATATTAATACATATTAGAGGGATATAACTCCCTTTAAACAGTAGATACAAAATAATAGATAGATTTGTGCATGCCCCTCTTCGCTCATCGCATGCTATAACTCAGGTCGACTTCCAGCCTTTAGGAGACTCTAACACAGCAAAACCCGAAGAAGCTAAAGCGTCTAATACAACTTCTACTGAGCGTCTAACTTTCCCTGATGCCACCGAAGCGGGATTCTCCAATCCTCTCTATGCCCAACCAGAAAAGGTAATGGATCTACTAACAACAAGTATCAAGAATCTGGCGTTTCTTCCTATACTTGTTGCTTATAGTAAAAAGTTACCATGTGCACCTAATCTACATCACTTTCCTTTCTCGCCTAGATAGCCTAGCTCTCCAATTTATAAGTGCTAATTATTGCACGCCGATTGCACAAATTAACCTTTAAACATGCATCTTGTTTGGGAGTTTGAGGGATGAATAAAATACCATAATTATTAGCTATAGCTATGGTATTTTACGATGTAAATGCAAATGATGTATGCCGTTGCTTCCAAAAATATGTCTGCATTTTTCCCTGTTTGAAAAACAATATAATCCCGATGGGCATGATGTGCAATTCTGTGTGCAATATATCTGCAATGCAACCGCAACCGCAAAATCCTGTGCACATGTATTGCGGATCCATTGCAGACATGAGATATTGCGCCTGTATATTGCGCACTAATGCCCATCGGGATGAGATATTGCGCCTGTATATTGCGCAATAATGCCCATCGGGATGTATAGGTCTTTCGGATATTATTAGCATGGACGTATGGATACCTTATATGAGATTGATGAGATGAGATATGAGATTCGAATGACATTCACAAAAATTGATTTGCTTTAGGATAATGCTCGGCCTACCAACCCGAATGCAAATTGGCTGTGCAAATTTAGAGCATGACCATGGCACGGTAGTTTTATTATGATTACAAGCTTCTTCCTTCGATATAGGATATTTCTACTCAAGAGCAGAATCGCGTATCGACGAATCCATGGGTTGGCGATTATAATAGTAATGGCTTCACACCATATGGAATAGGAACCGTGTCTGGCATGGGATTTACACATGATATATTTAATTCACCAGACCAGTCCGTACACGCTGATAGCGTCCTATAATTAAATACATAGTGAGTTAAGAACATATTTACGCATCCTCATCCATACAATCCCGGGTGAATATATATACACATTGCGCTTCAATCCCCTTAATTAATTGCTCAATAAGTACTCGCCTCTGATAAGTTCACTTCCCAGATTTTCCTGTAAGTTGTATTTCTAATTCTGGAATTTGCATGACACTCTATAAGCGAACCCATTTGAATGTAAGATCTTAATCGTAAAATCCCTAAGAATATTCATAGGGGCCAGGGCCTTAGCAGCATTCGGAGTATTGGGAACGTTTAGATTGTATTAATTGATGTGACAGTTTGGGCACTAATAATATGGTTCCTATTTAAACATTGTATAATTGAAAATTACCTAAATCATGACTATACATTTTTAACAGAATATAGAATCGACATATCGTTTTTATCATGGAATCATTCCTGATTATGATTTTCAGACCAACTATTGATTTACATGCTTAATTCATTGACACATAGCACATTAGGTATTATCAACATGCTTTTAGCATAGATCATGTAAGAAGAATTCTTACTATCTGGGGATTTCTTGGACTTCCCAATTCCAATCAAATGCAGCAGAGGGACAGGGAATTGAAAATCATTGGCAATCATATTCTTCTGATGACTTTGGGTTGCCCTTGGTGAGATAGTTATATATCTGCACCAAGTCAATGAGTTCGGCCATATATCATATGTATAGACACATTTTCATACGCACTTCTCTTTTTCAGGAAACAATGAAGAAAAGTACAGCAAAAGCATCAACCCAATCTCCTGACGGCTCATCCGTTCTTGTCCTTAACCCCGTGTTTAGTACATTGGGGGTCAGTGAGGACAGTGTTTTGTGAACAAAAAGCTGAAGTTTTTTTCGACCGGTTAAAAAGAAAGAGAAAGAAGTGAAAACGATTTTAATACATTACTGCATTCAGCATACATTTTCGTTTTCGCTTGCATTCCTGTGATACCCAAGTACTAGGTTTAATCATTTTCATTTGGTATGTTGGATACTTATCTAATTTGTGAGATCAATATTGAATTTTATTTTTCAAATGATACATATCACAATGGCTTTATAGGAAAAGATGAATGATGATAAGATGAAAAATGTTTTGTGGGTACGGCTCTGAACGAGTAAAAACCTCACGGTGGTTGCAGTACCATACCGTGACATGTAGACACATCACAATGCCTCTGTTTCCTTTTCTCCGTGATACATTCCGTAATTGACCTGGCCATTTTTAATACTTGTCCAACTCATGCCGTCCGTATTGAAGGCGATACCGATATCTCCAGCTGGGGTCAAGGCAATCGCTCCCCCACAGCCTCCCACTCGATGTGCTGTGTAATGGAGAGCCCTTTCGAGAGCATTGTTCACTTCCATCCCTGAAATTGTAGATTTTGACATTCTTATTGCCATTGCCAATTCTTATCCACCGATAGTGTTGACAACATAAGAAATAACTCGTCAAAGTACAATGTATTCTATATAAATGCAAAAATGTTGATGATCACGGGTTTCTTTTTTTATACAACAACCTTTACGATACCCTTGTTACACATTTATAATTATATTGAATACGCCCAAGGTGCAATATGTATACGGGTTATCATTTTTTGAGCTTCCCATTCAGTTGAAATAATAATTGTAAGTTGCATAAAGATAAATAACCAAATCACCTTGTTCCATGTAAGTTAAAGCCAGTCTCGCAAGATTTGTTTTGATGAACGATTCCCCATGCCCCGTTGTGGAAATAGTTCCGATGGTGTTATCGCTGTATCCCCCGCATCCTATATAATTAGTATAAACCGTTTAAAATTAACAACTTTGCGTGTATAGTATACTGGAATCAATCAACATATATTATGCATTAATGTGGTATGTACGTAAAGTTCACAAATCGTTGATCAAGTTAATAATAATAATTATCGTCAACTTTTAATCTTTTAAAATCTACAATGGACAGCTTTACATATTCAGTGAAATCTGCGCTCAATAATTATACAAGCTGGGTAGATCTATATTACCCGGGATTGGGCTGTCACCCAGGCGTCCTGGTAGTTTGGCGTTTATGCCACCAGTAGTTGTGGCATAAGCCACATTACCATCCTTATCCACCGCCACCGCTCCAACAGTATCATGGCTTCCATCCTTCTTTGGATCCACTCTATACCATTATAATAAAATAAGAATGACACAATTATAAGAAACGACGCAAACATTAAAAATTAAGACCATTAGTAAATGGCTTAATTCTTTTTAAAGATAATACTTCGCTAATAGTAATTTGAATCTGATTAAAACCACGAAGATAAATACTAAATACGAGGAATGTCAAGTTCAATGATGGTTCAAGATTATGGAGGAGTTATGCACACATACCCTACCTTTATGAAACAATTTATAACGACCCCCTCCACCAGAACCATTCGAAATATTGTGGAAATAGCACACAAAATGGGTTTTAAATATTCCTTTTTAGATTATTAATTTAAGGCATACATTACAAATCTGTTGAGTAACTCGTTGGTTTTGGTCGCCTTTCACTCGTGTGATATTCACCCTCAATCAACCGACTCATTAGTTAACCTGTACGGTGTTATCTATATCATAATCTTATCCTATCTTATCACATCTATTGTCTTATCCTACACTACAGCGTCAAGGGTGACCTGGGATTATCTATGATACATTGTTTCCATGTAAATTACCTGGGTTAATCAGTAGGGGATATTTTTCTAATCTAATATTGTTCTTACTTTGTCTCATCAAATTCAAGCTTAACAGATGGGTTGAAGGTCTGGAATTGTTTTAGCCTCGACCTTGCTTTCTCAGTAATCAAGCTCTCTGTAGAAACGGGACTAACACCATGGTCTTGACCGAATCGTTGGGCTCCTTCACCTACCATAATCACATGGTTGCTCTGAAATGCCATTAGTAAATTTACATGAATTACAGATTTACAGAAACACATTTATTGTACTTTGACGGAGAATGGGAATTTAATGGGAAATGTCGTTGTAATATCAATGTAATGTCACATAAGCTCAGATTTTTGAAGAATTGACATACATGTACTAATTGTTTAAATGGATAATGATTTTTGTATTGATAGTTAAATGTCTTTTTCACTTGGGGATGAGACGTATCACGTTTGTGAATATCTGCCAAATAAAATTGTTTAAAAAAAAAAAAATGGCCCGAAGATTACTGATTTATATATAGCTAGTCTGTCGTGTATAGTGTTCAAACATTACGTGGTATGTTTATTTGAACATTATTGGAGTGTCTAGAGGTTATAAAATATAATTTGGAATAATATCAGACGAAATTCTTTAATATTTTTTCCTAAGAAGCCATAATACAGGAGGGTAAAATCGAGGATCAATTAAAATTGTATTTATCCAGATCACTATAATTATTATTTGATATGTTACCTTGTCCATTACGAGACGAGCCACGTGTATTGGGTTTTTGACGTTCTTGATACAGGCGACCCCACCGGCCCTGAGTGTAGCCCCGTCCATGATGGAAGCGTCCATTTCAACTTCGCCATCAACCGTCATATAGGAACCTCGTCCTGCATTAATAATTGTGTCTGATGTCAAATACTATTTGCAGTCTATAGGCTCAGAGTTGAGACTGAGACAAAGCCACGCACTCCAAACCGCAAAATTCAATTAGATTCCCATTAGGACGCCTACTCGCCCGGGAAAGTAATTTAATTAGCGCAGTAGGCGTCCAATCAGAGACATATTCTTATCTGCATGGTCTGAGAGGCTGTGAGCCTAGACTATTCGGATGATACATAAAAAATCTATCGAATATGAAGAATATTGCAATACATCAGTGTTGCGTAGATGTAATATCTACTATGCTTCGAATTAAGATTTGCTATGTCATAGGGTGTACCAACTCAAACACAATGTTTCTCATTTAATTACGGTAAAAGTTTTATTTAACAATAATAATTATGATAATAATACATTTTAGTTGTTTCCTAAATTGATAAAAGAAGGAGGTCTATGGGAATTTAAGGCAGGTCTTAAAATTTCAGGACACACCTATAGCACCCAAACGAAAAGATAAAAGTTAAAATGCTTTTACAGTTGATTGAATAAGACTAAACGACGATACATTTTGAGAAGAGACTCTGACGCCTCAATTAATGTATGCGATAAAAAAAACATACATGTACCAAGAATAAAAAAATGTCTCGAACAAAATATGAACTAAGTAAAAGAAAGTTCATAACTCTTCGTCCCCTTTCAACTTCCAAAACAAAAATAGAAAACTATTAGTGAATCAGACATTTTTTCATTACTGTTGGATTATGGTTGTACTAACCAGCGTTGAAGATAGGATGGTCTTCCAAAAACCTTGCTGCCTCTTCTACCGCATCTACAGCTGAGCCTCCAGCTTGAAGGATGGCATATCCCGCTCTGGCTGATGCTTTCACTCCATCTGTTATCTCTTCCCTGGCAATTTTATCATGGATTACCAGGGCATGGGATCCTGCACCCCCATGTGTCACTATAACTGGGGTAAAGGACATGCTGCAAAACGCCAAAAATATTGAGAACATGATCCATGGGTCATAGACCTCTCTGGAGAAGTATGAAATAAAAGTTTTAAAACATAAGATAGTTCATCATAGCTGTGTCATGACACATTGTGCAAATGCAATTCTTCAGGAAGCTTTATATATAAATATATTTGTTGAGACAATAGAGCTAGGATATAGTTCTACTTAATTTAATGACGGCTATATATGACAATTACATGTAATTGCTTTTCAGTAGGCTGACTATGTCTTAAATGGGAAAAAGTACAATTAATTCAAAAGGGTGCATAAATATAATATCTTAAGGTTCACAACGCTCTAACTCTAATTCTCACATTATTTATTGAGAATAGTTTTGAAAATTGTCATCAAGTAGCTTACTTATGCTCCACGGTGGGCAGGAACACGTACGTTGTTTTGTACTGTGATTACATATAGATTCTTAACTGTAGACCTGTGCATACAGCTAATAATTATGCCCAGTCATTGGTGGGATTATGCCCAGTCATTGGTGGGATTATGCCCAGTCATTGGTGGGATTTGCTAGTTAGGCCTATCGAGTTATTATTATTTCAAAAAAAGATTAATAAAAGTCACTAGCTTACCTGTCTTGTGCAAATCCTATAGTAACCACACAAGCTCAGTTTTTGGAATCCTTCCAAGACCTCTATAGTGCAAGGCGTAAAAAGGCGAATGTCTTATATTTGCCAAGGCTTGCATGTAGGGTTGTTCCACTCGATCTAAAGGCTTCTGCCTATGGAGTTAAATATGTGATAACAGACAATAACATCGACAAAGGCTTGTCAAGGTCCTGTTAGGTGATAAGTTGACATTTACCCACTCACGTTCAGCTAAATCACGCCCTATCTTCCAGGAGAGTTTATCATTGAGATAAAGGGAAGTGCGAAGAACGGGAGTAAGGATCAAAACTGGGTTAGAGATGCAGATCGACGCATTTATGCGTATGCTATATCTGTTGCTTGGCCTATTTCTTTGTAGCAAATATATAGTTAATTTCCGCAAGCTGAGCTGTTTACAGGGTAGGCCTACAATATCAAAAATTTTAAAAATGTCATAACCTAGATATAGATGTCTAAAATTGGCCTATCAAGAAATAATGGATATCGGCCCTGCAATTATGAATGAATTATTATACCCACTGCATCTATTTCATCAGAAATAAAACCTCTTGGCCCACCTCTGGCTTTAGCACAGATCCGAGGTCAATTCGGATAAACAGTTGACGTCATTATATGAACTGCTTATGTATATATCTATACATACTGTTATACCTTATGGTTACATAAGAGGTCATATCTAAGATTTTAATTTCATTTCCATGTTACCTGCATGCTGGCGCAAGCCCAACTGATTTAATGTACACATTGATTGGACGGCTTCATACGCAGTTGGGGAGGATTCAGCGAAATCATAAAAAGAAAATCACCATGTAGGTAAAATATATGGCCTGTCTTCCCCCGACCGTGACTAAAAGTAAAATAGTTGGATTAAGAAGCCTAACAATACGGTACTTTTAGGTCTGAAAATGGTGTGGTCTATGGGAAATGCAACGGTACGAGATCAGAATTTGGAGATGTACTTCTCATAATAGTTCCTAGCTGGCCCATATAGTAATACTCATTGTCCATAACATTATGTAATTACTCATATTGTACCCATGATATTTCCGTAAGTACCCATAGAAGTAGGCACAGTACCCTACAAGAGTACAAGAGAATATCCAAAACAATTTAGAGATGAATGACAGTTTTGGGGTACAGAAGAGATGCAAATATCAGTAATAGGTTAATTTTTAAGAGGCCTGAGATCACTACTAAATGTGCCAATCATTCTTCATCTGATAATATTTGTAGCTGTATGTAAGGTGTTAGAGCTTAGATATGACATCAGGGGAGCATGCCATATCTAACTCACTGATCAGTGATACATTTCGGACTTAGATGTTATGCCAACACCTCAGCCCCTTCACCCCCCCTCTCTCCCCCCACCTTCCCGCCTCACCCTCTGTCCTCCACCTGGACAGCCCACCCCCAACACAGAAGGGGGTTGGCCCATGTTACCCCCACTCCCACCGCAGCTGCAACCACCATTACCTCCTCCTTCACTGGTGCTACTCTGCCCAACCCCCTCTCTCTCCTCATATTTCTCAGCTGTTTATCTGCCCAGTCCTCCCCTTGGGTGTATATGCAAATTACATTGGCATCTTCTCCTATACCATTGATTTCCGTATTGCATTTTATTCATCTATTTAAATTAAGCCTCCTTCAAATCTGCTATGAATGCACATTAATAATGTCTAACTAAATTAAATGACCTCACGCTCTCCGCCTGGACAACAAGTTAATAAATTGACATCGGACACAAGTAATTCAGCCTGAGAATCGTTTCCATGATTGGAAACGCCAGGTATATAAATTAAGTTGACACTAATTGTAAAGTTAAATAGATAAACCAAACTTAACTTGATAATTTCTTAACTTAGTACTTGTTAGTTAACTCAATTGAGGAATGTGTATTGTGCGCATGCTCACATAGAGGACATTTCCTTTAAATCGTTATTACGAGTACAACAAAAACATTTAACACTACACACAAATAATCAGTTAAAACCGGCTGCTAGGACAATACTTACATTTTGTAACATGTTTTATACTTAAAATTCTGATTTGCAAGCTGATTGATTCAGTATATTTACTCTTAATTATCAGGAACCCATAAACGTTCATTTTCAAGAGCCAGGCCTAATTGATACTCCTATTATAATAAAATTATATTTCAGGATCCCCAAGGAAGAAATGAGTTAGAACCTATATATACTAAAACATACTTACATGCATACATGTACATATACATACTGACCGGTCAGTACTTATGATACATATACAGTCACGTCCACATGTATTATAATACAAGTCACATGCACATACATATATACATGCACACACACACACACACACACACACACACACAGTCTCATACTAATTTAAGTTGTGCTAACGATGCATATACCCACGCCATACCTAATTAATCCACACTACCCAAAAAAAGTTGGCCGATTTGTCGGCTGATTTATCGGTAAATAAATGATGTGTCGGCCGCTATATCGGCCGCTATGTCGGCCGGTTGTTGGGGCCAATTTTTATTTAAAAAAAATTAAGCCAAATAGTTGGCTAAATGACGAACAATTGTTGGAATTGCTCATACTTCTCTCTCTCTCTCTCTCTCTCTCTCTCTCTCTCTCTACCCCCTCTTCCTTTGTTTTTTTAAATGTTTTATTCATCAAAACATTATGCACAATAATTATACACTGTATTTCAGTACTTGATGATTTTCATTTACTCAAAATATTCAGAGTTCTTTAGATAATCAGATACATTTACATATATAATAAAAAAATATAAAAATAAGAATCACCACCACCTGCGCCGTGTCACAATAATGCATGACAGACCTATTAGCATAGAACCCATATTTTCTGTAATTCAACCTCAAAGATGGGATTGATGGAATTTGGAGCCAATTGTACATTTCGACGGCGACCTGACGGCGACCTGACCCATATGTATAATGTATGTAATGTATCCAGAATAACATTTCTATGGAAAGCGGTATGCAACTACCGACAAATCGCAAGAGAAGTCGGAAGATCTCCATAGGCTTACTATAGCGACATTTAAAAATGTTGGGTAGTACGTCGGCAAGCTTTCCGACGCGTCGGCCGACTTTTACATTTATCCGCCGATTTTTCGGGGGCACGAAGGATGTCATTACCAACATTGTTTTCTCCAGTTTAAATTACTCTTCCCCTTAGCGCATAATGAACTTTGTCGGCCGATAAGTTGGCCGATATGTCGGTTACTTAAACTACAATTTGCCGACATGGCGGCTGACATGGCGGCTGCCATGGCTGCCGTCAAATCCGCCGATTATTCATGTTCTCCTGATTCTTACCCAGACTTGATTTTGCGACTTGTGACTCATTTTCCTGGAACACATCACAATAGTTATAATCCTATTTAACCTGAATCTAGTAAGAAGTAGCACACATAGCAAAATCCAAAAGTGATATTCTCTGAAAAAATATGCATTAAGTGATGAAAAACGGAGGATATGTATGTATGAAAGTACAGGAGGAACTACATACATACAATAGGCACAAAGAATACCCCCATTTTATGTGTTACATCATACGACTTAGGAGTAGTCTCATTTAGTTATGAATTCGGATATCAAAGTATTATGTATACCTGCACATAATACATTACATGTATTATGCATTCAATTATATATGTGCATACAATATACATGGATTATATCCTGGGAAAATACAATGTTACATAACAACCTAGCCTAAAGTGCGCTACAAAAAATGCCTGTGCTGTCATACAAAAATGGATAATGGAAACTAATATTGTAATATTATAGTTAATCAACTGAAGCCTAGGATGCTCATGCTCCTAAGAACATTTTTATGAACTTCGGTTAAATGTATTTTAATGTCATCAGGGATTAAAAGAAATCCTCTCCCTCTCCCCCTGTCTCTCTCCACTCTCTCTCCCCACCTCTCCCGGTCCCCCTCTCCCTCTCCCCTCTCCCTCTCCCCCTTTATCTCTCTCCCCTCACTACTTACCCCTCTCTCTCCTGCCTCTCTCCCACTCTCATTTTCTCTTCCCCTCTCCCCCCCCCCACGTACCTCCCCTCTCCCTCTCTTCCCCTCTCTCCTCTTCTCTCTGTCCCTCTCTCTCCCCTCTCTCTCTCCCCTCCCTCCCTCTCCACTCTCTCTCCCCCTGTCTCCCTCTCCCCCTGTCTCTCCACCTCTCCCTGTCTGCCTCTCCCTGTCTCTCTCCCTCTCCCCTTCTCCCTCCCTCTCCCCCTTTGTTTACATATACTGACATTTTCCCAATAATATACTTTACTGGTTGGTATAGGACATCTTATTTTGAATAATAATAATTTGTGAGTAGTTGCATTAGATATACTTTCATAATGCTTACATAAATCACAAAAATGAATTTTGTATAGGTATGTGCATGTGCAGGCTATGTGGCATTTCCTGATTTAATTTAACTCTTTGGACATCATTGCTTCTTAGATCGTCTATCTCCTTTTTAAACGTCACTTAGGCTAAGTAGTTTAGCTAAAAATTTAACGGGCTGGCAATTTTGAAAGACTCACTTCACTAATATTTGGAGTATCAAAAAGATTTTTTCATTTTTATAATGTTCGGTGGGAACACAATAAGGGACAATTTGAAGGGGAACCCCCCTTATCAGACCCTCTCGCCCTTATATCCAGTTACCGTAGCCCTACCCCCTAACATGAATGCATTTTAACTCATGGGGAAATCCCCAAATCGAAGATTCTATATAATGGACGCCATCAATTTTTATTACCTAAATTAGGGAATTAATTACAAAAGTTAATCGTTCAGAACTGTTTATCTATAATATATTCAATTTTTATTCCGTCATAATGGTACAGAAAGGGACATTTACCTCTTCCGGTTAGCCCCGAAAATGACTACTATAAAAATACACTGGGAATATAAAAATATATGTAGGATATATGTAGTAAAAGTATGAAGTACTGACGGCCAAAGAAAATCTATTAGGGACAAAAATCAAAATAGATAAGACATGTTGATGTAGTACAGGTGTTTCTTCTGCTAAAATGACAAGCATATATATGCGTCCAACAATTAGTGATACAAATGCCAAGTTATATTTTATTTACCTTTTATTGATTCTGATTTTCAGAGATATACACCGATGAGTATGGCATCCCCACATTTCTTTATAACAAGCGTATCTTATAAATACAGTACAGAATATTATGTTCAACACTGACCGACGACTAATTAACTGTATTTTTCGACTATCAGCAATTCCAGGAAACAAATTGGATACTTGCATCGTTGCCCTTTTATAACTTTCTTCTTTAATACACTTTGTACGTCCACTTTAACCAGGGAGGTGATGTTGAAGATATGGCAAAAGGTCAATAGCCCACCAATTGACAGAAAGTAATCATGAAGTTCTATTTACACAAAGCCTTGGTGTTCCATGATATAATGCAGGAACAGCGACTATGGTCCTGTAAAGCGTAACCAGACCACAAACGAAATTGATCCATCTTTTCCCCGTTTGTCATATTTCCCCATTCCATCCAATTGTCAACAGGATTTGCATGTATTTGAATATCTAATATCTTCAAGATTCAATGTAATGGTAATACATAAAAACATACTTCTGGAAGTAATCCTTAATTCGACGTCACTTCAGTTTTTCGCAAATATTCAAGAGTGGTGATTGCAGTTATTCAATATTACAGTATCTTGCAGTTGTATAACATGTAATGCAGATTCTAAATAATTCAATAAAATGAACAGGACAGCTGGCCCATAATACCTTTGTTAGAGCAATCATACCTCGCAGACATTGACATTAAGTATTGTACTCTGTTCAACAGAGGTTTCTATTACATACCCCAAATAAGGAAAAGGGGTAAATATGGACATAAACAAAGTCTGCTCAAGCAGGATTATTCACTTATTTCACACCATTTGGAATTTATTTCAGTTAAATCCACCAAATAATCCATTTTTATTTTTTCAAACTCTTCACATGAATGGCCTTGGACCAGTCACAAGACACAATTACGCCACAATCATGACATTGTATTTCCCAGGCACATACTTCATACTACATATCCGCAGGCCAAAACATTAAACACAAATTTAACAGAAATATATGCATATTTTGACGAAAGGAATAAGCCTATTTTTCGATCCTGGCTCTGAAAGCTTCTTTTTACTATGATGTGAATTTCACCGATGTGAACAATAAATAGAGTACTGCACTGAAGGCAAAATAAATTAGGATTGAAATTTGAGTTAGAAGCAGCAAAAAAGCTATCTGTACCTATAAACCCCCACTACCATAATATCCCATGTTATAGCGTTGTTCTAATTAAAGTATAAATCTAGGGGATGTAATATTATATACAATGTATCGAGATAACTGAATAACAATGATGAGTTCTGTCTTCCAAACACACATATTCCCCAAATGTTACATGGACTGCTTGATAAAAATGAACACACTGCGCTTCAAGCCCTTTAAGGTAGATCCATTACCAAACCACCAGATGAGCCAAATATATATGTCGCCTTATTCTAATTCTGTGATATTAGTTTAGTGAACAGTTGAGGCTAAATGAAGTGTCTTACACGGGACAGCAAAGAAAACATAACTCAAATATAAATGATCTGGTGAAGATAAATTATGGCGGCGATTTCGGCCCGAAGTCATGGTCACCATGCATTTCTGGTTGATACGTCAGCAACACAACCATTACCCAGACGTGCAACAACGCCTGGAATGGAGGGAAGTATGTATTATATAGGAAAACTCAAATAAAGGGAATAACATTCCGATGTTTATGTGAAGCAAAATATTATGACAACTATCAGATGGGTGATGCAACTCAAATTAATTCTCCACAAATACCACTTTAAGTTATTGAATACTCACAGAGAATAACAGGAAAAGAATAGGGGGTTTAATGTCTTTTACACAAAAATATGATTCAGAGAACTAAGAATCGAGATCAACTCACCATATAACAAATAACAAATACGCGAGCAATTGGGTATCGTCGTAAGAAGACTCCTAAACGCACGCTGTAAGAGAACAAGATTATCTTACACACATATATACATACATTAGATGTAGTTTTTATGTCGCGATATTAATCGATTCTTGCATGGAAATCTCAGAAAATTAGAAATAAATAATACGACTATTAAGGTTACCTGAATTTATCAATGGCTCCAGCGGCACGTTTAACCTTCCTTGTTACGTCCCCATCCAAAGGAGACTCTCTCATAAATCCAGGCAGGCGATGCCGAGCTGCAAAATGTGAAGAAACAATACATTATTGAATGACAGAAAACAGGTATCTTATACACCGCTCAATGTATTACATATAAAGTTATAATTCGTTAGTTATATTACTGAATATAATGATACATGTATAATCAGAGCTATACACTTCGTTAGTATATTCTGCATATTAACACATTCACTAACCTTCCTCATCGTCGTGCATATGTACAGCAGTAGTGTGAGTTCTATTAGATGTTTCTTGTAGTATATTATATTTTTGCTGCAGGTAGAGGAAACATGAATAAGCAATGCTTTTCCGGGGGAGGAAATTTAACATTGTTAAAAACGTGTAATTTAACTTCGTACATGAACGGGTTTAATGGAAAGGCAATTTCAGTCTGTATACCAAAAACTTCCTTGGCGTGTTTTGTTCTTTTATCATTACATAAGAACGTATCATCTATTTTATTCTGTCGCCGATAAATAAACTCCAATACATTACTTTAAGTTCAGCGATGGTAAGGAGTGAGCTAAATATTTCTGTACCGCACGGGGCGAATTTCTTCAATTGATATGTTACTAGTTCCGCTAACACTGAGGGAGATCTATATGGGGTGACTAGGACGCTTACTTCAAGTCTTTCAAGTTGCAAAACGAGGGAGTTTTTCTCTGTGCTAAGAGCCTCCACCATGGTCTGTTTGTGAATGAGGGACTCAGTCAGAGCGTGTAATCTATTCTCAAGCTCAGTCTGGCTGTTGGAGCTTGCCGATTTGGTTGTCAACTGCAATGTAAATTGACATGTAAAAACACATGAGAGAAGACGAGCAGAAGATAACATAATTATATCAATATATATATTTGGGGCAAAAGAAACATTAACGGTTGCTATTAAAAGGTATGAAAGTCTAACTAAGACCAAATTTCATATCCATCTTAATTTTTTACGTAGAGTAAAGGATAAACCTCAATGAGACTACCAAGTGAAACTTTTAAAGGGTGATTTTATTTAGTGTTGGTATATGTCCTGACATGATTCAGTTCATAACTGGACCTTCTTCAGAGGATAAAAAGTCCGTTCTGATAGAAATTCAGCCAGGGATCGGGGGGAAATATGTATGGTGTTCGTTCTTTCTAATGTCAAGTAATTAATAGATTATGGCAATGCTTATTTCTACGAGAATGAGCGTAAATACCTGATTTCTAAGCCTATCGATTTCCAAGTCTCTGTCCTGGAGCTGCCGTTTGTGGCCTGTCTTTTGATTAATGAGTTCCTCGTGAGCAAACCTCAGCTCCTGTTTCTGGCGGCTCACTTCTTGTTCAGCATCCTCTCTTCTACTCCTCTCAGTGTTGATTAGATCCTCGAGATGTCGCTGTGTCTCCCTAGCGCTTTCTTGTTCAGTTTGTAACGTTAGCTCGAGATCCTGTGTATTTAAGAAAAATGATGCATTGGAGTGATCAACTGGATTTTTTATGCAAAGATTTTCTTTTCATCAGAAATATAGAATATAGTCAATGTTTACCCAAAGTAGGAATTTGGAAGCAGTTAAAATGAAGAGCTTTCCACATTAGCAATTGTTATTAGCGCTTAAGGAAGTATTTAGCGGTGGTTATCAAATTATCACAATCGCTGCGCAATAGGGGTAAACATATACTCTAGGTAACACAGACATTACTAAGGTGAGTTCAGTTGGATGGATACGAATCTGAGGTCTTATCCTGAGTTGGTGTAGCGCCTTTGCACAGACAGCTAACGTCGCTACAATATGGTTGTCATATATATATAGCATATAATGACGTAAGTTAATACCAGGATTATACTATCCATATGTTTATTTTATTTTTATTGAATTCTTTCTTTGCTAATCTAGGTCTTCTCATGTGTGCCCATCAAAAACTAACTTACCAAATACATAGGGAGGAATACATCGTTATACTGCATTAGTATTATTCTATAATAACTTTTACACCAGTGAGAAGATAAGGTCTCAAATTATTTACCTGAATCTCAGTACGTAGACCTTCAACGGTCATCCTACCCTGCTGAAGTTCCTCCCGGACGAGGTCTCTCTCTTGACGAACTAATTCCAACTCCGCAAGTGATACTCCACCCTCACCAGCCTCTCCTGTGGTGCCCTCCTTCAGACTTGATATCAAACGGTCTTTGGACTAAAGAGAGGAAACAAATTGAATTTAAAGCACAAACATAGGAACCAGAATACTGTATCATTCAAATGAATTCAAAATGAATTGTTATACCGAGACGACGGTATAAAAGACTGAAGCCATAGAAAAATATAGAAATAACTCATACAAATTCATATAAAACTTTCGCAAAGCCAAAATGAACATACTTGCAGAATTCGTGCAGCCTTGTCCTTATAATCAGATAGTTCCTGTTTGGCCATTTCAGCTTGGCTTTTGGCCGTTTTTGTGTGTATTGTTAATTCCGAGACCCGCGCTGTAAATAAGGAAAAGGGATTTTAGTCCCGACCTTTTTCGAATGTTTTCTTTTAGTTTTTCCTCAAGGATTGTAGCATTTTGACAGGCTGCTTATGGGATTCGAACCCACAATCGCTTGCATCCTCTAGATTCGAAGCCGGTGCTTAATACCGCAGCTCCACCGGGCCTGCCTTTACCTCCTCAGCCCCATTTATTTGTACCCAAATAACAATAATTAAATTAGAATCCAGAAGTTATTAACTATGAATGATATTTTATCATTTGGAGACTACTTTACTATACTACACACTTTCTCATCGGTATTAGCAAGAACACAAGAGAAATAATGTGACAAATAAACTTACTGCGTTCATCATTAACTCGCCTTTCAGCGTTGGTCAGTGATTCAGAAAGCGTTTGTATTTGGCCTTCCAATTTGCTTTGTTGTTCTGAAGCCTCTTGCTGGAATAAATGTTGGAAGCATGAATTGTGAAGCGAATTTGTGTTTCAAAATAATAGTCTAAGCAAAATCGGTTAAAGTTTCAAAACGCCTATAGCAATATGCTTCTTGGAATAAGTGAAAATATGAGACTTCTAAAGTAATCAATTTTATAAATGGACAAAGAAGAATCAAACACATTCTAAACTATATTCTCCCATCTCAGTGTTCTATCTGAGCCAGCGCAGCCATAGGTACATACAGACGTACTAAACATTTTAAATTATATCTTACTTGACTCTTTTCCAGCATTTCATGTTCTCGTTTCAATGCATACTCTGCCTCGGAAAACTTGCTTTTCAGTCCATCGAGAGCCTCGTTTTGTGCCCCACTTACTGAAGTATGGTCATTTAAAATTCTACAAAGGAAAATATTGAGAAATATAAATAGCATAGAAAGAACATTCCTAATCACATAGAATTAGTAGATTCATGTCAAAGCCGGAGTATATAAGCATAATAGATTCCGATGATTGAAAATTAATTAAGAGCTAAATATCGCCACAAAACATATGAACAGCTATTGCCCCAAAGACTCACCTATCATTTTCTCCTTTTAATTTATCAATCAATGCTTTGTTTCCCATCAACTCCTTATCAGCTTCTTCAAAACGTACCCGGAGGATAGCCAACTGAGAATCTTTGGCTGCTAGAGCTTCTGTTAAGTCATTTTCCCTGGCACGTAATTCACGTACTATTCCGTCTTGTGTAGACAGATGTGAAGCTTGATTATCAAGCTTCTTTCTGACTTTGTTCAGTTCTGATGAGGTACAAAAAGTTACATACATAATTCAGAATCAAAACACATGCAGTAAAGATTACACAGCCTATAGCCGCTTGTTGGATATGAAATACAGTGTTAACTTGAGTCATTGAGTGATACTAGTATAGTTCTTAACCTCTCGAACCGTTCTATCTAGTAATGAACGAAAGAAAAGATCTGTGTGGTGCTCTTTTTAGTATAACAAATCAATCCGATGCAGATGAAAGAGCATTTACTTAGGTTGGTAAAAAATCAGGCAAAAATCGATGATACCCGGTATAAAACTAATCAATAAAATTTGGCACGGCACTGAAAAGGCCTTGATTTGGCCAGTTTGGAATTGAAATCTTTAGACTTCGTTTTCAAGAGATTATTATTTACCCAGTCACATCAATTATAGAAACGAACATAAAACTATTGATAGTAATAAAATCAAATACTTGCGTACCTTCTTGAGATTCTTTAGCTCGCTTTATCACTGACGCCATTTCTTGATTCAAAGAGGCTATTTCATTGCTCAATAACTGATTTTGCATTTCAAGTGTTGACTTGTCTTCATTCATTCCCAGTGGTTCTTGGTGCATACTTTGAGTAGGGGGAGATATTATGTCTTGGTTTTCCAATACCTCATTCTGAGCCTGGTCAGGCACCGCGGTTCCACTGGCTGAAAAACAAAGACAATCATGATCCAGGGGTGTGCAGTCATAAAAACTGAAGAGGGAAAATGAAATGGTATGTCGAAATGCATCACAAATTAAAACGAAATACTTTGATTTCGTCTGTTCTCTATGAACAAGGAATTTGGTAGTTAACCAAAAGAATAATTCCTCCATTATTGCTCGTATATCAACATGCATGGGAAATCGAAGGTAGTTGTCTTTTCAAAACATTTGCATTATGGCAATACATACTAATATATTATTAGTTGCGAAGTTTGATACACTATCGGTATTTCACAAAAAAAAATACGAAGGGAATGAATATTTAAACTCAGGTGTCTTTGTGGTACCAGGAGATGAGAAGTTTTCAGGTTGAAATGTGCCTACCTGCTATATCAGAGTCATCGACCATATCTATCACAGTTGTTGCTTCTGGGGTTTTGCCACTCCTATGTGAACTAACCGAGGATGTGCTAGACTGCCTCGAGTGTCCATTACTTAGATTAGAGTTCCTTAAACCTGTAACTTTGTCCTTGCGTTTGTTACCACCAGAACCATTCCCATCAAGCGTGTCCGAAGAATTCAAAAACTCGAATAATTCATCATCACTGTCCTTTTTCTTGCTGCTGCTGTTTTGAGAATGGAAGGATGTACTCATACTAGACGGGGCCCCTGCAGAGTCATTCATTTTATTCAGGTTAGACGGGACACTTGAAGACGAAGTTATTGACGCAGGTGAGCCGTTGTAGTTAGGAGGTTTCGCTGGGTTTGATGCCTTCTTGCCCGAATTATCCCTGTTCAACTGACTCGTAAAAGAAGAAACAGGTCTGGTGGAAGTAGAGGGGGATTTTGCTTTCCAACTAGAGTACTCGTTTTCATTTTTCTCAGCGGCCTCTTTAGAAAGTGTGGAGGCAGCTGCTTTGTCGACGCTGTTGAGCATATCTTCGGCCTTAGTGGCAAGACCTGAGAGCCACGACGCCATGATGAGAGCTCCTCGTCCCACTCAGCGACGTCGTGACTGAAACTGTGGAAAGAAGATGGAAGTTTAGATGCGAAAATAGTTACATTGGTTAGTCATGATTAGAACACTTTTCAACGATTCTAGGGGGTGTGAGGTCTTTTGTAACTGTATTTAAAATGATTTGGCCATTAATGAATGAATAACAAAAAAGGCACAAATCTGCTAAGCTACGATGTACAGTTATAAATACTAGGTAGGCCCTATACTTTCATGGATTTGGTAATGGATTGATTCATAACCGTTTTGATGATGGTGACTTGTAATTTTATCACCAGTTTTGTCTTATATTTCGGTTATTTGAGAGTATTTGTGAGAGCCAGTTCTCCATTTGTTCTTAGTTACATTAGTTAGTCATGACATGAATAGTATCGTATGCACCTAGTTAGATAAACCCACCCTAGACACAGCGTTAGGCAATTCCGCAAAATAGCATGGTACATATCCCGTGAGGAATAATCATTATACAGTCTTGTGGTATAAAAATGTTGAATAAAAAAAAAGGAAGAATGGAAGGAAGTAAGACATAGAGACCATATATACAGTATCGAGCTAAATTTTATTGTGGGGTAAAACTGACTGGGAAATCAACATGGTTCTGTCTGATGTTTATTAATTTTAGATATGTATTTTGATATTCTACATGGACTGTAGGGATTGTGTAAATATAATACCGGAAATCAATCAATGTGACAGTTTTGGATAAACGCAAAGTCCACTAAATCTAACTCACTACGACGAAGCAAGCCTGTTATTTCCCTGAGAGGGACGACCCAATAGCAGAATAAATGTGTAGGTAGGATATATCACACCTATGGGACCCAACTCTAGTTGGAAAGCAAAATCCCCCTCTACTTCCATGGTATAAGATAACGATAGATCTCGGCTTCCTTGCCCAGATTTCTTTTTTGTCGTGTCTCTAGTATATGTAAACTTTGACAAATACACGATTTTTCAATTCAATACAGGTTATTTATGTAGGTGAGCCCACTATAATTATGATGCATAGTTCAACATTAATCAGTGTACTTTATGTTGATTAGCTGCATGGTCGAATTTTCTTACAGTCACGAGTGCGAGTGCATAACATTTCAGGAAGTGAAGATGATCAGTGTTTAAGTAGGGAAGGAAGAGGTCAGATTTGTAGCCACAGTCAGGAAGGCGCAATGGAAATCGTAGCCGTAGGTCATAAGATACTTGCTGGGAGACCTTGCCTACAAAAGTCAACACGAATGTCCTCGAGACGATTGGGCGTATTCAGAGGGAGAGGGGGGGGGGGGGGAGATTCAGAAGGGGAGAGAGGGATTCAGAGGGGGGGGGGGGGTGCTTTACGCCCCGTTTTTTGACACCATACTTTTCGTATATTTAAGCCTTAAGGGGATAAACTCTACTTCTAATATTTTGTGGTGGCTGACTTCACCAATAGTTTTTGCGAATAATAGTGCCTGAGAGCCCAGTTAAAGTTAGAACTGACGCCTAAAAATAAGCAAGAGATTAAGCACTATAATATGTCACCATCAGGATCTGATGTGAACCACCTAAATTAGCACTCACTAGTCATGACAAATAAAAAGAGTTTTATTATCGATGGAAGAAGAGCAAAGGGACAATTTATGCCTAAGGCAAACAGTCAAGTTCTAATAATAGGGAACATCTTTATGCATTTTTGTTGACATATGAAAGTTGAAACACCAAGTTCCTTTTTTTTATATTTTAGTATTTTAGATCGTTGACTGACACTCACAGACAGTCACACTGACTTTATTTCGGAAATGATCCAAAACAAGTTTTATGCCAAATGAATTAAGATACCATACACATAGCTAAGCTATATAAATTAGATAGGTACGTACGTGCTATTTCTACCATTTGCCACAGTACTGACCAAAAGTAGGTAAAAAAACCCCAATACAATCAATACAACAACAGACTAACATATCTAGCCTACTACATCAGTCAATCTCTGTCCCAACGTATATAGGGCAAGGCAAAGCAATGAAGGAAAACAAACGGGGAGACAGCGATACACTGCAATTCTGTCTACAATTCTGAAGCCATCTGCGCGAAACAGTTAAAATATAATGGTCCCAGCACATCTATATCTTCTTTTCGGACTGTAGAAACACAATTATAATGAAGAAAATAGATTATATTTACCTTACAGGCTAAAAATCAAACCAAAACAACAGTCAGGAATGGCGACGTGGAAAGACGTACTGACGCATGCTCGTCGGAATGTATTACTTCCGGTTTTAGTGGAGAGCAGACGGACTTTCCACATGTGTGTTCATTGATTCAAAAATTTGATCTTTCATTGTATCTCGGCTTCAAAATGACGAAAAATTTGAAAGTAGCGGCCCTTATAAGGTAAGAACATTCGTTCTAAACTTATCCTTAGAAGATACTATCTAAAATAAGGTTGAAATATGCGGTAGAATTTCTGATTGAGCGATAATGCAGGTTTTGGTGTCACTTGCATAGGGGATGATGTAGCTTCGGTCCAAAACCGCGTCGGCCCAGGCACTTGGGCCTCGTCGGCCCAAGGCTTAGGCCGCGTCGGCCCAAGGGGTAGACCGCGTCGGCCCACTAGGTAAATATAAAGGTATCAACTAAAAACTAGGCGTCAGGATGCTAGTGGGATATAACTACTGCCAGGGCTGTACTGCCTATACTGACCTAGGCTACTGCCTATACTGACCTAGGACCACACATTTAAGGTTAGGTTTAGGGTTATAGTTAGCATCAGTATCTTGGGGGTGGGCCGAGCCGGCCTTGGGGGTGGGCCGACGCGGTTTTGGAGGTGGGCCGACGGGGCACACAGGTGGGCCGACGGGGCTTGGCCCGACGCGGTGTTGGGCCGACGTGCCTATGAATCATGTAGCCTATATTGGTGCCACATGAATGTGTAGGCCTATTCCTGTTGTTATTAGTATTACTTATTCTTGTATCACTCAATTTGCTTGGCATTGAAATCGAATGACAGCCATCATTCTTACTACTCACCCCATGCCCTATACTGTATACTTAAATTATAGGCCGTATCAACTACCATGGCATAGGCATAGACCATATAACATAGATATCTGCATGTTTTGGAATAATAACTTTAAGTCAACGACAAATTTAATAGTCCAGCTGTTAAGCACTCAATTGTTCATTTTATGATAAAAGCATGAAATTTGGTACAATGGTAGTTAATTATGTATAGATTAAAGTGACACTTCTCACTGTTGAGGGCTAGATTATCGAGTAACGGAATTTCTACTTCATTTTCTAGTATTTGGTTCACCTTACCCTCCTAAATAACTCCTGTGGATATCAAAACTCTAACATTCATATTATATCAGATATGTGGTAAAATAGAGAGCAAAATCGTTTTTGCTTTCCAATCCAATATTCAAACTGTCAGTTGGGATGACATGTATACCCAGGTCGGCACTGGTCAGTACAAAGGGCATTCTGCCACCAGGGCTAAATCTGGCAGCACCTCCTGGTCTCCAAGCCATTTCCTCATGGATTTGACATGGGTTTAGGTTCTGACCCATTCATTACACATATTCACTAATCATTGAATGAAAACGCAATGCTGATACTCAATACTTCAGATATTGCTATACCTATCATATATGATTACACTGACAAAGTTTCACACGAAATATTTTAGGTTTTGTGTGGGGGGAAATATGATATCCAGGAGGGTAAAGTTGCTACCTGACCCAAAGTGTAATTTTTAGTCAATTTTTGGAAATTGATAAAAAATCAAATAATAAAAGTAGAAGAACGATATTGATATCATTAGAAAGGTAATTTTTATGCTCTACAAATGCCTAACTGACATTTAGTCTGTATCTCCAAGTGGTGTTGAATTATGACCACAGATGCGAAAAAAAGAACATAAAAATGGCGGCCATCTTGGATTTGGGGCCCGGATGAGTTGGGTCTACCTCTGATATTAATCTATACATAATTAACTACCATTGTACCATATTTCATGCTTTTATCATAAAATGAACAATTGAGCCAAAATGCGTTGCTGGACTATAAGCAGAGGTTGCAATAATCACACGTAGGGCTACGCAGTCACAGGGACCTTGCCCAGATGAATTTTAATTCGGTGTTAAACCTAATTAATGTGTTTTCCTGACGTACAATTTTACATCTCATATATATATAAGTTGAGTTGTATCCACACAAAAATTTCTTCTTTTTTTAAACAGTGACAGATCAAAATAATAATAATTAGTTTTATTTACAATCATCAATATTAATAGACAATATCGTATTGTTCATGGACTTAAATTAATTAATCTTATAGTTCTCAAAATATTTATTTGTTGATAACATTAGCTAAGATTGTGGTGGTAAGATTCTGCCTCATCTTTTTCTTAAATATCTATCTTTTAAAATTTTATTATATAATTGTACATATATAAGATCCCATACAATTCAAGTCACAACGAGCCTCGGGTATATACATAGGGATTTCATGTCGAAGGTATATATAGGTCCTTATTGTTCTTGATATAAATAGGCCTACTTTTCATTCTGACTCGGAACATACGAATCATGAAGATACATCTCTATGTATTGCAATTTACATATATATATATATATATATATATGTGTGTGTGATGTAATCTGGTGAACCTGATATCTATGTTTTCGCTCATTGGTTTTAAAGGTATTGAACTATAAAGAAAAGTCACCAATCTTGTCAAATCCCTTTCTAATAAACACATGTCTAGCACAGATTATGAGGACACTCGTTATTCTACTCATTTCTCAGTTGAGGGTTTGAAACTTGTTAATTTAAGCCACACATCTAGCTAGGTCTTATATTTCTTTGATTAAATTGGGAATGAGTCATTTCTCCTGTTTTCCGAGAAGAATTACTTGAGACCAATACAATGTAATGAAAAAAGGTGCTACTGTCTAAATGATAATGTAATATGCCATTCTATAACTTTGATGTGCAATGTATTTAGATTTCACCGTATGCTATATGTGTATGGCTTTGGTGTTTTCGGCTAATGAACGACAGTCTGAAGGCTCCATGAAACGAAAGAGGTATTCAAATGGCACATAAGTCATTTATAACATTCTGCAAACTTACATTGGATATTTAGCAATATTATACTTTGCTTCTGTGGTCAAAAGCTTGAAGGCCTATAGCCCTCGCATATTTATAGCAAAGAGCTTAAATTATTATAGATTGAAACTCTTTGTTTATAGGCAGCCCATCATCAGTCATGCAATCTTTAAAAAAAAATCAGGGATGATGTTTATCAAGTAAAACGATTGCAGTTAATAACTATTATCACAAGTAATAAATTGCACTTGTCACTTGTACCGGTAATTCTTATTGCATCTTTCTCACGTGGAACAAACATATATAGTTTTAATAGATCAATGTTATTGCTGTTTAGAGGTGCCTGAAATAAAATTCATGTTTTCAGTGGCGGTAAAGACAGTTGCTACAATATGGTTCAGTGCATTTCGGAAGGACATTCCATCGTGGCTCTGGCTAATCTTCATCCAGTAGAAAAAGGTTTTTATGTTCTCAATTAATATTTTCATTATTCAGTTGCAAATCTCTGGTGATTTGTTGATTATTAAAATACATGTACATGTATTCATGCTTTTTTCTTTGGTCTTCTATGCCATTTATATTTTAGCGGAAGTCTATATACAGTATACTTACAGTCAATCAGATATATATATCGTGATATTACGGAGAATCGCGTCTATCTTATAATCTTTTCATCTCCTCGCAGATGAGCTGGATAGCTACATGTTTCAGACAGTAGGCCATCACCTTATTGACCTCTATGGTCAAGCCATGGGTCTTCCCATCTATAGACGGGCCCTATCAGGTGGATCAGTGTCAAAAGGTGCAGATTATACAGAAACGCCGAACGACGAAGTGGAAGATTTATATGAATTATTAAAAGAAGTGAAGGTAAGGTAACCGTTGCTGGCTCAGCCGTCAACGATAAACTATAGCTGTTACATATATAGTCCATTAGTTAATGATTTAAAATATTTACACGAATTTTGCTCATAGGTCCTCATAGCATCATAACATCTTCTACTAAATTGATAGTCTCGATTATAACTATGTACAAGGTTGGTCACATATGAAGAAATCAAGACATCAACAAGTCACGAGGAAAACATATAAAAAACATATAAAACTCAAGGAGAGTACAAAGAACAATGATAGACTCAAAATAATATAATATAATATAAATTAGAAGAGACTGAAACAACGAACACTCAGAGACACTTTGAATTGATGAAGCAATTATTTATTCATTTAGGGTCGTCTGGAAAACCTAGTTATAGAGGACGCTTCACCCTATTTTAATGCATTGTAATATGTGTACAATTTTATGTAAAATCGTCATATGTATGAAATGTGTTTGAATAAAAATGATTATATATATATATAATAAGTCCTCATATTTAAGTGTTGAATGGTTCCTTGGTAGACATTACTATAATTATAAGTTGATTAAATTGAAACAAACCATGGTGTTAAATTTTGGTGATTATTTATTTGGCGACCCTTACAACGCGTTTCGCCTTTCTATGGTTTCTTTCACTTTTCTTTGGCTATATTACTTATAATTATAAGTAGTCAAATAACAATCCCAGTATTTGATGTTTAAACGAATTCCATCTTCACAATTTCAGGAAAAGGAAAAAGTTAATGCAGTGTCAGTGGGTGCCATTCTCTCGGATTATCAACGCGTCAGAGTAGAGCATGTGTAAGTTAAATTTCCTTATACGATGGCTCGATAAGCAAGCCATTTCTGGTTGTACAGTGAATAAGTTTTCATTTGATTCTATCAGAGCTATACATACGTATAGCTCTAATTCTATGCCTCATGAAAAATATCCTGTTCATACATGAAGTTATTGATCTCTCTATTCATCTATTGTGTCATTGTTACCACCTCAATAATAAAAATCATATAGGAAAAGAATTAATAAATTGCCAGGTGCAACCGACTAGGCCTGACACCGCTTTCGTATTTGTGGAGGCGAGATCAAACCGAACTTCTTGAAGAGATGGTCTCGGCTGGAATTGATGCCATCCTGATCAAGGTGGCAGCACTGGGCCTTTATCCTCGAAAGCATCTGGGGAAAACTTTGGCGCAAATACAACCTCATATGCTTAAGATGGTAAGTTGTCAGTAATTAGTTTCAACTATTCTTTATCAACACTATGTGATGCTAATCTGATTCCAACATCAGGTGGAATCTCCCTTCGTCAGTATTTGTTTCGGCGCTGAACCACTACCACCTCCAGAGATGCGCCGACTCTCTTGAGTAGGCTGGAACCTGATGGCGAGTATGGCTCGAAATAATTCAGCTGATGTCTTTGCTGATTTTAATTATAGCTCATGTTAATGCTGATTTACTGTGGTTTCAAGAAGCTGGCAGTCCATCGGTTTCCTGCACCTTAATTTCCACATCTCTTCCCGCTTGCTTCAGATCCATTAGGACCAACGCTCTAGCTGTTTGCTTGATTATTGTAAATGTTTACTCAGGGATGAAAGTCTTCAGTATTTCTACTGAAATCAGTATTTTTGAAATTCTAATTATTGTCGAATTTCCTCCGAATACCATCATGTTTATCCCTAAAATTAAAATTATCAAATTTTCAACAAAAACAATGATGGTTTGATTTTCTACCAACTGCTTTTGAACTGTAACTATGGTTGGCGTTCGAATTCGGGACTTGAAATGAATAAACCTATGAGTTGTTTTTCTGACTTTCTTTATTTGTCTATGATAACCAACGTTTCGGCTAACTCAGTTAGCCTTCATCAGGATCAGACAAAGAAGTGACAGGAAAAGCAATGGTGCAGCTTCATAGGATTGTAAAAAAAAGGTTTCACAAAATCTAATTCAACAAATTCAGTGGTGCTCAGAGACCAAGCGGACGGAACCATGCTTGGCCGTCCTCTATAGATACTGACGCCGCTTCAGTATCATGCATTTGGCGGCCTCAGAACTCTCAAGACTACTGAAATACGGATGAGGACTACCATCTTGTGGCATTCACAGACACTATAATATATATCATAACAACCGGCGAAGAGATCCCCCTATGGATGCTTTTCCCTTTGCTAGAAATGTTTCAGTATTTTTGCCGTGACCCCACTTTCATCCTTGATTTATTAAATGCATAATTTCCCCTCGTTTGACTCATTTAATGTACTTATACAGGCATTTTATTTAATTTTAATTTTCTTACGCAAGCTTATTATGTCCAATTACCTTAGTATTGGTAATGTGCTGTACCATTACTCCTTCTATGTGTCTTATTGACTAGCATGCATCTCCTTTCTTTCAGAAAGAACAATTCGGTTTGAATGTCTGTGGAGAGGGTGGCGAATACGAAACATTTACGCTCGACTGTCCTCTATTTAAGAAGAAAATCGTTGTGTAAGTATCCTTCAGTCAAACATATTCCATTCTATCAATTGTATTTTTTTCTAAACGAATGACGTAATACCAGTAAATGTAACTGATGATGATCTTTTAATATTTTTTGACATTACATATACGTTACTTTTGTTTTGTTTTAGTGATCGAAAGGAACTCGTCATGCATTCCGATGATCCTATAGCACCAGTCGGCTACTTAAATCTTTTAGAAGCTCATCTCGAGGAAAAGGTGTGTAATTAAAAATACATATATGGTCTTTTCGTATTTTGCACTAAATAGTGCTTAAGGACTTTTGAGTAATCATGCGGTCCTATTTCAGATTATCGATGTTGAAGAGGCCGTTAAAAATCTAAAGATAAAACGTGGAGTCGATTTGTTAGAGAAATACTTTCCTAACGGTCCACCAGATGTCCTCACCCCTTCGTCACTTTCATCTGAGCCAGCTCCGACTGCGTCTCCAACGAAGGCTAATGCTGGTAAGTTCCAAATCTCACTTCATGATCTATCAATTAAATATTTCTTGTAAGTGATATTTGAATGTTTTGATTCATTGTAAGTGTCGACCTTTTCATAACGCTCATTCATCGATTCTGAGAATCATTTTATTGAAACAAATTGATAAAAGTGCTATTCCAATTTCGAGTCATTTCCTCAAAATAAGAGGGAACCCACTTAAATGAATAAAATTCATCTTACAACTAACTAAAAAGTGGGTATATGACTTTTTTGTAGGTAATTGCATTCGTGTCTCCCGACATCACAGTGGATACTTTTGGGTATCGGGAATTATGGCTGTAACCCAGGAGGGAAAGTCAATCCAAGAATTAACAACGCATGCTATGGATGAATTTCAAAGTAAGTATTTTAGATAAGGAGCAAGCGAATAATTGTACCAAATGTTTTGAATATATTGATTTTGCTTGATAGCAAAAAAGGGCTTCTCCGCAATACCTAGACACATCTTACCCTATCTAAAAAAAAGTTGACCTTGCGTAATTTCTTTATAATTATTATTTTTTTTACAAAAAAAGTTAATTAAAGCTGGAAACAAAAGTCTTCCTAAGTAGAAAACTCTTATAAGGTACATTTCTCTTGTTTAAAACAACTATTATTTCGAAATAAGCATTTTTATCAGTTCCTGGAAGGTTGTTCTCTAATTTTAAAAAAAGTTAACCCACCTACTCTTCATACCTACTCTTCAGCTACTATGAATCGAAAACACACATATTTCTTTTGGGGCCTAGCATATATTTTCTTATTAGAAGACACTCCCTACAAAGGACATTAATTATATTTATTAACTATACCGATGGATCCTATGGGTGTGGGGGAGGAAACCTCACAATCCTTGATAATTAGCTATTATGATCATCAGTTATGCAAATATTAAATCACAGATTATACGGAAATTAATAATGTGCCTCAAATTGATTCAATATAAGTTTTGAATCAGTCGCGGAAGGCCCTTGTATGAAGGGGCAGTGAAAGGTTCTATACTCTGTGTTAATGATCATCTTCAGTCCTCTTCCCAAGAATAGATGAAGGACCCATTTCTGTTTACCTTTTGTGTTTGTGTAATATGGGTGTTACATCTCCCAGGGATGTCTTCCTAATGAGTTTTCTCTTTGATAATTAGTCTATCCCACGCATATCAAACCGGTGGCGATCATATAGGTAAAGTATGATGAGATCATTGTATTTCAATTTATTTCAGAATGTTTGAAACATAATTCGCTTTCCCTTAGTGATCTTGTGATCAATCATCTCTACGTGAGGGACATGTCAGAATTCGCGCTCATCAATCAAATTTACAAGAAATACTTTGGTATAAATCCACCTTCTAGGTATGCATTTTTATTCTATCCACACACCGGCGTATTTACATTTACATGGCTACCTACAAGTCCGTCTATCTACCTTTACTGCCCCACGAACTGCTGACTCAATGGCCATCCATCCATCCGACCATTCATCCATCTATACATCCATTGATACATATCCATCCATCAATCAATCCATACATCAATACATACATACATCCATCCATTCATACATCAATACATCCATCCATCCATCCATCCATCCATACATACATACATACATACATACATACATACATACATACATACATACATACATACATACATACATACATACATGTACCCACTCGTGTTGAACACACTTACACAACTGCTGATGATGGAAAGCTTGTCCCCAGTGAGTTACCGTCACTTTGATTATAATTATGCAGTGTTGATCCCACAACTAGAGAGTTGTTCGTGAAGATAGCTTCCGCGTCTGTGTGATGCTGTATGCTAAGCTAGTCACCTCAAGGCTGTATTTCTAATTAATGTATGCCATACTCTAGCTCCCCTCAGTGTGTCTCATTGTTAATCCCCTTTAACATCCATTTGTAAACCAGAATTGCAGGATTTCTACTGGAATCCATATTTTTGAAAATTGTCCAATTTCCTCCGAATTCCATCATTTTAAATCTAAGTGAAATAGGTAAAACGTCCTTAAAATACATGCAATGGGAAGAATTGTTTATTCACCTAAAATGTACCTGAATGCACCATTTAAGAGTGTTTTAAAAAAATGTTCCGGGAGCATTTCCTTTGGGTGTTTTTCCCCTTGCCCAAAATATTTCAATATTTTTGTCATGACCCCACTTTCATCCCTGTTTTATGACATATGTCATATTTATGTCAAATGATTCACGAGGTCGCCTGTTACACTAGTATGCCACGTAAACTGCATGCAATTTCCGAGTATACAGATCCATCTTCGTCCTTACTGCTTTATCTTTAGATGAACAGAATGACAAACGAATGTTTTTTCCTTCTTTTTTGTTGCAGAGTTTGTGTAGAGGTCAGCCTCCCGAGTAATGTGGCCCTTCAGTTGGACGCTGTCGGATACAAGCCGCCGAGTGGAAAGGCCAATGAGGAGGCTGCTTTAGAAAGGCGTACAATGCACGTGCAGGGCCTGTCTCATTGGGCTCCTGCCAACATCGGACCTTACAGCCAGACTGTCAGGGTGTGTATTTAGTGCTGCCCTTGGATCTGAAGGACCATTCAAAAAAAGTATTTAAAAATTCCCTGCCCATGCAGCTTTCATTTTAATCATTATCGAAAGCCTTTGATTCGAAGTAATGGATATTGCAATAAGCACGTTTTCTGAAAAGTCACTCGAGCCCCATCCGTCTCCGTAGATTTGCGATTTTAATTTTGCATGTTATATTTCGCTTTCTTTTTCGTTTATAACTCGTCAATTATCCCAATATAATACGAGGCTCTGCATATCAAATATTCATATCGTGCTTTCTAATATTTCTTCCTCGAAATTGGGCGTTCTCTATGAAGTATTGTTCATAATTTCAATAGTCAATAAAGAACTTCAGAAGGTATTGTGTACCGCACAAGGTAGTGTTCCGGTGTAGCAAGGAACATTTTCATTATACAGAATATTATGTCCGGCTATAAATATCGCTATTCAGCATAATAATGGAAACCTGAAACTGCCGCAGCGCCTGTAACGTTTTGCTATCGTAATACACATCATTTATAAACTGGAAGAAGAGAATGGACCTCGGGAATTGATAGAAGATTCTCCCCTTTTTCTCCAGATTGGCGACACCTTTTATGTGGCCGGACAGATAGCCATGATGCCTGCTAATTTGGACTTGGTGCCTGGACAATGGGCTCAGTGTAGATTATCACTACGTCACGTCTCCAGCATATTCTCTGCCATGGCTCCCGCCCTCAAACTGCATCATATCCTGCTTGCCGTCTGCTATGTCACTCATCCAGACACAGTCGCCATCGCCATCAAAGAATATCAATTTCTTTTGAATGTGAGCCGGAGAAAAACTTTTTTTTTGCATTCAACCCCTAGTTCTAAGTATAGACCGCCTATTTTGAATACTGCAATGCTTTACTATTATTGTATTCAATTCTGATAGTGGACCATTGCTGGAAGACACATTTTATCAGTAGATACAGTTTTCCTTGTTCTGCAGCAAGGGAATGAAATATGTCCATAATGAAAATAGTTCTTTGGAAGATATTTTGTACCCTCACTCAGGTTATCTTCTCAATAAATACAAATTTTTCTTCGTCTTTTTTTTTCTTTGGTGGGGTTGGTTGGGTTAACTTTCGATGTAAGTGTGATTTGACGTATTGATTTTTTTAGAGATGTTTCGCTTTAGCGAACTCCTCTTTATAATGGGTCAAGGTTAAGGACGGACCTCGAGGTCGTTATTCCGACCTTGAATCCCCGTCGTGACCGTATTCCGAGCCATTATTTCAGCCGTCATCGTGCACCTTTTACGGACCTTAATTCCCATTTCCATATACTACTTTTGCTATGCTTAGCGCCCAAAGCTTTCAGTCCCAACTATCAGTTAACCAATCCCATGAAAGAAATCACTGGGCTTGTTGCATAAAGTTAGTGGGGATTAGAATGGCTGGATGGGTCTTTTGCATTAAGTTTGCGAGGAAAACTCTCCTCTGCTAAATTGGAAACAGATGGTAGTGTATTACAGTATATTATATGCCTTTCCCAAAATATATTTGAACTTAGGTATCTCAATGGAGCCTATCAAAGTGATAGAAAGCCTTCTTCACCCCCCCCCCCCCCCCTCCCATCTAAAAAGTTTCTTTTTCATCAATGGAGTCTATCTAGGCTCTCTCTCGATGATAGGAAGCCTACTGCGCCCCCCCCCCCCCACCATAAAAATTGAATTTTTGGATTTTTCTTTTCATTTTCATCAATTATGTCCATCTAAGCTCTCTCTCTCGATGATAGAAGCCGATGATAGGAAGCCCGCCCCCACCCCGTTTCCCCACAATTGAATTTTCAGAAAATTCTTTTTTCATCAATGGTGTTCATCTAAGCTCGCTCTCGATGATATGAAGCCTACTGTGCCCCCTTCAACCCCCCCCCCCCACCCACCCACCCACCCACCACCACCACTACCATAAAATTGAATTTTCGGATTTTGTTTTCTTTTCATCAACGGTGTCCATCTAAGTTCTCTCTCGATGACAGGAAGCCTCTTGCGCTCCCTTTACCCCCTAAAAAATGAATGAATTTTCGTGAAAAAAATCTTTTTCCATCAATGGAGTCTATCTAAGCTCTCTCAATGATAGGAAGCCCACTGCGCCCCTCCCTCCCCGGCCCCTTCAGAAAACAAATTTCTTTTTTCCGCAATGGAGTCTATCTAAGCTCACTCTCGATGATAGGAAGCCTACTATGAAATTATTCTCATACTTATACTTACAATACTAAATTATTCTCATACTCGTACTTATACTTAAATAATCGAAACATCCCTCATAACGAGTGCGCTTAATTCTTCTTGGATTAGGATCAGGATTTGTCTGTATTCTAGAGAGGTATACCTCCCTGATATTTTATCGAAGATGAAAGTCTTAACAGATGGTGTATAATTTAGAAATCGTTCTTGGCAGGAGTCTCGTGAACAGCAGGAATTCAGCTATGAGGAAGACTTTGAGGATATTGGGATTTTACCCTTGACAGAGTATGTAGTCGTACCAAGGCTGCCAAAAGATGCATTGGTCGAGTGGCAAGTGTATGCTTCACTTTCATCCCGTCTTGCAGGTGAGTGAACCAACGTATTTCTATCCGTGCTTCTATCATTTCGGCATTACCACTTATCTAGAAATATATACATGGCGATGGATGATATGTAATCAAATAAAGACCAGATCCAACCCGAGCCGTAAAAACCCTCTTGGCAAATGCCACTTATCCTCCTGAATAAAAATATGTTCCAAAAAATAAAATAAACGTGCCAATTCACGAATTGTCGTATTATATTGCCTTCAAATCATGTAATTTGATAAATTGTTGTCTAACAACATTTATTATATAGGTTGGGGTACAGGCGCTAGTATCTATCACTCCCAAAATAGAGAAAGATGAAAATATTAATTGAATATTTCACTGTATATTTCAGTTCTTTTGCCAAATATTGGGTGCTAAGCCTTAGATTACACCACCGGGTGGCTTGGCCCAAATGAGAATGTCTAGGGCAAATTATTGGAAGAGGATAAAGGGAAAATGATGGATGTACCTTTTTGTACTAGCTGTGCTTATAAAAGGGTTATACCCATTAATGGACGTTTAGCCTTTTCGCACCTGCTAATCACTTCTCGCACATTTGGGCTCAATTCTAATGGCCATTAGCCTGCTGTTGATCTGCACAAAAGAGTCAGGAAAGAAGGTTACTCCACAATTTAACATCTAATTCTCTTTGAATCTTGTGTTGCTCGGAAACAATCTGTTTTGCACAAAAGCCTCCCCGCGCGGCGACAACTTAAGACGTTAGATTGATCAAAGGGGCGTTCCTCTAATAGTGAGAGAGAATGGGTTGGGAATACGTTAGATCATACTCGGCTAAGGCGTTCTGGTCATTCCATGGGTCCTTTGTCCCGTAGTAGACAGTAGATCTTGTTGTAACACTTGTAGTCATTCAAAGAAAAATGTCGTTACACATGTCCGTAATTATGCTAGAAATACAAGTTCACTCCCAGAAACACTATGATAGTACCTAAATATGCTGTTTAATGAATATTTGTACTTCATATTTTCGACACCTTCAGTTCAGCTTTTTATGCCAAGCTCATTCATGCACAATGCCTCTGTTGAACGCTGGAGAGTAATTAAAGGCCCCACAGTGGATCCTTTTTGTTTTATTTTGTATGCTGTCGATGCAAGCAACCTCTTTTGTCTTCGTTTTCTCGAGGCATTTTCCATATATTTAGCGCTAACTAAAGCGGCATTTGAAGACTGTCGATGTGATTAGCATCCAGACAATGTTCATTGATCCCTATAGGATATGACGGCGCTGAGGAATCAATTCAGCGAGCACAGAACCTAAATCGTCATTCCTGCTCGTTGCATAGCCTTATCGTTTTATTCAAATCGGGATCGATACTGCCAGACTTTTATAGCTTCCTTCAAGTTCCATTCATATGTATGAACGATCTCGGGCCTCATTAGAAAGGTGGGTCTCGTTTGATATAGGACCGTCTATGTCTGTCTATAAATGAAATTTAGAGATGATAAGAAGGCGAAATGGGGCCGTCTGACTGAAAACGGTCTCCAAGTTTTGGCATTCCCATGGGATTTGGAGCCATTGTATCTTCCTGGTACTTCTAAGACGGACGTCGATGAAAATCAATATCCTCGGCAGGTTGTATTTCAAATATCGTCCATGTCCTTCCAAGTTTCACTGGCTGTCTTGTGTATCGTTCGATCTAAAACCGAAGCTGTCCATCTCTTGGAAATAGTCTCATCTTTAAAGACGTCTTGTTCTTTTAATAATATAATTATTTTTCGAGTTATCACTATTTAAAAATAAGTGAACTATCTATAAAATACTGAATAATCGATTACTTTGCAACGATTGACAATTGTATTCCGCATATACTAGTATAAGTTCTACTGATATGCTTATTGATAAAGAAGCCAACGTTATCCCTCCCACATTTCGTACGCGCCAAGTCACAGAACCTATTATATAGACATAGAGGGTTAGTGATGTAAACATCAGACTGGTGTATGAGCCAGACCTTTCTAATATCTGTTATACAGGGTATGTAACAAAGCTCCCCGCGTGGATAATCTAGACTCTCCCCAGTGTCCCTTTGTGATACCTATCTCTTTAATTTTGATTCCCTTTGATCCATTCGTCCCTTGATTCTCATTTCAACAATTTTATTGACATATTCCTAATGATCCGCACTATATTAATCGAAAAATACCAGTCGCCCCGCCATTTTTTTTCAAGCAGTAAATTCTATTCAGTAATAAGGTCCTCAGGGAGCTATATATACATTAGGATTTCAGCAAAAAAGGCTTTATTATTTTGTTACTGTGGCAATGGACGTCATGGATTTTATTTCCATTTTTATGTATGAAAACAAACATTGTCAAGCTTGGTAATATGTGAGGGTTGTCCGTGGTTTGCGTGGCATGTTGAAGGCGTGACGCTAGCTGGCGAATTTACCGTAGTGGCAATATACATCACATGTAGGAAAACATCTGGCGTTTGAATCATGATAATGGGTGAATGTGTAATGTTCCCCGCGTCTCTTGACCTATGGATGTATCTTTTTTTGTGTTAATAATATTTCCCCAGCAGATGTTCTGGTAAATCTTACTCGATACTTTGATAAAGTCATTCTAGAAAGAACACCATAGAAAATCATACACTCGATACCCGCATAAATCATAATCCCCATTTATCAAGTACATATACTTGGTTTAAATTTGATGAAATGGTGCGACGATATTCTATCTATTTAAACATATGCTCATAGTTATATATACTTCGAAGCTTTCGACAGCAATCAGTTGTCTTCGTCAGCAAAGTGATCATGTGATCATGTATAGGTCATGTGACCACTGGAGGTGATGTTAGCTGGAGAGTGCCCCGGCGCCTTGCCGCCCGGGGGTGGGGGAAAAGGGGGGAGTGGGGGGCGGGAGGGGGGCGTGCAACAGACTGGAGCATATCCTCCCTATTTCATACCCCTGATCTCGATTGGGTGTTCTCTTATAGTAAATGCCTCCTGGATTTTCCTTTCCATTATTTTTTTTGTCTAATTGGCACCGAGACTAGATCGATCTCATGAACTGTCGACAAACAATCGCTTAGGGCTGATTTTTGGTCTACTCCTAGCATTGATTTTTGGTTGTGGTGTTTTGGTATCAAGGGTTCGCTCCGTTTCACCAATATATTCTTCATTACAATTTTCACATCTGATAGAGTATACAATACCACCATTTTCATTGGGTTCACCGGGTCTTTAGGTGTACTAGGACGTTCCTGATTGGGCCAGTCTTGAACATTTTACATATAATGAGTTTAGTGGTTTTAATACAGTTAATCCCAATGCATGGCAATCATGTAATACATGTCAATCATGTAATAAATATTAGGGAAACCCCTTTGTTCGGTTTCATCAAAGCTCTACATACAATTATACATGTGTAGCCCTGGTTTTATCTTCAACTGTCTCTAGTGAGTCTTCAATGTCAACGCCTTCTGTATGGCGATAAGATTTTGTTTCATAAGCATAACATATGTATGTTCTCATTATCTACTGATGAATTCTCTTATAAAACACAATGATCTGGCTCATTAGTGATACTAACATCTTTGACGACAGAACGCGAAAAGAGCGCGAGTGACGCTCGGTCGAGCAGCCCATTGACTCCTAAATATTTCTCTGGGAAAAGACCTTATCCCCCACTGCCTGGTGGGGAAGAAGCTCAATCTGCTTTCCGCGCTTTTATTAAACAGCTCTCCGGGGCCCGGTTGTCATAATCTATTTCTCAATATTTCTTATCGCACATTTTGTGGTGAGCGAAAATGGATTCCCATTATGAATGCTTTTGTAATTCATGGAAAACCCGGTTTTGAATTAGAGTCTAATGGCCTTCCTGTTCGAGCTTTACTGGTTGTGTTGCATTGGTGATAAAACTTAAACAAGCTACTGAGTATGACATTGTATTTATCTATATTGGAAAGTTTGTAATATGACCGATCGTTATGAGGGTAATATCAAATGCTTATTTCATTAATGAATATTTGATAATCGACAGCAAATATTCCGTGTTCTCCGTACCATATCAGTATTTCACTCTGAATGAAGCTATATTTACCGTGGCCTTGAGTGGTGATGTCGTGCTCATCACTTCACGATCACCAAGTGGAAAGACAATTAAATGCAAATTAAATTTTCTATTTGTTCCCATGTCAGTGATAGCGCATGTTTAGATGACACAGTGAAGTGTTGGATAATGCACATTAGGGCAGATCGCTGTCTGTATCCGGATCGACACACCTCTCTGCGCTGGAGGTTCATTTGTCTCTCAATCTGCAAATGCCTTTCCCTCCTAATCCTATACGCTGTCAATCCTTGCAATTTTGTTGAGGAGGATCGTCTGTAAATCCATAGTTTCGTCAAATAAGCCCCATAAACATTATGTTTCCAGACATCCCTCCAATTGAACCCTGATAGCTTTTTAATTTTGTATACGAGTTCTGTAAACGTATATTATATAATATCAGAGCTTACAATGTGGCGAACAGTGTGGTACTTAGAAATTATGTTCGTTAGTCAAGTTGCCATGGCAACTGTTTGTGGGAAAAAATGAAATTGTGAAAAAATCAGGACCTTGTGGCAATGAAATCTCTCCAATTTCATGACAACTAGATGAAAACTAATTTTATAACTTCAAGTTGTGGTAAACAAATTTCCACATCTGTTGATATATCACATAGGCGATTCCAACTTTGTCACAAGGAATAAAAACAGTGTGAAATAGTCGAAATGGTAAAAAATTACCAATTTCGACATGGTTTTGGAAGACATCAAGGATGAGGAATCATCTTGTCTATAATCAGAATAATTGACCACCCAGATTATTTTATACAGTTGATATCCAAATTCCATGATGTATTGTAAATATTGGGTTCTCAAATAATTGGTTCTAAGAAGAAACGAAAGCAAATTAAACTAATTTAAACGTCTAGTTAAACGGCGAATATAGCCCAAAATAGGGCCGGAGTGATGACATTATGGAGCATAGGTGTGCTTAGTCGGTTGCCATGGTTACATCAGTAACTTCAATTTTTAAAAAAAATCGCAAGTTTGGCTCTAAAATTATAAGTATGCCAAATTATAACTTACACATTCTGGATTTAAAGGGTAGAATTTTATATTTTGTCATGGGCCTCATTAGATAATGTTGTCTCCTAAATCATATAGACCTATCTTACTGGAGCTAGACTGTAATTAGGAGTGTTAAAGATTTAAGTGGTATAATGGCTCTCATAATACATATTATTGTTTTAAAAGACTCTTAATGACGCCACTACACTAGACCAAACGGGTAAGGGTCGCCCAATAAACATGCAAACAGAATCCAACGTGAGGTGCTTTCGGTTGAGTTGCTTCTAATTCCTTCAACTATAGTTTTAACAGACTAAAGCCTGGGTTCCATTGCCCCGCTACTTCTCCAGCTACTACTCCCGTTTCTTTGGTCCTGCTACTTTTAGAAGCGGGAGCAAGTAGCGGGAGGTAGCCGCTTCAATTCAAACACGTTTGATTTGAAGTAGTTGAAAGTTCTTGTCTCCATCTAAATTAAATGTTATGTATGTACAAGAGATAAAGCGTTGATTGAACAAGGATTGGGCGAAATGGGGCCATCTGGATGTAGTAATGATAATATGAAGAACCTACTGTATCGTTCCTCTCAAAACGAAAACTGTGGGCCTCGGTATACTAGAACTTAAGGGCTTCTCCTTTTCTATACTAGCAACTAAATGTAATATTATAATTATATAAGGGATATCATATAATCAGGGTTGGAAAAGTTCCGCGGCCCGGTTGTCCGCACCACCCATGTCTGCCCTGCGGACAACCAAAAATGAATATATATGGGCGTCCTCCGGACAACCATGTTTTATCTATCTTTAGTGTGAGCGGACAACCACATATTTTGTGAGATATATGGCGGACAACCATATTTTGAAAAGGAGTTGTCCTGAGGACAATCACTGTTTGTAAAATTGTAAGCCTGTCTAGTGTATAATTTAGAGCATGGGAAATTCTAAAATAACTTATCAGCTTGCTGACGTTATCCAGCGTCAAATTGTGAAGTGCTGAGAGGGATTCAAAGAATTTCAAACGTACCAGGTTGGCCTTTGAATGACGCAACTCCTGACATCGTGTCTCCAGTTTCCCCTGCACTTGGCTTTCTCATTTGGCTTGCCAAGTTTAAGGTTCACATGGTGGTAATAGAAGCGCTAAGTCCCCACGCCCATGTAGGTAGCTCTCTCTATTAGATGTCTCAACCTCGCCTGTCATACTAACACTGCCAACTGTGTATGGACCGAGAAACTCATTTATATAATGACAGCAAAAGGACCCTGAGCCATGACTCAACGCAGAGCTTAGTCAATTCATTCTCCTTTCCTTTTTACTATTTTATATATCACATTTCTATGGAATAGCGACAGATACACCTCAGCAATGTCCTTTTCACTTTAAGGAGTGTGTTTATTTAAACGCAAATACTGTCGGATTGAAATTAGATCCTACACTTCATCCTTGAATGAATTTATTTTTCGGTGCAGTAAGCTCAGTCGTCATCAGCTAACTACTTGGTCTGCCTTTGATCCAAGTAACTCTAAGCTTGGCACAAGGGAGTAACCTCAGTGGGCGTATCAGTGATGTGATATGGAGATAATACCCTGCCTTTGGTGACTCCTTTTTTCCGTCCAAGGAAATTCATCTCGCCTCGTTTCGCAATTGACTTTCTCATTTCACCCATTTCTGATCAATTGGAGATGAGATCATTAAATTATGAATTAATGATAAAATGGTTCGAATGGTAGCCCTTGGCGGTCCCACTCCGTACGAAAGGCGATAAAGAGTGACCTGGATTCAAATATGAATAATTTGAGATTTTTTACATTCCAGGGACCCCCACCCACTCCCATCCATTCAAATCGGGGGCGGAACCTGTGCCGTGTTTAATGATAAAGGGTGATAAAATGATTCGCTGCATAATCACTGATATAATGTCTTTATATATATGTTCTTTTTTTAGACCTGGTCTCACATGGAAATTTCTGTTTATCTTTTACCTATTACACAACCAACCACAAAACAACACCTTTCTTTTGTTTCTCTTTAAGTCTTATTATTTATCTAGAGGCACCCTTTAACTTAGAGAAGAAACAACGAAAAAAACTTGTCTAGCTAGCGTTTTTGCTTTAACTGGCTGTGAATCCAACTGTCCCGATGTCCCCTTTCCCTTCCTGTACCCAGTATATTGAGCTCCTTTATAAGATAGGCCGAGCGCTTTCTTTGTCACGGCGGGAAATTGCCCCGCGTGCAAACGCCAGATCCCGTCTCTAGTTTGAGAGGCTGTGCCAAAGTACTTGGCAAATTCAATAATGTATGCTTTGTTATTGTTTTAGAGGCAACATATTTCGATATTTTTCTCCCCACCAGGTCGCATTGATTTCCAACAGGGCAGTCTACGAGCTCGGCTGGATTACCGCTATGCACCTTCGCCCGAAAGTCTTCTCTCCTTTACTATAGCCATAGGCAAGTTAATTTTTTTCCATTCATTTTGAGAATACGATCTGATGTATCTTCGATGTTATCGATCAAATTATTTAGGTACCTAGCGTGATATCTGTTATTGAAATGATGAGAACCACTAAGCGAAACGAATTTTCATATCGCATGGTATCGATCGCTTCTTGTGCCTCTTCCCTTTTTATCTGTCTTCGCTAATTAGGTAGCTTTGTCATATGTACATACTTGTCTGGTTCATTAGCCTCTCAAATGAATACTTGCTCTTGAATGTCAGAAGCGTCTGAAACAATCGTTCTCTAATTGATGTACTGCAGATCAAATCGGAGTGCCGGTACCTATAAATAGATCGCTCTATGGAGAGGCGGTACTCGTTGCTCACCAAGCCTTGAAAAACACTCACATCCAACTGACCCCAAGCGTCGATCAGACTCCAGAGTTCAAAGATACCCTGCGGTCTGTCCGGATCTTTTATCCACAAGGATCTACCTCGCTGGATGATCTAGTAGAAGGTGGGTCTCTATTCTCCATTCTCCCAGCCCCCATCAAAGCTCCGTGCCTGGTGTCTGATTCCGGCAGCCCGCCTCCAATACACACCTCCCCCCTCCCCTCTAATTCATCATCATGCCATGTGGGAATGGGAACATCTTCCAGAATCGATTATTCCGTCACATACATAAAAATGAGAAACGCATAAAGATTCCCTTTTGAAATTACCATCAAAAGACCGATCATCTCAGATCATTGCTAGAATATATTCTCCATTGAAATGGTGTCCATTTATTGCGTATGATTGCTCACTTTTATTAATACTATTGTGATTTATAAGTCGTAAATAGTCTGGCCTCCTGAAAGTTTTTCTGTTTAATCTTCATTCTTATAGACACCGCTTCCCTGTTTAATCAGAGCAAGTGCCCTTTCCCGAACCAAATCAGAGTTGTGTGTTTGATATCTACACATAAACTGATGTGGGATGATTTTTATTATTTCAGACTATGCCGCTGTCTTTCCCAGTCTGCCCGTTCCAGTTTTCGTTCCAGTTGTTATTATGGTCCCCGACTCTAGGATTATGACTTGGTGCAGCTAGACCGTATGATTTCAACCAGAGTTATACTGATAAGGTTTTCTATTTATTTTCCATATCACTTTTGTGTATTGCGCGAACCTTTGAAGGGCGCCAAGATAAGCTGCTATTGCAGGTTTATATATATGGTATTTACACTACATGTTTCAGTATATGAACAACTGATTGATTCAGACCGTTTTTAAAGACATTAAGAGTAAACCGTAGTCATATATCGAGGGTAAACCAATCTTGATTTGATCAACGAGCTTCATTCTATACACGTTGGTTGGATGAACATGGAAATTCAGACCTGCTATAAAAACAGCCAATATATTAGAGCTGGATTTTTTCTCCACCTAAAAACAATATAGCGTGTTTACTCTATTAAAGTAAAGCAATATTTAACTGGTTTAGATCATTTGATGTGTTTGCATAATATATATATTACTTTGTAAAATCCATTCAGTGCTTACCTCTTTAACTGGATCTTGGTGTGACTGTCCAAGTACTAAATATCGTATACAGAATAAATAAAACAATATAATCCCTTTAAATCGTGCCATGTACTGAATGTTAGTCTTCTATTTTGAATACTTGTCTACGTCAGATTGTAATTGGTGATTACACGAGGACTAAAGCCATTGTAACTAACTACTGCTACTAGTGTTATGACGTTCATCCTTTTTTATTCTCATATTCCAATTACTCTCGGTATAGAATGACTGGAGCATCGCAAAGCTTTAACTTAAAGCACCTCAGACGATGAGACATTTTTCGATAACCTTCTGAAATTACTTTCCTGAACTGCCTGACAGGCGGAAATTTTTGTCGGGACCTTAAAAATGTGAAGTAGATCACTCGTGAGATAATACTCAAGATCAAACTTGCAGAGGTGAAATAAAGGATCCCTTTGACAGATGACAAACGATCCGCCTAACTACAGAGCGTCTGATGCGCCAAACATGACGTTATCTCTACTGTCTGGATGCTGATCAATCGCCAATAATTTGAGAATTCATGTCACGCTAGGGGCCCAGTGCCTCAGGTATAGCAGGCATTCCGCTTATTTGCGTGATGTTCATCTTAACAGATTTTATTTAATTATCATGCTTTTTTTTGTCAGAGCTCGTATGGGATAAAAGGAAACTATTGTCCAGGCAGAAACAATTATGCTTAGCTTAGGCTGGATTTCTGTTAAAAGTACATTCATTTTAAAAGTAAACTTCATTCACTTCTGAAAATGTTATCCACTGTGATGGATTGATAAAACATTCCTTTTATCATAAAAACAGCGAAGGAACTTCTAAGTTTGTCCGAGTGTATCTTATTTCCCCACGTCCTTGTCTTTACAAAGTCTTACATCTTCCATGATTAAACGTATGCGAAGGGTAGTGTTATTTTAAAGAGGCTCTGAGATATTGAGCAATAGGTCTGAGATGTAATTTCTAATCCTGCCAATTAAGTCTTATTATACGAACGATGTATCCTCTATAGTGAATCGAATGATAAAATAGTGAGTTTTGAGAAAAGATATATTGTGTATTCTGAAAACGAAGGGAGTACGTTTACAAGGAAAGAATTGAATGTGAATGACTGGGAACTGGAGTCTCACACCGGGTTCTTTGCTAGGAAGGCTGGGCAGAAATATCTTATCTATCGACACTTCTTATAGTTATAAACGCTTGGAAGACCTTAAAATGCTCCAATCACCCTTATGTGGATCAAAACAAAATTATGTTCTATTGAATTGAATGCATTAGTAATCTAAAATGTTTTCTGTCCTTATACTAAAATCCCGCGCTGCTAAGAAAAAGAACGAGGGCCAGAAATTATCACGTTGGTATGTAGCTCTGGAACAATTTTAGCAAGTGCATCGCCAGAACCCTCTTATTTCTGAGTGCAGTGTATTTAAAAGCGAACGTCGCCTACATCCCATTCTGAACTATCGCTCCAACATTCCTCACACTAATGAGTCCCGATGTTCGGCTGATTGCACCATTTTTGACATAAATGAATCTCTGAATACCTCTCAGGGAGAGCGCTCGGTTAGCATTTATTCATGGCGATTTATAGTTGGTGTTAAATCGAGTGTTTGTATTCCGGTGTATACTACTAAACATCGTGGCTGCTATCTCCTGTGGCCACATGCTGGGGGTAATTTGAAAGCCCGCTCTGAATAAAGCAACTATCTACAGTTCATTATGCTACCGAAGACAAAGCATTGGTTAAATTGGCCACATTACCGACCGGGAATATCAATGGCTTGTGACTTCATCATAAAGAGTGCTTTCAAAGCCGCATAATAGCGCCTGCGCTTGTTTTAAAAGTGTCCCCTTGGGTGCAACAATTCTCAAGGAGCTCACAATTAGTGCAAAGAAAGAAATAACGCAAATGAAACATGTATCAGGTAATCTATCAAATTCAGTCTTCGCCATATGGAGGTAAGAAATGTTTTAGTTCCTAAATCTCACTCTTCCACAGCGCCTTTCGGGCACCGAAGAGCGAGGCTGCGATTATACGGCCGCTTATTGGATTTGAATATTCTTCTCGTGACTTGCTTTCTCCTAGAACACTGGGTGGAGCTTTTAAACTGCTTGTCTCTTCTCTTAAGAGAGAATACTCCTATACCTTTTAATATCATTATTGGCATATGGGATTGATGGATTAAAGCTAAGAGACGAAGGAACCACTTATTTGGTGATCATTGCCTAGATCTTGTCGTAATATTCAACATTAAACCAAGCCTTATACATTGTTCAAGCCTTGTGTGTATAATTCGATTTTGTTATGAATTATTTATCTGCATTTTCGAACGAACGAACGCGAGTTGGGCGAACGTTAGTGGTAAAGTCTTGGGGGGATTTTCATATCTATTGACTCTGTCCAGACACATTTAGAGAAGTCCCTAAGACAAGAGTAAAACGTCTCGAGTTAGGTCTAGGAAAGAAACAGAATCTGCACCAGGAGAACTCCATTGAAAGCAAATAAATGTTTGCTCGGTAAGCGTACTAAAATGCTTTCTAATGGGTCTGTAGAGAGCTTGGGCCGATTCAAAAGGTGATGCGATGTCCAAGTCAGCCTCCTACTCTCCCTCCATATGATCTAATTGAGTGAGTGTAAGGGCGTCCTTGGAATTAGATAATGACAGATATCTACCAGCCCTCTCGTCAAACTACTTAGAATCGTTATCACGTCGATACCTCGCACATTCCCAAACCATAGCATTCACTATCTGAGCCAGTGACAGAAGCCGGGTGTCATACAGTTCGCCACTGTGAAAAGGAGGTCTGGTTAGGTTTTGAAATGAACGAGTTGAGTCGATTTTAAGGTGACTTCGTGCATGCACCGTTCGTTGCCTCGAGATATTAAGTAAATATTTTCCAATAAAATGTGGAGTGCGGATGAAAAGAGCAGGGATTACTCGAAGTAGTGCAAGCAAGTAGAAGTTGCTCCGGGATTTTGTGTGGCTAATATTGCCTTAACGGCGTCATTAAAACCTCTGTGGAAACAAGGGATGATGATTATAGTGACGCCGCATATATAGGCCATTTGTTTGCAGAACGCTGCAGTTCTCTCTCTCTCTCTCTCTCTCTCTCTCTCTCTCTCTCTCTCTCTCTCTCTCTCTCTCTCTCTCTCCCTGTCTCCCCCCCCCCCTCTCTCTCTCTCTCTCTCCCTCTCTCCCTCTCTCCCTCGCCGACAGTATAATGAACAAAGCTTTTGTTTTATAGTATTCTATTGTTTCATTTGATTGAATCGTTACCCTCTTGTAACACAGTACATTAGGGCTATACATGACTGTACCTAGTCTGTACTTGCTGGCCAATCTTAAAGTTGCATTATCAGCTATTACGACGAAACAAAATCTTACTAAATTTACTTGCTTGGCCTACAGGACTGAAGTTAACAATATTTTACTGCGATTATGTTAATACACATTATTAGTAGTTGTCCCAAGTCAACTCGGCCGAAACAAAACTAGCGTCGGTAAGCGATAATAAGTGATACTAATGCAGCAAATGGTTTCGGCGGGCCGCCGAAATATAAATGTGGACTTTCATGAAACCCCGCAGCAAAAACAACGGTAAAATCCTCCACAATTTTGTTCAAATATAACTGTCAGATTGGTGGGAAAAGAACGAAACAAAAGTAGAAAATCTTCGGAATTTGATCGATGTCATCTGTGAATGCAGATTTAATGTGCGTCCTTCCGAAGATCGGAATAAATTGAGACAAGAAACGAAAATATTTTGTTTCCACAATATGCTCTGAACTCCGTATTGTATCAGCTGGTTTCTTTCTAAGCTCCCCCGAGTGTATACATTTTAAAAAGACGTTATCAGTGAGTTAGGTGGAACTGTTGTATAGAATTGACGATTCCCATAAGGGGCATATACTTGTAGGCCTAGACATCGATTGTGACAATAGATTTCATATCTGTCAAGAATCATTCTGAAACAGTATCGCGAAATCGCATTATCCCCATGTAGGCTATAGTGATCTGTTTTAACCCTTGTATTCATGGATTTTTTTAGAAGATAATTTTCCTGCGGACGTTGGGAAACAACTGTTTGATTTGAACCGAGGTCATTATGTAGCAGATGATACATCATCCACGCCTGATGTGCGTATCACTGAAGAAAGTAGTATATGGAAATTGTACTTTCACTCTGGTGCCGTATAGGAGCGCAGTAGCTAGTAGTATACGAAAAGGGGCGTAGAGCGCAGGCACAACACGGGTCAGACACTGAGTACTGCTATCGGTTCACGCGCACAAAAAAATTGCATACCCTGACTCCATTCACGTTTTCGTGTGGAGCTCTAATTGCAGATCAATGCTAAATGTAGTGTATGGACGTGTGACCATAGTAGCCCACACAACTTTTGCCTTTGATTCCTATGAATCATGGTGTGAATACTAGAACTGCGTATTAACTCAGGAAACTATCAATCCTCATCCATCAGAGAAGGTATGGCGTACCATGAACTGCAGAGACTAGTCCACTTTACCATTGTCTCATGGGTCTTGGAGTATCATAGAAAGAGCGTCGGATAGGAAATCAGTATAGGCAGTAAGGGAAACAGTTCCATAGGAAGTCTAGACATCTTATTTGTATTCATATCATTGGAAAGAATCAATCGGGGCTGCGGCCGCGCAATAGTTTTTCCCAAAGGCACGGGTAAATGTTCAATTTAGAAAGTCACCAAAGGCTGAATTTGTGCCTTTATTTGTAAACCAGCGTTTGAATCCCATTCATTCCCGGAATACAGATCTTATAGTTGTGTATGTTAAGAAATGTAGCTGATACTGTATAAGGCCTTGTCCACTAAGCCGATTCTCATGCGATTCTCACATAATTTAGTTGAAAACAGTCCTCTGCTGTGCAAAATCGTATGAGAATCGGCTTAGTGGACTAGGGTCTTACTACCGTTTCATCTGTCCTAAAATTACAAATCTAAAAACCACGTCTAGAGCTTACAAATATGAAATTCCTTGGTCCATATTTGAATTCAAAGGGAATGACATTTAAAGAGTGCCAATGAAAAGTGTCATTTAAATGTGTCGGTACATTAGAAACACATCGCGAAGAATGAATTATAATGTTTTAGAAACCCGCGCAAGAAGAAAGATATGTTACTAAATCCCCAGAAAACCCTGAGCCACAAGTTGGCCGCACCCTGTTGTAATGTTTACCAAAGGGAGTGAATTTCAATGTGTTTTCCCAGATGAACAGATCAATGCCCATTTCGCAGGGAACGCAACCCCATTATTCTCAACTCGTCTTTGGCGACCGCCACTGACCTGGAACTTGGCTGCGAACGACGGGGACAGAATAGGTTCCAAGCAAGGAGTCTGAACCGCCATTCCCTCTACACAAAATCATATTAAGTGGACACGTGGGTGATGTATTGGTCTTCGGATATGTAATTGCCTTCCCCGGCCGAGGCCCCATTTTTCAACATTGAACATGCGCATCTATGTCATGGCCATCCTTAAGTGTGAAAGCATTGTTTTATTTAATTAACCCAGAGGTGAATGCTGCTGTTGTCTGAATTTCTTGGAGTGCTCTATTAGTTATGGAATTCTCCCAGATCCCGAGACAAAAATAATCAATTGAATCAGGCTTGTTATCGCTAATTTGAAGATCGATTTTAACCGGTATTCTTGAGCGCATTTCGTGGAATCCGCTTTCTTTGGTAGCTATCGATTTTTTCGTCCAATGGCGTGATATTTTTAACAGCTGAAAGATTTTCAATTTATTGTTCACACTTGAAATCTCTGCTAATATTTGCCTTTGCACCAAAAGTTAATGGCATCGAAATTCCATGATGAATTTGTTAGTATCTCCATGTTGCCTTAATTACGACTGGGGCAACGAAACGATTCCGTTTCGTGAATTGGTAACTCAATTATAACTGTTACATGGTACCCATTTGAAATTTGAAATTTCACTGCAATAATTATATTCTGAACATGCCATGCAAACCTTCGCATTGGTATTGAAGATCATTTTTGTGATATGTTGAGATTCCTTTATCTTTACACTTGTGTGAGTTGAAATTAAATCATTTTGGCATTTTCGATTGCCACAAGCATCGACAAACAGCAGCTACAAACATCCCCGCCCACGTCCTATCACAGACACAAACTGAATGCTCACTGCCTGCCTGACAGTCTCCCTGTTCCTCCCTTGATTTTTTCCTCTTAATCTTGACATGGATTCATCATATATATTATGTTGATTCCTCTGTATTATGTCCCCATGGAATGACAAACTATATAACAACTCAACTCTAACTAGGTAGAAGATATCCTACATTAAAGATTAAGTCGTAGTGTTAACATTCAATGCACCGAGTCACTCGCTTTTAGGTTTGCCTGTCTGGGCTATCTTCCTGAGCAATGAATGGATGGACGGAGGCATCTTTATGATACATAGTCAGCAGGAGAGGGAACCCTTCATCTCAACACGTGCTGCGCGACATAATGAATCCTCTATTGTAAGCGGGATGACTAAAGAGATGTTGCTGATGCTTATTCATTCCAGTCAAGGTGTTATGATTGTCTCGATAAAGTATCATGTGCTTATTTATAATGCAGAGCTGTCGGCAGCACGTGGAGCGCGTAATGGATTCACACGCCTTGACATTTGAAGGAGCTCTAAGGAATGAATAATGGATGCTATCCCCCAGTGCATCAGCAGATAGAGAGGGGTGTTTAGACCAAAGTTATGCCCACCCCTGAGGTAAAACCATGACATGATCGTCTCAACACTGAATTGCAAAGGTACCGATGTATTGTATTGTCACTAGAGTCCCTTCTTTAAAGAGAAGACCTATAAGACCGACAGAGACTGTCTGCGTTTAATTTTCTTGGGTCAATTGATTTGCCCAGCGTCAACATGTATTTAAGATGTTTCCAAATCTACTCACGTTCACTTGTGTAAAGTCCATCTTTTCACGAGGGACACAGAGACTACTTCACTGGAGGCAACGTCCAAACTTCTTATGTTAAAAATCCATTTTCATTCTTTTTGAAAGCTGAGGGCAGTATAAATAAGACAAATAATAGCTGTGGAACTTTGGGCTACTTTCTAGCTTCGTGTAATCCTTTTTATTTTGAACATCTCATGTGATTTTATTACGAGGTGGATGCATGTACATATATATTTCTCTCTTGATGCGATAGTGGAAACGGCAGTTCTTCGACATATATATATATATTCATCCTTTCTCAGATAACTCCTCGCCCAATCCTTAGAGAGGCATTAGTTGAAGTAGAAGATATAGGCCCCATCCTCCAGACAGCCTTCATGCAAATCGTGATGATAGGGATGACACTTTTCTTCTGCCAAGTAGAGAGGAAGTGGGCTAGTTTAGCCAGAGCTGGGGTCATTTGGACCTTACAAACCACTCTGCAGGTCCATGTCGCTGTGCCAAGACGAACAGCCTTTTTGACCCGAGCTGGACTTTAGGATGGACAGACGAGGGCTTGTTAGCTTCGTCCGGCTTTGGCGATTACCCTGCATTACTGGACAGCGGTGAAGGTCATGGACAATCTGCATATGTACCGTGGAAAGGCCTCAGGGTTGGAACCATATAGGCCTCGCATCCACGTGTTGCGTCTCAGTCATCATTTAGAGGCAGCGACTAGACTAGCCAAGCGCCCCTTTACATTTACTTGTACATCAATTCCTAGCCTCATTCACATCTTTTCATTAACCCTCTACCTGCTGGTAATAGCACAGGCGTTGCCAGTCTACTCAGTCAACATTAGTAGTCAGTGGCTGTTAAGGGGTTAAACACATTGTCTCCCCGAGGGTGTATGGAGGGAGAAAAAGAGACGGTGGGTGAGCCAGGGGCTGTTAGTTTTTGTTACATTTGCACAACCACCACCTCGCTTGCCGTGTTCGCTAAGTCCTACACGGTGCTTGGTGTTCCAATGAGGCGTGTGATTGAACGCTCTTATTTCCCTAGCCAGTGCAATCAGATACTATGGAATTCCTCATTCACCTTATCAACTTCGGATATTGGTCGATCTCTGGACGTATCTATTCGCCAAGTATTGGGAAATATTGTTAAGCTCTTTATTTTCTCTATAACTAATCAGGGGATAGTCATTAGCGCCCCCGACATAATCAATAAAAAAAGGTTTTTTAAAAGTCAGACATCAAAACGTGTATTTTTTAACCGATGGAGACCACCGGCGTAGAGCCATTTAGATAAGCATTACCAGTACTCAGCTTAGACATAGTTATGGCTAAATTGCAAATAGAAGTTAGCGTTTATGAATCTGTTTTGCTCCTCATTTTTTCCTGACCCCTTCAATTACGCTCTTGGTATCTGTTGTGTATACAAACCAATTTTATTAATGTATTATATTAAAAAGTTTGATTTGTTGTTCTTAAGATAACCTGACTATATACTTATAGTTATGGTATGCTTATTCGTATTGATTATTCCAGACTTGTAAAGTAGGCTTGTAAAATAGCTGGTTTAGCTACACTGGTGTCACACATTTATGGTACAGTCTATTACTGGTAGGTACTTTCGAATGCTTTCATGGACGGGAATAAACTATGCCGACTTACTTTTACGTCTTAGGAATTAAGTTGTTATATTATGGTGAGCCCAGAAAAAATGCTTACCTTTATATGCCCCAAATATTTAATGACTAATATTAGATGTGACATGGAAAGTAAACTGGGTTGGTTATTCTGGTATCTATAGATCTCGCACTTTTGCGGTAGAATTTGTAACGTAATTAATGCGATGGCTTTCCATATTACGCCTGTTCATTCCGACTTTATTATCTGGAAGTGAATATTCACATTAATCAACCTACAGTACACAACCATAAACCTGATTTCATTGAAGACAAAATGGGACGTACTTGTCCGAGACCAATGAATAGCTGCAGTCAAAAGTATAACAAGCAGTCGTAAACAATTTCTTGCTTATCTGAAAGTACTGTAAGATTAATGTATTTACCTCGGCTCAAGAGGTGCTTTTAGCCGCTGTATCTATGCACACGCAATGAGGTTTCTCATGCCCAGTATACATCTATGAATAGGATAACGGAATGTTCCTCCTAAGGGAGAAAGCCAGACCCGGTTATGTTCCCAGCAGCTTATTCTGGTGGACAAATTATGACAGTCAGAACGACCATGGTAGATCTGATATCAACATTTCGCTTTTTAGGTATACTGGGCAAGGTAGGACGAAAAGCTCTGGCTTCATTCTTGGACGTTTGTTCTATCGGGACAAGGATATCATTCAATCGATCTTTTCTGTATTGAGATGCCAAACTTGCTGCGGGCGAGATTGAGTCTTTACAATGATACAATTCATGGGAACACGCTGCTACATAGCAGCCAGCTTAGAGTTGTGTAAAGGATATATAAGCCAATCTACGAAGCTCACATGAGGTCAACCGTGGATAATGCAGTCATAAAAAGGAAGATGAGGTTGCTATAACTATAATTCTCAAGGGAAGGCGATATCGACTAATCCATCATCTAAAATTCAATGGAACATGCTTTATATACCACATCACTTATAAATACTGTTACGAGATACTCCGAAGGTCACCGTTAGCCACCTAAAAGCATTAGATGACACGACCTGGACCAATTCGGCGCTAAGTTATGCACATGTTAGTGGCACAATTTGCCACCAAGAGGAATACTGCCTCATCCCAATGGAAAGAACATTAAGTGCATATTCATAGGTAATTGACCAACACTGTAGAGTGGGTGATTCTTCTTGCAAATGTTTCCTATGTATAACATAGTGTCTGCTTCCTGGTCGTACAAATGGGACCTTGAAACTCATATACGAATTAGAATGTTGTGGGACTTGATATATGTGTGTGGCCAGATCGATGCTCTTTCATCTAATCAGGGAGGGGAAATTTACCTTTGATATGTGATCTTTTTTATTTGACCAGCATCAATAGTCCTGGGATTTGATTTTATCCTATGTTATAGTAATGTATACCCGTCCCTTAATATGTTCTTATCCTTTCATGGGGGAAGGTTTTCTGTTAAATAAAATCCCTAGATTATTAGTAATACATTTATAGGTACTCTTTATTTGGCTAAATACCTTTTTAAAGCTTGCATATTCTAGTTATATGATGTTTTAATACATTCATACCTCAAGTTACAATACAATAAAAGAACCGAGGAAAGAAAACAAAGCCATGCTGGTCCGCTGAGACTTTTACAATAAGGAAGGACTAGTAGAGGCAATTGATTTGGCGCTGTCAAAAGTCTGCATCCCAAGCTGATTTCATATGTTGTATAGGGACTACTACTACGTTTCAGGTGTTTGTCTGTATAGGATGGAAATTTGCATACCGAAGGCCAGAAGGGAGATTCGCCACTGCGGCCATAGTAGCGTGTCTCGGTGGGAATGTGCGCACGCTATTGCTTATCTGGACAATTAGTTTAAGTGAGAGTTGTTTTACTAGTGCTAGCCCCTCGTTTTCCTATACAAGGCCCCATAAAGCTGACCACGCAGGATTCCAATTTAGTATTGGCGTATTTCCACCTATTTACAACCTCGAAGTTAAACGTTTTATCTCAATTAATGTGCCTCTGCCGCGGGTCGTCTAGGCATTGGCTCGATGCAATTGTACGATATTGAATCCACCCAGACCGGTCTTCCAACTTCGATACAATCCTCCTTACAACACGACGTACGCATACAGTCTAATTTTACAATTTAGCCCTATTGAATGTAGTTGTTGGCATGCCTGTAGGAATTCGATGTCAGCCCATTAATTCATTTTTCCCTGCATAACTCATGTCCATTGAGTCCTAAATGCCATAAATGAGGAATATATATCATGCCATTTTATAAAAAGTAACAAATCTATATATAATATTTTTCGCCATATTCTTTGTTTATTGTCCTGCCACACACCAACTATGCATTATCACTGTAAACCCTCCATGTTCAGTGAACATGATGGCATATTAGGATCTAGGAATGAAAAGCATGAAGCACGCTATGTACTGAATACAGCCTAATGGCTCATATTCAACTAGATAGGTCCCGTCTTATGATGGCTTTAGGCTGTGCAGCCGTTATTACGCACAGCACCTGATAGGTTTGATCAGGGCTGAGGAGGTCTTTCTATGTACCCACGACAAGGTGATCTGTTGGGCTTATATCTTTAATGACAGGACAGTGCCCCTTAATACCACACAGGCTCTTGTTCAATATTCTAGACGCTTCAGGGGCCTATATGCCAAAATCAAGTATCTTGATGTTGGTAGAATTCTATGGGAGCCTGGCTTTTCCTGGCTTTCCAGATCCCATAGACGCCTGCGAGATATACGCAGATGCATCCATGTCCGGAAGACCTACCTCATAATGCTTATTCCCCCTCCGATTACATTATTAAATATGGTGTTGTCCGTGTATCTCCTGAGGCCCATCTCTATTCCCATTCTCTATACTTATGTTACTAATAAAAGGGACTGAACAGGTCCTTTAGCTCAACCTACGTCAAGGCAGGATTTCAGAAGATATGAATGAGTGCCTTGTTCTATTCTGGATGGTTGTTGAGAGGTAGAGTTCTATTTCACTAGTGCAGATGAAACTCCACTGTTCTTTGTGGTGAGGAGACCTGTACCTGTATGAAGGTAGGCGTAGAGTGACCCAATCCACTCCGCTGGGTAATTACAGGTCCCACAAACGTATTTTAATCAGGGGAATAGACAATGTGTGTTACTGTCACGTATATACGTGTTTTCCCAACCGTATCTGACTGCCTGTATAAGGTCTGAGTATTTTTAGATTGATGTCTATGTCTCTTGAAATAAACAATCAATATTATCTTGGCTTTTGGCGGTTTTGAGACCGAAATTAATACCGCGCTTTCGAACTGAACAATTGGGATTTTGGTATAGATCTATAGGCCTATGCCTATTTAATACTGAGTCCTGTTCCATTAAGGTTTTATGCTTATGCTTTTATTAAAAATGCTTGCTGAACCAATTAACTGACTATGCGTTCTTAAAATATATATTTATGAGCTACATCTAATAGCTTTATTTGAAAAAATAGGACATTGAGCTGTTACAGTTGTTATCTTTGGTTGATTAAACTATTAACGTTTGCGTTGTGTTAACATTTGGTTCCCGTTACCCCCAAACAACTGGAAAATGTTTCTATGTGGCACATGCAAAACAACGCCTACGCCACACACAAGGAGTGTATATTGTTATCATGCAGCTGTCGGCCACTGGGAAAGAGATGCTATCTCATATTTCTTCATAATATAACACTACCATTCTGAATTCGCCTCAGGTCCTGAGGATCTAAACTCTGATACATATGTGATCCACGGAGTCGCGGTCGTGTTGCTTCAGAAACATACCCAAGGACTGTCCCTATGCAAATAAGAGACGCATACAATACGGTATACATCATTATCATAACGGGATATGTATACTACATCAGCCTTGAAATGTTTATTATGCATGATAAACATTTCAAGGCTCCTTCGACCGTTACCGGAGGAAAGCAGTGAGAAGATCCAATATATGTGGGTATAGATTCAATTCAACCTTATTCTGTACGTCCCTTTGAATCTGGATTTATCTCTCGCTCTTATGGAATGTAATAGACTGAGTGAGCCATTTCCATGAGCAAGAAATGGGCGGTATCCACTGGAAACTTATGACAAGTCATCTCTAAAATTGCAATCGCATTGTGTATTGGCACTTTATGCACGATTACACGTATATATACAAGGGCCATAGATCTGTCTTCAAGGTACATCACTGATATTATCCAAATGGAATTGGCTATTGATTCAGTGATGTATTGCTCAATCTATCTGTCTGTCTGTTTTTGTCCATTTCATGTCTGAAAAAGACAAGTTTATTCCGCGCATATCTGGATCATCTCACACAATTTGTACAATTGTGTATCAATACCGATTGCAAGTAATAAGAGCACAGCGTCAGTCCACGTTTTGAGATAATGACCATTAAGCCATCTGTCGAAATATAACCAGGTTTAGATTTGACATGCTCCTATGGGGATTGGTAGAAAAGAATGATTGAAATGATTGACTAGTTACACCGGCCCGTTCCAATCTGTTTGTGTCTCTCTCGTCTATAAAAAAGATGGTGCTGTCGGGAAGCCACTGGGGAAACATAGCCTATTCACAAACAGGACAGTTCTTCCGAATGTTACGTTATATCCAGTGTATCAGCCTGACTTGATATAATCAGCTAACAGTCTCATATGACTCTAGGATTTATTCTTTTTATTCATCTACTTGTGCATGGTATATTTCTCACTGAGTTTTGATATGGGGATTGTATTGCAGACTCTGCGTTTCATAAATCACTTTATTCGCCTCGTTGTTTTCACAGCCAGACGAGGACATTGACCACTAAGTCTTCATCTTTACTGCTGGTCTAAACTTATCCTCCCTGTCAGCCAGATTACCACACACACTAACTCTTCCGACATGGTAGACCCTAATCATAAAAAGGTCAAACCAAGAGGAATACCAGTATACAACATGATCAATACCAGATCATAATATGCTCGGCGAAATGGGCGTATCGCGCAGCTAATCGCCCATGGGACATAATCCAATTTTTCCCAGACCAGTTGGTTGGCAATCGGGTCCGCTGTGGGAACCTTAAGTAAAACTTAGGATAATGTTTTTATCGGTGCACGAATTAGGCAGTCATCATCGTTTTGCGTCGGGTTGACAAGTTTAGCGTAATTATAAACGAAAGGAAATGGCACAAGATATAATACATTTCGAATGACCAATCCTTTCTGGATTTGTGTTCTTTTTGTTTTGGAAATATTTTCATTCAGACTTGGAGCAATTTAATCATTTATATCTTCGACAAATTAAAATGATCATATTATAAATCACACATATTCACAGAAGGCGAATACGAATCATCGTGTGTGAAAGTCCCGTCCCTCGAATTATACCAATGCAGTAGGTCTAAAAGAAGAGAAACTGAATTGGGTTAAAGATGGACGAGTTCAGTTAACCACACACCTTTAATCTTGTGCAGCGGTCCATGTACCTTAATTGACCATGTGCCTTTTTGTGTCTCTGATGTTCCTGACTCATCAACATATATATATATATATATATATATATATATATATATATATATATATATATATATATATATATATATATACCTTCTGTCGCCCTGTGGTGTATATCATCTCTTACTTCTGCTGTACTCTGTATGGAAACTGCAATATTGGCTGGTCTATGCACTCGGCAGATTCCTTCAATATCAACGCGCAGTTTTCTTTACCCTAGTTTAGTATTGCACGACAATTAATCATCAATACCAGTTTAGCTCATAATCTTTTGCCTTCGAACAAGACCGTGTCAACGCCAAGTAACTGCCAAGTGGTGACGCCAAATCTAAGCTGATCAGATGCCAAGCCAAGATAGACTCGGAATACTTTCCGTCCACATCATGCATATTCAAGTAGATTGAGCTGAGCTCTGTTTGTCACTCATGACAAGATCAGCGTCCTGTGAGGCTTTTTACCCCTCAGCAAATGGCTCGTCTCTTGGACAACAAGCAAGCCTCCTGGGTTCCTCTCGATGCCAAACGCCAGGAATAAGATTTATGAATGTATTTTTTATTCAACAGGGACTGTCGACTTGTAGTGTTCGTGATATGATATTGGCAGCGGTTGAGGTTTGAAAGTTTGCATTACCCCTTGGTCACTCGAAAGGTTTATCTATCATATAAAATTGCTACGACCGCAATGCAATGAAATAATATGGAATATGGTGTAGAATTTTCTTTTTAAAATGTTCTATGCATGGGTATAGCCCGTTCTCACTATTCCTCGGCCAGACTGGCTCTAGTCTAGGAAATATGTATGGCACTTCTATTTATTTTCGTGACCTTCTAGTCAATCCTGCTATCAATATCTGGGGACATCTTCAAACCGAGCCATGCGGGGCATTTTACATTAGCCGCAGGTCGAAGATCTAACATGTTGACAGACTCTAAGGTATAGGTGTCCACTCTGCCGTTTTCCCCCGCTGATTTGATCGTCGTGTGGGGAAAAAAGGCCCGACCGGACGATTGGATACATTAAATCTTAACGGACCCCAACAATTAATGGAGCTGTCGCATACCCACTGCATGGTGTGACTCATCGAACTCCCCACCAACTGCCAATTGTCAACATAATTGGCTAAGTGGACACTATGCTTTAAACGGAGGTATAACTGGACAGTTTTATAGCTTATCTATATTTGTTTCTATATTTTCATTTACATTTAAGGGTAATAGTTTAATGCGTAATATATTCAGTCTCAACATTACATCATATATATGAAATGTTATTCATCGTGATATAAAATATAAATTTAAAACCTTAGGGAAAAAATCGCTAATTATTATAAAAAGAACAATTCTAGGGGCAAGTTCTGACCGATAGTTCATCTAGAAAAGCCACTGGGATAGTATATTAGAGGATATGGCTGCAATCCTCTTGGTATCCAATCTTCTCATTTCCCGGATTACCATTTTTATATCCCCAGAGCTTTCCCTATCTCTTCCTAAACTTAGAGAATTAACTGAAAAAAATGGGATCATATCGAAAGTTGGTGTCTCTTTCGGTCAAATTGCCAATATCGAAAGCTGAAAAAGAAATTGTTGAGATACTTTACTAGGGAAACACAATGAGTCAAGTAATAAAAGAATAGCTATGATGTATGTTTATTCCATTCATGCTTCGATTCATGCATTCTACTGTTTACCTGCGTGGGAGGTTTTTAAGTTATCACTGATTTTGTCTGGTGGATACTACTTGATAATCAATTCGGAACTACATGGCTTTCATACTCCCCTCCGCTTGATTTTTTTTATTTCCTCTTCCTATACGTTCGGTACTTTCAACAACCTATCAATTGATACGATATGCAGGAACAGCTAGCACTTTCCTAACTCAACAACAATGTACATCTTCTAGAGTATGAATTAACTGTTCTCTCCTAGAGAGAGATGACCTATCGGAGGCTATAAGGGTACCAAGAGATTAATGGTACTTATTGAGAAAGCTGCCATGATAGAATGGTATCATGGTAAGAAGAGGAAATAGGGCGATGATTTAAAGCTAGTATATGCATACGAAGCCAACGCCAGGGCTCTTGTCTTGAGAGAGGCGCATACATAAAATTTACTCAGAGAAATACCTAGTATGCCTTTGACGTTTCTGACGCCCGATAAACTTAGAAGGAATGTTGACTTCGGACATGATAAATTTAGTCTAGATCCATGGATGGGTTATGCTTTTATAGCAATATTTATGGGCCTATATATATGTGTAGGCGTATATATGCGGCGTTGTACAGTACAGATTAATCGAAATCGAAATGTCATATAAGTTTACATTGAAGTTTTCCTAAATGCCATCCCAGGGCCCGAGGCGAATTCAGTTTTGTCTTTTCAATCTTCAATATTGCCAATACATCATAAAGTGATTTGCTTCATTTTAATAATAAATGTTTTGTCTATAATTCAAATCCACTTAAAGTATTAACGTTATAGTAGTTTGCTCATTTTAATGACCTTGACATGTGTAGTCCTTCTTGGAACCCCGGGCTTGGAACGCAAATTCAGAGACGGAATGCCATTACTATTTCTTTCACTAATATAATGAGCTCGGACTTTCAAGTCTGATTTGAATCTCTTTGACCGTGGAAGTTGATAAAACGTGTCCAGGATGAGCTTAATTGGCGTTATGGCATTGATTTGTCCCATTTCTTTTGATTTGTGCACCATGATAATTGAATAATTAACCAGTTTTTCTGCTGTTTGGTTAGTCTTGGTCTTGCCGGCTGGGCATGACTTGCTTGCAAATAGGCCCATTCCAAGCATTTAATATAAAAAAGAAGGTAAAACTAAACTATGTGAATTAAGTGGCATTTCATTTATTTACAAAATATTCAAGAGTATCTAACAGCTTGGCATTCCTCTCGTAACAGAAAACATGAAGGATTGAGAGTCGGGTAGATATGTACAGTCAGCTTTTCGCCTGTCCATGATACTAAACATGGTATAAAACCTGAAAGAGAGTTACTTCATTGCAAACCATTAAGAACAAGTGCGCATAGAAATATACTTGGTAGAAAAGACGTAATTGTCTTGGAATCACAAGCGCTCTGCTTTTTAGGGGCAAAATGGTCGAAACATGTCATTAACAAAAAGTCATTATGTCTAACTTATTGCGATAGCGCCTCGCATAAAAATGTCAAGACTTTGATCCTAGTCTTTCTCCAATCGGCAATATAGTGGAGGAGAGCGCTAATGGATTTAGATCCAGATAATACACATCGGAGATATTCGAGAGCTGAAAGAAGAGAAATACAGGGAAGCTGTGGAACATGTGATCCACCATGTCCATGGTCTACATACCAATTGGGATAAGGGAAGGAGGAATTTATACAGTAATAATAACAATGTGGAACACATTCATCAAAGCGACCCAAACACTCATAATTTACAAAATATACATAAATTACATTATGTCAATTAAGGATATCACGACTCATAATCGTATTTTCAATCTCCTTTTTGGTATTTTCGGTCTGATTACGTAAATCATATTTTCATTCCTTTATTATCCATGCACCAACGTATACGTCTATAATAAAACACAAAAGCATAATCCCTTACCGTATGCATCGGGCAAAACTTTTCTCTTATGATACAAACAACATTGCTCCATCCAACGCGACGGGTTAGGTCTCCAATACTATGTATACCAATCTCATGCTTTGGAAACGAGTATTCTAATCATGTCATTATTATATCAGGAATGTATCTCCTTTACTACCAACATATTTGCATTACGCGAGGAGAATTGAAAATACGGACACTCCCATAATCAGTACCATTTAAATTAGTCAAATCTAAATAGACCTCCATTAAATATACATACAGGTAGATACAAATATATTAAATGTTTATCAACGACAATAAACGAAACATGAGATCGCAGTTATAAAAGTTTTCTTCATAATTTGGACATGATATCCGCACCAAGATCATACAGATTTAGGTTTGATCAGAGCACTGAAACCATTCTGAGAAAATAACAAATCATGTGTTAAACCTTTTCATACATCTTTCTATATAATGTAGTTGGGTGCGATGACTGGAAAACTGCATTGAAAGGTGAACAGTGGTCATGATATTGTGTAAATTCGGTCAATCAGCAATGGTGAACCTGCAGTGGTGTGCACAATGGGAACATAGAGGATAAAATGCAGAGATCGATCTCACTGGGGGTGCACTGGAGTAAAGTGAAGAACCTTGTGTACCCGGCTCCTGCCCAATTTATTCTGTTGGTATCCTGTGCGGTTGAGGCGCGTCAAGCAGTGATCATTATTAGAGATGGCAAACTTGAACTGAAGCATCACTTTTCTTGCTCCATTGATCACGACTGGCAGCCTATTTTGAATCGGAAGAGACTCATAGCAAGAATGGTCCCTCGGTCTCCGCTTCGCCTTCTCTCACTTCTTCACATGAAACATTCGTTCATCTTCGAGCTTTCAAGCTTAACAACTTGTGGTCATTCATTCAACACGAAGATACACAGTATGTTGTATGATTCTGGTGTTTCATGCTTCAAATACTCAAGTTGATGTTATGTTGTTATATTCAGGTGATTTCCCTATCTCTCTTCAGATGAGAAAATTAATAATAACTTATATATTAAATCAACGATGCTGATTGAATAAGTTAATGACCAACAATCAATCACCTTTACATTCTCTCTCTCTCTCCGTTGTCACTTATAACAGAATGAAATACTGGAGATCTTGAATTTATCGAACCAAATATCAGCATCGTGTTCGGTTCTCTGACAACTTTTTTTTTCTTTGTTGGCTATGTCTGGGGTGGCAACAGTCTAACATACTGCGGTCAGCATTCGCAGAATGGCTGTGCTACAACCGTGGCTTTCGTATTCCAGTTGGGGCGCTTGTTTCTCCTCTGTGAAGCACACCATTCACTCTCAGAAGCGGACTACATATATCAATGTCCAAGGAAGTGGTTGGATTTGCTCATTCGCCAAATATGTTTTCGCGCCCTTAAATGAACTGCCATCAGATGCAATTACCTTGCTTACTTTTACCATACGCCTGCGTTGGCGTCTTAACGTTATTTCATCGACTAGTGGACATATATTGCTATCATTTTTAAATTGTCACACAAACTCGTTTCCTCGGTCGGTCGCAGGGGTAGTTATTTATTTCTCCCTTAAATGGAGGCCGATTCTTCCTAGGCCATTGATAAAAAATCCAGTGATGTCGGTGGTGAATTTTATTCTGCATTAGATTCTTCACTCCCGCTCAGACACTTTGCGCTTCTCGTGGTTGCATGAATACATGCACTGTGCTGAGTCGCAGTCACAATCCCTTTTACTTTTATAGCGCGTGGCAAGCAACATTTGAAAGCTATAGGGTTAATGTGCACTGGCATATATCTATATATACACCTATCAGACAGAGACTTGAGTCTTCTCTAGTAGTACTAAACTTTCTACGAGGCTATAGTAAGTATATCAGAGTTATCAGCAGTTTCTAGACCCAGAACAGCAGTGAACTGTCCCCCGAATCTACCCACAGTCCGCCTAATAGAACAATGGTAATCTCCATCGACCGAAGTATCTGGCAATTGCATCTGGTATTAACATTATTGCGCGACTAATAAGGACACATCTATGACATGAGCTGGCATTATTCACTTTCCTACTTAGACTATGATTTATACACAGTGTATCCGAGATGCAGCCATCCTTTTCCCAGGTGGTGCAGCAGCAGATTGCTTCAGGTGAATGAGATGTGACTTTCACAGGGAGGGAGTACAGGTTTATTTTGCTGCACAGGTCCTTCTTAGACCTCGCAGCTCCTGCTCCTCCTGCCCCTAACTCGGCCACGGACGACCACCCCAGACGCCTCATGCTATGTAATGGTGGTGGAGTGTCTATAAAGTATCTTGTCACAAGAACTGAGGCATTTCTGCACAGTATCGTTAACATTCTTGATGTTCCCATTCTTACCAGCAGCTGCTCCTCCTCCGCCTCCTCCTGCTCCTGCCCCAGCGTGCGAGGCTGAGGTACTTGCTGAAGAAGAAGCTGCATGTGGGGAAGGGGAAGCTAGTGTATTGTCAGTAGTGCTGCAATCCCGACTTATGGGAGTTGGCATGACGCCCGATACAGCCGCAACCCCGCTCCTTGCATCGAATGCTGTCGACGTACTAGCTGTATCCGAAGTTCCGTCAAGCAATTCTATAGATGACCTGGGTGTTGTTAGGGTTGAGAGTGACCGTCGTACCTGGGGAGCGTCCGCCGATTGTGTTCGGCGCGGCCAACTGGAACACTCAGCCATTGACCTGTTCCACTCCTCCCGTATGGCGTTGAGCTTCTCCTGTGTCTGAGCTCGGGTTCTTTCCATCAGGTCCTCCAGTGAGTGCTCTATGTCCTCCTCCGTGCGGTAACTGAGGCGCACTCTGGAGGGAGCGCTGGCACTACTATCGCTCCTGCTCAGCATGTTGGGCGAGCCATAGAAAGCGTCCGGTAAAGGAGTGGACGTCTGTCTATGTACTGGGGGCCTGATGGCTATTGGAGAACTGGCTCCGGGCCAGCTGAAGCGTATCCCACCTAGACCATCTGAGCTACTCGTAGGTGAGCCAAGCGAGCTCTGCCTGTGAGCGTGCGTGCGGTGCCAGGTGGGACTTTTCTTCAGTTCCTTGCTCATCACGAGGGGGCGCTTGGGTGAAGAGTCTAGGAATTTGGTCAGCTCTGCAGGGATGCCGTTGGTGTCGTCCCCACGGAGCCGCAGTGTTCTCTGGATCTTCTCCCATAACGTTTCCTTGCTGGATTTGCGGAAAGTCCAGGTTAGTGTCAGGGTGATCTTATGATGGCCATCGGTAATGTTCCACTTGAGGCCATCGCGATGGTTCTGCATGTGGATCAGAAACTGAATGACTACTCTCGGAAGGCCATAGGTCGTCGTCATCTTTCCACGCTTTTTCAAGATTCACGGGCTCGTTACTTCCCTAGGAAACAGAACGAGCACCTAAATGGCCTGTAGTAGATCCATTAATAAACAACAAAACATCCTGAGTGCATTGAAGACCTCATGGTAATAATTCACTAGGCAGCTTGTTGATCTTAGCAGGGGAGAACTCTGTGTAATCATCTCAAAGCTCTTTTTACGGTGATGGTGATAAAGCTGAACAATGGCTGGCATGCATTAAATATCCAACTGATGACTTGATGCCCTTAATATTTGTACCTGAAGTAAAGTAAATTCCGCATATAACTCATCTACTCATCATTCCACGGGATGGAATTTCACCGAGAAACAAACTCACAAAAAAGTCCAGCGTTGCTCCGTCATAAAAGCGACGAACGTTTCCGGTTGGAAAAAGCCACACTTTTATCCATGGGCAAACAATTGGGTAGCGTTTCCGAGGCGAGCTCATTTATCCCTGTTAAATCAAGGTTTCTAATTTCAATTGTATGTACAATGTAAGGCCTTTGTGACTCTGATTCCACGGCAGGGTTCCTGAGCATTTTTGATTTGAGGTTATCTCATTGCAAATAGAGATGTTGCAAAGCTGTGGCAAACATATAATAAATCCACAAAGCCTGCCGGAAAGATTGTTGGCCATGGGTATGGAAACCAGTGTGTATTAAGTTAGGTTCGGCGTGAGTGATGGCAAAAGAGCAAAGGCAGGGAAAAAGAACTCATAAATATAGGTGCCGCCTCAATAACATTCGATGCAGTGCAAAAAGTGTGTCCTTTACGTTGAACTGCCATAAACGAAGAGTCAAACTATCCCACTCAAAAACACGACCACGGAATTGGCTCTCCACTTCTGCCCCTGAGGTGACCTTCATTTTCATGCAAACAGGTAAATTCCTTCCCCTGGATATCGTCACAGCGTTTCGATCGATTTTCTTGCAGCATCTGAAAATACAGAAACGAGAAGTGATTATGATATATATAAGATCGCGACTTTTTGTGTGTTACTGTTTCAGCAATGGATGGTGGAGTGTGGTTTCTTATCTGTAATGTAAATCGATTGTAATAGTCTAAGTATACCGATGTAATCTTCAAAAATCATTACTCTCACGTAAATGCATTTAAGATTTAATGGAATGGGAAATGGGCAAATGATCCCAGTTGCGAGTAACATAAATGGCATCTAAACCATCTATGATGGTCGGTTAATTCGTTGGGGACCAAGTCACAGCTAAGCGAATTCTTGTCTTCCCATGCATGATATCACACAACACTCAGATTTCCCTTTCAAGAGTTATAAACTATAATTTATAGTTTCCAATAAACATTTTTTAACGTCTCATAACATAGAAGTCGACTTTAAAAATTACCATAAACTACTTTCCCTTTCTAGAATATTGCTCTGACACCAATTAATCGACATGTTTGTACAGTATATTGATGATAAACGAAACTGTTTCGGGTATTTCCCATTTGATGGGCTGGGTCACGGTGAGTTGAAACCAATATGTACTCACTGAAACCAGACATTTATATCATAATGCTGAAATATACAGACCTACACACGCGCGTCATTTAACGTAAAATAGTTCCGCTCTATTTGCTCTAAAAGAGAAGGCGTAAATCAAACCATCGCTCTTTGCTGAAGCCCAGGGCAACGAGGTAGAACAAGGACCATTGTACATCAATAGATGAATCCACTAATACACACATTTGCTCAGGGAAAGAGTCAGTTCTCCTCAGACTTTTTTCCAAATGCGTTTATGGTGCTATAGCAGAACAAAGATTTACCCAGGGAACTAAAGACCAGTCAAACCACCATAAAATCCCAATGCAAATATATCAAAGGATGATTCATCACTAAAATACAAACACTCAAAGGAAGATTTCACCTGATTTGCATGTCTGGATAATGTAGCTAGCGGGCAGATGCTAATGCAATTATGCATGGGTTCATTGACATTCAAATAGAGGACATAAGTCTTAAATTTATGAGTTTTATATGTGTGACAGGTTAAATACATCGGTTGATATGTACACTGATTTCAACCATGGAGATATACGATATCCCTGAACGCTACATGTAGCGTTCGCCACACCGCCATACACGATCATATCTCTTAGGGTATTGGCGTGCATTTACAATGAGTAAACACAGATATTTATCTAGGTATCTGAATTCATGTTGAGTTATCACTGTTTCTTGTACCAGTCATAGTCATATATACACGAATTAAGGTGGTTATGAACAACCATAGTGCTAACATTAGTGTGCGGGGATCATGTGTGTCGATAGAATCTAAATTGCGTGACTCATTTGAGTAGGGAGGTGTTCAAAATGACCTTTTGGGCCACAGCCAGGTGTTCCCTTATCCGGGCTCTTAACCCCGTGACATATAGAGGTAAATGTGATACAAAGCACACGGCTATAGATATCGAATGGTGACAGAAATAACTACACTATCAGAATTCACGCTTGGACACAAAAATAATGCCCTCAATATATCAACAAATTTCAACTGGCATATATTATATGTCGATCCCGACTATACAACATTTGTGTGCGCGCCTATATATGTGACCCACACAAAATTTACAAAAGACAAAACAGGACATGCCCACCTATTTTGGTTTGTTTACATTGGTGAGAGGTATCCGGCATACGATCGAGTGTACGCTCAAATGTAACACAATATATGGCTCCACTTTGTGTATAGGCTACAGAACTTAGGAATTATCACTATCCACATGCTACACACGGTATGGCAGTTGATACATTCACCGCAAATATCTCCTTCAGATTCAATGGCTCTTGTGTGCGCACAATTCAATGATGGTCAAAAAATAAGCTTTACCTTGCATTATTCTTGTCTCTCTAGGTCTGTATCTCTCTGTGACTCATGCATGTACCCCATTCTGAGAGGTGTCCGCTGAACTTCATCTCACCCTTAAAATATATACCTGGAGGCCACACCTGTCCCCAGAGAGACCCATGCTACGGCAGTCATGAGGGCCCTTTCTTAAGGGTCTGGCAGTCTTATGAAGACCCTTACAAAGGACCCAGAACCCTAGGCAGCGTGCAATTGGATTAGCATGCCCTCTTGATGGGAACTTTAGCTTCAAGAAGCGCCGATGAGGACTCCCCTTTTCATCTGCGCTGCACCATAATACCCACAGCTTTACATGGCTCCGTCCAGCGACAGAAGAACCAAATACCAACGATAATTATATTCACCAGTACACAAATGCCCATTGGGTGTACGCTTCCATGGTCATAGCTCTAAACCTTAACCTTCTATTCGTGATATTATACATTTTCGGTACACTAGAAATATAGCGAAAAAACGTGCATGTCTGAAGCGGAGAGAAATATTTGGAACAAAACACTCAAACCGACCTTACAGGGCGACCTCAATTCATAGGGTAAAGTACTAGAGGGCTGAGCATAGCAGCATGGGAGAACAAACACGCCAACCAGAACTGACATTTCCTTTAAAGTGGAAACTATAATGGTACCATATGTTGTATACATGTATATCAATATTGTCCAAATGCTGGCAACGTGTTCATTATATCGGAATATCGCGAGTGCTTTTACTGCGTTGTGGTTCTACCTTTGAGTGTCAGCGTATTTTGCGCTTCTCATTATCTTCAGTGGAAAAACCGGCTTTATTCTTCCTTTAAAGTGCATGCAAATATTATCCCCATAACGGATCATTTCTCTCAACTTTCATAGTTCTGTTGGTTTCTTCATCTGGCGTATCATGCTTTCAAGACAGTTCATTCATGCATTCATTTTCTTTCCTCTGTATGTGGTTTGCATCAGTAAATGACGAGCCCTTATTATCGAGCCGCCGCCGAAAGGATCTTATTAGGAGGGAGATCCGCCATGCTTGCTTTCCCCCTTATCGTCCGGTAATCCCCGTTATAAAGGACTAAATCTCTGATTTATTGTCAAAACCCTGGAGCAATTCTCCAGGGCTTCCCTCATTCAGAGTCAAGTTGACATCGATCAGATCCACAAAGAATCACCCTTTAATAATCCCAACAGAATTATGTCGATACCTAACGAACACGCAGTGAAGGGATTTGCTTTGAACGGCAGATGTCATCAACATTCTTGGGGTCATCTCACTCCCCATCTCATCACCATCGTTCATCATTAACGACATAATGTACCTGATAATAATTGGCTCGGTTGTATATGTAACCACTTGAATTTAACTTTGCTTCTCGATATCGAAATGAGGTATAGTTACATGGCACAACAAAAAACACCTGCACAAAGGGTGAGCGTGCATCATATGTAATAATCTAACCTGAATAAAAATCTAGGTGTTTTTTAATCTAGAAATAAGAAGGTCGTCATATCATAAAGTAAACATGCATGTTAAGCATGCAGATGGAATTATAAAACCGAATGCTTGGACATGCGAGCTTGTTTGTCAATAAATACCTCACAAATGAAAATTAATATTGGAATGGGAACAATGGAGCACGTCGTCCATCCCTTTGTTAAAGTAACCTACGATTATAAGCCTTGTTGCTTCGTTAATTGATTCCTGGTCGCTAGTGTAAAACGCCTGTAGATGCCTTGATGCATGTGTTCAAGACTCCAGAAAATGATGTTTTATGTCACACATGGCGCTCTGAGCTTCTTTTTATATACTGCCGGGATATCATTTGAACATTAACAAAAAAAATAAGACCATCCTCCTACTTTTAAGTGATGACAATTTACACGAGAACCTATCAAGAGTTAACCACCAGTTAAGCAAACACACTATGTGATGCAATATCACCTAATCTCTTCCGTGTTAGCTCAGTCATTACTCTCGCTCGCACCCACAGCCAAGAAGTAATCTCTTTGCTTTATTGAAGTGGGCGGCCACATGTACCATCCAATCATTAAACTTTACAGATAAAGAAAGTTGGAAGAAATGAAGACAAGAAAAACAAGGCAAGATAATTGGTCATTAGGTACTATCCCTCTTATCTAGGCTTGAAGAACCGCTCACTAATTTTGGCTCTACGTACGTTCCGAAGGAGATCAGGGGCCCTTTAGGTATTTCCACAAAACGTCCTCCCCACTAGGATAGAGGCACGGGCCAGAAAAACAATACCATGTCAGTATAAAAATATTAAAGTTAAAATAACTCTGGTTCATACGCCTTCCTCTCCAAGCGTTGGCGTTAAATATAAATATCAATATGTAGGAATACACCACATGTACGTGTTGCCTCTTAAAGTAATACTCCTTGTAAAAGCAGCAACTAGCAGAAAATGAATTGGAGGCCGCCAAATCCGTTCACAAGCTTCCCATTTTGGATGCTTTACTTGACTTGGGGTTTAGGGGAAGCTAGACTGGCTTATTTCCCTGGCCCCAAGGGAGAGTGCAGATGTTAGTCTCCAAATAACATTGGATACCACCTGCAAAAAGCGTTTTATGGCGATCTACTGCCTATGCTTATCACCAGGAGGCGTAACGATAGCTCAAACAATATGATCAAACCAGACTTGAAGTCCTCGTTCATACCAGAACGTACATATAGCTTATACATATAGCACCACACCTAAGGCCTCTTTTTTTCTATAGTATCCATATGTGGTATATAGATTTTATATAACATTCCCTTTGACTGCATGCCGCTTAGGAAATTATATAAGCATTCGACAAGGAGGTGCAACAATAGCCAGCAGCGTCAGCGTTAGTTTAGGTTCAACCTAAAATCCTGAGAATAGGGATGTTGAAGCAACCCGAGGAGAAGCTTAAGACTGACATCACTACCGTATAAACATTTAATCACCGTGTGCATACTAGTAATCCCATGGTAGCTATCTGCATTGACGCTCATTATGGAATAGTATGTAGTTCGATCAGGTAAAATCTGAAGTTAGTAGTATAGCGGGTTGTCGCTTTTAACCAGGTTACACTTTTAACCAAGCATTTTTTAATCTGTACTACTGAGTGCAAGCTGATGTATCTAGCCATAGATCTTTGAACCAAAGGGATTTGAAACAAGCTTCAGCCAATCTAGGTGCCTGAGAATAAATTATAGTCAATTGGCACACGCTTACCTATGAGCAGAGGGAACACTTCGTTTTTGCAAAAATAATCACTTTTCATTATAGTTAAGAGAGTTCCTTGAGTCATTCTTGTCTAGCCGAGAGAGGTTGGTTGTACTGTAGTGGGAATCAATCAATCTGACCAGTAGGTCTACCAATCTTAATTCTGCCACAACGAAATATTTCTAGTGTTAACAGTGGCTCACGATCATGTGTTATACCAGATAACGTTTCCCCGGTTCTACTACACTTGTCAGTATACTATACCTTCTCCAAGCACTCACGTACGTATGATTCCCTAGTTTAATATGCATTACATAAAGACTTATCAATTATACATTTAAGCTAGCGCAATGATTAGAGTGGTGGTATGCACCTTTAGAATAATCGCACCTGCTTTGAGACAGATGCAACACTACCCCACTTTACATCATGATGCTACTAAATGAAGGGAAGTGAAATTAATCGGTTGCGAAGCTGCACAGGCCAATCATTGAAAGCCACGTAACTTGAGTATAATCAAGCCCAGAGGAAATTGTCTCGGAAGAGCAGACTAATTTCCCAAGAGATTACCCTGTTGGATCTTTGGCACTGGGCGAATGCATTGGTGTTATGTCACAGTCCTATGGTGGTATTTTTCCCACCCTGTGCCTTAGCTCACAAATCAGATATATTGATCTCAATGCAGATTCCCAAAGAGGTACTTCTGGAATCGCTGTAACTAGCAACTGAAATTCCTGGGTTAAACTCAATAACAGTATAACATAAAATGAACTAGATTTCCAATAGACCTCGCTCCATGCATGCGGATTATAGCACCCAAGCATTAAGAATTGAGAGAGACGTGCGTCCAAATATTTCACTTTTTATGGCAATCTGTTTCCATACATATATGAAATTTAGCATTCGTTTAAGTGAATTTTCTCAACATGTGACCAGTCATAATAAAATTTCATATAATTATATCGACATCATGGAGAAATCTGTCATTCTCCTTGACCCACATTATACGCGTGGAATCCCGTTAGGTTAAAGCAATTGGTGGTATATGTTTACATAGAAAACATAGAAATTTGATACATCCTGGTGTCCTCCCTTGGTCCAGTGCCTATCAAGTGTCCATAACAAGGCAGGACGGGCAAGACATGACTGAATCTCGCGAGGTCCTTTATGTTTAATGGTTTGCGTTCCTCAGATTGCAGTGCATGTATCGTATGCATTAAATCCTGCTAACAGACCGTACTAATGTAACACAAATTGGATTTCACACTGGAGCGTTGGGAGGTTGAGGCCAGTCTCAGGTGGCAACGCTTGTTCTGAATTTTTTTCTGCCAAGAGGAGATAGTGCCCGCGCCTACACAGTCTTCATTTGTATACGGGAAGCAAGAACCTTCATCCATTCGATTCTTTATTAACCTTATTTCCACATTGAACGATGGTCGAATCCGGTGTTTAGGAATAGGCTTTGACTGCCCCGAGCTAAGAATAGACGGAATAAATTGATGGAATAGGATTCCCCCTCAGATTAAGATAGTTATATGTATGGATGGGCGCGTTAGGCTATATTTTGTGAAAAAATACACCAATATTCAAGGGTTTTTTTTCACCGAGCGTACTCTTCATGCCTGTGAAAGCTGCGTATGTTGTAGGATATACATAATTCTAAAGCCCATTATTCAATATGGATAGACTGACAATTTTTAGACCGAAACCCTCAAGGTAAAATAAGCATGATGTTTATTATCTTTTATTCTATGCTCTAAAATGTGTTCGTTATTGATCGACTCTGACAGTGCCGGCCATTCCTAATCATACATTGTATTTTAAACGCGCTAACCATTTGCAAAGGCTGTATAGAATGATGCTATATTAGGCTGGCGTAAGCACCGCTAAGAACCTCTGTAATAACATATATTGCATTACGTGGCTCCATTGCTTTCTGTCTGTCAGTGGTAATTACCATCCTATGATGAAAGATGAAGAGATAATGGAAGTGTAGCAGTGAACCCCTGGGAATAACTTGGAAATGAAATTTTAATGCCTCATATACAACCAACCTGGAAATAACCTGCATCGAGCGATCGTGATAAGAGATCTCAAATTAATCAAAAGGAAAAAAAAGGAGAATGGCCCTTACATTATCTGGATGTAATTTGTTTGTATCTGAACCAAGTCATCCCAAAGCCATAGTCTGGTATACATACGATATTGACTTGCTGTTTCATCCTGGGGCGAACAAGTATGTCTCAAGCACGCATTCCTGTGTTTATTTGGTACTCCTGGGGGTCAATAATAAAACAATACATAATGGCGGAGACTGGCGAGCGAGGGCGAGGAGGCAATGCCAATGGTATAGGAAGTCCCACTATCTAAATCACTGTATCATATCGTCACCAGCAGATATTCATCGTATTTCACGGTCTCTATCCGATAGCAGATACAAGGATATAACACTGTAAAACATATAACTGTACTATGAGGTTTATTTGGGATTTTAATCAACCATGTCCATGGTCGACGGAACAGTATTTTATATGTGCTTACATGCCAGTGTAAATACAGATTATCGTATGAGTGTATACATACGTATTCTTTCACCTTTGCACAGAGATTGAACTATTTTAAACAACGAAAGAAATCCTATGCTTAAATAGTATCTGTATCAATCTAATGTGAGTCTCCTTGCTACTGAGGGACCATAAAATCTCTATGAAATCGGAGACTGGATAGGGAGGATAGTATAGTGGCTGCATAACCTCGTCTCGACCTGCTCATCACCAGCTAGCAATCCCTTGTAGCGGGGAGAGGATGCTATTTCCTTTTCAGGCAGCCGCAGCATGGAATCCAAATTATGATGTATTGATGGACACAAATCATGCTAGTATATCACCGCTATTTGTCATTTGAGGAAGTACTCAATTTGCATGGCAAATCTATTAGGTTTGTTCTTGGTGTCGACATTTTTAGGCGGGCCATATTCCTTTCAATATCATTGAATACGTGTGTAAGACAGGTACGGTACCACAACATTTAAGGAGGCATTTCATGGTTAGGCTATGTAGCGTGGGCTTCTATGCGTTTCGGTGCGAATTCCGTAGCTTAATTGCTCTTATCCTATAGACATACTTAATATCCATGTTGCGTAAGAATTAGTTGAGTGCCTATGCAATGGTACACAACAAATACCAAGTACAAGTACCTAAATGCATGTAATTTCCCCAAATGCAATAGATGTACCAACGAATCTAGTTGGATATACAGACCTGAATAATAGACTGCCAAAAAGATATCGGTCTGTTTTGTTGTTTTGTGGTTGTTTCACGTCATTTAGCAAGAACCACAAAGTCACAGTTGAGGATTTGGTATTGACTAAACGAAATAGATCCCCCTTCCTTACAGCTGTCAGCTGTTATAGCAATAGACAACGAGGATTTTAGCGTGAGAACGGCCTGTACGCCCATAGACGTCCCAAGGCCGAAGGACGTCTATGGGCGTACAGACCGTTCTCACGCTAAATCCGAGTTGTATATTGATTTTAGTCCGTGATGGAACACGTCAGGTGGCGCCACTAGACCAACGCGGTCTGTAGTATAATAAGTGCACGCGAAATCTGACCCAAAATGGACTAATGTTTGATAATGTGCCCTTCGCCTTCGGGCTCTGAGAGCTGAAGGCTGTAAGGAGGGAGGGGGCTCTATATCTTTAGCAATCTACAGACTATACAGCTTTCAAATATAACATTTACTTTAGTGCAAATAAGGTGTGACAAAAAAGCCCCTGGAACATGTGCTCAACTTCACCTTGCTACGGGAGTTTTTCAAAGACAATGGTATATTACTCTATAACTAAGGGGCGAGCTGCTTGAACACAACTACGACTGTTAGAGTGGCTGGAACTGCAATGAGAGAACACCGGGCTTGAATAGACCACGCAATCTCCAATATAAAAAAGATGAAAGTGCTCCAAAGATTCTTTACCTCTGTCTGGGCGAACGCTCTTCTATGTGCTTCTGTCAGTTTGTCAGTCTAGAGCAAGACCTAAGGCATCTCAAACTGAAAGTTGTAAACCACGAAGATGCCAGAAGCTCCGAAAATATCTATAGTATCACGTCCTGAGTCACTCGACTTGGATTTTCTTTTCACCATGATAACATGCGCCATGCATGACAAACGAAACAATTGAATGTATTGTGGATGTCAAATTTAATTCCCAGTGAAACTGAATTTCTTACATTCATTTTCTTACTTTATTTTCTGATTGAGGCATCACTATTGTCGATATAAATCTAAAAGCCGAATACAATCATAACCTATATATTACTAATAATTACTCGGGGGTCGTTGCCAACTGCTGCATAAAACATTTTTGTGAGCGGCGCCATCATCATGTTGCTACGTTAAGGGTGACATGTGTCAGTTAAAATAACCAACTTATGGACACCACAGTGAAATAGTCTGGTTTACAGCAACCAGAACCCGGCAATAAATCCCACTTAGCGCTTAAAGGCCTATGAAAAGAGCTTGAGAACTTGGAATATTGGATTGAATGGGTTCAGGTTCGAACTCCTTCTTCCCAACAATGCTTACGCTATTAATAGCCCGATCACATTTGTCCACGCAGAGACAATACAAGTATCATTTTACCCGTCAATTCACCAGGGAAATATGTTATGTCCCATAGTCCCAAGTCCCATAGAACTCTAGATTTATTTTCTGGGGCATGGACCAATACTGCTGGCTTTCCAGTCCCTATATCTACTCACACATATATGCACATGACGAGAGGCATGACGTTGGGTGACGTGCTGGAAATAAGACGTGAAGGAAAATCTATGAGGGTTGGGGGATTACACCAGAATCCTCAGTTTTCGAATAACACCGACGAGGGAGATTATACATCAATATCACTCTCATTTTTATTCAAGCCGACCATTTTCATCAACGCCAATAAAACCATACGTCTTACTTTATTTCTATCCCATCAGTGAGGCATGCCCCCGCGCGTGTCCAGCTCGAAGCAGGCCTAGTCCTATTCAATAACGGTTGATGCCGCGTCTGACAAGACTTGCAATGAAATATTACCTAACGAGTGGGGAAAAAGTTGACGAAGACAATAAAGAGGAAGGCGCCCCCGACATAATGAGATCGCTACAAAAACATTTTCACTGACCTCGGGTTACGGTACGAAACATAATTTGAGCCCAAGTGTTTTTAACCACAGGGGATTTATGAAAAAGTGGTATAGATCTTATGGGCATGTATATACCAGGCAGCGCTGTCGAAAATGACCACAACTAATAGCACCGGCGCTGTCAAATAAATGTTGATTTTATGCCCAATAACGTTGATGGTTTCTGGCCTAGCATGAGCACAGAAGGTAGAAGTCTGTCTACCGAAAAGTCGGAAAGGCAGAACTGATCATGAAAACTATTAAAAAAAATAGATATTGTAAATAGTTTTGTTCAACAGGTATATGCCTATCTAATCTATGTAACGCTAGATTACCGGGCCTATATGATGTATCTCTCTACTTGTGCCCGGTGTTGAAAATATTTTTTTGAGTTGATAGCATGTATCAGAACCAGCTGAGAATAACGTCTGGCGGCGCAATGCTTTTTCCTGAATACAAATATCTTAAATCGTATACATGTATTATAATTATACAACAGAAATACAGGAATATAACCATCGTTCATTAGACACTTTTCGTGCGTGTGTGGTTGCTGCTCCATCCTTCTCATATTGCGTAGAACGCCCCCTAATCCTTTCTGGGGCCTAAGTTTGCAACTTACTTCAGGTTGCCTACTGGCAGGCCAGAGCACCTATTGCATTTCACCTCAGGTAGCCTTAAATCTACCCTGACCAATGGTAAGTGGTTATTTACCTTTCCCCGTATATTTTACCTGGATACTCCCATGTCCACATATATTTTGTTTCAAATAAGTAGCCTATGCCTACATCATCTGCTATTAAAACAGAACGGCTAAGAATATTTAATTTACATAAAATTAACATCTCGAGCAGATATAACCACACAAAGCCTAAAAGGAGAGAAACACTCTCGATAATTATAAGGTTAAAAGCCTTGTGTTTAATCAGGATATGGGCCGTCTCCCTTACCCTTGCACGGAAAGTACTTCGAATCAATAGTACTATAGTATGGCAAGAATTGTTGCCTTTAATTAAATTGACCCACGGGTACAAAGGGCACAACGTAATTCTCCATTCTTTCTTGCTGAGAAATAGACCTGTAGGTTTCCTGAATTAATATTCACATAGAAATGTTTGATACGGCTTTAGATGTAATACTTTCATTTGTAATTCTTTTGAAACTTGGTCCGAAAGTCATTGCCATTGTCATCATCAACACCATTTTGATTGTTTTATAATATGAAATGGCGTTCCCAGGCCGATTTTATCTTGTATTTCAACTGTCCGACAGACTCTCCGGGTATTATGTGGAAAACATAAAATGCATTATGTGTGTCCTCATGATTACAAACTGTACAGGATTTGGAGGAACGGTGTTCGAAATCAAATTAAAATGAACATTATAAGACTTACGTGTGCGAGATCGTCCCCACGTTGTATCCAGTTAAAAACATACCGGTAGCTTGACACCACAAGCCTCAGGATAGTATTTCTTTTTGCAAAGGTCTTTGGCAGATAGCTTTAAAATGTTTGACAAAATAGAGTTATCAGATTATACTTGAAAGTACTTGAGAAGACGCGCCACCTTTTAAAATGCTTCAAGGCAGATACAAAGCAAACCAGTGAAGATAGGTGAGATTAGTCCAAGTCTCGCTTACATCAGTCTTTTCCCTGCCCGCTGTTGGAGTCACTTTCAGGCCACTAAGGTTTGTCTTCTCACAAGCATATCGTATTGCATTCAATTATGTTCCTGTGACGGATGGGGGGCCTAGTCCTCAACACAGGGAACAGTGCACCTACCAGTAGTCTTATATAATTATGTATGATACGTATAATATGTGTGTAAATAGAAGTAGATTGCCATGTGTCGATTTCTATTTTTACATTATTGTATACATATTAATATAGATATATAATATATGTATTATTATGTATACCTTTGATAATCTAAAAGGAACATTATAAAGCCATTTTGTCGACCTTAGCCAAAAGTAATTCCAGTGGTTCATCTGGCGGGTTGAATACGCATGTAAATATGCTTGCATGTGACTTAACCCAGTAATCTATGGCTATATACATGGCTATATTCTTTCAACTCCAATGCGTAATAATAAACATAGTTACAGAGCTAGATAAATACAAGCGCAAACATATTTCTATCTTTATTTTCTTGGTTTGAGTTCATTAGCAGCACATGTTTACTGGCTGAATTGGTCTAAAATGTATTTCTAGCACTTTTCTTTCACGTCGCGGGCATCCTATTCTGTGGGCACATAGCAGTAGTCATTAATGTGTGATCTTCAGGACGCGAGTTGATTTTAGGAGATCTACATTAGATGTTCTTCTGCATGCGGACTCTAGGAATGTGTTGCCATGGGCATGATCTGTAGATATACAATGTCAGAAGCAGTTTTACTATAATATTCTAACTCACGTTATCCAGCTAGTGCCTAGGATATAAATAAGTCAGAATGCCAATTAGAATCCGTGGTTAGTAATCCTAGCAGAGAATTGTAAATTCAAATTAGCGACTTTCTTTAAATTTCTGTCTCGTGGTTGGACCAGAAGACTTTTTATTCTTTGGCGCTCAGGATGACATATGATTATTGCTCATAACAGCTTTGATACTCAATCTCTCTCATACAACAATCGAGCGCAATTCTCCGAAGTAAAACCCCAACACTTTCTATCCTCCCCCTTTTCCGACTCTCCTCAACAACATTCACTACCCGGATTCCTGTTCGTTTCCTTTTGGATTTCAATCATCCCGGCTTTGGCAGCGGTACGGAGGCGAGGCCGTAGAATATATTGCTCCCTGGAGAGAAAATCCAGTCATCTTTACCACCACCAGCGCTACAGAACCAAGCTCAGGACCAGCAAGCTTCTCAAAGCTCGACATCTACGCTGTCACAAACCACCGGCCATAACTCAATGGACCCTATCCTTCATCTATTGTGCTTTGACCGCTCTCTGGTATGCCGTCACCCTCGCCTACGTTCTGATGGTATCTAGATAGAAACGCGGCTGGTAACAATGCCATTATAGGACTAATAGATGTCCTAAATGTAATCTATGGCTGATATTGAATGTATAGACTATCAAAATGACCACGACCGAATCGGTTGAAGGCAGTATGATCATCCTGACCACTACACGCCACCAATCTTCAATATTGATGGGTGTAACCGATACCACAATGGGCCGCTTCTAAGCAGCGTCTCAATTAAAATTCATCCTTGAGGACATCCATTGTTTTTCTCGTCGTGAAAATGATAAAGGCCGGTGAAAATAAGTCAGAGCCTCTCGGGCCTCCACCCTGCCCTGCCATCACCACCGCCTCGATCTTCACCAAGAAGTGGCTTCTTACATTTAATGGCTGTACTCCAACAGACTTCTTACGCCAGCGGATCTATGTGCACCCCAATCTTTCAAAAGGGAATCTTTGATCTAGTGGTCGTTCTACAATAAATCCCAACCATCAACAGTGTAAAGAAGCCTCCGTTAAAACAACGCAATATCTTCAGACAGGCATTATACACTGAGTTAGTGAGTAGTATGTAAAAATGAGTATAGTGTGATGGCTATGAGTGTGGCTAACGAGGCGGGACTAACGAGGAGGGACTAATGGTATTGACTGAAACTTGGAGTGTTTGACACAAAACATGCATTTTCCACATATCAGACGGAGCAGTCAACCACCCGGGATGTAAAGTTCAAAAGTTAATTTTGTTTATGGGGTGCAGTTGTGCAGTCGCATGCACAGAACCGCTTATACGTATACAGTGCACACCCCCGTATGGAAAAATCAATCCAAAAGTCAATCTTTTAAAGTGTACACATGCATTTTATAAGCTGGCCCTAAAGGCCTTATATAGTTGCATATATACGCTGAGATCAAGTGTTTTCTCTGACATGTTTTTACGTGTTCCATTACTTACTGTTCACATACTTCATAAAACAGTATATATACCAAGGGTGGAGTGGAGATACTAGGGACATTTAGCAACCACAACGCTAACGCTAACGCTAACGTAAACGCTAGTTTCTCACGATAGGGTGGGCCGTATGTAATGGCAGAATTCTATCAGTTTTAGTGGTGGAGAGGTGTTTTCAGAGGGCAAAAAAACACACAATTTCATGAATGTGAGTAGTGTATTACACCTGTATACAAAGAAAAACACCTCCCGCTCATTTGTACATAAAAATGAAATGATAATTGTCCATTATTTTAGCGTGAAATAGACATACGTTGGGAACGTATTGACACACCTCTTAGTGCAATTGACGTCCGTATCTCAGGTAGCAAGTTAAGAATAGCACACCTAGTGGTGACGTAGTCCTCACAAAAGATACATTTACGTTAGCATTAGCGTTAGCGTTAGCGTAGGGGTTGCTAAATGTCCCTATTAGCAATCCTGACCTTTAAAACTCCTTGAATGTGGAAATGCATGCCTGTAATAGACCTTCTCCGTGGAAGGACGAGACAGTGATAAACGAGGTGTATTACATGAGTAAATCTCATTTTATTCGTGTATAGGTACTTTCAGCTAGATTACATGGGATCATTTAACAATATCCTGGCAACAACATCATGGTTTTCTTTGATGTCATACATACATCGACTTGTACACGTGGGAAAAAGTAAGTCTGTGGATTGTATCCAGGGATTGCATTTCCCGTGATAATGTAAAGTTGAACCTGGAGGATTAGGCCGACAAAATTGTGTTGGCTGTGCATGCCAGAAGCACATATGAGCCCATTTTGAGTAGGGTCTTTCATAGCGAACATAACTTAATATAATTTCATGATATGATTTCCTCCCCATTCATCTAAATGTATACTTCGTTAAAATTCTTCCGGATTTATAATACACAGACATAGTTTTGTTAACCGTGTGGTAATGCATGCGAGCTAAACCAGGGCTATCCAGAAAAGAAACCATGTGCCAAATTAAGAACAAAAATAAATATTCCAAATAAAAAAGACTGTTCTGTATAGTATCTAGAACCACACGCTAACCCATTAAAAAAAATCTCCGACCGCCCACATTTTGTACATGCTAGAAACAGACACTAGGTTCGTTAGTGAAGATATTTGCATGATAATAGGATCCATGGCAAGATGTGGTATGTTGTAGGAAAACACGAAACACTCATCAGGGAAATGCCAGCGCAGGATAAATAAGTTACTGTACAGATGTCATTCTCACCCTAGCGCCCATATCTCTGTCTTCATTAAGATCCTGAGAGGGTCGATATATGGGAACCAGCTTGAGTGTTTCCCAATACGTCATACATTCGTTGGTTTGGTGTGTTGGTGCTCGAGAGGAGAAGGCAGGGGAAACACATGCATGGAGGCTTTCTGATATATATTGCCGCGACTATCCAACGAACGATAGCACAGCAACACTGTTGGCTGTATGACCACGAATGCAATCTGAAGTATAGTAACCCAAAACGTTTGGTGATGGGTAACACCAATTAGCTGCACTCTCACCTAACGTCGGTCCAAAACAATTTCCACTCTTTTGCAACCGATCTAAACGTTATTTGATCAAGATTTTGGAGGATTTTGTCCGGTAGTTTTTGTTACAGGGCTTCATAAAAGTCCATATTTACATTTCTGAGACCCGCCAAAAGCCTTTCCTGCGGTGGCTTCCCTTCTTATTGCTCGCTGGCGGCTGTTTTCTCTCGGCCGATTCGAATTCAGATTCTTGTTTAAACTTATCTATCAGCAGAATATTGATAAATTCAATCCTATATTATTAGTAAGTTTAGTTAGATTTTGTTTGTCGCAATAGCTTAGAATGCAGCTTAAACGAATCACCAATACATTCTTTTCTTAGAGAGAGAGAGAGAGAGAGAGAGAGAGAGAGAGAGACGGGTTAGGGGATAGGTCCGCGGGGGTGGTGGTGTTTAACACAGAAAAAAATGAAAATTGGCTAAAATGCAATAACTGAGTTGTATATTCTACGGCATAAAATTACGTAGATCTATGTTCATTGTTCCTATCTATTCGCCCCGTTACTCTCTCAATTTCTACAGCGCTTCATCATTTTAGATTCTTAAATAATCCTACCTTTCTCTGTCGCAAACAATTCTGAGCTGATTTGATTATTTAAATCGCATTCGAAATATGTCATGTCCTCTGCCGTCAATGGTTAGCTCATGGCTATATTTTCCCTGTGCATGTCACTCATTCATGAGGAGTGCTTCATTTCAATAAATACTTAAATACTCGAACAACACTTCTCCTGATTTGATTTGATGTATTCTCATAAAACCTGATTTTCAATTTGACAGTCTCTAAAGCAGACTGATATCAAACAAAAGCTTTGCATATTGTGACTGCTTAAGACCGAGATATAATAAAGAGGACCTCCAATGGTAATATCCTAACAATGGAGAAAAATAGATCCGAGTCTGGCAGCTTTAATACATTACAGAAAAAACTCGGATGCCCTTAGGTTATAGCCATAGAAACGTGCTACATATCCTTTGATATCCACCTCTTGTTGTGCTGGCGTGCAAGAGTCAACAGAATGGTCCCATTCTATGGCTAGCTGTTGGCTAATCATACATAAGCGTCATATGATGCAGGAAAGAATGCTCACGTATTAGGATGGGACACACTTTGGAAAGTACTCAAACATGGGCACTTCTAAGTAGTGGAGTCATGGAGATCCACTTTATGATGTTCGCACAGAATTCATCCGCTGGCGGCGGGCATTTATCAGGGAGTCGTGCCTGGGAGAAAGGTATCATCCAAGCTCGCATCCATTTGGTCCCTGCCTTTATGAATAGCCTCCCATGTGAGAGTCTGACATTCTCTCAGAATCGTTGTGATGAGGGCTTTGATTACTCAGCCGTTGGGCAGGTCATTCTTTTTTCTGTGATGTAAAAAAACAATCGCCAAAGTCAACGGACTTCTAAAAGCAGAAAACCCTCTGACCATGTTCGAGCATTAGGACATGATAGTGTTATTAAGAGATATTACCATCCTGTTCACAGTGCGTGGTTAAGTCTGTATATTTTCCTTGTCATTCACTGTTATTTATCAAAAGCCTCATCATTACCTCTTATCACGCATATCCTTGCAAGACCTTGCAAATCGAGGCTTTAAGCCTACGGGAAGAGATCTCTGTGCTGCATGAACATCAATCAGAAGAGCAACCATGAAAATCTCTGAACCAGCTCATAGAGAGAGGGAGAGAGAACTTGCCCACTATTTAAGATGGGGACGCAACATAATGGATCTATTGTTGTAATTGCACCCTTCTTCATCTGCGAAGAGTGAACTTTATTTAACGATTCGAATTCTCGATATGATTACAAGGCTTGCATAAGGAATTCGATTGAAAAAAACTACCGAGTTTCCTGTGCGTGATTGCAGCAACGCAATTTGTGAGAACAGTTTAGATAGATTATCCCATGAAATCAGGCTTGAGACATGGTAGAGAGCGTCCCATATTTCTGGGTCATGGAAAATGTCTGGTGGTGGTGGGGTAATAACAAGGACTATTTCCAACCCACTCACAATGGACCGGTCCGGCTGTAAGATTAGGATGTTGCTGTTGGGACACTCGGATAATGGCCGTTGGAAAGTAATTCCAATGTTTCTTGTTCCAGAACCCGTCGTGCCGCGATGAAACGATGCCAAGGCAGAGATAACTTTAATATTTTATTGTCCGTGGCCAGTGGGAAACCAGACATTCGGGGAAAAGCTTGCAGCATAATCTTTTGACGCTGTCGCATCAGCAGATTTATAATGCAAGGAATGAATTAAACAGAGGCATTATTGATGTTCAGCCTGGGAATTCCACTCATCAAATTCTGATAATGTATGATGCACGTATGATCCTTAAATTGAATGAAATCGATATTGTGTCTATTGGTTCTCGTGTGTACATAATTGGGGTGCGGGGTGGGGACGTAGTCGCCACTTAAAATGATTTTGTAATATTGTCAAATTTCTTAGTTACACATCCTACGATTAATTTACATATAAGAATCAATAATGATAAGAAGAATAGAATGCACGCAATGGGGCATAGATGCTGTCAAAGTCCATAGTTAATAATACTATATCTGTGAGTACAAAGTGTTCATAATAGATTAGAATAGAGTAATCTTGTATTCATCAAGGAGTAACAAATCTGACGAACAGGTCGACAGGCCTCTGAGTACCTAACAGGATTTATACTCAGGTCTTTCGGCCGTTCCCTGGATATACTTCTACACAGTTAGGTTTTGTAATGTAATATAAAATATAAAAATATAAAATACAAGGTGTAAGAATATAAAATAGAGAATAAATGAGATACACCATCTTAGCATGGAACAGTCGATATAGATCATTACAATGGTGATCTAGAGGCAATCCAGTACAGGATAATTTCGAGTTTTTCTTATTTTGTAAGTTTGTGCATGCAAGTTAATGCTTACGATGACTTTACAAAATCTTATGAATTTTCTGCATAATATTATGCACCGGCCCCATTTTTACGTGTCTCAGGGGATGTGGTACAAGGATATGGAACTATTGTCTTGCATAGGAATATACATGCATGGTAAAAGCCTTAAAAAGGTCGGCCGACTCAGCATACCTTCAACTCTAATATTTTGATCCAATGACAATAACTGTCTTACTCTAATTCCATTTGGTCACAGCCTTAAACAGTCCAGTGGCTATAGCAACTATAGCCAGAGACTAAACAGATTAATAACCTCCATTTTGGACGGCTGGTGCACTATTGGTGCATAATGTCTTGGCTTCGCTGATAGATTATGTACACTATACACAAACAGTGCACCAGCAGCCCCTCAATTTCGGCCATTAATCCTTTAGTATTATAAAATAGCACACATGTCTATACTACTGGTATGTGTATGGTGACAGACGTCATATATAATTATGTCAATGTTAGTGGTCTGTTTCATTTTCACTCCACCCAGTCTCCCCGTGGTGTAATCATTTATGATAATCTATGCATGTGAGGGCTTTTGTATTAAGAGATAAAAAGGAGGCCCGCAGAGAGGCATTGAGATCATCCGAGGGAAGATGAATCAAGCAATGATGGAATGCATGGCCCGGACAAGCTATCTTTTTGATGTCTTTATAATTAATGGATGCTAATGGCATGGCCAATTTCAGCTCATCGTGGTGGACATGATCAATTAGGGTATAATTATTTCCCACGGCCCGTCGTTTGTGGCAGGAGCTTTTTCCTTGAAATTACTACTCAGACTCAATATTTTATGACTTTTCGCCCACCTAAAATATTATGTATTTCGGTAAGAACATTTTTAATGCTCCGATCATGCATAAAAACTAATCATATCATAAAACATCATATCATCAAGTAATGGACGGGCTGAATAATTGTGGGCTAATTGTGGGCTCAATAAAATGTATTTTTTTTTAAAAAAATAAGTCTATTTCTTAAAGAATTAATCTATGTGTCACTCCCATACGTTCTGAACAGGACCCGAAATGAAAAAAGGAAACCACAGTGTATCTCTAATAAACAAATACTCAGTTGCATGGAATTTTAACCTTATGCGACTACTATTATAAATGAAGGCTCAGAGTCTCTCAGATCAAATATCATCAAATAAGATAAGGTGTGTCAGTGATTGGAGTCTATTGCGCTAATAGTTTCCCTGCCCTGGAGTAGGCGTCATAATGGGATTCTAATGCATTTTGCGATCACGAGCCAGAGGCTTTCCCTCAGTTTGGAGGGTCTCTGCCACCTCTGAGCTTTGTGCTTCAACAAGGCATTTTCAGTGGATTCCCTGGATTAAAAATCACAGAAAACCAGGTTCTAAGTTTAAGGGTGTGGACTATTATGTTAATGGAACGCACATTGGTACACATACATCTAATACAATGTAATTAGCTCAGCTCTTACATTTAAAATGGCATTAAGAATTCGTATACGCCTTTGCCTCTTGTTTATATAAGTTTGATGAGAGTAAAAGTATATGTTTTCACATGGTTGTATTAAAAATGTCCAACTCTAATTACTTTTAATGTGTAATTTGTTTCTAGGTATTTTATTATTTTTGTTCTAGAACTCCTATGGGGACCAGACTTATATATAAGTAGGGTAAAAAGAAGAGTTTCCATTAAAGCCTCCCGCCACCTGATGCAACTTGCTCAAAACAAAAACAGATATTTGGACGGCAGATAATCATCAGTATATAACCATAATCAGATTTTAAACACATAATGTCAATATGCAGGACATGCCTAGATACCTCATCTAGTATCAGGATTGTCACCTAACACAGTTCTATCCATTACACATTATATCATCGTTGGCATCAACACTGAAAAAGGTACTTTTTTAAAATCATACTTTTGAAGGAAGATCAAATTCCTTTTAACTCTACATAAGCATGACTTCAAAATCCTAGATTTCTTCCAGTTTGGTACAAGCAACTTTAATTTAATTGTCTACCCCCTCTTCAGTTATATTCATTAATTGTTAGTGTAAATCCTGATATTATAATTATGTGTTGGTATAAGTAGGATAATTTGGTCTCTCTCCTGTGCACAAGTATAGCAATATTCCTGCCTTATATTTTTTTTAAAAAATCATATCAGCCCAATAGACATAGTAATATTTAAAATACAATGTTATATGGAGATTTGAGATGTCAAGCATTTTCTTCTTATTCAGGATTTCTAATACTCTGTTCTGAACATTCTTAATCTTCAAATAAAATGTTGACGACACCCAAGCTGATAAACATAGAACTGCGTTTTCAACACTGGATGAGACGAAGTCTTATAACCAAAAGACACCTTGCTTTAATCAGTCTTTCAGGTATCACTTGCAATCGTACAGTTTAGACCTATTTGCTTTCGCACATTCAATTAAGTTACTGTCAAGCCAGAGTTCTAAATATTTAAATTCTACTACATACATGGTGTGAATAGATGCCCGTTATGCCCGCTTGCAGGGTCTAATCCTCGGTTATCTTCAGGTATTGTCTATGTATCTATGTACTTGAAAAGATAAATTTATCCCAATACAGCTTAGGACCAAATGTTATCAAAGGGTTATAAAAGAAGTACAAAATTTAGAGGCAATTGCAGGATATCCATTTAAGAACCGGGGCAGGAACACGGGAGAGCGACATAGGGATGATTGATGGATGAGGAAAGAAATGGAAGGCCAACTGCTTCAAGATAGGAAAAGGGTCCGTTCAAACATACGTCATTTATCCTGCAAACTAACTATAAGAAAGATGGAATATAGGCTTCCTAGATCTATATGTCAGTGTCCCCCTATACATTTGCGGACCTATCATCTGATATGAGGTCTCTGTACCAACAAAAATCTATTTATTTTTTTCGTCGAACACTGCAATCCTAAATGGCCTGACTGGGAAAAGAGTTGGATTTAGTATTTTAGCCCAACCCATGAGGGCTAAGACTGATTTATAATATGGCCAAATCATTACTCACGTTAGCGCTATTTCTTCCCCTTGGTGATGTTAACAGTTGTTCACCTTCGTACACTGGGGGAAAGAAGTAATTTTCAAATGGCTTTTCCAATCTCATCCCATGGCAAACTAATTTCTTGGGAAGAATATTGGCCTATAAACAAAGTATGTCATGCAAGAACTCATATTTTTACTCCACCTAAGCGGTTGTCGTAATCATTTCCTCACCTAATGCGGAAATTGTTAAACTCTGGTAAGGGATTAGGTCACCGACATGTTTTTTTTAATTTTCTTATAAATTATTACGAATGATATGCACAAACTCCCATATCCTATATCCATTTCCTCTTGGATATTTAATCAGGGGGATCAATCCATATTCAACGAATTTAATTGCCGTGCATCTGGTGTACCACTCTCTATCTTACGTATTATATCCTAGAAACTTTAATTCAACCAAGTATAATTCTACCTTTAGACACTAGAATGTTGATTCCTACTTGTAATTAACCTAGTTATAACTTTATTATTATAGTTATAAAGACATATTTTTGACATGGGTAATCGAAATGACGTAAAACTGTCACAATCGTTTGCAGTGTGACGTGTTTTCGTGCAGTGTGGGCAATGATAAAATATACCCACGAGTCTATGGCCTTTACTCCTAAACGCTCGTAATAGTGATAAGTTATTTCTAGACCTTGGTAACTAGAAGGTATCAAAACGTTAACCTTCTACAATATTACCGGTACCTTATTTTTCCACACTGTCTATATGTGGTTCGACATTAATGGCTACCTTCTATACTATACATCCCCTGGTAGTGTACTACCCGCTAATGGTTTAGATAGCGGTACGGTGTACCCCTATAGTAATCACCTGCTTTTAGTAGAACCTTGGTTCTATTTACTAACTTGAAAAAGAAATACGTCACCGCCTAAAATAGTCTATGCGTAGAATGGTTCACTGCAATATTGAAGAGTAAATCTTCTCTTGAACTCAACCGCATTTCGAAGTGGGATTTAAAGTCGTATTGGCTGTGGTTCGTTGACCTTTTTTCGCATCGATTCTGTACTCGCTACTTTTTCTGGCACATTAGCATTTGTTATAATGGTAATTATTCATTAGCATCATTACCTCACTAAAACCAATGGCATCTAGATCACAGTGTATACAGTTGCGTGTTCTAAGTATACTGCCTTCAATACTACAACATGGAGTTTGTTATCTGTAATTCATATCATGTTTATGTTATGTATCTCTTGTTTTATCAGACGGAGCAGTATAGTCTCAATGATCGACATTAGTACACATGTGTCTTATATAAATTAAATATTAACATTTATAATTTTGTGTTCAAGTCAATTTTATGCCTAATCAGATGCACCACGATTGGCTTCAATATCTCATCATGCAGAACATATAGTTATTTACTGATAAACACTCTTGTTAAATCCTACAACAATAACTGGTCGCTTTGCATAGTGTCTTTCCAGAATACAATTTCACAATTATACGCAAATGCTGTCCAGAGGGCGGCTATGCAAGTCTTCTATTGTATTATTACCTCCCCCCCCCACCCCCCAAGCAGTATAATGTCCGAAGTATTTCAGCGTCCATGCCACGCCACAGGTGATGTGAACATTGAATATACTTTTATACAGTTCAGGACGTTGGCTTTTACATCGAAAAGCAATTTCCCTCCCATTGCAGGATCTCAGGCCAAGGGAATGTTAAAGCATGCAGGAGGCGGGAGGTCCTCTATAGTCTGAGCAACGTTATAGGAAGATGGGTGGGTAGGTAAATACGGATTCCAGGCTTATAAACTTCCAGGTTTTCTTGCTCGGTTAAAAGCAGATGGATGCTGCACCGAGGTCCCCCCACCTGCGGGTGCCATAGTAACGGCGCCAGAGACAGCGGTTAAATGGGAATAATACGACTACACTCGGTATTCATGGCGTATGGGCAGGACTAAAGCGGAGAGTGTAGAATCTCTTCCTTTCTATTCGGTCATCGAATAAAAAAGAAATCCTATACTTTCCTCAGGTAAGGTGGGTGTAAATTTTGGCTTGGATGTGTTGAAATGCTTTCTTCTTTAGAGGAAATATGAATCACTGGTTTGCATATTTGATTACAATTTATTTTGTCTGATTCTTTGTAAAAAAGAAAAAAGAACCATCCCCATCTTATTACCGCGAAACCTAAAATATGCGCATTAGTTCGGATGGGTATTTGTCATATTTTTCTCCCTTCATGTCATTTGAAGAAGGACATGTTATTTCATTGACTTGAACCATCTTTTTTGGCTTTTGATTACAATTCTTGTCATGTGTCTTAAAAACGGTATGAAATATTAGCTTCGCTATACGAACTTCATCCATGTATACTGGTCAGGCGTCAGGCGTCTTGTATTATTGGCGACTTTTGTATGGTGTAGGACGATGTTATGGGTAGGAGGAGGCCACACAAGCAGATAGAATGTCACCAAATTGAATCATCAGGTTTCATGTTAACGGTCAGATGCCACTGATTTCTTTGCCCACCATCTACATATAAGGTGGCTGAGATGGACCTCCAGGAACAGAAACTGTCTTTCTATATCACTGAACCATGCTATAATATATTCTCCTCACACTTGACTAACAGGTATACACTTGATGGGTATAGCATATGAATTGGCACATGTCAGTTGGACAGGTGACTGAGTGTTACACATTGACATCAGGGGCTTACATTAGGTGGTCATCATCTTTTTGTTCTCATTTTGGACATTTCATCATTTATACAAGCATTTTCTAAAGTCTAACCTACACGTATTCAGATATAGATATCTATCAATTGTGAAATTCCGAGGCAATAAACAGGAAAAGTGCTACTGCGGCAACGTAAGAGCAGGTAAGGTTGAACAGTAACGTAGCTGACTCAGCACCGAAGAGAAATGGTTGGGGACTCCCCCCGTGATCCAAGCTCGTTGCGCTTGCATTCCAGATGAGAATCCCATCTTTCGAGTGAGTACTTATTATCCGTTACTCGGTTAAACGCATTCTAGTCTTCCATTCCGGGTTATGTCACTAAACATTGGGCTATTTCCTACCTCATATATCAATATGTAGACAGATTTCCATCATGAGTAATAAAGGCAATGGTCGTGGAGCGTTGTAGGTAGTGCCATCACACATCTATAGAAGGAAATAGATTTCCCTATGCAATTTGGCCAATCTTGTCTGCTATTCTTGATACGAATGCTCAGGTGACCATGCTGGATAGCAAGCTATATTCCCTGCTCCTATCAGTGAGAGGCCTATATCTCTTCGCTTTCCCAGCGCCGGTGCCCTGACGAGCTGGTGTTTTCATGCGGATACGGCCCACTCACTCGCCTATCCACATAGGAACAAGAGAGTGCCAATGATACAGTGAAACGACAATGTGATGGATAATAATTATTATTAAATACTGCTGATGCAGCTCTATCCATTGGACGGATAGCGAAGCAAGCAGTGAAGAGATACTTTCCCTTGGAGATCTGATTATGATATGGTCAGGATGTAATGGCAAGGTAAATTGATTGGGAATGAATCAAAGGTAAAACGGTATTTTATATTGGACCGTGTTTTATATAAAAGAAGCACTTTCAGTCACAACTTTGAATCATGAATTGTATCATACACTGATGTAATTTACATAATGTATAAGGATACATATATATATGGGCACAAATGGATAGTGACTGAGTGGCTGCCAGTAGGAAATGACCTGAGGGTATCAAGGCAATAGTATCAAGGCAGAGCAAAAAGGAAATTAGGATTGCAAGATGGCATAAGATCATTCAAACAGGGGAGGGCTTATGGAGATGTATACTCGCCACCCCATAGTCTATATATATATATTTAGGTAAAGAGCATCGAGCTGGTATAAGTGGCCGTTGGCTCTCCATTCATCAACACCTCTATCTGTTTACTACTAAATAAAAACTGGAACGGTGTCGTCAAAACTCGCTAGAGGTGCCGCGTCAGCAAGTATGTTTTTACCACACTCTGTTCACCCCCATGCTGCTTCTCACCACAGACCCTCTTTTATATAACACCTCCATATCCATAATCAATGCCACCGGCTCAGGGTGCCAGCCTGATTTATCACCAAGAGGTCTTGAAAACATCGACAGGGTATCTTATCTTACCTTGGAGATAACACTGAAAGTACCTATTGAGTTCCCCTGGCTGGATACAGTTGCCCGTTTTCTCCGTATGAGGTGACATGGCGAACGCATCGCCTCATATCGCTGCCCATTCGTATCTATGTCCTGTGAGGAGGTTTACATCGCTGCGTCGTGTCTATGTTGAGACTCGAGTAGGGCTTACATTTCCAACATAATTTGTTCACAATTACTCTACTCTCCTGCTGCCCTCGGTACCTTCAACCTGGCTGTTATCTTGCCGTCATCGGCTTCACTCCTGCATGGCAGGCTTACATTGTAAATTATTTATTCATTTGTTCATATACGGGCGCAACACGTGCTACACACTATTCCCACCAATGCCCATTATGATGTTGTATTTGTGAACATCTTCTAGCCGTTTCTAGGATATATGCTTACATAAAAAATGTCAATTAACCATGACTGTAATACATAATCACCCCATTAATAAATTGTATCAATACTGATTACACCAGTTGTAACGCACTTCCCTGGGATATTCTAAACCCAGCACAAATTTATAAAATCATTAATAAAATATGAGACTTTTTATTATGGATTTCTATTAAGTCTCGGTGGTGACTGCCTGGCTGTCACCAATGTATTACTCAAGCGTCTGAGACATATATATAGGTATGCTTTACTTGGGAGGAGATGAGAATTTTCCACCTACAGTGTCACATGCATGTGCAATAATCGCCTGGAAAGGTTGGCAGAACTCCTTCATATAAATCAAGGTAGCCGTTCAGGTATTTCCCCTGCTATAAGTGAACAACGCATGGGAATCCATAGGAGAGAAGGTCCCATCACTCAAAGATACGATATAGCATGCAATATCGTAGCGGCCCGCCGCCACTGTCTTAGTGGATAGATGGTAAGGTGGCAGGTGTGATGAAAAAATGACCCGACCGTGAACCCAGCTTCTTTTTCTGAGATATGTGTGGGCGAGTAGGCGATGAATATTAAACCATATCTCCTGCCAAGTAAGTTTACAGCAATTAGGAAACACTTTCTGCTATTAGCAATTTATCACCACAAGCGTTGATATCTGTGGGAAAGATGGTCGCTCCAGCCTTCAACGGGAATTTTGGAATGAACGTGAATAATGTGATTCAGAACTTCAGATTATGAAACAAAACATGTTATAAAAATCATTATTATACGCGCATGCTATATGAGAAGTGCTATAAGTGGGGTGCTATAAAAATAGTCATATAGGACGCGTCCTATATGAATGTAGTTGTCTAAAAATAGCTCTGTTTATATGCTTCGCGGAGCTTTGGCTCACCGCGAAGGATGTAAACAAATCCCCGCGATCGGTAATCCACCCGTGATTCTGGTACTATGATTAGAGAAATACATAATAAAAATCCCATCATTAAATAGAGCATTAAATTTTCTATTGAATGGTATAAGATTTATTAATGTAGCTCAAGAAATGGCTGAGATATGTCAACAATATGTCAACAATATAACTTGGCTAATAACGGGGCTGTCAGCGGGGCTGTCAGTGGGGCTGTCAGCAGGGCAGCGGGGCTCTCTGTCTGAGACTTCTTTAATATTTTTTCAGTGATATCTGATAATATATGATCAAATTTTATGCACATATAATAAATATAGAATGGAACTCGCCGGCAATAATCGAAAATTTATAGGACTTGATTCGTCCACATAAGCACTCTGCCTACGGCATCGTGCTAAAGGCGGGCCCACACATGGCTGATTTTAAGCCGATTTGACTCCCGATTTGGGTCTCCCGATGAATCCTAGGATTTCATTTCAAATCGGGAGACTAATCGGCTCATTTTTGTCTCCCGATTGAGTTTTTGGCTCCCGATTTCAGTATATTTTGAAAAATCCAGGCCGATTAGAGATTCTGGCCGATTCTGATTTTTCATATTTGAAATCGGGGCTGGTTATTTGAAATCGGGGCAGGTTTTTTTGGTAATTGTGTATGTGTGGGTCTAGCCCAGATGCCTTAGGGGATCCCCCGATGAATCGGGAGGGCACTGGGATGGATCGGGAGTGCCCTCCCGATGATCCATATAATGGATCATCGGGGCAACGCTCCCGATTTGTGTTAGGATTTTAACAAAATTAGTAATTCTGAGAGGCAGGCAACTTTGAAAGACTATAACTTCACTAATTTTTGGAGTATCAAAAACCATGTTTTCACTTTTATAATCCTCACTTCTCCCTCTGTACATGCTGCTAGTGTTTTTCAGTTTATTTTACAATTATTTTTTTCACAAAATGTGATGTGTCACAAGTCACCAAAGATGGATTTTGAGATAGCACCATATTCGAAAAGCAGTTCCTAATGATAGTAAACTTTAATTTGTTTTAAAATGATTTTTTCTACATGTGATGTGCCACACGAAAATGAGTCACAAATCGAGAATCGGCCCCCAAATCGGCCCAGAATAGTGTATGTGTGGGCCAAAACAGGAATCGGGGGTCAAATTGGGCATGTTTGGGTCTGAAAAAACGTCTCGATTTCACATTTTTAATCATCGGGAGTGCTGAAATCGGCTCTGTTTTGAAATTGGCCCATGTCAATTCATGTGTGGGCCCGCCTTTATGTGGACGAATCTCGTCCTATAAATTTTCGATTATTGCCGGCTCGTCCCATTCTCTCTATTTGTCGCTCTCGCAAAGATGCTATTTTCTCAGGATAATGCAAACTCTAATAGGGACCTCTTATAGGGATGATTGCTGGATAGCCAAAGATGTATAGTGTGTGTCATTGCATTCTGGACCAACCGGCGAAATGGCACTGCATAACATGCATGCACTGCATAACCAATTGAAGCAAGAACATTCGCCATCACTCCTTCGGAGATGCCAAATACACTATACAACTTCCTCCATGATCGGGAAACCCCCTCTATTTCTCATTGTCCAACACCCAAAAGTTACATGAGTGCCTAAGTTAGAGCCTTAGGGAGAGATTGAACCAAGATTTTGTAGCTCTTACTGGTATAATTACTGCATAACAGACCTCTCGCGTTCACGCTTTATCTGCATGAAGAACTTGGAAGCCATAACCATGCTTGTAGGCTCGTTTCACACCCTCCCACGAGGTAGCGCCACCAGCAGGCCACTAAAACAAAGGATGTGGTCAGTAGGCTCATACGTTTCCCTCCCTGCCCCACAGTAGCGCTCGCGGTGACGGCGCTACAGTGGGGAGCAGGTATTCACGCGTTGACTTAAGAGTCAAATGAAACGATTTTGGAGGTTGGAGGTTGGTGGGCGGGATGGTGGGCAATGTCAACGTACAAAAACATTCCATACTTATGAAAGTAAATAGCCCAAGACATCCCTTCATTCCCATCAAATTGTGACGATAGTTCTAATCTGGTGCCACACACCCCCCTGGACTTGACTTACAGTGGCCTTTTTAACGGTTGTATTTATGGAAAAGATCGGTTGACGTAAACCACATACGCCCGAGGAAAGTAAATTTATATATTCCGTAAGCGTATCTTTTAAACAAGATATTTATCAATGAAATAACTTATATAGTTTGAAAAAAAGATTTTCAAAAATTATAGAGTTCGCCTGGATGTGCCATGGTGCGGATTGTTGCATGTAAGTGTTGAGGACCGTGTATCTGATGTATGTTATAGTGATATCCTAACGAAGGTAATCTGCTGCAAGGTTCCTACCTGCAGTAACATTTCATCAGTTGGCTATATTATGGATAATTCATCACAAAACATATTCTTGACGGTCTTAAAGTAAGTTAGGCTTGTTAATATGCATAGCTAATGATGTACAGTAGTGTCAGGAGATGAGGGACGTTAACTAGAAAGGAGACGTTGGTGAAATAGCAGTGATGGTCCATCATGATAGATAAAAGCCTGATCACTTGTCAGTTCTAACACTATTAATATAGCCCATGCCTCATCATACATGTTGTAGATGGAGAGAATCTCCAACAACCTCCCTCAAAGGAAGTAAATACCAACATATACCTGATATGCAATATATGAATCATATTAACGTATATTTTTTTCCCATTGGTTTCCATTAAGTGACGTACCAAACCTATATATATGGGTCAAATTTTCAGAAAATGTACAATTCAACTTCGCCAATCTTCTCAAATAACCCAAATTTCATACAAAAATAAAGTTCAAAATACAGTTCAACCTAACCAAACAGATTGATAGAACCAATGCAATGCAGAATATATACTCAAATTTACCTAGTATTGACCAAATTTCAGCCTAATTTAGCCCAATTTCCTACATCTGTACATTTTCTGAAAATCTGACCCATATTTCAATTTTTCCTATGCTTATCTTAAGTGATACTACTTTTAATTTAACAATTGTGACACTTCTCACATCTATTATGTACCAATGCTTGGATCAATTGGATATACGTGAGATTGTCCACATATAAGAGCCAGATTTACAACAAAAAAAATGCACAATTGGCAGATCAACACATTTAGTAAATTCTTCTAAATTAGACTGAAAATCGTAAGCACTAGGTATATTTGACTATATTTAGTATTGCCTTGATTCAAGCAGTCTGTTTGGTGATGTTGAACTATATTTTGAACCTGATTTCTGTCTTAAATTTGTGTTATTTGAGAGGATTAGTGAAGGTGAATTGTACATTTTCTGGCGATTTCACCCATAAACAGTAAAACATTATAAGATGACCGATATTATGATTACTTAAAACTGCACTTTCAGCTAGTGTCGGTCAAAAGCTAGAGAATGTTTCTACTTTTTGTTCCATTCTTTGGAGTTTTTCTTTCGGCCTATATAATGCCCGTATAATTCACTTCGAATTCTTGTATAAATATAGAATAACCGCAGAATATTGATGAATCAAACCCTATAAGTCATAATATGAGTTAATTTGTTAACAGTTGTTTTGCCATAATAGCTGAGAATGCAGCTTTAAAGTATATTGCTTCAGCTACATTGGACTTTGGGACATTTAAAGTGCGACTTGTTGCCTTTCAAATGCTTCTTTTAGAATCCGTTTCCAGTGAGGAGTGATCGAGGCCTTACAAAGGATACATTTACGAACGTTCAGTATCTATTATTGATCCCTTACACTGAACTAGCAAGCATTAAATTTCCTGAACGCCATGTTCCTTGACGAAAGTTATGTGAATTGTGAGCTTTTGTGCTGTAAAGGTCTAGTGAGAGACTTAGTAGATGATTTGAAGGCCTAATGTGAGTAGTTCATGGAAATGGGTCAAGAACGCAGTCCCAATACTCCCTAGATTGTCATCCATCTACAGCAGCCATGAACGTTCAATATCGGAATATGCCCTTCAGGTTAGCGGGCGTCCATAAATCAGCCAATGTGTATATAAGGTGCATTACCTATAGCCACTGGTAAATATGTAGCTTTTGAGGATGGTCGTTATTCAACCCATTTTACAGAGTCTTTCCTCGTTTGGGGCCTATTAGTCCCGCGATAATGGCATACACAGGTGAATAGTGGGAGGGACTGCCAATTATATACAGCTGGTCTCGAACTTTAGGCCATAAGTTAATGTAGTCTATGATATACTGAATTAGAGGTATAGGGTATTTTAATGCTGCAATTTTATCATCTGGGTGAGTATTTATGATGAACATAAATAATACCTCAACCATGTAGTCGAAGTCAGTAACCGCCCCAGAATATGTGCATTGAAATGGGATCTGGATGAAGGTTTTTCCTTTTTCCATTATATATATGGCTCTTATGCACAAGACATGCCATATATCATAAGTGTTTTGTGTATCAAAATCATAAATACTATTCTATTTATGCACACCCGATGCCTTCAACAGGAGCTTATTTCTTGTGATTAAACCACAATCGCCGGATTATGGTAGCTATAGCTGATGGCCAATCATTTCCAGCATACATCTTTTCTTTTGTTCCATCAACACATCCCAGCGGGAAGCTGAGCTATTTATTAAGGGGTCGCACTGATCATGTTCTTTTGGACAATAATGTATTACCTCGCCCGATGCCCCTGAGAGAGACTGGGCGAAGATATGTATAGGATGAGGATGTAATTCAGTGGAGATAATGTCGGTGAGAGGACGAGTGCCCTTGTTTGTATTCCACGTCTACTCCACGTATCCAATTTTCCTAATATGTAATGACAAATCCTGCGGGCGTACAAAAGCATTGCAAAGGCGTTCTTTGCCCTTGCTCTGGCTTTCCAATTCCTTCCTTCCTTTCACCCCTGTGCATAGCTCTTCTCCTTCGCTTCCCTTCATTTAACGATCAAATCTTGTTTAGTTCTCTATGCTTGAACTCGGAAAACCAATCAGTATCACCGGGCCGGCTATAAACGGTGGCCCCATCCTGAACTTGGACTGGCCGTGGGGTGTTGCCAAGAGGGTTGAGATGAGGCATGGGTAACTCTACTAATTTGTGCCCTGATCCATGATTGGATGATGACCACAAACTTATTTATGGAGGGGACGCCGGCCTGTCGGCCAGATGAATGTTCTGCCAAGATGAAGGCATTGAAACCTTGGAGCATGGCGTACCACCGAGACATCTGCCTACAGACATAAATCCTCCGGTTCAGGCTCAATGCCACTGGGAAAGCTGGACCATTCTTTATAAGGACTTCACCAAAGACCACTTCTCAGGAGCTTGTATTTTGTCCAGTGGCTTACCATCGCCGAATACTTAAGGCACCTTTGAGGAGAGTCATAGCAAAATGTTGCTTTACTTTTTCCAGCTGCACGAATGAATACACACTGGACTGTCAGTGTCAGGATATTTTATACGATTCCTTGATAAAGGGCAAATGTCACCCGAAACGTCGGGTCCCTAATAAACAAACCTACAACTATCCGCCCCTGTCCTAATTTTGTTTTGGGTTAAACTTATATATCTCGAGATTTTATACTATTGTACACATACTCAGTAAGTGTAATAAAAAAGTAATGCCCTCAGTGCGCAAACAAGGAAGTGAGATAAACGAAATCTCAATCAATGTCACCGCGGCATATGGACAGAAAAGCAGTCATTGTTTTGTAATGTTAGGCCACCTTATTTATATTACCCATCTAAATATAGCTCACGTGAAGCAATATAGTCGTGTTATTAGCATGGTTTGCATTACAAATATATCTAGAGACAATGTTAGAGGTACAGCATATTCATATGAGTGAAAGACACAAGTAGGAGTATGTACGCATCTGTATGCATATATGTATGTAGTCTTTATTATATAAAATATTGAAGTTCATGTGTTTACCCACATACAAAAACCTACAAATTCATATCAGAGACAATTTAGAGATGAACTATATAGTCTTTGGATTCAGGAGAAACCCAAATATCAGCAATACGGTATGTTAGTTTCATCTAAACTCAATTGAGGGATATGCAATGTACAATACATTTGCTTTATAGCGTCTCCTATTCCTACTGCATGAAACAATGCTGAACTGCAAGCTGATTGTGCAGTATATTTAGTTTTGTCGGGAACTCATTTTCAAGAGTACGGTCAGCCTGTACGGCCGACCTTAGACCGAAAAACCTCTCAAAATCTGTTCTTCGACAAAATAAAAAAGATTGATATTTCAACATCTCCAACTAAATAATGGGTTAGAACCTGTTGCCAGTGCAAACCTATACTAAACATGGACACAACCTACGCGCATCCTGCTTGTACAAACGATAAGTTAATTATAGCATACGTTAATACATACCATTATTGTAGTAAGCCGTCTTTCGCAAATGATAGTGTTACCCTGTTTGGTATACACGCATGTGAGACTAGAATACTACAAAATATCCTCATCGGTCGCTGACCTGGCAGATATATTATAGAGGTGATTGAAAGAATTGCTTCCCGTCAGTCATCCATTTTGCACAGAGTTCAGTATCAGCCAACTCGACCGTCTCTTGATATTATATACTACAATACCATTGTACCCCACCTTATATGCGCCTTTATCAATCACTTCCAATGGATATATTGATATGTCAATATATCCATTGAAAGTGATTGATAGATATATATATCATATTACCAGATGATTTGCCTCTTAAAGGCATCCTCCTCAGACCATGAAATATTGAATATCTATAAACCTATTAACTTTGTCCCATGACATCAAAGAGAACGTGTGACCATTGGGATGTAGTTCACTAGCTGATTAGATTTTGTTTGTTGAATAATGTATTTGAAATACACCTTAGTACAAAGTACAATGTAGAAACTCGTTAATGCGCCTGAATTTGATAATGAAAGACATACTGTTTATTTTGAGGAACTAACACAAGAAGTATCAGAATTTGCTTCCTAAATTCATCAGGACCAAGGCCATCGGTTACCTTAAACGAGAGTTAACGTGCCCGTTAACCAGTCTTTACTGTCCCAACAGTTTACTACTGCAATTGTAAAACAGAGCTGTAGATCATTGTTTTGTGGCAATTGCACGAATCCGAGTTAAGGTGTATTCCAATTTGAGGACGATCCCTCCTCCAGTGGTAGCCACTATATTTCATTAAGAGAAAGGCACCAACCCTCACGACATTCTATCATGTCATTTGCGGTTTTATCCAACTATGTTTTATTATTTTAAAATCTCATATCTTGGCTTGATTTATACATATAGATCACCCCACGACCAATTTTGGTGCAGAAAGCGGCGGAAGGTGTGTGTGTGGGGGGGGGGGGGGGGGGCTTCAGCCCATGGGAACCTCTCCTCCCACCCATCGCTGGAAATGGTCATAATAAGCATTTGTCTCGGTTTCAAGTGCACCCTCACTTTAAGTATGCATTTCTAGCACTGCGATGCCCCCGGGAATAGGACGGAAAAAACAACAGTTTATCTCCCCACTAGGCAGCAATCGAGAGAACATCGATGACAGTATCCTCCATCATACAGAGAATTGGTAAAGTTGTGACTTAATCCACACACAGTGGTGTAGAGCCTATGTAAATAGCGTTCAATGATATAGATTTCTGTATAAGAAGTTCCTAAAGCGAGATGTCGATAACCAGGGAACATCTTGTGAGCACGAGATAACAATCATGGCTCCTGATTTGAAGGGGCCGCTTCTTATAGAGTTTGGGAAACCGCTGGGAACTGCCCAGACCGATGTATTGCGAGACTGTACTGGTATGCATTTCAACAGAAGGGTTTTCTTTGATTGATTTCTACTCAGCTCGTTGTCATTTATAGTTCCAGAATCTTATAGATATCGAAATAATCATTCCAATATCAGTGATTAGAAGGGAGTAAAATAAATTTAGAATCCCATTGAGCACTAACTTGAACCGGGAAGGTAATAAGGGTAGTGCATAGGAATAAAATAAGGTAAAAAGGCACGTAAACCAAGCTTTATAGCAGGGGATATCTGATCTCTCAGCTATTTGTTGGACAATATTTTTTGGTGGTATGCGTGACACAGCTGTACGATTCTAAGGGCATAATTTAGTTCCTTTCATCCGTCTTATTTGACAAGTTACCTTAGGATTGGCAATTGATTCCTGTTTTAATTAGTACATAGACATATTTTAGGTTAGGGTATATAATTTCAGATTAAAAGGTACGTATGATTGTTTTTATATTAGCAGGCGATATGTGATCTCAGAAATATATTAGACAACATTTTGCGGTCGTTGGCGTGAGATAACTATATGATTCTTGGGGCATAATTTAGTTCCTTTCATCCGCCGTACTTGATCGATTAGTATAACTTCCAATTGATAAAACAAGTGATTCTTGTTTTACGTCAGGCTGAGAATGCCCTATTTAGGTTTCATTTGCCTTTAAAAACTCTCCAGTTGCCTCTGGGTCGACAAGAAACTCTGACTTGGATCTGGTGACATCCTTTCCCAATACATGTTGTCATAGCAACGGAGGTAGTACTTCCCGCCAATTGCCGTCAACACTGGCTTGTGAAATCGCATGTGGCGTGTGACAGTACCGTATCTCCTCACTTGGTGCACGGACATTGGTAGGGCCACTTTAAGACTCATCCTATCTCGAATCCACGCCAATGAATACCAGCACTGGCACTATATCGGTCTTGTATTGTTATGGAGAACGTCCCAATGGACAGGACATGCTTTGCTGGCCAGACAATGAGAAAACAGTAAGGTAATGGTGCATTTGTGCTGGTTTTATCTACTTCGTTCTCTCTGACAACGTTCGAAGGATCTTTCTGCTGATAATTCAATCGTTATAGGACAGTTTCTGTTCCATTAGGGCGATATATAGCTGTTGTTGTTTTAGATGGATCATGATTTAATCAATATAGATCAATCTATCTATATCCGCAAATATTTATCGCCAACGCATCGAGACTTGTATCTCCTATTTCTTAGCTTTTCTTACTTTCTCTCCTTCTCTCGTTGTCTGTCCTGTTCTCCCTCTCTCTCACTTCCACTCACCTCTTTACTTGAATATCAACAGGGCGTTCATATTATGAATTAAGAGACAGCTGAATCTTGCTGTATTTTAAAGTGCTCGCGTCCGATAATACTTTTAAATAAGCCTACTGGTTCGTTGATGTTGAGCTGAGTCTATAGGTGTAGAGGTGTGGAGCGAGCTCCTCCCAATATGAAACACTGGTTGGCCTGTGGTTAGAACCAGAATTAGTTCTTTACATTTGAAGATATGCCAGAGGAGAAGTTGAATAGTGCAATAGATATAGTACAACACCTGGCACATCGTATGGAGCCCTATCCCAATGCATGTGCTCCAATGTGTGAATGCCCTTTCAAAACCTAAGAGAATCTATAATACCATCTCTTGGTCTAATATCATAAGGGTTTGGCCTGTAATTGGAAGGAGAAGCAATCAGCAACATTCAGCAAAAAGGTAACTGGAGACCGGTGCCCTATATATAGCAAGATACGGAATACAGGTGAGTATTCACTTGATACATAAATCATATTAATTTGCAGCTCGGATACGGGAAGGAAATTATATTCTGCATAGGTCTCGCCCACATCAGTTTAATATCTGTAATAATTTGTATATATTGCAATCTCCCTATCATCTCGAGATCTCTTTGTGGCTTCCAGCCGGCTATCTACGCCAAACGCGAGTACGGCTTAGCTTTAAAGGCAGCATCTGTAATCGGTCACAATATCCTCTGATACCATTAACGCACCCTTCATCTCGGATGGCGTCTTGGTTCCCAATAATCTGGGATTTGTAAGGTATTATCTTAATCCATTTCATCGCCGTCTATGGAGCAGAAAATCATAGCAAACCTTGCCAGTGGTACCAAAAACGCCTACGTATCCGAAGGAAGATACAAGAGAAATATTACATTTGTTCCCAGAAAGCCCCGGGACTATTCCTAAAAAGGACAGTTATCATGGAATCAGGGGAAGCTATTAGAATCTTGCCAGCAAATAATACAATTAATCAACCTATGATGATGGAAATTAATACCACTTGGCTGTGAGTTTAGGGTTTCCCAGCTACATATGCGCATAGCTCATAGCATTGAAAAGGGCGATTATGGTAATACAGCCAATATGTCATTACAATGGACTCCAGATCGATATAGCAGTGCACGAGGGACCTCAGAAGAATTCCTTGCCTGTACTTGCAGATGGACGTCCCTGTTAAAAAACCTAAAGGAATTATCTTCTAGGACAAAGTACTCTCACGAAGTGAAAACACATCACAACACATACTTGTATGGACAGGGGCCTTTTATGCCCAACGCAAAAACGAAGCAAAAATGTTTCGTCTTCCCGCGGTAGGGGAGTATCACGAGTTCCCGGGAAGACATATCTTACATGGGAATTTGCACCGAGAGATGTGCCTTTTTAGAGCTTCTAAAGGTATAATGATTTTATTAGTCTTTTTTCCGAACGGGTGCTCCCTTAAGATAAGAATGTATCCAATCTCTTGGCAGTGTCATTAGCTAATCTGCATCAATAATGAACGCGTCAGTATTTATAAAGTGATGGGAAGTGTGTTCTCAGAGGGCTAGGTGCCCACGGAAGATCGTTCACGTCGATGGCCCCAGTAATGTGAAATCGTTTTGACGTGTGGTACAAATAGAGTTCCTGGTGATGCATCGCGGATTCGACGGATCTCTTCATCCGCAGAAACTAATACGAGAGAGAATTAGCATACCAATTACCAAGAATGGCATAGGACTCAACAGGCAGGGGGAAATAGTCTGCAAACCTTGCGAGGGTATCTTGGAGGTTGAATAATTATTTGATCTTATTACTTAGTGCGGACAAGTCAGGGTACTTCCATATAGGTTATATTTGGTAGTTTTCACACATTAAAACTATCTCTGCAGAGATGTGTGAAAACATGCTCCGGTGTTACTCAAGTGTTCAATAATATGAAATAGCAGTATTATAGGGAAAAGCTCGCTGCAATGGTAAATCTCCATGGAGATGCTGTCTACTCCATCTAAGTATCTGAACCATATACTTTGCCACCTTTGTCTGGCCATTATGCATCAGATCGGAACCATTTTACTGAAACGTCTCCTTCACATACGTCATTTAAGCTTCACATTTGCTGAAATAAGTGAAAGCGTCTTCTTTGATTTAGTATGCAGACCATTTGTCCCATGAATATTGCATGCAGGCCCAAGTTTATATACGTTCTTATCTCTAGAATCGCCGCAACATGAAACTCCTATTCAAAACAAGAAAACAATTTGATTCCAAGGTCCCAGAGCTAAAGTTAAAGGGTAAGAAAATTTGCAGATGGTATGTATTAGCGATTTGACTAGAACAATACTGTATATTGATTGAGAAGCCTTTGGTCTTTTTACCTATTAGCCTTGGCAAGGTGGTAATTTTCTCGGCCTGCTCCTTCCCGCTGCTCAAACAGGGGGATCTCACACATAAACCAAAGCCCTTGTCATAAAGCATGGTAGCAATCTGTGCACTAGCTTGATGTGAAGAATCCTATCAGAAGAAGGCCACAATCCCTGAGGCTCCGACATCCTTGCCACATCAGAGGATCTAGCCTCGCTGAACCCACACTCTAAGCGCAACGTGAAGACCCCAAGGTCAAAAGACACTGAAGCGGAATGGCTCCTTGAGGAGCCTATAACATTAATACTTTATATGTTGATTCAATTACACCTACATGTGCCTTTCGAGTCCCTTTTGGGAAGATGTATACAGCCTTTGCTTTTGGATAGTGATTTCATTTAACAGTATAACGACCTTCATAAAAAACGGATATAGGTTCCTTGTATAGAAACCCTTCAAAACATACAGATTATCTTTTTATGTGGCAAGAATGAAATTATTATCTTTTTGTTATCAGAATGTATCATTCTGAAAAAGCGTAATCAGAGACGATTTCAAATAGATAGCGGCATTCTTCGCTCAAAGATATGAGGGAGCAATTTGTTTTATTGTGAGGCTATTCGAAAAACACTGTCAAATCTAATAATCAATTGTAATACCCCGTTACAAACACTGATAGCATTATCAACGAATTGTCCAGTATACACCTACTATGTGCTAGTACTATTGGTGTGAGTCTCAAAAGACCTCTTGCATGTGTACTTGGTATTCCGTGTGAATTCGAACTTTTTGTGAGTAGTATAAACATGCAGAACTAAAGCTAATTCCACATAGTTCTAATTTCAGAATATGAATCGGAGGTCATGCTCTCGTAAAATACATAACTGGTATTTTGGTATTTTGGTATTCTTTTCTTTGTTTATGTAAGTAATAACAACAATATTAACATTACCATTGATATACAAAAAACATTGTCAATATTCTGAACACAACGTATTCCTTTGCCTACGATATGCAGTGAAGGATTGTTATGTCTATGGGGAATCAATGACAGTTCCTCCTAATGGGAGGAGGAAAGATGAAGTAATGAAAACTGCAGAAAATCGCGACACAATGCATGTTAAGAGAAAAGAAAGAACTGGGGCAACTAAAGCAGTAAAACATTGGATGGGAAGCGAAGGAAGAAAAATAAGGAATGAATCTCTGATAATATTGATGGACTCGGATAATACTGGACGGGAGGATTCTTTAGACATCGATTTCAATCGAGAAAGGGAAATTCACACGCGATGCTGGTCCATACAGGCAGTCCATTGGCTTGAAAACTGTCCCGGAATGGTAAGCTCTGTGAATTTTGCCGCTGTCGACGCACACAGATAGGCCCACCAGACTCGAATAGTATTCCTTCAAGATGGTGTCGAAGAGAAATTGTGCTCTCGGTGCCTCACTCTCTCTACCGATTGCCAGCGGTCTTTCCCGAAGTGAAATGAATCTATATCGAGTTTCTCCTTGCAGCTACTTTCCCGTCTCAATTTAACCCAATCAACTTGTGTGAGATTTTCCTGCGGATACCAATATTCGCTATATTGGTCACTGCATGAGGCTAGTTTTTTTTCTACTTGTCTATTGTATGAAAGATATCGAGTTTACCTGTCCCCCGGCATGAAGGCACAAATTCAATTTATTTGCCTCAATTCAGCCCAACTTCTGCCTATTATTTCATCTGCTTACAAATGAATGTTTTCTGGTTTTCTATAAATATTTTCATCGAGGTGTTCCTCGCAAAGTTCATTTAATACGGCGTTAGTTAATAATTCATGGCCTGTGATAAATTTGCGAATTTCCTGCATGTAATTTTGCAAAAGGGCAATGGCTCACCCAAATTAATTTAATGGAGGAAACAGTCATTATACTCGGTCGCACATAACGGAAAAAAGGTTTCCAATTACAGGAAATGTTTCCCTCGGAAATCACCCAGAACTGTCCCGGGGACATTGTTTAGTTGTTTGTCGGACATGGGCATTCACTATTGTCTCAATTAAGGCTTAGAGACCGCGCTGGCTAATTGTGACACGTAACTTTTTGATACCGTAATTGGATAACGAATGGCTTGCGTAATCGTTATTACTGGACATTAGTCACCACAATATCCTAATATGATTAGTTATAGCTGGCCTGTATAAGCTGGTGGGACTTTTCCAAACTTTTGTTGCGCTCACCGCATGAATTTAGGACCGTCTCTGTGCAACCTATTACTATTGAAATGAAAAACTGATGACAAATTCCTTGCAAATATGCCCAATCGATACCCAATGCGTGTTCACCATAGATTCCACTGGCTAAGCCAGAAGCATTTGTCAAAGTGGAATGGTTAAACACTAACGCCTTTGCGCGTGCGTGAATAATAATTTTGGAAATACTGCTCACCTCTGTTGTAAGCATGTTGTCAGCACTGATTTCAAAGAAGAAGAGCTCTGTTGCTTGGTTTCCATAGACGCTTTCAGCGTTATCAAACCTGTTGATCATGCCATGTATGTGAACAATCCAATATCCTAACATACATTCGGGGATTTTTTCGCTCCCCTATGGTCTTGAATGGCCCCTTGGGATGACATTAAATTCTGCTTAATAGTACTAGAGAGGGGTGTCTGAATGTGGTCAGGGAGAAAGCTCGAGCCCTGAAAGTCCAATCTTCCAAGCTCTAGCTCCAACATACAATATTCATGCAGGGACGTCCCATGGGCTTTCCATGGCATATACCACACTGCGGTTAAGCTAGAATGATTAAAATTGCAGCTCAGGGTAGTGTTATATTGGATACCTTGAACGAATGTACTGTACAACAAGACGAGAGCCTTCTCAACAGGACTTGAATTACTGACATGAGGGACAGGGTCCCTGACACTAATTAGAAATTATTGCGCCACTGGCTGATAGAAGGCACTTCGTTTGACACTTGAATATTGATGAAGGGCGAATTGATAAGGAGTTCTGTGATAAATGCTATCCGAAGCATCTCACATACTCAGGGTCAAGGAACGCCGGTGTAAGCAAGGTTGAAAGGGGAGGCGCTAAAAATTGTAAACTTATCAAGCATCCCTCTTTGGTTTCACCTGTTATGTTTTTGTCAGGTACAATCTAAGATTACAACTGTTATTCTCAGCATTTCCTGACATTTACAATAAGCATAGAGAAATATAATCATAGAGGAAATTACAGAACGTAAGAGGCAAGGTAATTTAGTACTATACGTCCAATATTATAAAGGCAAATATCTAACATCAGTACATGTACAATTTTCATCTACCATCAGATTTAATAATGATTTATCAATAACAGTTTTGTCATTATTCATCTATTATAATTTATATCTCATTAGATAGTTCAAAATAACTGTTAGCTAGAGAGAGGAGAAGATTATGTTTACCGTTGTGTTACCAGAAACTACTCCTTCCATCAACCATACACCACTATAGTGTAGACATCTAGAAAATAGCCCTCCAACTTATTTTGACAAATAATTTACATCAAAAATCTATTTCTATCACTCCCAACTAGTCAGAAACCCGCTGGAAGACATGGAATTAACTTTCAGATGCGGATCTCCTTTTTTACTACTCTTTTGTATGAATAAAAATATATTGAATTGAACATGAGACAATATTAATTTGTACATACTCTTATGTTGGATTACTTAAATATATATCAAGCAATATAAGACACATGGTAACAGTAATAGACCTAAAAAGACTCATTCAGGTGAAGTGTACACTTTTTTGGTTCCAAACGTAGGTTAATTACTGTTCCTTTTAATTGTATTGCTTCAAGTTTTACCATGTAGTCTTCTTTTCCATATTAAAAAGTGCCCTTTGTTTTATCGCACTGATTACATGCAACATAATTTAACAGCTGGCAATATGTCCTATACTCTGTTAATATTCACCTTGTCTCTCTAGATTCCGAATACCTGATTGTTTACACAAATCCTTCTCTAGTAAATCAATCTAGTCCAACACATAATCTTTCGGCGGCATTTATCTTTCATTCCTCAACAGATATGTACATACGATTTGGATCTCTAAACCCTTGAGGTTTTTTTTATTATTTTTTATTATTTATATTATTTCTTCGTCTATTTTTTCTTCGTGTAAGGTTAGTGATGTTAGCCTAGCATTAATATGACTTCGGATGTTTGTCCCTTTTCAGTCCAGCTTGGATAGTGGTATACCGTGTCGAAATCTGTTTATATTGTTGTGCATATACTTATTTGTAAACAAACAATGCGTATATTTATTCAGCCCCTCTGCTGTACTGAATTCAATATACCCTGGACGGCATCTACCTTGCTCTCCGTGGGAAGGATTTCCAATGAAAACTAAAGTGAGTCCGGAGAAACCAATCCCACAATAACTCTGACCGATAGTAGAAGTGCCTTCACATTATGTGCATTTGGAATGACTCCTTAGCAAAAGTTGATGCCCTACCTTCACTCTCCGGAGGCAATTTTGACTTGGCCCTAGGCAAGACCGGTGTTACGTTCCCTGGCAGCCTTTCTCCATGACTGGTGGTTTTGCCGCCATGTTAACGCAAATTATAGAACTGCAAATTTACACTGTTTATAACGCAAACGGAGGACTTTTCATTTTGGACATGTTTACTCTCTCGTGGGCAATGTCCAACCATGGATAATGAATTACCATTTCATATCCGAAGCAAGCTACTTTTTCATTAACTGGTTCATCATTTCATTTTGAATTTGTGATTTTATCAGTCAGTTACATTTACATGATTACAATAAAATGATTGCATCATTAAATGAGTGAGCTCTGCAAATTTGTAGTTGGCCTTAATCACTTAACAAATACTTGAGGCTCCTAGAATAAATATTGTATCTGCCTTGCCAGTCAGCTTTGGTTATAGACAAATACTAATAATATTCCGTTAGGATGATGACATCAGTACTAATCGCCCTTTGCCAAATATCAGACTTAATTGCCTTTCCACTCAAGCTAACTCATTGTTATTCCGCTGTTATTTTGGAGTAATTACTCCACCCCGGTCGGAATGCCTTCATGTGGCGCAGAACTCTATTCACAGGCTTCCTGTGGCCCCTTGTGAAAGCACACATCCATACGGTTGCCTTAACGAACCACATATTTGCAATACCAGCACGAAGTAACCTACCCCCAGGAATTCGGGGATAATGTTGAAGAGTCCTCACAACCAAGCCCTTGCTGATCTCACTCCGAGGATTGCTCACTGATAATCGTGAAAGTTTACGTCAGTTTCTCACATAGAGTGGTGCATGATCATTTCATAGGGAATACCTGCATGAAACGTGGCTAGTTTTCGATGACGATTGTGCTAAATTCAATATAGCAATGACACTCTCTCATGGCATAAGTATATATTCATGTACATGCATTATCTTTTACAAGACTGTTTAGTGGGGATTACCCACTGCTAATCATGAACGTTTCCATCAAGGAATTTCCATCAGGGAATACCTGCATGAAACGTGGCTCGTCTCTGATGACGATTGTGGTGAATTCAATATAGCAATGACACTCTCTCATGGCATATGTATATTCATGTACATGCATTATCTTTTACAAGACTGTTTAGTGAGAATTATCCACTGCTAATCATGAACATTTCCATCAAGGAATTTTTTCGCTCCCCTATGGTCTTGAATGGCCCCTTGGGATGACATTAAATTCTGCTTGATAGTACTAGAGAGGGGTGTCTAAATGTGGTCAGGGAGAAAGCTCGAGCCCTGAAAGTCCAATCTTCCAAGCTCTAGCAGGGAATAACTGCATGAAACGTGGCTCGTCTCTGATGACGATTGTGCTGAATTCAATATAGCAATTGCACTCTCTCGGGCCATACATGTACATGTATTATGTTTTAATACTTTAGTTTAGTCTTGTTTAAGACTTTATTTCAGCTCCTAATAGCTAGTCTCCCACTAAATCCTTGAGTTATGGAAACACGCATAGTCACAAAATGTAAGATGTTTAAGGATGTAAACATTGCATATATACAAGTTTACACAAGCTCATAACCGACAGGCAAATGACTGAGGATTCCCTAATTCCGAATGGAGCAATGCACAAAGTATGTCCCAACGAGCATTGGGATTGTGATACATACAAAAGCTATGTATACATAATCGTCGACACCAAAGTGGCAATAGAATCATACCTACTTGACTGCTAATTAATTACTATGTACTATGTTATGACATTTAACCTCCTATCTCACACACCTTTTTAGCAATTTCATCATTCAGTGCATCTATTGCTCGTATGTAGTGTTTAAACAAGAATCATTGCTTCTGGTGAAACATGGGCTACCCAAATAAACTGAATTGGAGACATCCCCTCGAGCTACTATGCAAAGGATGAACAGATTAAATGATACAAATCGGAAGGCCGAGACCTTCTTATAACAATATGGGTGAACCACTGATGAACTACGATTAACCTTTTGAGGATGGCCAGAATTAAAAAGAAAAATATGACTATTTATTTAAAGCAATATCGATATTGAGAACAAAATGTTTCTCCGGTCCTTGTCCCATTTCTTTCTACCATTTTTATTTATTTATTTGCCTACCACACCTGGACCTATACACGCAAAAATAGTCTGTGTTCTTCTGAAATGTCTCCCTGATATACTAATACTTATAAACATAAGAATAGATCTATATCCTTCTGAAATTAGAACTAAATGCTCTTTATTCGCGGCCTATACTCACAAAACTGGATAGGAAAAGATCGGTATAGGACGATCATAATACCATATTATATAGTCATTGTAGGGCTAATGAAATTTTGACAACGCTGATTGTAAAATTTCCTTTAATGTTTAAAATATGTTTGCGATATGAATAACCCACCCTAGCTCCACCCTGCAGTGGCGCTAGTTCCACCTCACCACGAATCAGGGAAATTGGATCAGCCACTGGGTGTTATCATGTCTGTGAAACGATCGTATGAAAACGCTGTAACAAAACACTGACCTGCCTTTCCTCTAACCAGATTGAAAACGGATAGGCTCCACTGTCTACAATCTCTATCATGAGCTATAATGTATGGATGCTTAGAGTTTTGTGATATCCTCATTCAGCTTTCATGTGGTGTGCAGTGCTTCAAATTTTGAATTATTTTTATAGCTACCTGTTTGAAATCTATTGAGCATTCTTTGTGAAACCACGTAGTTGGTGAATTTAGGTTTGGGAGGAAGGAGCTTGTCGAGTTTTATCATATCCTCATTAGCTTCCATGTGTTGTTCAGTGTTCAAATTTTGATTTTTTTATTGCTACCTGAAATCCATTGAACGTTTTTTTTGTGAAACTAAACATTAGTGGTTTCAGATGAAGGCGTTTGTTGACTTGAGATTCTGTACTAAAAATGTTATTTCGATCCGCCTTATATTCAAAACGCGAACTTACCACATATTGTATATACCTCATTGTGTCATATACCCTAAAATTCCCATTTCTTCTATATAACTCTACCCTAGCTCCTACCTGTTCGGAAGCTAGTTCGTTAATGATAATTACTCTTCTCTCATTGGTCGCGCTGCACCTGCAAATCAAGGGCAGAGGCCTACCGTCAGGTAAGCCTCTCGGCTACTTGGTGCAACAGACTAGGGTTAGCTAGTTACCTACCTAACGACATCAAGGTATATTCCATCTAATTACTCTGGAATAAACATCATTTGAATAAGACTACAACAACTTTTCTCCTTTATGCTACACACGTTATAGCAATATATTTGATTGACCATCAGAATTCACTGTTCTGTTGAATATCCATACAAGAATTTTGGCATTAACCTCATGGTCAGCTCGTTGATGCTCCTCCCGCATCCAAGACGATATCACTACTTCAATGTATCCCCCTTAATGTACTGTAGACAACGTTAATGGCATATCTAACTGTGGCAAATATTTGCTCAGTGTATTGTCTCGACCTGGTTGCTTCAATGGTCTTGTGTACACACCTTAGATGACGTTTAGTCGACCTTGAAAATGACCTTCCATACCTTACTCCCAGAAATTACTTAAGACAAGCATACAAGTACACGATGGATGGAAAAGTCTTCATAATATATATACTTATCTTGTAATTGCATATACATTAATATAGATTGATAAACATACCTTTCCGGCATGGTATTGGAAGCGGAAGCTATATGAAATATGGGGTCTTGATCTGTGTCAGGTGCCAATCTGTTCCTCTACATTCTCTGACACAACATGGCTTGCTATGTTTGATAAAGAAACGATGCAGAGTATGGCCCTCACACGCCATCAAACATACAGGTCATCGTCAGACCTTCTGATGGATTGCCTGCGTTGCTATGGTAGCGGGTCTGAATGACCATGGGTACCGAAACCACTTCCGTCTGGAAGACTGGGCGTGTCGTCATTGCCAGGAAGTTGGTGTCAAAAGCAAACATATTAGACTAGTCCTGAGGATATGACCGAGTTACCATCTCTACATAAAACACATCTTATAATTACATCTGGTGTGTGTACAATAATAATAATAATATTCTTTATTTGCAATAACTAGTGGATATAAAGTAGGTAGTACACATCAGATCATCTGGATCTGGTCGTCCTGTGCATGCCTTACTATTAAGGGGTTGACTAGCTAGTTTGGGGTTGACTAGGGTTTCTTGTTGATGGGGTTAACAGTAAAGGGTATCTGTCTTTGTTATTGCATAGTTATTGCATAAATGCTCATAATGTAAAGTAAAATGCGTTATATATAATATTTGATAGGCTTTGTACTATGCCTTTTATTATGAAGTAATAAATCTAGTAAGCTGTCTTAAACCAGGTAAATGTATGTAAGATTGACTCTTGGTGACTCTGCACTAAGCCATCCAGTACATGCATATGGTCGTGAAATATAAAGGTATAAAGGTATAAATGAATACTCGTTTGTACATAAATATTTTGTAATAGTACAAGCAACACTAAAAGAAAGGGGTAAAGTAGATGTTGTATTTGAAAAAGATCAACAGTGCTGGTAAAACTCTGAGAGAAAATGAGATAAAAACACAGTCAAGATTTTTTGTGAATTTGGTCAAATCTTTCTATCAATGCAGGTATGCGCTTCTGTAGGGAGGTCGTTCCATCTATAGTTTGACATTTATAAATTGCATAATTTACTTTTTAGCTGATGTGGGCTGCAGAACAATTAGGTTTCTTCAATTTTCCGTGTGACTTCATGTTTTAATTTCCTGTGGTCTAGGTTAGCATCCTGTGTGGCTAAATAATGAGCTATGTTTAGTATGTGTAGGTTCCTGCGTTCCTGGAGTGGTAGGATATTAAACATTGGGTGCTGGTTGTCCATGTTGTCAAATTTTGATTTATTTGAGATACTTCATAGAGCTGAGTTTTGTAATGTCTGTAGTTTTTTTAGCAGTTTCTTTTTTGTCCTGAATCATAATTACATGAAATCGCAATAATCTATTTGTGGAAAGATGGCCATTTTTCTTCAAGGTTACTTCAATCGGTTTGTCAATATTTCATTATCATGGTAATGGATATACCTACACATAGATCCTACATGTATGCCCTCACATGTTTAGCCATGATTCACTAGGAAATTAACAAATGACGTACGAGTGCATGCACTGCATGACGAGTGCAAGGTGAAAGTTCATTGGGTTTTTTTTCATACAAAAGGAATGTGGCGTGGGTTCTATTACAATAAATGTAATACGTACAATACAACACAGACTATATATGGCCTATGGCCGCTGGTGCATCAAGGGACACTTATATGGGTTTGAATGTGCCTTGACATTCTGCAAGGTCATTAGAAAACTGATGGCCATCCTCATAGGGTTTCTACTATATCTTGAGTAATCTCCAACGAGGGAGTTCACTATAAGCAAGCATACGGCTATCATATAAAATCTTATCAGAGGGTCATATCCTTATGAGGAGTATTGAGGCGTGAGTGGCCATACTTGGATCCTGTTACTATAGATGTGGGGCTAGACAAGAAGGCATTCCCAAGAGGGCAAGCTATGGACTGAGTTGTCCATCTATGGTGTAGAAGAGGCCTCTCAGGCTTCCCACACTCTGCCTCATCTGTCGAGCCTGGTACATCTGGGACAATATATGCGTGTACATATATAGTACTTCAGGTCTTGGTATTTAGATGTACGACACACTGGCTTGCCCCCTAAAATAAGTATTGTTCCACAGATAAATGTGTGGGATGCTTATTTGTTTTTCCATTGTTCAGAGATTTTGATTGTACCCGATATCGCCTTATGAGAAGGATCGATTTGGTCGCTAAGCACTATTGACCTTAATTATAATATACCGGTAATGTGATTTACTTCAAGTAATATAACCCTTTCTGTACTGCTTTCTTTTGATATTGATTTACCGCTTAATGTACCATCCTAAAGGAATGACAGTGTCCTTTTCAATAAAAACCTCATACAGTATGTTTAATCATGTTTATTAAAAAAGGGAGCCTTTTGAAATAATGTTCTATTAGCTCTCCTGACATCCACTCATCATTACTCGATGAAGAAATCACATTTCTAGTTATCATGATTATTGTGACCCGTGAGTTTATGTCAGCCCTATGTAAGAATTCTATCGCCAGCAGCCTGAAATTTCAGAAAATCAACGCGTATTCTATCGCTGAGTACCATTTCAATCCGTTAACTCTTCTATTATTTTTCTGATTTACACTCGCGCACAAAGATTTATAGTATTTTACGAACCTCGAGAATTCGTCTCGCTTTCGCATCCTCCTAATACATTCCGGGAAAAAAATCGTCAGCATTCATTGAAACAGAATGTGCTTCCCTCAGCACAATCTGTGCCACGAGATTGCGGAAATCAAACCCTTTTGCCTCTAAGCTGTGAATTGTAACCAGAATGTTCACAAGAACTGATACAATAGAAAGGCCTGTGCTGTGAACACACTATATAGATTTGATGCGCCAAGAAACACTTATTGCCCTCCTCACAGGGTATATAACATGTAATATATATTATCGGTGCTGGGTGCACAACGATATATGTAACATCTATATATATGCCTTCTAACGAGTAATTTTCTCTGTCTCCGCTTTGTTCAAATGACGCAAACGAGGGAGTAGGTAGGGATTTGAAAGGAATGCGCTCTTCACTGCCGCCTTCTGAAAGCCTCACTAAAGAGTCGATCTCACAAAGAGTAGTTAATTCTTAGTCAGACAATTTAAGGAGCTTCTCATGCGTTGCTCTCGACATTTACCTGACTGCTTGGCATGCGACCACCCCAATAAGTGCACGTTTTATCCCCTTCAATAATATTGGCGTCAAATATGCCATACTAAAGTAAAGTCATAAGTGAGTGCTATTGGGGAAATGTTTGTATTATTATTTCTTCACAATGATCATGATATAGGGAATACATATGCCATAGACTACAAATTCACCCATGGCCACACTTAGGGGAAATGAAATTATTTGATAATGTTTGTTGTAAATTGAAATACAAAAGAAAGCTCCGGGGCAATTTTCTTCTGGAACGACGGTCTTTAATGGTGAAATCGGTTTTTTAATGTTGGCATTCAGCTTCAACCAAATGGAGGCTCCTGGATAACAAAAAGGGGCAGAAGCACATGGAAATAATGACAGGAAAGCCCCTCTGAATCTCTTCATTATTGAACCAAGTATTGAACTCAATTATAGCCTTGAAGGAATAGCCTGAAAGCAGTATACACATGGACAATAAGTGGTGTATACACTGCAGAAATATTAAGAGACTGTTGGGCCATCAATCACCCCATACGCATGAAGCTAGAATATTTTCTTTCTTCCATATATTGCCGCCTACTGACTAAACTTAAATTCTAATCAATAAGTAATTAAGAATAGGGGCTGCTCCCACAATGACTGATGACCCCCTATTTGGGACGATTCCCGAACAACCAATCACGTCTGGGCCTTCCCTAGCTGTATTCCTAAAATATGCATAAGTCTAATTGCGTCACATGACTCCTAATTAAGGGTGGTGTACAAGGAAGGGGATGTCACCACTATGCCTATAGACCTTGGTCCTATGATTTGATATTGAACCCGGATTGGTAGTGTATTCCTGCGTAACACAGCAAACAATCATCTATATTTCAAAGAGTTTCTCGACTGTGTTCCAAGCTGCTGGTAGCATTTCCCTCGGGAATCCACTGTGCTTTACATCTCCCCCAGTTTCCCCTGCCAGAATGTCTCTATTAAGGGAATATTGACATAAAACGCCAGATTAGTAACGCAGGTTAACAGTTTCGCTCGATTGAGATATCGCCCGTCGGCTGGCAGAGGAGCGTCTTGGGCCTAATAAAGCATAGCCGCTGACAAACACTCCCACCTATTGGTGGGTCAGGGCTTGGGCCGGGACTGCTCGTACATAACAGGAGGCTTTGGCTGGGCCATCTACCCAACAAACTGGACACCCTGACTGGATACAATAATGCAGAGCCCTGCCCGCTAACCTATTGAAAGCGAGCTTGTCACCTCAGGTGCTTTAGATTGCCTACAGGTAGCCAGGAACCTTTTGTTGCTATTGCTATAAGTGCCTCATACTCGTGGGCTGAACACGGTATACATATGGAGGAGAAAGGATGATTGAATACCTCGAATGCCACACCACAAAATATGCACCTCGTTAGTCAGGATAAGCTATTGGGCAGAATGTCTACTGCATGGAAGCCCTTGCCCCGTTCGAATCTCCAATTTAAATCGCTTTTAAATCCGTGACGCTGTCCAGAAACTTGTCAAATTGCAATTTGTCTTGGCATTAGCTACATATATGAAGGAGAGCGGACAGAAGTGATGATCGTGTCGGTCAAATTAGATCAAAATATAATTTGCTTAACCATTTTCTTCTCGTAAGATTGCTATTTTGTAGCGATACTAACATATTCAATCATCTCCTCCATTATCGACTTTGCTGTAATAATTCTGTTATCGTTTGATGAATCCCTTCTTGGTATTGATAAGACGTTTTAGTGAAAGAAATATGAAACCTTTTTGTCTCGTGCAAAGGTCTGTGAACATAACAAACCACATTGACTTTGCACTAGAAGCTCGAAGTGTGGGAAATACTTGTCAGAGTGGTCCGGTTGGAATGATTTAGTCCCCCTTTTACTTGGCAAACATGAATCAATCAGTCACTTGTCCAAGTCTCCCTGGCGAATCCTACCTTGTAATCCTCCCATTGCGTCACGGGATGTCGACAGATGACAATGAAAAAAAGCAGCAGACATCCAATATCCCCTCCGTCTCTACAGCTATAAAATGACCCGCTCGCTCTTGGGTAGCTCACTAATGGTACAATTGTTCTTGGTTGAAGGGTTAAAGAGGTTATGGCTACCAAAACTGTTTTTCACCCACACGTCGAAGTAATAGGTTGCCAGTCGCATGGTGGGTCCAGATAAGAGTTATATGTATTATAGGTGACATGAAAGGGAAACTTGCACCTGTCAGGTCCGACTGAATTCAAGCTTTTGAGGATGGACGAGAACGTATCACCTTCACATTACTTCCCGATCGTTTCCATTCAATTTTTTCTTCTTTAATTTGTAATGGTAACTACTCTCTAATGCTTGTTGCGTCCACTTTTTTCTTCATCCCTTACTTACCCCGCCTTTCTCCGAGGGCGGCTCTCCATAAGCATAGTATTGCAGTCCAATTCATCAAGAGGTCGGTGAGCCTTTGCGACAGGAGAAATATGTGATAGAATGTCTGGAGGGAGGGAGGGAGTTTGCTCAGCTGTGATTACAGAATGGTGTACGTTGAAAATAGAATCTTGCTAGACAAATACTCCTCTTGGTATTGTCAGCAGTGGAACAACAATCTTGGCTCGTAAAAGGTGGCACATATATATTCTTGTGATGACAATGAATTTTTGAAGGCCTATTTGTATATGTCTTTATTTCGGCTCGGTATTTAAACAGCCTCATTCATAACACGATTGACCCCCACGGTCGTTCGTGATGGTACAACTTGTGGATCAAGCAAAACGAAAAGGGGGATCAGAATACCGATAAAAAAGGGAATCGCATTTCGATTTGATCTATTACTTCCGCACTCATGTTCCAGATTACAGGAAACTGGAATCACTTATATCACCACCACAGCGAGGAATTAAATTTGATGTCAATCATTTCATATTGAATGATGGAATGACTGGCATATTTTCGACAACGAGTCGAAGAAATGGCAGTTCTGTTTTAAAATCTAGTTATGTGTTCATTCAAATCTTTATTTTCCCATTAGTAGGGTACGGTAAGCATTTGAGTATTGACAATTGCTTACGAAAATTAGAAACCCTTATACATAATGTTAGCAAGAATGATAAAGTACAAGCATTTTTTGCAGTGCATGTGAGATTGATTATCAATATTATCTATTGTTTGACTGTTGCCTCTGTCTACTTTTGAATAAAGACCCGGTGTTGGGAAAAAATATACATGTACCATATATACTTAGTAATTCCCCCATGAATAAAAAGGGAATTAACATTGAAATCAATTTGAGGAAAGTCATGTTTTCATTCATAATACCACAGTAATTCTCTCGGCATTGAAGTGATCTGGCAATATCAGTTGAAATTGATTATCATATCCAGGACCACCCATGGCTATGGGCGAACGTTATGAGTTGATATGATCTGGCTATTGTGGTGTAATCATTAGCATAGTCAATAGTTGTCGGCGCTATTGTGACTTGAGTCCTTCCTATCAATGCAATAATATTCCTCGCGGTACATTTGACCTGGCGTTAAATTAGGTTTAAAGGTTGTAAGATTCGTGCATGTATTTGTAAACGTCCAATTGTTCCCATGCATTGGAGTGATATTAACACATATTATGCCACGTGTGGGATGGCTGTAGAACATGTTGCCCTCTACCGGAATGTTTTATTTAAAAAAAATCGTCGATTTGGACCCCTATATATGCACCTAATGGGCAAAAGAGGAAAGTAATGTTTAGGCGACCTTGAAACGTCCGAAGGTATAAATTTCTTCCTTGTTATTACCCAGACACAAGTTTGCTAACCCCACAATCCATTATTCACATGGCCATTTTGACATTGGGAATTCTAAATACTCGCAGTCGGGAAATCAGGATGAGCAAGGGAAGGACATAAAGTAATACGGCATGAATAGGACGATATGCTACGCATCACTCTGAGTATCAGCTATGTTATTAAATATGCGACCATTTAAATGAAGTATAAGGGAATAAAGCGTGCAATTCGGAGCAGGATACATATACCTGAACCTATATTTCACTTCCCTTGAATATCGAAATCCCCAACCTACACATGACTCCAAGATAAAATTTCCCCCACTCGATGGAAAGCAAGAACAGCCAAATACTGTACCACCGATATTCCCTAGCTGGGTAAAAAAAAACATCCTATACACTGAAAGGGAAAAAGTATTACACGAGACAAAAATATATGGGGACCTACCTTATGTTTTAACAATGCACCAGCGTCAAAAGCACGGTACAACGCATAGCTATTCTGTGCAGAGATTGTCCCAGTCCTAGCGGCCTAAGGTGAGCCCATATTCTGTTCACTGTAGTAAGGAGGTACCCTATAAGAGGTCCTGCAATATATCCAGAATCGGCTAACAAATTCCATCTAGTACTTCTTTATACAAGATAAGCGACTATATTCTTGGTGTTTTGCCTACCCTGCACGATTGGGACACTTCCTATGTGCGAGAGTGGTTTGAAACCAAAGGCTATTCGAAAAATTGGCCATCCATAAGCCAGCTTATTCATCGATACATCCTACGTGATGCACTTCAAGCTAGCGACACAAAGCTGGATCTTCTCGGATGTATGGGACAGAGCCTCCTCCTCCACCACCACCACCTCCTCCTCCTCCTCCCCTGCCTCCTCCTCCTCTGTCGCCTCCTCCTCCTCCTCCTCTTCCTTCTCCAGTTACTCCACTAGCTCGTCGATGGCACATACACAGTGCCAGGTACGGTTGGACGGGCTTGAAATGTTGTCAGTTCTTATAACTGACCCTACCAAACATACCAGTCCCTCTATAACTGGTGGACACTGTGACATTCCCCTTGTTCCTGCTCCGGCGACTCCTCCTTCCACGATGCCTCCTCCTCAGCCTGTTCCACACAGGAGAAGCATAATACATACACTCAGGAGTTGTACAGCATAGAGGCTCCAGCAACCAGCGAGCGGACCGACAACAAGCAAGCAGCCAACTAGCGTGGCCTCTCCAGCAACCGACTCTGAGGCTCTGGCACCCAGCACCATTTCAACGAGCATCAGCCAGTAGGATAATGCGCCACTGCCCCTTCACACCCTTCGCACAGCTGTCCTGCTGCATGCCATGGTCCCCCCACTACTACTTGTCACACTGCATCGTGCCTATTTATCCAACAGGTACCTGTCCGCCTATGCAGAAAAGAGACGATTTGCTTGGAGATCGTCTCACGTCAAAGATAATTAGATATGTACCACAAGCAACCCATGGCTCCCACAAAACGGGTGCTGACACGCGACATGCATTATCTAGCTCTTATGCGCACCTACAACCGCCACTCCGGCACAACCTGGACACAGAATGCCAGGCCTGGATATACATGTACATGTATACGCACCGTCCCCTTCCTTCGTACGTCCTACTCCCGCCTGCTTTTCACCCCTTCTCCCTCCTGCGTATAAGTAGAAGACACATCAGCATGCTGCCTGCATTGGCCTCCAGCCGTCATTTACCTCGCACATATATATGCAGGCCATCATCTTCTCAATAGCTCGCCCTTTACAAAACACCGGGAGCTGTATACATGTGTATATATAAATAACATATGTGTGTATCCAGCCAAATGATATACTATTATGTCCACCCAGGCAATATAATTGATAAAAGGGAGCCAAGCTATGGGCAGACATCTGATTTTGTTTTCAGCGCTCTGGCTCCAGTCCTAATGAGGAGGACGGTTTAATCAGGGTAATGAATAGAAATTAATTCAGAATCAAGCGTTGCTCTGACATAGATATGTAATGGGGCAAGCCTCTGTTTCAAACAATAATTATAGCTTCGTTGTCCTTTCCAAGACAATGCTGCTAACAGCGAGTCAAATGTGCAGCCAAACTTGACTTTTTTCTCTGTCAGCACAGGGATTAAAATCAATGATTTGCCAGCAGGATTTATCACGGTGTCGTGACTAAATTGTATATTTTTTGTTTGTTTTCTGAATAAATCGTGCTTAATGATACTGGCGCCTAACTGATTAAGGGTTTGAGTATCTTAATTGGATGTGCAGGTTGTTTTCCTTGGGTTGGCATTCCTTGGGTTGGCAAGCTGATGAACGAATATTACAGGAGTAAGCTGTATTGTTGTTCAGATGTAATGAATGAGATATTCGTCTTAATTTAAGAGGAGCTAGGTGCAGGATTCGCATCGTGGCAATTAATATTTTGAGATGTGCCTAAATAAAATCCAGAAACCTTTATAACATCAGAACAGTCCAGCATCACAGTTTTCTTCCACATATAGGCCATAGTTATTAAGGATATATATCAATGAAATAAACATTTTGGGTAAACTCTATTCCATGGGGTTGATATACCATGAAAACAACCATTACATTTGCAGATGCTTTAAAAAATACTATTTTCCCCTGAAAGTTATTACTTGTTATAAAAAGTTTCACGTTTGGCCCATCTAATCCAACACATACTGGTCAGAAAAGGAAAAGAACACATAAGTGTTTGTTGTCCTTGATCGATAATGTTTTTATGGACGGCGATACTTGTCATTTCTTCTGCTGGGCGTGTTTTGATTTGCTGTCGAATCAGGATTCGCAGGTCAATTCAAATAGTAAATATAGCAGGAAGGCGTTGGCCCTGAAGACACGGGGATGTTCTGCTGGCATGGTCATCCATCATGCCTGCGGGACTTGTAGGCTTCTGCCACCGCCCCATCTGTTGGGAGCGGGGCTCTAGCCCCAGTGCACTGTTAACAATGAACATTGACAGGGATATAGAGGAAAGATCGGCTTCTGGGTCTGTTGTCAGTTGGTGTTCACCCCACGGGAATGGAGCTAACAGGCCGAGGGAATACTCTGACATACTAGGTCCATCTAGCTTCTATTCAATACCACGTGCGGAAAAGATGGGTAGGGGCTTGGTGACAGCTGAAATCATTATTAATACCCTCACGTGTGAAGGGACATTCTGAAATATATTTCTGTGAGAGTACTCGCCATGATATTCAACCGAGTTGTTTTGTGCTCTTCCTATTGTATGTATACATCCAACCAGGCAATAGATCCACTTTATTGACCGAATGGCCATAGTGAAATATTTTTACTCCCTTTGAACGAACGTTAACCATGTGGGATTTTATTCCACTTATAGCACTGGCAACAGGTTCTAACTCATTATTTCTTCTATTTGGGGATGTTGAAATATATCGTTTTTTATTCTATCGGAGAACCAATTTTGAGGTTTTTTTTTCACAAACTGCGAAACTGCACAATCAGCTGGCAGTTCTGCATTGTAGGAGACAAATATGCTATAAACCTATTAAACTTCAACTGAGTTTAGATGAAACTAACATATTACTGATATTTGGGTTTCTGCTGTATTCAAAGACTAGCTCATCTCTAAAATGTCAATGATATAAGTTTTGCAGTTTTTTGTATGTGTTTTTAACAATTTCAGTGGTTTTGATGGAGGTTGGTATTTTCTGCTTTGATTTTTCTAAGAAATCTGTAATTCCACTTATAGCATGCAGCCTGTATATATATATGTATGTATATGTATGTATGTGTATGTATATGTATGTATTTATCAGTATGCATAAATGTTATTCTACCAATATATAATAACTTGCTCTTTACGCATGCAATAAAACAATTTTTTCTATCAGACGTTGCCTTCTCTCGGTTCGAAATCATGGACAAAAATATAAAAAGTCCCTTTTATCACTCCTAATCTGCCCCCTCGGTGATCAATCACGCTGAAACATTATCACAGACGTTTCCCATAAGAAAGGTCCTTATCTTCTTTCTTCTGCCGAAGAAAGATCGTAACTATACAAAATAGCTGACAAACGGACTGTCATACAGATCCCGTGATTAACCAGGTCTTGGACACACACAAGCCCAGTATCAATGGCTTTCTGTCGTGCGACCTGACGCAAGAGGGAAGGTCAAATCCGTCCTAGTTGAAAACCAGGGTAGATCACTAGAGCCCATTTCCACTAAACGCCTATCAACAGAGGACTGGCACACCACGAAACTGTAATCACATGACTGCAATCCGGACACAGATTCAACTCCGGGACGTGATTTAAGCGGCTTTGAATGCTAACAAAATATCCTTGGCACTTAAGCGACCTTTGTGACTTTCTACAAAGATTCTTTGACTTTCATTCGACATTTTGAGTCCGCTTCCACATGAAGATGTTACTAACTGTATAGAGCATTCCGAAAATGAATTAATGGAAAAGGTATGGTTAATAATATTGACTCTTAAAAAATGGGTCACCTGGAGATGTAAAAGGTTGAGACAATCATGCACAAGTCACGCCCTTAATGTAGTACACGTTTATTATATCACTATCGTCATCATTTTGAGATCATCCCCGACATTGTTTAGACCAATATAAAATTATGTTTATGTTTGTGAATGTGACATTCGTGATGGGAGATGCACAGTACTTATTATCATTATTGTCATTGTTTTGTCATAACTATTCATACTCTATGTCAATCATTGTTAACAAACTTTGTATATGTATAATTGAACTGAATTGACTAGGATAACATAACTTAAGACAAACAAGAACGAGAAAGAAGTATGAATGTATGATTCATTAATAATGTGTAAATCCTATAAATGAGAGAAGAATATTAAGAACATCAGGGACTAAATAATATGTCATTAACAAAATAAAATCTACAAAATAGGTAGTGTCACAGGATGATAATGAAAATATGGCACAATCCACGAGATCTACTTGTATAAAGAAAGCATATAAATATTATCAGAAATAAGGTCAGTACAAAATTAAGGCTATTATATAGAGTGAGGCATTGTTTAACAGAGAAGAGCAAGAAAGACTTATATAAAATGACCATACTCCCACACTTCGATTTTGGTGATTATTTGTATGATTCCGGCCAAAATCACTACTAGGTAAGCTCCAGTCCTTACACAACTCGGCACTTCGAATAATTTTTGGAAAAACAAATTACACAAATGTAGATCAAGAACATTTAGACCTTAACTTATTAGACTTAAACAAAAACGTATAATTAATCTAAGCCACTTCATGGCTACTGGTGAAACCAATTTAGATAACAGAAAAATTTCAACTAGGAGTCATGCTCAAGGCAGACGTAATTCAAAATTATTGCAGCCAAATCTGCAAAAATTCTAAACTCTTTCATTTATAAATCGGCTAAATATTGGAATTCACTTGAAACTGCTGCTCACCAAGTACCAGACCGGAAAACCTTTAGCAAAATTATTCACACCTGCCTAAATGAAATTGAAATATTGTAGAGCACCCCCTATCATTGTACCAAACTCTGTATATGTTACTGTACCTATCCATGATCTATTGTGGATCTTTTGTCTTATCGCTTTTGTATTGTATTTTATATATATGTACTTTGTTGTGTCTGTATAATATTCTTCGTCTGGACCGACTATAACAAATACCAACCATTGTTTGATTACACTGTTGTTATCATACGCTAATTTTTACCTCATGCTCTAGTTTGTACAACTGACTGTTAGCCAGTTATTAATATAATGTCCAACTAAGCCTACCCAGTTAAACCTAGACAAGTAGAAAATAGAAACATTTATGTCACAGTATCTTATTGTAAGCCTATTTCAGAAACCACCAATCAACCCAGGAACCCGCAGGAAGACTTGGAACCAAGGTTTCAAAACAGGGACCCCTTTTTGTAGTCGCCACTTATGAAAATACAAAATGTCCTGAATTGAATTGAATTAAAAAGAAGAAATAAAAAAAACTTATTCAAATCAAATCAAATATCAATCCATATTGAATCACATGATATAGGACTACATGCATATTATATGGAACTTATGAAAGAAAGAAATTGTTAATGATCAGTGCTTAGTATTGTAGATTGAAACAACTGGAGAATTTAATTATGAGGAAATTACTTTGTATCCCACAAAATGCCTCATCCTCTACCAATCAATTTAGTCTGAGTAAGAGAAATGAATTGGAAGAGAAAGGCTGAAGCGATAGACTATCCCATCTCAGATAACGTGATCTCCGATGGTATGTATAGAATGCCCCCTGCCGCGACAGTGACAGTCACCTACTGTGCAGTAACCCATATCTATCACAAGAGTATCCATTGCTCGCTGGACGTTAGGATAAATATTTGTATACATAATGGTACACTGCATCAAAACGTGTGCACAGTCACCACTGCTGTGCCATGAGTATCTCCCAATTTCTAGATTTTGGTTGTAGTACATCCATGCCTTGTGAAATAAAGGAGCCGGGCAATATTGTGCAAACATTCTGGGACAACGCATACCATTATGTTGGACCTCCGTCATCAAGTCGATCATTGTAATAAATAGTGAGTCGAGTTTTGAGAGAGCCTCACTCAAAAATGACCAATATTATGCATCAAAGGCATGTTCTACTGGCGATCAGCAGTGCACAACGTTCTAGATTATTTTCCCACTAATTTAATGGGTTGTAAATGAATTTTAAAATATGAGAATTTGGTGCTTTATTCCAGGATGACTGAATATTATGAAGAACTTGGATATTTGATAATCAAGAATATAACTTACGTTATAGTTTGTATTATTCCACTGTCATCAAATCAATATTGTATTTTCCTGTCGAACATGGAAATGGTTAACCGGGGGGAAACGGATGAGTTCAAAGAAAGCGCTTCTGTTTTGATTAAATGTTCCGCAACCTAATAAATACTATGGACTGATATTAATTTGAAACTGAAATTTTCAATATTACATCCAAAGTGATGTTTGCCTTCTGCTGGGCGTAAGCCACCCCAGCTCAGCTCTCACTTCGTGACATCCGTGTAAGGAGTCCCATTTCCTTATACTACTCAACGCTGAATTCCCCGGCGCATAGTTCCCTTTCAACATACTACTACCGTGTAACGTTTGATAAGACGGGTTCGTGTTGCTGGTGCACATTGGTGTCAACTGGAGACTAGGATACTATATAACAGACCTCTCTGTGAAGACTATTTTGAGAAAGCGTCATGTAGGAAAACAATTATATCATATTAGACTATGATATGTACGGTGAACTTGTACGGTAGGGGTGAGTATTACTATTAGTGTGAATCGTTTTCACGTGATATGTTATATTCTTTGCCAGAAAGCAGTAGGGAATCAATGTGAAGAAAAAGAAAGATCATTACTTTTTTCACTGGTATATATCATATTGTTGCATCTTTATCTTACATTGTGTTAGTTATTATCTCAAATTTCCGGTCATTCAGAATAAATCACAATTCCTGATAAAAAGTATTATTACATGTATCGTGCCGGTAGCTATACATCTCAACGGAAACAAAATTCAGTTTCGCAAATTAGCCACTAGATGGTGGAACCAACGAATGATATTACCTAGATCCTTGTGTTGGTAATATGTGGATTACCTAATTACCAATGTCGATATTAAATTAGCACTGCGTTCATGAGAAAAAGAGCTGAGTGGTTTACCACACATACTTGAACAGTGTGATTACATTGCAATATTTTTCTATATCGAATACGCTTTAAGTCAAAAGTAGTGGATGGTAGAAACCTGACAAGGGACGATATATTAAAGTGGCACTTCTCATTTTTGTTGGCTAGATTATCGAGTAACGGAATTTCTACTTCCTTTTCTAGTATTTGGTTCACCTTACCCTACCTAACTAACTCTTGTGGATATCAAAACTCCAACATTCATATTATATCAGATATTTGGTAAAATAGTGAGCAAAATCGTTTTTGCACGCCATACAGAAATTTCAAAGTAGCAGTTGGGTTGACATCTGGAGTTACATAATGCCAGGCTCGACCAAATGTCCTTCATAGACTCATAGGTTAAAGTCAGTTACATTTCTGCTCACTTAGAAAGTGATGGCAGCACTTCACGGCACATGAGCCATCTTCTCTGTGATTTGAAATCTGGTCTATTCATTACACTTATTCAATGATTATTAAATGAGGACACAATGTTGGTGTTCTATACTTTAAATAGTGTCATACATATTCTATATGATGACACTGAAAAAGTTTCATGTGATTCTGTGACTACTCGTTTTAACTATCTTAGCCACTTTAAACAGTCAAATTGGGACACCAGACCATCAAAATTATTTGGCTGTTTGTCATTTGTACATACACAATTATGTTCCATGCATGCATCAACAATTTAGGTAGCCACTGATTAAGTTTAGTTCATTGCCCGGGGGGGGGCACTCAGAACCAAAGTGGGTTCCCATGCTCGTTCCCCAACTAAAAAAACGGCCCCTTTTCAAGGACTTTTCCCTCAAAAAAGTACCCTTTTCCTATTAAAACGAGATTTTAGCTGGCTAAGAGGACCCCTTTTTTTAAAAAATCAAGGAGTATAGCCTATATATCAGAGATATATATATAAATCAATAATCAATTCCTCAAAAGGTGAATTTTCATTGATGGTTTATGGTATAGTCTGTCTCAGACTAAAATTCTATTGAAATGTGTAAGGATAGCATTCCTTGACCAAGATTGAGAGATTGAATAATTATTAATCGAAGTATATGCAAACTTCCCAGAAAGCGCATCCAGGCCCCCCGGGTGAAGTATAGCTCCACACCACAGACATCCCCAGAAAGCTATATATGTAACTAGGCTTTAATTTGCTTGTGATGCTGCCAATGAAAATATTCAATGTCTTATCAGAAGAGTCTAATAAGCAGTTATGTAAATTCAAGTGAGATTTTTTGTCCTTTGACAAGTTGAATGTCTTAGTGACGTATCAAACCAAAGGTGTTCAGGGTGAGACCTACTATTTCAGAGATGCTGCAGTGCACCTTGTCCTGCTACATCCAAACTAGGCTTATCTATCTGAAGATTTCTTTGTCCAGATTTTGACAGTTTTCTTAGAAGTATGAGATAGAAAATCATTCAGCTGTTTCTGATGATTCCCATTACGTAAGAACATTATTTTGCTTGTGATGCTGAAGCTCAACCTCCATTATTATATTGAACAATAAGTATTGGTTTTCAAGGAGTGAGACCTGAAAATGTACCCCTTTTTTGGATTTTCAAGGTCCTTGATTGTACCTGAAAAAACAACCCTTTCTCCTTGAAATTGGGAACACACGAGCATGGGAACCCACTTTGGTTTTGAGGCCCCCCCCCCCCCCCCGGGTTCATTGTCCTACATGTATATATTGGTTTCAATTGAACTTTGATTGTGCAGAGCTCTTCTCCATGTATTCGTGAATCACATATTAGTATTAATTATCATCCAAACATCACGATTATCTCCTTTTCATTTAAGGAAGTTTAATTGCAAGTAGACTCTCACTTCAACTTCCTGGTATACCTCGGAGCGTCTTCACCTCCAGCCTCGACATACAACTGAGAATAACCACTTCTACTAAGAACCCCATCTGTTGGTGACTCTAACGAGGAACCGGTGGAAGAGCTCAAGAGAAATGAAGCTCCTGTGAGGCAATAAAACTACTTGATCGTTTGGGAGGGGAACAGATTGGTTGAGAGCAGACTCTGGACATCTGATAAGAGACCTTACTTGTTGAAGTAGAGTTTTAGTAAAACGTGACTTCCACACCCAATTACTTAGACACAGAACCTAGTATCACTTCAGCCGTTGTGGTAGTTCTCCTGGGGATATTCTACATCAGGAATCACAGAACAACAACGAGCAGGTTGCCTTGAGGGTGGACTTCACTAGAGACTGGTAATTGATGTAAGTCTTTTCGCTGCCTACAGAAACTCCAAGTCTATCCGTTCATTCTGTTTGAAAACAAGTGCTTCAGAACAGATCCGTATATAATCCGGGAGGTATAATATTATACTGGGCATATTCCTTCCTGATATAATCTAGGAGATTCATTAGATAATAGAAAAGGCGGGAAAAGTGCACTTCCGTTGTAAGAATGCCTTTGAAATAAACAGGTTAACTGTAATATAAATATAGTTCCTTCCTCCAGACTTCATTTCCGATAACATAAATAGAGAATATGCCATATGTTATCTTATGTTGTGCTCATTCTTACACCAGAATATAAATTAAAGCCAACGGTATGGCAGCCTTCTAAACAGTGGTGATGCGTTCTATGCATTGGAGTATACCAATAGGATAAAGCATATTAAAATCGATTCGGTGTGGTACCATAGGCTTAATTGATAAAACTTTCCGACTGAATGTCTCTCCATATTTCCCGTCTCTCTATTTAGCTGGAAAAAGAACCCACTGCAAAACACCCGGTAGTAGTAGGCGTATTCAATACAGTCGCATACGGTTTTCTTGATTCGAGGCATAATATAAAACCATAGATAAAACATATATGAACTAAACATGCCCAGAGAGGTTCTGTTAGGTTTAATTTTAATCCGATTGTCGTCTTCTATTGATAGTTTGCCGCAGACACTCATAATGGCGATTCGCCAGTTTTCCACAGTACAGCCATAAGTTGGCAGGCAATAATTAATGAACATTTCCGTCATATTCTCCATGAATGGGTGTAGGCCTTTGGTGTGTTTTGGGATGTTGAACGTCCAAATTAATCCCTATAATTTGAGAGGCTAGGCCTACCTACACATGAAAGGATGTAGATATTAATTTACTTCATAAATGTGCATGGTGACTATATGCCGGTGGCTATTTCGCAATCGTAATGGCTTTTGAGAAGAGGGGGTATACATACATTTTCTAACTTGAAATAATGCGAGATAGCAAACGCACTATAAATAACAATCAGTTTAATGTCACATTGACGAGTTCTTTTCCCCTATTTAATGTAGCAAATATCATTCTTTTATTTAAGTTTTTATTGCAATACATGTATTTACTTACAAACCGCTATAGGTCTAATATGCATTTATTGAACGTCATTTTAGATTGAAATTTAAGATACGTTGCATCAGCCCGCGAGTCCTAGCCGCCCACCTACCCAAGTCTCCTATAACATTTCGTGACAATTATTTATGTCGCAGCACAAGCGATGAATCCAGGTGAAAATAAGAATGAGTCAAGAAAACAGATCACTCACCCTTAAACGATGGATGTGTCCCCGTAGGCAGCTCTTACTATAAGGACTGCCTCTGTTCGTGTAAAATGGCAATAGATCACACTGGTGTCTCACCTGTCTCGCCAAGTAGACATTGCATTGTATTGAATCCGATCAGGGAAGATTAGGTATATAAAGTAGTAGCACCAGACTAGTGAATCTAAGTTGCGGACTGTCCCGACTACAATTAGGCCTATAGCATTCCGAGGGATAGTCATAAAAACCTGTAGGAACATTTCAATCTATAAGAGCCACGGCAAAACGCGTCTCGGCTCACCAATAAAAAATGCAACTGAAAATCACTCCCAAGGTTTGTCTTTTGTTGTGTTGGCTCTTATTTTACAAAATTTATAATTTAAACTTAAATATACTATTGAGTAACTGAAAGCTAGGGACACGAACCCATTATTTAGGATTTGGCGAACTGTGTCCCTGCGTAGTTATAACTTATCTTAAGTAAAGCTGCATCCTTAGCTATTACGACAAACAAATCTGACCGAAGTTACGCAGTTTCATAGGACCTAAGTTACCAATATGTTGCTGCTGCCATGTGTTTGATTAGTAATTGAACTGAGTTTATAAGTAATTTAAAAATTCTCTTGCCCTCTTTGAGTGCTGGGTGAGAGCTAATCCGATATGCGTAAGTCTGGTCCAGACTCTCAGGTGTGGGAACAATTTTTTTTGCAGGCTGCAGTGCAGGTTAGGTGTTACAAGCTTCGTCTACCCACTATGAGTTTATAAGTAAATTAAATCGTTAATAAGATTATACGATATTAATGGAAATCAATATACCACGGGGTACCTGGTAAGAGCAACAGTTAACAGGCACATCCATTTTCATCAATTATTGTAAAATGTTAAAAAAAGAAATGAAAAAAATAAAAGTATGAGCCGGAAGAAAACGAGCGCCGGTGAGACACAAATCGTACATAATGTTAAGTCTTTCAGATGGGCAAGAAACGAACGGAATAAAAACTAGAACATCTTTAGTTTTGGTCGATGTTAACTGAAAATGCAGCTTTAAGCATCCTATTTTTATGAGTCATTAGCTCAGCATATTAGGCAGGCCATTCAAGTTTTCACGGATTTTGTACGATTATTGTAATGATGAAAATGTATCTTAATATCGGAGAGACAACCCAAACACTCCCAACATTACATCTCCCGGGTCGGAATAATATTTGAATCAACAACACATCAATTGCGGTTTAGGAACGATCGGTAGTCGATTTTAAAATGTTGGCGTTGCTCATTTATCACCCATAGATATAAAACAATAAATGATTCAGGCAGATTGAAATTTAACACACTTTATTCCTGTCATATTTTGACGTAATAAAAATGCAGAAATCTTGATTAATCTGAATCGATTCACTTGGGGACGTCTTCGGCTCATCCCACCTGCTCGGTTCCCAGTCCACATTACGCCCAGAAGATAAGCAGATCGGTTGCGTTTTTCAACAAATGTCCTTGGACGAGGGCCTGGCTACGGAATATTTTCAGCAAGTCAAGACCGAGTTGGTCCCACTCACGCCGGTCTACGGTCACATCTAATATGGTTGGACGAGGGCGCCCAATCGCCACACCTTCCTAAGGCTGCCTGCTGATTTATTGCTGTGTCAGCTTCAATCCAGGCACTTTGGGGTAAGATGCACAGGGCCTTACAAATAGGAGGCTCTCCACGGATGAGAATTACGACACACTGTCTCCCCCTAGCGTTAAGGACCCTTGGTTACAATTATTGGAGTCGTGTGGGACTCCTGCGGCAGTGTCGCCACCTGGATGGCGTATCACACACTACATCTCACCGCACAGCATCCACACATGGGGATGGAGCGGTGATAATTATTCATGCACCTGGCCACCCTAGTCGGGCATGGGGCTCCAGACCATATCACATTTTTCTTCTATCTTCCTGATTACAAAATTATCTTGGAAAAACTCCCTTCTTGACAAGTAGCAGTTACCCATCGAGGTAAACAAGGAACAGTACAAATACATTGATGAGTTGCTTAAACTAAATTTGAAATGAAAATACTGATTAGTATTTATTTAACATGTATGTAACTAATGAATTCAAGTCAAACTGGTGATGTATGAAAGTCATGATAATCGATGACACGTAATCGAGCCAGATCGGTGTTCCATTGGAGCTGCCCGGGTCATCTTGGATAAGGTCAATAGTTTAAATAATCCTAGAAGAATCTAATCTCATTTGGATGATTCTTTAGAGGCCATGTGCCTCATCAATTGACTTGTTAGCTTCTCTAACTTCTTCACGTCTTGTGCGTGCTCCGTTTGGTATTGTAGACACTGTAATGTGGAACATATTGTTTTATCATTAAACCGTTTCAGGGGAAACATGAACATGCATTAAACATTTTTGAACGACATCTGGGTTTAAACTATAACTGACTGATGAATAATAATTATTCATTCACCAAACACATACATAGAAAAGTAGCAGTTGAATTGACTTTACAAGGAACATGATAACTTGGTCGTGCATAAATTTCAAATATGTTCTGCAATTTATCCGAATTTATTTATAAAAACCCAATTTTGTTTTAACTTAAAAGTTATTGTTTATCTATTAATAAAAATCTATGTTACGTCCTTTGGTTACATAATATTAGTGCTGTGAGGGAATACTTACAACAACATCGTCTGTCATTTTGATAACCAGCTTTCCGACACAATGGCGGTACTTGATTACGAAGCGACACTGAAATGAATTTTATAGTGTAAATAACTAGTTGAAAATATCTCATCATCTAAAGCACAGTTATCGAAGGAAAAAAGAATCATTAACGATGAGCATAAATCACAGATTTGTTTTGCGTGTGGGGATATTTATTCATCTTAGCAACAAATCCTCCCTCTTTGAGTGGGTGACATCTAAATTTTACAGCCACTCTTTCTGCTCATCTGCGTTGAATATATAATATTGCTATATAGTAGGGAGGCCTATATAATTTGGGATTGCTTGAGTCATGTCGTCTGTACAACCATAGTCGTGATATAACAGTATGCGGTACCTCCTTAGTTCAAGTATCGTTTATCAGTTAGAATAGAATAGAATAGAATAGAAAAAGATTTTATTCCAGTCAATGACTGCAGTCAAGGGAATGTCTCCAGTTAGACCAACGAGTTTTGAATGAATCCTTGGGTAGACGGAAAATCTATCTCTAATCAGTAATGTGCCATGTATAGGGGAAAGGGTAGATCGTGCTGGTTGCTAACTAAGAACATTTTCGCTAAGATCAGAGGAATATTATTTTGGTCACTTAGGTTTGACATCGTTTCCCTAACAAACGCTTACTTAGTCAGAAATGGTTCCTTTCCTATCTGCCATGTAATATGCTAACCCCACAATAATAATATGAATGCCATCATTTAGTTTATAGTTATAACACAATTTACAGAAATAGGCGGTCTAAACCATGATACTGGACCCAGAGAATAATTTTCTTACACTGGGTTACGACATAATGCAACCATATCAGTGTGAAACTAGTGCAGAGACCGACGCCCAGGTCCGCAAAGAATGTTTTACCAGGTCTATGATATTGATATCTGACATGGCGGTCTACAGTAAACAAATATGTGATACATGATCCAGGGATTTGTGAAAATTAATACTAAGTGCCTCTGTCCTTTAGCATTGAAGCCTATGGGATTGATTTCCAAAAGTGGTGTGATTTTATGTAAACCTTTTAAAATGTTCACCGCTGGCCCGGCCCCTGAGTTTCCTGATGTATAGATACTACTTTATGAGTGGTATGAATTTTGGGAAGATCACATTCGTATTTCACGGTGAAATGAATTGGAAACTTTTTAATTTGGGCTCCTTTTTTGTCAGACCATATTCCTGTCTGAAGCGTCGGGGCCCAATGAACCTCTATGCTCAACCTCAATATTGACCACAGTGTGCAACATAGTGAATAGGGAGACCAGAGACCGTCGGTTTCTGTCAAATTGTAACAGTGGAGACCGACATGATTTTACAGAGACCGAAAAAAGGGGGTCATTAATAGGCCTATGTTAAATAACGTGCAGAAAATAAGATTGTCTAAGACAGGGCCAGGTAGACTGTTACCTCGACCTCTACTGTTGTAGAGGTGAGATAATACATGAGATACACTCAACGACAGTTGAATAAGAGTTTTTGATGAGAAATGTCAGAGTTAAGAAAAGTTAGACAAGATAATTTCATTGGAGACAGTCGGACTCAGCCTAATATCAATATCAGAGACCGACACAAATTCAATGGAGACCTGGGCGTCGGTCTCTGGGCTATGTTGCACACTGTGACCAGTCAAATAGGCCATTATCTACCCGACTTAGTTTGAATCTTGTCTGTTTGACGTGAGTCAAAAATATGAGGACGACTTTGATTTTGTCAATTTTTTGGACGGAGATATGGTTGGTGATAACGAGTTCCTCAACTAGACTTGATGGTAGGAATATGTCGTTCAAAGTCCTTGCAGATAGAATTGCCCAATAATAAAATGAAATAATGGAAGGGTATATTATTGGGATGGCAGAGTCCTAAAGTGGGAGGGGCTGCGGACGATGGGGCCCCGGGACGCTAGGGACCGTCGAATAGCTTGGACAGTCAAACTGGCATTTACAACCCCTGGTTTGCCCGACAAACGTCGGGGCTTTAACATCCAAGGCCGGGACCCTAACGTCCAAGGCCGGGGCCCTAATGTCCAGGCCGGGGCCCCAACTTAGTTCATCATTATCTTGTGCTCTTATTACAGACCATGGTGTACTTAGAGAGGTTAATTGCTTGCTTAAAAAATATTTTGGTATTTTAATCCCTGAGGATGTATATTATGCTAATGACAATGTATTTGTATGGCATTGTGTATTCGTTTTCAGAATTGGGTTTGACCTTTTTCTTATGCCATAGAAATGTTGGGCGAGGGGGGGGGGGTTTACATTTTTATAGCTATAAGTCTAATATTTCTCTCAAGGCTAGGGGGGGGGGGAGACGTTTGGGAAATTTACTTATTTCAATTTACTTTTATACTTATAGTTAGTGTTTTTTAAAAGACCAAACAAAACAGCAGTAATAATAATATATTGAAAATTAAATTGTTTATTCCCCTACTGTGTTCAATATATATTTCATGATAAACATACATGGGCCATAACTTCCAGGCGGGGGCCCCAAAGACCAGGGGCCCTAACGTCCATAGAGTGGTGGGAGTGACTGCATGGACACATGGACCATGGCCCATGTCCATGGTGACAGTCAATATTCCTCCCACGGGCCAGTAATAACAACCATAACCATATTACATACCACTTTCGGACATAAATAAACGATAATACTATTTGGTTAAGACATGATGGTGAAACTAGTAGGTAAAGCAAACCAACACATTGAAAGATGTGCACCAAAACGAAAGTTTGTCCACGGTGGCAGCTGGTGGAACTGGAAGTGGTGACATGAGTCGACCAGGAGCCTCTATTTTCGCTCACGGCCAGCGGTATACTTTGCAAACATCGTCAATAATACTCACCCTCATGGGGTCCGCGATGTACAACTTTTCCGCAGCTTTGGCAAACTCCTCCCATGATGTCAAATAAGTCATTGTGGACCGGTAAATTCTTCAGAAATATAAGAAATATCGAACACCTTCTGCTCCAGTCCACGCACCTGCAAGCCTCGGTTTCGGAAATGAGTCACATTACCCACAATCCTCCTAAGTGATTCAAGATGGCGTCGCTTACGGTAGCCCCAATTTGGATTTGTTGATTGGAAAATTTTTATAGATAAGCGTCCTTTGGCTATTTTCTCCATAGAATATACATCCTATAGGTCGGCCTACTTGAGGATCTACCGACAAAGATAGAAGAAAGCTGAGAAAGGCTCTAGGGCATCGCGGAACGGAATTTTCATCCCAAAGAAGCGGCCAACATGAGGTATTATAATTCTTTGTTTTGACACTTGACCACTCTATTAGGACCCCGAATTTAATCCCGTTTTTCGCTGATTCTACCCATTTTTCCGATTTATTATGTATGAGAAAATATCATATGGTTCATGAGTTATGTGGGGTAGCTTCATTATGATTAGTTTTGACGTCTCGGTGGCGTCTGCAGCCGCTGAATAACGCGATGTCCAGGGACACTCGGATGCAGAAGGGAGCGGCTGCTGCGCCCGCCCGGCTGGGGAGCCTGCAAGTGAGGGCACTTCCTGTATGCTCTACTGCCCCGGCTTACCACACCACTGCTGTGACCCTACTTATGTGTCAAACAGTTGGGCGAAATTTGTTGATATGACCTAATGGCATGATTAGTGGCGTAGAACCGGAATCGCCCCCATATTTGCAGCCTAGAGACGCGGCATTTAGCCTCTGCATCCTTGTCTGATCACATACTCGACTCGGGACAGTCAGTAGGCGATACCATAGACCGCAGGCTGCCAGAACGAATGTTGCTGGTTACAGGCAGAGTTAGTCATTCTGTTCCATACTTAACACCCATGAGGATTGTTCATTTTACACCCGAGCATTTCACAGATTCGACTCCAGCCAGTATACCGACTGATGGATCATACCCGAGGCCATTGGCATTGGCATTCGATACCATTTCTCGGATATTATCAGCTGGTCACTTGGTCGATTCAATTTCTGGTAGGGTATTGAGTTCTAGGACCTTTCCTGGTTCGGGGAAAGGAGAAAGTGTAATTGACTGAGTACCAACCTACATTTCGTGCTCATTATTTCTGCCATATAGGCCTAGAGATTGACTACTTACCCAGCTTAGTCCACCCCAAATGAGGATCGAAAAATCTATAACTGGCACCCTTCTGATCAAGAGTTTGGTTTTCGATCTAAAGCCAAATACGATACTGTTTTGCAGACCAGAAAACAAATATTTGACAAGGTCGTGTTAATATTTGAGTCATATTTCAACAGGATACGGGATATTTACTTGTGTTAAATCTAACGTCGCATTTTCCTTGTCATTTCAAAAGCCCGGAAAAGGGTTGCTTGATCTTATTCTTAAGATATATATATATAAGAAGCGCTTAAAATCAAGACACAATGGAGGAAAGCGATTATTCAAACTACGGATCTTTATCCAGAACTTCAACCTTAAACAGAAATACGCCTAAAAGGTAGGTCCTACAATGATCATGACGTTGAGACTAATCCTTCTGGGGTTCCCCTCGTACTGCAGTTCACCAACTTCATATAGAAATCCGCCTTTGAGACACATGACGATTTGTTTACAACACCCAGTATCAAATATACGCATTACCGCAACATTATATACATTGGGAACACGCCTTGTGTATGATTTGCTCTGATAAGCATGGGGGTAATTAAGGATTACCCCCTCCTCTCTGAGGATGGTTATTTCTGTTTTCTTTCCCCCTTTTTTATATACCAGCGTAATACGGAAACAGATTCCAATTTGGCTTTAAATACACCTACGTAACCATATTTTACTTAGATGGCCTATTTAGACTCCATTGGTTCCTTATGTTCTCTATGAATTAGAATCTAGATCCGTTTATAAGTCTGGTCTGTATCTCACGAAGTTAGACATAAGGCCATGCCTGTGCGCCTGACTCTGTATTGATCCTGTTACTTCAAGTTACCAGACTAAATCAACAAAGCAAGCTAGGCTTATATAATATAATCAAACACAAACCCTTAACGCCTAAACCCAGAGTTTCCCATATCTCTTCTAAGGGTCCAATTTATGTAAATAAGTGATATATCTAGAGTCCTCTGTCTTATTTCATTTTACCAACAGTACTTAATAAACATTACAAAGTTGCAGCCTCGGAAAAGTCGCCCTGTTAATTTAGTGTGGCTCGGTTATTAGCTATTGCTTATTATTACTAGATTTAAACACGTTTTAACTATTTCTTTGTACTCAATTATTGAATTATTGTAAATTTGTTGGTTTGTCCATATATTTAATATTGGAACAGTATCCGGCAGATAAGTGTTTTCAGTGAATTGTAGGTCGTGTTTTATTTTCAGGAAAGTAGTCAGACTCGTTGACATTTCACTTTTACACCAAATACCATCTGTTACAGGCAACGCTTGAAACCAAAATAGCATTACGTGTTCAATCCACTGTACCAGAATGTTGACTCGTTTGTAAAAAACAAAAAAAAGGCAATGACTTCAAAGTTGTTATGGTTGATATTGTTTTCTCCGAGCGGTTCAAGTATGATGTGATCGATGTATATATTGTACTTTTGTTCGCAGTGTAATTCAAAAAGTGGTTCAGTTGAAGTATGGCGTATCCTATTGGTATTCATAGATCTTTAATGTGAAACATATCAATATAAATATAACTCAGAGAAGTAGGATAAATGTTAGGTGCCTTCTGAGATATGTTAGTAGGTAATTTCTCCACCAGGCGGCGACCTTGTATGTAGGCTGACTATTCGCCAAATGAACCAGAGTCAGAAAGAACCCATTGCCTCTTTAAAGGTCAGCATTTTCTCCCCAAAACATTTCCCCAATAAATGTTGAAGGTCAGCTCGTAAGTGTTCAGTCCAAAGTTTTCAGGAATGTGATTGATATTGAGGAGTTCCTGGTTTCTCGGGGGTACATATGTCACCTGGTATCTGTGCCTGTGGCTTCGTGTTCTCTATAGCAGTCACCCCGACGCTCTCTCTAATCGTGACTCAGCTAATGCTGGCCATGATCATGTCACTGCAAGCCATAGGCATTGGCAATGTTGTGGCTTTTGGGGGAAATTGCGAAGCATTGACCCGAAGCTTTAAACTCTGACTAGATATGTTAAAAGACATAAAGCATCATTGCTGTCGTGATATGTTTAAATGAATGGCAATATCCCATATATAATAGGCCCTATATATGTGGGATATTATGTTTCTGGTGCTTTATTACATAATTTTATGTGGTCCTAGCTCTAAGGGTGGTTCATTATATATATCCATGTAAGTTGTAACAGGGTTGTTTTAAGATTAAATGTTACATGTATACGGTATGTGGAATTCTACTCGAGTTTGGTATTTTGCCAGATTGTGCCCTGTTTAATGCCTTCCCTACGGAATTTTGTTTGCATCTTTTGTGTGTGTGTGTGTGTGTCCCCTATACCAGTGCATATTATCATCTTGAATAATTATAGAACTTTACCCGAAAACAAATCTCAAGCTGGTACTAGAACACATTGTCAATGTACCTTTGTTTAGGTAGCACCGAGAGCGGCTGTTGTTGGCGAAGTGTCTCTTGTCCTAGATACTTCCCCCAAAGCTTGTTACGGATATCGGCAATGCTGATCGTCGACCTCATATCTGTCCTCTTCATTATGCTCCCGTTGCGTAATATTGGATGTGTATTGATAGGGAGATCCATGACGTATTGCGGACACTCTGGTTATCGCAGCCTTAGCCCGCCTTACCACCTGTTCCCCTGTTATATCCACCTAACTGACTCGCTGCTGTAACTCTTCACGCGTACATATCCCCGATATATGTGTATCAATAATCTAATAAGGTCAGCGTTGTGCTCTGATCGATTGACACCCCCCCCCCCCTGCCCCAAACGCGCACTGCTCCCCCTACTCTTTATTTCCAATACTTGGCCACAGGGAGCCTATTGTGAGGGAGGGGGTTCTCAGGGCTGGGCTTCAACTGGAGAGGTTACGTATTGACTATTGTGTCTATCCGTTAGAGCGGGTTACATAGGCCTCACAACCAATATATGCACAAACTAGTTCATCATTAACCAGGACGTAGTAGAGTGCATCGGCTACTCACTGGTCTTAAGCATTTCTAGCAATTATAAAAAGTAAAGCATGGAGAACGTTTACGATGAGCCCCAGGATTTAAAAAAGCTGAAGCGACGGAAGGCAGTGAAAAGGTATGTGTATTGACAGAGCAGTATACTATATCCAACATATCGATCTTTCTGAGCTGTTTGCTTTTGGAAATCATGCAAGTAAGAGATCTCTTCGTATACATATTTATATCAATGTGTGCGCTGGGCCATCATAAATACCTTCAGTTGATGGCTCTACGTTGGATGCTATTTAGAGAGGTACGGATGTACATTGTTTGGGAACCATTGATTATCAATCATCTGTGTAACCCATGAATTTAATTACATCTGTATGTAATACGTATATATACAGATGCACTTCACATTGCGGGTATAGCATTCAATAATATTCTCTTTGCTTCATTGGTAGTTGCCTCCTGAATTAGCAAAATTTGTTTATTTAGAAAGAGTTAGGGCTTTATTTTGGGCATATCACTTTGGCATAAAAGACTAAGGTTAATTAAACAGTATGACATTTCTTCTCCCCCTTGCCACATTTATTTTTTGCTTTGGTGCTTTGATATACCTCCGTGGAAAATGTTTAATACGGTAGCTAAACTTGAAGCTGGTCCTCGAACTAGTTGTTCCTTTAGAGTCCACATGCTTTTAAGTATTGTTCATTTAAGTAATCGTACATGAAAAGATACCTGCAAATTGGGTCCCCACTTAACACTATGTGGGTCGCTTGCATTTCGCAGTTGGTATTGGTCTTAGCGATTAATGGTTTTAATTATACCCGAGCCCAATCAGCTACGCTTGTGTTTTGATGCTGGATAACACCTCTCTCACAGTCTCAGTACGTGTTCTGGTCTTCGCATTGCATAGATTTAAAGTTTGGAAAACGCATTACATAGAATGTAAATTTGCCCCTGGAAGTTGAGTCTGCAAGGAATATAACTATTAAGATAGGTTCTGATTTCTATGGTTAAAAGGAAACGGAAAGAAATCAATTAAAGCGAATATATAGACTCAACACAACGCAAGTGCACGAGTAAATTCTACATGTATACATAATCAAGTGGGTTTACAAGAAGTTTAAAGTACCCACCCCTTGAGTTCCGATGTAGTACAAAGCATTCAGTTTGATTTTGTATGTTTGACAAATCCAGCTACACAAGATTTTCAATGAATACATGTAGTCATTAGTATAATGTTCCACCATACGGGGGTCTATTCGATGTGTCGTTTCACAGTCTTCTATGAATGTACACGCTGGTATGACATGGTTTCGTATGTGTACATTCCAGGATGTTATGAATGACATTTTTTCCTGTGGTTCAATAAAGCGAGAATTGTCATCTTAATCCTTTCAAGAACCCACCCACGTTATCCGCGTCCTGGTGCGTGATTATCTACTTCCAGGTAAACTATTAATGCCGTGGATCTTGGTGTACAATTTATGCTTAATTGCATCTCACACGCTTTCTTTGGGCCTACGCAATCTCAAGAACAAAATCCTATATTTTGTTCCTTCGGGTGTGAAGCCGTGAATATATTGAAAGCTTTTGAGTCGCTTCACTTCGATGATGTTGACTTCAATGGATTTTTTTTATATACATGTGTCGCTCTTACTTATCTATAACCCATTCTTTATCAGATGTTTCATTCCATGTTACAGGGCTTAGTACCGGTTTCATGCATTGAATGGTGACAAGTTCTGGTGATATAGACATCATCCCTTTGTTGATGTAATGTGCACCCATATTTGTGTGCTGATCTAAACCACCGAAACCTCTTGCAGGCCACCTATCCCCAAACGAAAGGATTAGATTTGGACCATGAGAAAAAGGGCATTTATAAGCTGTCGGGTGTACTGGTTGAAAACCTAGCTGTTTGTTTATGTAAATGAATATCGGTAGGGGCTAACGTGAAGTAGTATATATATGCATGGTCCAGACTGGATCCCTATATTTTAAAAACAAGGCCACTAGGAAGGGTTGTGTCAGAAATATGTCATAGTTTGCTGGCTAGGTCAATCTACAAAAGGCCCTTAGGCTTCCTAGTAATGTATACACACTCAGGCCTTGACTGGAAGAAGCATGAGTGTGTAGGACAACCAAACAAGGGGCCTGCTTTGGGTCACCCTCAGGGTCATGACTGCTCGCCTCCGGTTAGAAACATTTATCTTGTTGTGTTTTGTGCTACCCGCAGTGATTTATTCCCGATATTATGGCCTGTAATTTTGAGGGTCTCGGGCGTGACTACAGGTGGATAGACATGTCTACAGGTGGGTAGATTAAGCATGGGACAGAATAAAACAGATCACGTTTCATTCCACCTAGGTAATGGTTCATGAAAGAGTCCTACCTGTACCGTAACCTCCGATCTTAACTGAATCAGGAATTAAATTTTCCCATGTTCGATTTAAGAGCGGAGGCCTTTACTCGAGGCAGAAAAAAATGGATGGAATTAGCAAGAGCAGAAATCAAATTTTCTCGCACTTTGGTGGCTCTGAATGGACTCGAAATGCGTTTTTAACCCTTGCATTGAAATCATGAACACCTGAGAGGAGCACTCGTCACTAGACGCAGAATTCAAAGGGAAATTCTTTGTGGTTGAATTTCAAAGGGGATGTATTTTCTACTGAAAGTATTTGTCCACAAATATCTATCCCAGCGAGTGTAATCCATTAACTCGTTCATTCGCCATGTACGTATATAGATAGCCATCATTTTTTAAAGTATATGAAAGACATTTGGTTTTTGTCTGGCTTATTTTTAGGCGAACACTGGATCTTTTCAGAGGTGTGGGTGTAATCTGTCTTCACCTGAGTGACTTTGCCAGCGCGGTGGTCATGTAACATTTGTGCTGCCTTATACCTTCAGTGGAAAGGGGCGTGTGGATGTGTGCGTTTGGCTCATGACTCAGGAGTTCACCCTCCACACTTTACCCTTTATCTAACCTCCCCCACTGTCTGCATCCTTTTATGGATCTCAATATCTTTTATATGAAAACAAAAAGTAAAAGCTATAGATATTTGCGACGTAACAAATTGGTCCTCCGCCTCCCATGAATAGGTTTCTGTCTTACTGCCGATTTGGTTTTACGAGCCTTTGAATCCATGCACCTTTTCATTATAATTGCTCCAAATTGGGACAATTTTGAATGCATTTTCCCATAGTTAGATAATGTGGATTCTTGTAACCTACACATTACATAGTTTGCTATAGCCAAGAAAACAGGTTCAAACTCTCCGCTGGGAGTTATAATGGGCCCAATTATTTCTCAGACATGTGCCCCTATATTGACAAATATGGGACAGTTTCTTTTGTTACAAGAGACCCCTTCCGCCACCCAACCCCCTCAGAAAAAACCCAACCTGTTTCCGTCCCCAGAATATCTTATATATATAAAACTTTTATTCCGTAATGATAATGATACAGAACAGGACTGTGGCTTCTACGAATAGATCTTCCAGATCGCCCCAAAGAAGGGAAAATTAATGTTTAACATATAATATTCAGTTGAAATGACATCGAGATATATGTATATATATGGTATACTGATAAAGAATGATTGACACCCTATTGACTTTAAGATAATAGTTTCAATGGACAATTTCTTCCCACATATCGGCCATTCATATATTACACTTCAACAAGTTATATCTTTTATGAGTACCCTTGGATACGATGATAAACGCTTTCTGTCATTTCATAAGTACGCTGAAGTTAAAATATATATCAAACCCGTTTGACTAACATTTGCACCTTGGGCTTGTGCTCACACTTCGGTAAAGGAAGGAGATAAAAGCCTGTTAATTTGTACCTTGGTGCACACCACTAGAGATAAATAGCGAGAGTTAACTCAATATTAATACAGGCTTTAATACCTGCTCGCATGCCGCCCCTCCTGCCAGGCCCATCCTAGTGTCCGTAATACCTTATTCTCACGTTATGTGTCTGGCCTGGGGCTCTCGGTGGCCAAAGAGCGAGAAATTGTGGGAATGTTGCTGGTGAACATGCCTCTCTGTTCTCATCGAATCGTCCCAATCACTTGGCCTGGCGATTTCCACCCCACTCTGAGAGAGAATTGGCCACCAAGTGAGGTCTCTTTCAAGTATTGGGAAGGAGGAGGGAGTGAGGGCGAGCAAACGACCTTATTTTCTACCAGACTTGCTGCGTTTGTGCGCGGGGGTCTACTTGCATTAATGTTAACGTTTATTTTAAGCCCGCAAAGATGGGCCGGGTGGGATTGAGCTGTGACCCCAGGCCGTGACCTGAACGCTACCAACCTGGACATGGCCCTTCGACGGAGAAAAATGGCAGGACGAGGGAGGACATAGATGGGGGAGGCCTTGAGTGTTTGTTAAGGGTTGAAAGGCCCTGTCAACTGACATGTCCATCTAGGATCTGGGAGAAGGGTCAGATGGGACACGATTAGGTGACGATCAAGGGCCCTCGCCATCTAGGGTTTCTTTTGTTTATGTATAGAATTAGATTGTTGCGCGTCCTCTCAGTATCTGCGCCAGACACCAAATTAGAAACTCGAGTCTGGGTGACGTAACGGCGCTGTGCCCCTAGGGGTCGTCCCGTTATCCTATGCACATATATAGCGCTAACAACACAGGTAAAACCAACTGAATAATGGTTGCCCTCAGGTCAAACCCCAGTTTTAGTGTCACCACGATTCGCTATAGAACTGGATTTCAATGGGCTTAACACATGGTTTGCCTAGATTGTGGGTAGGGATGTGTGAAAGTATAGACTTTGACAGCGCTCTGTTATGTTTAGTGTCTCTCTGACCTCTTCCCGAGGATAGCATCAAATTTGCGCCCCGTTTGAACACTTGAGAAGGAACTGTTTTATCCATCCTCACCTCCAGAAATGTATGAATAGTGGGGGGATTGACACACATGTTTCTTGTTGGCAAAACGAGGTCGGCGATCTTCTAGGAACACCTTTACTTGCCCCGGGTCAATGTGACTTCAATATAAGGAAATGATGAACTAGGGTATCTCATGACAGGGTTCCTATATACTCGGCCACCCAGTCATCGTACCTTTTCTGTGTGCATTCATCTGATAGTGCACCTAATCCTTTGGCATCCAACCTGCTCCCTGATAGACCAGCTGTGAAGTGCCGACATGGGATTAATTCTCAACGTATGCGTCACGACATTTATGATAACAAAGTCAAATACTTAGTTTGTATCTAAAGACGCAATATGTATTGCTCTGACCGCCCTCGATCCCCCCTCCCCCTCCCCCTCCCCACCAGCACTCCCGCATTGATATATTTGGCTATGTAATTGGCCAGGATTCTGGAAATGAACAGCCGCTTTCCGAACCTCTTCCTCCTTTCATCCTCCTCTGACTCAACCTATATGGAATTTCCCCCCTGGAAATGTGTCAAATGCTGTGAATATTAACACTAATGTTGTTAGGTCTTAACTTAATCATTCATAACATGGACAGAGTTGCATTGTTTCCCCCTTGCCTGTCTCCGTGCGGTAATGCAATTAACTTCTATTAGAGATGCTTAATTGCTACCTCAGTCCTCAAAGTTTCTTTTTCTCCGAGTTGCAACGTACTTTTCGGGAAGTTGGATGATCATGATTATTTCCCACACTAAGTGGATTTCGCGAACACAACCACTCCATTCGGCTAGCTTTTTGGACTTGCCTGAACGAGTGAACGCCTGAAGATGTCTTCAGAGGGAAAGACATTAATTATAAAAAATATAATATAATTATGTAATAGGTACAAATAAATATTAAATTTCTGAAATGATATAATTGTTATCTCATGTGCATTGTACAGCACTTGAAGAGGTACAGGGTACTCCAATCTATCTGAGAGGAACAGTTCATATTAGTCTAAGAATCTACCTTATATCAGGGTTCATTCATTGTTACTGGGTGTTTCAGAAAATACCTCATTGGCATTGCCTCTGTTCTATCTCATCATTTACTTAGAGGAAAAGGACCTCCTTGCCTCTGTTTGATCTCATCATTTACTTAGAGGAAAATGACCTCATTGCCTCTGTTCGATCTCATTGACATTTACTTAGAGGAAAAGGTCCCATTGCATTACTCTAAGAATCTACCTTATATCAGGGTTCATTCCTGCTTGGGTGTTTCAGAAAATACCTCATTGACTCTGTTCGATCTCATCATTTACTTATATAACTGGGTCTTATTGTAGGCTGTAGCACTTACAAACATCTGGGTTGCTACCACCATGTAATGTCACAGTTTGTAATACTCGAACACAGCCAGGGAACGCTGGGGAGGCCGGAGTAGTGGAGCAGAGGGGGAAGAGGCGATTCCAAACCCAGCGTAAGCATTAGCATGTTGACCGCAGTAGGGAGTAGAAGGCGCATCACGACCCACCTAAGTGCATCCACAGACCGGGGCGATTGATTCCCATTGTAATCACCCCATCCGGGCCACTTAGCATGGCCCAGAATTTAGGACACAATAGATCCTAAAAAAAATTCGCAAGCTAGCACACAATAGCCCCCAGTCTTGGCTGAGGGACTTAAGGTGGCATTTCGAATCAAGGCCAGAAGGCTATTGTGTGTTGTTATAATATAGCATAGGTGGGTGGCCTGTTGTGTGGTGCTTGTCTGTGTGTACGCTTTCCATTCTGGCCTGTTTTGTACCTTTCTTACGTGACGCCTACCATAATAGTAGAGTAGTACTAGACCCGCCTCCTCAGCAAGGGCTCAAGTTTCCAGGAGTTAAGGATCATACAGGCCACTGCCGCTCCTCTATTGCCGCTACGAGTGCCCTGCCGCTGGATCAGGTGAGCGTGCATTTTACCCAAGCTGCAAATACATAAACACAACTGGGAAATACTTGATATTTTGGAGAAATCTCCTCCGCGTACACAGCGCTTTCCCATGGATCTCAGTGTACAACTTTCTCCACCGTTGCACCACCTCAAGGGGAACTACTGCCTTTTGTGAATCTTTTCAACGATGACCTCCACATTGGTGTCCTCCAGTTGAATGCATGGAACCTAATTGCTACAAGGAGAAAGAGGGACGCCAACAAGATATGCTCTGCTAACTTCCCAAGAACATTCCTTGGGCGAACCAAAAACCCTGGGGCGTATTGGATAGCCTAGTTACACTAGGTACCCAACTGATAGGCCACGCGTCCTTGCCACAAGTCCTGGTTAAAATCCCGGTGCATCTCTCATAAACCATAATCTCATGTGCATATAGTCCTTTATGAGTCCATCTGAAGGAACCAAATATTCTGAAATCTGATAAATTTAATACAGCCTGTAATCATGTATGGAGTATACGCATCCCCATCTAGTGTGATGGTTGGGAGTCCGACGAAAAGTGCAAGCATGGAGTACTGGGCGGCCAATGGATACCGACACAATCACGAAAATATATATGGAACAGGCAACTATTCTCCAGTTTCAATGGTGTAAGTGCTTTTCAACCTCCTCTTTTGAAAACATGAACGCTTTTAACCCACTTAGCTACAAAGCACCGACCGAAGTTTCAATGGGTTCCAACACAAATTCTATTTGAGGCATCAGGGGGCAATTTCTATTTCACAAAGCTTGTTTGTGTTTTATCCCCAGGCATCGACTTCAGCAAATCTGTATGTAAACCATGTGTTATTTGCAGTAACATGATTGCAGTTCTACAACTGCTACATTCCACATGCCAGCCCTATTGGGCCTCAGTTATGCTGATTACACTGGCGAGACACTAATATTTTCTTATGTTTATGGTGGATGCAAGAGTTGGGGCTTTATGCTATAGGTTCTTGTCCTTAATCAATGTAATTTCCAACGTGACCAGCTTTCATCCTGGGTCAACAGTAATTACATTAGTCACGATTCTTCTGATGAGTATATATGATATTGTATTCTTAGATAGGAAGCAGCCTTACTAGCTAAACAAATGGTATAGCTGTTTTGCAAGTCGCTCATAAACACAGGGCTGGATAAACAACAAATATTCTTTTTTATTTTTAAAAAGAACTAATGCGATTTTACACGCGAAGCATGGGTTCATGATCCAGGGATGAGTTGATTCAGTTCTGTAGTCAAACCAGGGGAAGTTGAGTGATGGGGTTGCCATCCTTATCTGCTTATCTAGCCAGACCAAGGGGTTGGAGGTTTCGACTCTTGTTGCAGTACAGATCAGCTGGTCCCACTTATCACTGCCGTCCCTCCCCCATTCTCTTCCTCCTCTGGGATGACTGCAGGACATGCTAGAAGCGTGACAGCTCCCAACAATCGATGCTTCAGCCACCAAATTCCAAACTCTTCTCCAGATATTGACAACCACACCACCTCGGCACAGCAGGAGCCATTGGTGGGGGCTGGGGGTGGGGGGATGCTAATGGAATCTCCCTCCCACATATTCAACATGGCACCATATCGAGATCCATATATCCCCTCCCCTGCACTCATTTGTGTCCGGGTGGCTTTGGCACTTGCATTGCTCCCACGTTTAGCCTGCCGGTCATATGTTATGGCATGCTGTAAAAAGATACATTGTTGAGGACTGGCTTGTTTGAAAAGGACCCTGGTTTGGGCCGATATGTACACGAGAAGCATTGTTTTACACCGTACTTAGTGCGTCAATGTGAGTTATTAACCACAGGTCACAAGGCATGTGCTCGGTACTAGCCCATACTTTTCTTCTTTGCTCATAGTGTTATCATGTCACCTACCCCTAGCATCAACATTATCCTGACGGGCCCCTGGGGTGATGCCCCTCAGCATAAATCATACTGTGATTTAGTTAAACTCCAGGAGTAGTTAGAGAAAGACACAGGCCCCCAATCATTGCGACCCCATCATCATTCGCAGGCATGATCGATTCTCCTTATCCTGTTCACTGGGTTTAGTATTCCCCACAAAGATAAAATCATGGACTTGGTGACATTGCAGAGATCATGATTCATTCCCAGCCACACATAGCACACACAGTTGATGAATTGTACTTCTGTAGTCCCTTGATTGCCAAATTACTGTGATTCACTGGTTGTGACCCTATGTGTGTCAGATCATGTATTGGGCTGTCTATGTGTAGATATGAGTCCTCCAGTATCTCGGAGGAGTGATTGCTGGGATAGGTAATGACCCGAACTTTGTCCTTTTGCTTGTTTATGTTACACCCCTCGTAAAAGTACTTCCTATTTGCCATGGGGAAAAAAACTCCCAAAAAATAAAACGATTATGGATTGGTGTGATGGAGAAAGACAAAGGCCATCTTGACAATGATACTTTGTCCTTAGGACCTAATGTAAATACTTTGTGGAGCTAGGCAGCCTCGAGCATCTAAAAGCACTGCTGCTATATAGGAAATAGAAACAAAAACAGAATAACAATGAAAAATAGAATGCCTCTCTGAGAGGGCCTCTGGGTCAAAGACCTAACTGACAGACGTCATTGTGTTCTGTATATTGTTGTTGAACTATTGCCATTAGGCCAAAGCTCGTGTAAACATTGCGTGTTATTATTTGTGCTATTATGGCATCCGGATTGTTATATAGGGGACACGTTTCCCTATTATTACTTAGCTTAACACAATCAATTGCTAAAGCGCTCTGATCCCAGTAATAGGATGTGTGCATATATAGAGAGTAAGGGGATTTGTATGAGCCTCTATCGTTACTCCAGTTGTGCTTACTACTACATGATGATGAAGCGTGTCTTGAAGGTTGTCTTGGCAGTCTCTAAGGCTGACTCAATCACCTTGTCCTTTCCAGGAGGTGGAGGAGGAGGGGAGGTGGTGGTGGTTGAGGTGCCTCCAGGAAGCTAATCCAGAGCAGGTTACTAGGGTGATAGTGCCCCGCCCCCTCCAGCATCCATGGTAACCATCTGGGTGAGCCTCCATCTCCAGGAGGTTAGTTGGCTGCCTTCTCCTCTTTTTTTAAGGTCTTTTTTGGTGGTGGGGGGTGGGGGTGGGGGGTGGAACCGGTCTTCCCAGTGCGCTTCTATGCTGCGTACGTGCCCATTCATGCAGTGGTGAAGACATGGTTATATACCACCCTGTGGAGTTCTTCCATAACATAAGCAACTCTTGAGAAAAATAAATATTCTGCTGTATCTAGCCGGACCCTGTGACACATGGACATTTTAACTCTCCCATTGTTTCCTAACATTGTTCTCAGCTAGAATTATGGTATTTGCTTTGCTTTTTATTGCATACTCACAGCGAGAATTGTTTTTACTTTACGATTGCTGTCCCCCAGCGGTGTAACTGCTTGGCAGAGAAATGTGTCCAATACACCATGGCCATATACTGGTGTGTGTCAGACCATCCATATCCAGACTTAGGGCCATAAATAACTTGTTTTCCTTTTGAAACCTTGTGAAGAGCTACAGCATGAATAGATTCCACCTGGTAAATAAGTATAGGGATCTTTTCTCTCGAGGAATTCATCATGTTTTCCCTAGAGAAATATTCGCTCAGGTCAACATTTAAATGTTGGAGTGAAAATAAACACGAGAGACTCGCCTGATTCAACGAGTATTCTTCTATGATTTCCTAAAGCATTTTTTTTCTCATCAAAAGTTATATAAGCTCAGAATTTTAAGACAGTTTGGTGTATGAAGAATTCAGAAATTTATGTCTCAAAAACGTATTATTTCGCCTCTTTAGTTCACCTCTGTCTCGTTTTGATGGTAAGCACAATGCGTCTGCTGGTGTGATTGATGTAGGACTGTATTTTGATCTAAACTGTTGAAAAGACAGTTATTTTTCGTATGTATACTGAGTATTTTGCCATTGGGACGCCTTTGAACAAACGTACATTAGTCGTACATATATACATCAATCATGTCTTTTTCCCTGCGGTCACTTATTGAAAGTTTCAACGTCCCCCTAGGCATTACATGTCACTCACTTTGGAACCCATAGAGATCGATTATTCTACTTCGTTAATATTGATAATAATATCGGTACAAAGTAAAGAAAGCACTGGGATTAGAATAACAAGGGTGATACGAAAATATTGGAATCATAGGCGATTTTTTTTTTCTATTTAAGGCTCGCATTTAAATAATCAAACAAATATAGAAGAAAAGACACAATATCATACCCAGGCGTTCTCGATAACGGATCTATTGAAACCATTGTTTGAAATAAATAATCTCGTAGATTTAACTCCGCGGATTTATTATTAGCACTTGTGTCTGGTGACTTGTGCTGAAGGGGATGATCGATAATTAGCATTTTTATTGAGCACTAATTGTGCTATTTAGTTCTCGGCAAAGCTATTTATGGCAGCCCCTGGAGAATGAGGAACTGTTGGCAGAACACATCCATGATATGGATTATCTGCCTATCGGACACCCAAAGCAGGGTTAGCTGGGTTAATACCTAATAAATACAGCTGGCAAGAAGCCTATACCGGTGTATGCTTGACCAATACCTCTGCACTGACTGTATGAGTGGCAAAAGCTTTAGTTGAATGTCCGACGTACCCAAATGGTGAACGTCAGTACATATATATTAGGATGTAATATTACAAATTAACTGACGATTTGTCCGCCTAAATAATTGTTGGTTCTCTTGTTCCTCGTAAGTCAAGAAAATTGATCACGAATTAAGTAATCTGTAGTACAAAAGAATCTGTACAATGGTATTTACGAAGTTTGTGCTTTATTTAATCGCAAGTACATAATGGTCTATGGTAAATGATTGACAGGTAAATTAATAATATCTTGTGTGTGGAAATACTCACATTTAGAACCGGTTTCTGGCAACTTTGCTTGCTTGATGAAAAATATTCGCGTCTGACAGCAAAAAAGTAAAATCTGACCCGACATGCATTGTTTAGAGGAACCCCCGTCTCCACCCTTCATAAAAATTATTTTGATGGATCGTTTTGTTCTTGGTGAAGCCACACCAAGTTCGTGACCATCTTCATACCTGGTAGTGATCTTGGCATGGGCTGCAGCCGGGAATTTGACATGATTAGACCTGTGGGTTACTTAAACTTCAAAACTGAAATGTTACAACCCTGAGTATGCGCTTAGCCTACCATGAAGGGAGGAACACTCCCAAAGGTATAACTCCATTTACCAATGCTATCAGATATCTCAATGAATGCCCCACGTTGTAATGATACATGTACTATACATGTAGTTCTGCATGTATAGCAAGTCCAACATATAATGTTAATAGTTTGTTTGTTAATTTCTTAGTAGGCCCCACTCTTTTCCCCCTTTTTTATAAGTCAGGGGTTGCAGGTTCTCGAACCAACCTATAGCTCGCTTTCGTAATGTTTATAAACTCTCCGTGACCTCCATAATCATGACAAGACCCAACATTCTCTCTGCTTACTCGGTGTATTATTTACAGATAAACAAATGCCCTCATCCGCCAGAATAACTCTTCCTGCCAACCTATATTCTCGTGAAATCTAGCACTTCCGTCTCCCCCTCCTCCATAAAATGTTGTTTAGGATATGTATGTTTCAGTAGTCGTGATTTTGATTATCAACTAATCTAATCTATCCAAAGTTACCCCAAGCTCGTTCTCACTTTTGACTGAAATAGACGCGTGAATTTATTTCAATATATTGAAGTTAGGTTCTTACTTGAAATAGCTATATGATGGCGGTTTCAACGATATGGGGTCTGCATTTGTTCAAACAGTTATCTCTGTGATGTTATCTCCGTGATCTTTTTGTTATCATACTTTCATCATTCATAATATTTATGAGACATTTCCGATTTGTTAGAATGAAAAAAACTTGATGTGACTGGCCACCATCGGTATTATCCGTCAGGGGGCAGCAGTTCCTTCTTGGTCATGGCAACGCTATGCTTACTCACATCGTAGAGGAAAAGCAACTTATCATCGTTATGTGGATGACCTGACGTGGCTGAGCATGAAGGTAGAAAAGGGCCTTAAGAATAAGTTAACTGTTCAGTCTAGGCCCAAAGTTGAGGGAGTCCCTTCAAACGAAGGGAAAGCCTCTCGCCTCGAACTGCAAAGTGCCATTATACTTCCATTAAGACCGCAAACTGTCATTATATTCCCATTAAAACGCCGAGTCCTAGGCCAGGAAACCGATTAGCGAAGTAGGCGTCCAATCACTGACATACCATTCTTATCTGCTATGAGGGTTTGGACCTATACTGTTAATAAGTTAATTGTGTTCGAAACACAGTATCTTTACACTCTGAAATAACAGTGAATGATATGTATCCTAATACTAGTATTCATAACCTACATCATAACATGTTATTGTATCTTAATAAAAACGGAACTTTGGGTGGGCGCTTACCTACATCATTTAGTTACAATGACATCATTACCAAGTTAAAAGCAGGTAGACTAGTCTCTTGTGCTGGTGTCTATTTCTAGGGAAACTTTGTTGTTGGAAATAGAATGAGGAATTACGAGGCTAACTGAACTGACAGGTCTATGGCGATTTAAATATATTGCCCTTCCTGAAATTCGGTCACTCCCCCAAGCCCAACCCCTATCGCTATAGAAGCTACTTTCGCTCAATTACATCGAGGTAAAGTGAGCGTTTGACTTTCTGTTATGTCTTCTTAAGTTCTGGGTTGATGGCCAGTCCTTCAGTTCATTTACACGGACACGAAGGCTTTGTATGATAGTATGGCCGTGATTTAAAAAATAGGTAGTCTGTGCTGAGTAAGGGGAAGGTACTGCACAGATTGTATTTTACAAATCACGGCCTGATCAAGTGGTATCAGTGAAGGCCTGTTACTGGGCTGTACATTATAATAGAATTTAAAACTTCTGCCTGCAAGTTTCAATTGCATGTCTTTAAGGGTTTATGTTCTGCTTGCCCATCACGACTCCATTGACATGATCTACAAAGGTGAAAACTTGAGTTTGGCTTGTATCATTATCGCCTGTCATGATGCCATTGAGAGTCAGTTGAAAGGACTTTTCCCGTGTCCAGATAACCTGTTACGATCCCTCAGTATTCCCACGTGGCCATCATGCTCTGGGCTTGGCAAGCCATCCCACTAGTGTTTGGCTTCTGTCCAAGCTTTGCAGGGAGGCTGCATAGAGGTTCGAGTCTCAGGTTATCGCCTGACCACTTGACCATTAGTTGTGGATTGATAGTGGCCAGCCCTGGATGGGGGAGGCAGTGTGCTTCATGTCCCAAGCATGGGCAGTAGTAACCCAATACTGCCTGCATGGCTTGATCATCAGCCGCCTCCCCATCTGTGACTCCACCACCTTTCACACCCATCTGACCGGTTCATGACTGTCTAAACATCATATCCATCTCTGCCGCATTGTTATTTGGCCTAATAGTCCAGAGTGAGGGATTGGCCACCCTTGTTTCCAGGATCTCGTGGGTTGTTTGAGCAAGACGATGTGGGTTTGTGGCCAAGTGGTGGCATTCCCACAGAGAACATAACCAGAAATGTCCTGGCGCATGAAACCATTTCTCTCCTAAGGAAAACATTCGTCTGTACTGTGTACGTATTTGCTCCAACCCATTCAGGTGCGGTAGACGATGTTATTTGGGTTTTATGAGCCTATATCATAGTATTGTGTACTCAAAGTTTAGGCTACAACCGTGTGCCAACAACAGGTGTTGTATTGGCAGTTGTTTGCTGCACCTCGTCCTAGGGACGCAGAACTAGTTCGGAGAGAGACCTCATATTGAGAGACCAAGGTGAGGAAGCCAATCGAGTCTGGGCTCTTTGAAGATGGTCACTTGACCCGTTCTTGACCCTTGACCTGAAAAGTTCACCGTTTTGTGTATGAGAATGATCAAAGTAGGCTGCTCAAGAGATGCGTCCAGCATGTGGCTTCCAGGTGACTCATATCTTCAGAGAAAACAATTCATTTTTCCTGGAAAAAAAGATCATCAGAGGAATAGTTGGGTGCAAAGTTATGCATTCTTCCACCTTCTCTACTTCTTAGTCAGCCCCCTATTCATGCCAAAAATAAAACCTTTATAATTTATGCTTCCCCCTGAAGGCAAAAGAACTGACTTGTGTTGTTCAAATTGACAAGACTGCAGTATAGCTGTGAAAATGAAAGCCCCCAAGGGTTAGCGATGCATCTTCTGCAAATGTTTTGCCTCCCAAGCTGACAGTTGTTAGCGATCAGTACACATTACGGAGGAATGGTAATTGTAGGTGAACCTAACATTACAGGTGGCGCGTCCTGTGAACTTATTTATAAACAGAAGCAAACATGGCATCGCTGCATGCAAAGAAAAGGTGTAATGTGCCTCAGAGAGGATGCCAATAGTTTCTGATAAAATTCCCCTCTAATGTTACTTCTCTACATACACACATAGTGAACTCCAGCCCCCATAGTTAAGATGTTGGCTAACGACGAAGTATACCATCAACAGTTACACGCCTCATTGACATTACCAAAGCATATAATGTATGGCCACGACTGGAGTCAACGCCTGCCAGATATACGGCCATGTACATCATCCTACAACTGTTTCCCAATGGAAGTGCATTTATGAGTAATGGCCAGACCAGACCGCTGCAATTTGGTAGATAAGACACTACTTGATGTCCTCTCTTTACTCACTACATGTTTTCATTGAGACTGTGGTGCTTGCATCCTGACTTATGCTATTTCTAAAAGGACGTGCTCTGTTATGTTTTTTCTTCCTTTTATTCATGTCTTGTCAGGCTGACACAGTTTACGTTCACCCGGGTCCACATCCGCTCTGTGTTTTCTATTGTTTTGTACGAGGAGGGATACTGAGAAATATGCTGGAGTCTTTTTTATGCTACAGTACCACCAGCGACCCTGATAATATTCGCATCCTGTCTAAGCCTCCAAATCTGGTCTTGTTAGAACTCCTTTGGCAGTGGGATGTTAGATCCTTCAATCCTGCCCCGCCCCCTTCACACCCCTCCCACCACTAACCATCTCCGCCCTCTTCGCGTCAGGGAAAAGAAAGCTCAAGTTTTTGGCCAGGCCCTCCTCGTCCATATCCAATATCTCATGGTTAGGATCTGGATCTCCTTAGCCAAGCCAAGGCTGAGATCCATTTACAATCCCTCATTGGTCGGCGCTGACCATCCACCCCAAAATGAGCCTGTTACCGGGGGTAGGAAGAGCTATGTTCATTGCTATCATTTTAGTGCTCAGCATGCACCAATTTTCCGATTGCCTTGATGGCATTAATCCTTCTCTGGTATCTGAGGTACTTGACTATTAGCCAATGCTATAAAAGATATTGTATTAATTTAATTGAATGCTATCTTTATTTAGTGTCCAAAATTGTCCATTCCTTGTTGCCCAAGCCTTCCAATGGATGCCAGATACAATGTAAAACAGATATAAACAAAAAAGAAATGCCCACTGTAGTTGCAGAATGTACATCAAAATACCTTTATTAATAGTATGGTATTACCTAGGCTATGTATAACAAATGATTTACTCAACCTAAGCCTTTACATAGTTTTAGAAGAGATAGTGGGGGTATACATGTTCATAGGAGTCTTGGATAGTTTACCCTTTTCGCATTTGATATGACTAGACAAGAAATTCGATAAGAAATAGGTATTGGGACAATAATTGGATCCTTTTATACGCAAAAAGTCAGCTTTTCCCTGAAGGGCATATTCTCTTTTGAATAACATTTAGAGTCATACAGAAAAGTGAAAGCCTGGCTATAACCATAATGCTTACTCATATGGGAAGTAACATTACACCTCGGCTTTGGCGATTCTGCATTCTGAGTTTTATGTCTCTGTGTGTGACCCAGGTGTACAACTCATTCTGAGTCACACCTGTAGCAGGCTGTACAGTGCTCTTCCCAGCCAGCAACAGGCATCTATGTGTCTAGTGCTGGGGCTGACTAATACCTAGTTACCCCTCGAATGTGTCTCTTCAGTTAATCCAGCATATATGTACCCGTATGCAGAAGGCCATCTGTTTTTATAGATTGTTTGCTACATGCGGAAGGGTGATGTCTCTCAACTATGGGGAGGTACAAGTTGGCTTGAGTACTTTGTTGCAAAATGTTGATGTTTGTACCAAGAGGGATGGCCCATAGAGGATATTTCCCAAGATTATTCATCCTTATTTTCTAAATAGTTGTCCCTTCGATGCTTCCTGTAAACATTGGCATTAAAGTTGCACTTACAACTAATATAGATTAAAAATAAATATTTTGATTGATCTCGTAATGTTTACCTACTATTGCTCATCCTTGCTCCCTTTACTGTGGTTGATTACACTTCAGTTTGGATGAACTGTTAACCTCAACATCAATGTTTATTGTATTAATATAAAAAAATGAAAATAATTTTTGGTCGATTCATTAAGCCTCGTCTTTAGAGGGAAAGGTACCAGGGGCCTTAATTATGATGATTAAAAGTAAATATTTGAATATAATTGCGTACTCAGTCCAGCTTGAGTGGAAACATGCCATCAATTTGCCATCTCTCTCAGTTCATTAATGTTATCAGATGTTTGCCCCTTGAATAGAGATACGGTCCCTATGATAAGCTCTAAGTGCTTAGTTGCTTATAGCTTTTCTCAGAACCTGGATCCTCCGTTGGATCATTAAGTGGGCCGGATGGGTCGCACACATACAGAAATAGACGGACACTTAGCGTGTTTATTGGTCATCTCAGACTGGCCTGTGTAGCTGTGTGTGGGTGGCATACCCGTGCCTCTGATTGGTGTTTCTGGTACTGACCATTGACTAGATAATGGCTGAGTCCTGCTAAGTGCTCTCCTGGAAACAAGAGAGAGCTACTCAGCATAGATTTCAGGCGGGATGCCCACCACTGCCTGCCGGAGGATCATGCGAGTGCAGATTAGAAGTGGGGGATGCAAAGGAATCCAGTTCTTTTTCTCTGTGGTTGTGGATGCTGGAATAAAAGGAAATAAAAGACTGTCCCTCTGACTGTGACAGCTGTGAGCTTTTTATGTGTTATCTATCCTTCCGAATAAAGCCTCTGTGACTACCCAGGATATTTGAGATAATTATCCCCGGGAGAGGGATGTCCTCTTTGGAAGGAAATAGCAGCGGTTTGTCTGAGAAAACGCACTTGTTGATCAATTTCCCTCCTGTTGGTCGAAAATATTATTTTCCTGTGGCAGATGTTTGCGACCACCAATGATTGCTCAAATATTAATGTCTCATGCCATCATCATTTAACCTGTAAATTGGAGTTTCGTGCGCGACTTCTGAATTCCTATAGAAACAGGATGCCCGTCCGCACATCAAAAAAGGTTAATTGTTTTGCCTAAGTGTTAGAGGATGCTGATGACCTAAAAACATACTGAAAATATAGCGACCAATGCTCTACAGTGGCACATCGCTAGCCCTACTGAACTAAAACTACTTCCCCGACCTTTATAGATTTGAAATAATTAATCAATTTCAAGGACATGAACCTGTTAGTCGCAGTTGACTTGCTGATAATCAGAAGTGGAAGGGTTGCCTGCCGCCGCTGATCAATCGTCCAAGACCCTGTGAACAATTTAAAGATACCATTACTTCTTCCCAGTCTCTCGATGTGGTGGTGGAATCACCTCGCCGCAGGGTCATTGTTGAGCTTCAGGTGTCAATGCGTCCCAACCATCTGGCCCCAAAACAGGCTGGTGCGTGCAGACTCAATCCTACCAGTATTTTATTACCTTTATTACCGCGCGGGGCTTGTACTCTCTAATTTAACAACTTCATGTCAGACTGGAATATATTCACAGCGATGATTAAACACGCGCTTGTAATTATCGCACCATTTAAAATGCATTAGCTATCAATAATATTATGTTTCTCGTATGACTGATGAAGTGGGTGTAGGTTGAAGTTTACTCTACTAGTCTAAGGCTGGACGTTGCTGATCATCAGATCGTTGTATCTGTGATAGATAGACCACTAATAATGAGTTGCTTGTAGAGCTGACCTACATATATAACCAGTCCCTAACTGCCTTCTAGCATGGCCATTTAGATGGCACCCTCCCCCAGCCATGGTATTGACCGAGTGCACGAGCCATTAGCCCGCCTGTTGGAGCCCTCAGTGGAGCAGTGCCTCCGTGTGTTAGAGCAGAGAGAGAGAGAGAGCCTGAAGCAAGTGCTCACTTCTCCCCCTTTCTAGATCTCCCATCCTTGTGAGTAGTGTGATTGGTGGCTCGTGCCACCTGCCTTCCTTCTGCTGCCGCATCACACGCCGGCCTCACTGTACAAGACATTAGTCATAGCAATACCCACCTCAACACCCCCTTCCCACCCTTACCCTCCTCGCCCCCTTCCCCCTTTCAATAGTTCATACCCCCACCCCTGCTATATTGGTCTCATTCTTCTCTAATACTATGGCAAGACAAATACGGCTATAATCTGATAGATTAATGCCATAGATTCCTGGCTCATATCGATGCTATGCTATCAACGCGTGCTGTGGATAGGAATTGTTGTAATATCTAGGGTACACGGGCATCAATTATTCAGACATGCAGCTGTTGATGATTTTAAAAGGCATTTAATTAATATGTGATGTGCAACATATGTTACTATATTTGGTAGAAAAACCGTGCCATTGCCCTGGCCTCCTGGCCTTGACATTGCAAGAATTTCTAGACACCTTAGGTTTATCTCCGAAAGGGAGAAGAACGCTCAATCAAATGTTTTATTTGGAAGCATGCATAATCTTGTAGCATTTTAAACCTGGACCTCAGAATAATCTATTACTCTGGGTCTTGGCATGTGCTCCGAATGCCCTACTTTTAAAAAGTGAAATAACTTATGGAACTGGTATTAAAACCAATAAAAGTTTTAATTACGTAGCACCGATGTCATTGGGAAGATTAAATGCTTCCAATGCAAATTAAATATTTTTTTATCATGGTCATAATATCTCGGCACACTAGTCTGTACCCATAAACATTCAGTTTTACATAATAATTTTCCGGACGTTATTTTGCGCATTCTCTTTTGTACAGCACCCATAATTGCGCCTCCTCACCTGGCCCTAGATAACTAGGTCTTTAGTCAAAATACAATTAACCACGTGTTCTGGTGACAGCTCAATAGGTAAACACCTCTGGTTTTTGTGACTAGAAGGCTCGCCATAGACTCCTAGTCCCCCATCCCTGACACAGCGCAGTGTGTATGGCTAGGAGTAAGAGGAGAGAGGCTGGGTTGGGGGCTTGTCTTCTCTAGGTGTCTACTGGCAAGGCCGGCTGCTTCTCAATACGACAGCACAGTAAGCGCACCAGCATCCAGCACGCAAGCCCCCCTCACTCCCTCACTGTGTGTGTGAGTGTGTGTGACTCTACCTCCTCCACTCTTCCATAGTCAGCAGTATACAGAGAGGGGGGAGATGCTAAGCAGTGGTTGGTACCTGCGTCTTCATCTTGTCTCCTTCTTCCTTCATCTTGCCTCTCTAGCTCCGGGTTATATGTTGGATACGTATATGTGGCTGTAGTACTTAGTACCTGGACTATCAGTGCTGTGAAGCAGCAGCTCCTGACACTGCCTACTGACATCAGTCACCATGGAGGATAGCACAGGGTCTGCAGACCTTAGCGTGGTCGGATTTGTCAGGTAAGAAGGGCTTCTTCCCCCTATTTTCCCCCACAAGCCCACAAGCCCCCCACCACCTTCACGGCGGCCGCTGTTGCTTTCAGATATGAATGCCTTATCTAAATTACCATCTGTATCTGCATATCTGATGATCATCTCTACCAATATCATAAGGCCATGGAGGACGGGGAGCGATGGGTGGAGGAGGGGAGGGGTTGTGGTGGGAGTGCATGGTATTTGGCACCGCTGAAGAATGGATTAATGCATGGATGAGAATGAGGGATGGATACCTGTTGTGGCGGCCATGCTTGCACACCAATCGACAAAAGGGGTTGCTGTGCCATGCTGCATGTGAGAGTGCTCACCAAGCAAGCAAGCAATAAAATACCCCTGCAAGACCTACCCGAAATACTCTACCATTGCCTGCGCAAATTGTTACCTCTGTGCAAACTCATCTTAGTCATTCATGCTCTATGCAAATTCATTATCACAGACACAGCCACCTGTCAGCCAAGGACGAATTTAAGGCCAGATATTTCAGGGGGGTTAATGTCAGTTCACTGCAGTATGATGTGTCTGTCGCTCAGGTTTATTGACCCGTTGTCTGGCTCGTTTGCTCAGGATCAGACCCTGTCAGAGATGCCGAAGCTTTGACTCACAACCACCTCATTCACTGATTGACGCTGCCTAGTCTGACTCATCATCAACCCACCTTGATCAGCTTTGGGTGCAATGCGATTAGAGCATCGCTCTAGCTTAGAAAGGTAGCTCTTGATTGCTTCCTAGAGGTAGACTATTATAACTCTAATACAACCTATATTTGCTATTGGTACTTGCCATACTAAACAGAGGACTGTAGAGACCTTCGCCCATGGACAGCACAATCCATTTATCTCGTGGGACTTATACCATCGTATATACATGTATGCAGTACTCCAATGCGTATCACTGGCCGCTATGAGGGTTATGATGCAAAAGCAATGCATATAAATAGACTGGCTCTGTGGCTGGTTTGATGTTCCTAATCCGTCCCACTTCATTCTGTATTGATAAACATGGCTGGCCTCGAATGAAATCATGAATATTTGAACGATTGTATAAATGCACAACATGGTGTCCGAGCAATTAGAGCAGTCCATAGGGAAGCATTCACTGTCCATATTTCATCGGGAGGGAGGGGCAAAGAGTCAGAACATACATTTCAAAGGCTGAGTTTGATTTGAGAACAATTATTCACGTGAGTTATGTTTCTTTCATAGTCATGACCTGGCTGGATCTGGTGTCACATCCTGACTGTGATCACAGGACGGCCTCTGATCCTCTTGTGAATGGTGAGAGATCCATAATGTATCAAGGGGATCTAGTGACCGCGCATGACCCTCTATTATCAAGCCTCATATATTTCCATGGTGCATTGTAACGTATTGCTATGTACCCATTGTCATACTACATGTGTAGCTAATATTCAATCTCATTCCTTCACTCCTTTGCTGTGGCTGACAGCTTAGTAGGAATATTACTCCAAGCTGACAGTTAGTAACTTGATCTTTTTTAATCGAAACTATCTTGTCTCGCCATCTATTCTGGTTTCCTTCCTAGATCTTTGTCCACAATTTACCAACATCGGTTTAGACACATACTAATCTAAATATAACCATCACATGGCTAATTATCCTATCAGTTTGTAACATGATAATTTTGAATCGAATCGATCTCTTATCGTCCTCTATTCTACTTTCTTTCCTATTATATAAATCCTTGTGTACAATGCAACTTACATCATCAGTTCAGACTCATTGTATTAATGCATTCAACTCAGGCTCGCACTAAGCCAACACTTAGCTCATTATCGACTTGCCTTATTTCCATGTAGGTATTACATGTATGCATTCATTTACAAAGCTGCAGCACAAGGAGGCGTTGGGAGACGTGAATGGGTGGACGTGAGGAGGAAGAGGAGGCCATGACCATATGAATGATACGAAGGCCTGGCTATAGAGAATTTGCCAGAGGATCAGAGATATGCCACGTTTGGGTCATGTTATGAATAATTCAAACTGCCTTTCATAACGATCGGAGGTGACTCCCTATCCCGAACACGAAACCCTGCATCCCATAGGACTCTGGGCCCGCTCCCATTGATCCCTACTGGATCCAATGACCACTAATAACCCTCTCCTGCCATTGCTTAATACATTATCTTCTGGTGGGGATTTCTGGTCTTTGATTGCATATTTCAGGAGGGCCCGCCTGCCTCAGTGGATCCTTTCCACAAGATATACGGCCCATGGCATCGATGGGTAATCCTTAGTAGCTTGGTGGGCTGTGGTTGCTCTATTTATAGAGGGAAATTCAATAAGGCAGGACTCATTAATTAGTCTCCAATGGTGTTAGATTTCGCCCATCCTCACTCCTAAAGTTACCTTCTCTACTCTTCATTTTCCATTCAAATGACTCAGAGGGTTGTCCATTAATGTTCCCCATGATCCGATCACTAGCACTTTTTTATCAGTGAGCAAGAAGGAATTTTAAGAATCTTCTGCTTGAAATGTTACAAGGCGAAAGAATGCCGGTATACCAAAATGGACTTCACCTTTCTTGAGGAAGATCAAACACAATTCTTTTGAAAAAAATCGAGTTAATGTTTTTTATGAAAAAAAATATTGAAATTTGCCGATACTAAAGATTATTCAGATGAAAGTAAAAGATCACGGGCGAGCGTATTGGTTTTGAACCTGCCATTGTCAGGAGACCATGTATGTCCCTCGTGACTGATGCCTATCTAAAGTTGTGGATAACGTAAGTTATATAGCTGTAGCAGCAGTAGCAGCCTTTGCTCTCTGGGTGTCAGCAATATTGAAGCAACAGTAGGCAATTGCTCTTACCCGGGCCAGTATTAATGTTGAAGGCCATGTAAATGTCCCATTGCCAGCGGAGAAGTTTATATACACCTACAGTTGGTTTGGTCTCATCATTTTGCCCTTCACAGCTTTCTGCCATGTGCATATTTACCCGTCTGTGAAAGGTTAAATTTTATTATGGCACGATTCTGAAAGGGTTAATGCTTGGTCTAACTCTGGTGACACTTGGTAATCCAAGGACGTCCTCCTGGTAATTCCTAGCTGGGGTAACCTTCATAACCCTGGAGCGGGTACCCCCTTGGGTGGCAAAACACTGCATGCATACCCTTATAGTTCCCTACTGTCTGAGCTTTCCTTTTTCTTGAAGCTGTGCTGGACTTGATGTATTGTTTTCATTTCGTTAGCGAGCTTCCGAACACGGTCTAATATTGGCTCTTGAGCACATATAAAACCATTATCGACCGTGCTTAAGTCTGTTATTAAAGAGCGCCAGCTCAATTTCTTTCTATGCACCCTCACGGTGTCCTTGTAGAAATTCGATTAACCATACCTAGAGGAATGTTTACTCTATCGCTTAATATTCCCAGTTTCGGTGCTTCCATTTTGCATTTAAGGACAGTAGCTTTTGTTGTTGCGATTGGTAAATATTGTTTGTTGTTGAAGAGGTAGGAAGTAGATATGAACATTCTGATGCCCAATTATCTTGGACGTCCTTGTAGTCGCTCTTTTGATAAGGACTAGACATAGCCTGGCTGTAAATATTGATTGCCCTCTCTATAGAAGAGATCGATTGCTGCCATTCAATTTCCTCTTAAGCAGCTAAGCAAACTACCACAATACAAGTTTGCTGATATGTGAAATCGCTTGGTGCTACCTTTAATGTAAAATTGAACGATAGAACTGATGTCATTTTGGAAGAATTTGCCATACATATAGGCCACTGAGTACATTTTCATTTTTACTGTTAAAATGCCATGAATGAAAGAGCAGGGGTTTCCCCTACGAACGTCTGGAGTTGTGTCTGCCGCCCTTTAGGCAGTCCATTCACCCTGTTTGTGCTGGTGATAGGTGAACCTGTCTTGTTATCAATAGAGCTAAAGGCCCTGGACACAAACAGTTTATGCTGACCTCGGCCGCGTCTGTCAGCGGAGGACAGGTGGTCAGTCTGGGTGGGAGGGTGGTGGCTATTGTGTGAACATGGGTGAGCTGCCTTTTTTTAAAGGCCCCCTGTATTGCAGAACGTATACATACATGTCTTGTTGGATACACGCATGAACGAGTTCTGAAGCAGATAGAAATAGATCTTTTTTTCTTCTTCACCGGTGTCAATTCAAGTGCCGGTATTTTGATTATCGTTTTATACAAAATATTAAGATGCCCCGTGAAAGGAACTTTGGAATATGAACGTTAATCATTCGAACACAGCTTCAATGCGAATTTGTGTTAAACATGTTTCAAATTTAAAGAGCAGACTTGTAGCTTGAACGCAATAGTCAGGCGTCTAGGATAGATCACGTTTGGTGGAAGGGGCGATGTCTGGCGTTGGAGGTGGTCAGACATGTTAGACCATTGTCCAGCAGCAGCTCGACTCATAGTTTTTACGTCTAACGTCATGCTGGTGAATTTACACAAGTAAAATGTCTAACCAGTTCCCTGAGTCTCATCCTTTCTATCAAGACTAGGATGACTAACACCCCCACCTCCACCCCAATGCCCTGAAGCAATAAGAAAATCATCACCCCCTCCACCCTCCCCCACTGCATTGGTAGTTTCTCTATTGATGTGGCCTCAAAGTGAAAGAAAAGAAGGATCATCTCTCTTTGATTCCCTTTTCGCGTGTTTTCCCCTTCAGAATCTGTCTCGTCAGTCTTTCCTCTCGCGCAAATCCTCTGTTGGTATGGATATGTCTGTCTTCTTCTATATCCCCCCCCCCCCCCCCCCACTGCCCCTTCTAACACCTCACACTCCTACTGCCACTCTTCTGCGACTTTCTATTCTTTCCCCTACCTCCCCCAGGTCACCGTTACTATCTGAGGCTACTAGCCCTCAAGAACCAGGTAACTGTACCACCAGATGTGGATATTTATTGAGTGATAGTCATTCTGTTCAGGGGAATCGGATTTGGCTTGGCAAGCTCAGGAGACACAACAGTTTATTGATAAAAGCAATGTCTGGAACAGCAGATGTTTTGGTACAACGTTAGACCTTCCCCTTACCAGACCCTTTCACCCCCTTTTCACCAAACTGTCAATTCTTGTATCAAATGTTGCAGCGGTGAAATTAAATCGTATTGTATGCGAGTCTGTTACTCCTTTCACTCATACATTCTCCATCACCCACCTTAAATTGTACATAAATGATATGATAATTTCAGGGCACAACGAAAACTGCTTCGTTCAGCGAGGGAATAATTAAAATTCCTGAATAAAATTGTGTTTACCAAATATTGGGATTCCCCCAAATTAGAAGAGAGAGGTTGTCTGCCATGTGGGTGAAGTCGTCAGAAAATGTACGATTCACCTTCACCAATCCTCTCAAATAACCCACATTGAATAGTAAAGTGATATAGTTTAACACAAGGAAAGAGATATTTTTAATCAACACAATGCCAACGATACTCTGATGTACCATTATTTATAAGTCCCCAGTCTAATTTAGCAGAAGTTACTAAATGTATAGAGCTGACAATTGTACATTTTCTGAAAATCTGACCCATGTGTAAACTATCTCTTGAATATGAGATTTCAGCCTTGCTATAGTCACAACCGAACGTAAACTAATTTTGTCTTCGAAATAGATTGCCAATTATCGAGTATAGTCCAGCTGAAGGACCTAAACATCCCTGACACCAGTGAGTGATACATTGAGGTGTTTGGTGATCAATTATTTTAAACAGACGTCACTATTTGTCCGGACCAGGCACTACGAGTACCCATACACTCATTATAAACATTTGACACATTGATATATGTATAATGTCTTGTAATATATGTCCAATCATAGGTATACGCATGCGAGGGGACAGTTATATTAACTTATCGATGTGACCTGGTTCCCATCTCATGTCCCCATGAAGCCAGTGGGTGATGAATATATTGCTTTATACCTGAATTGCAACAACTGGAGCGCAACCGATTTGATGACCTCTAATGTCTAAGATATATGGCAATTATATGTTATATATACGAATATACATGTATACACATATGTCTGTATTAACAGTACTTTATACAATGTATAGACATCTCATGCGTATATCTAGTTGTGTCCGCTTTGCAAAGTATGAATATATGCAGGAATACCCTATGATAAGTAGCATTCTTTGTCAAAAAAAGATAAGAGTGTTTTGCGTCATAATTGTCCAAAACCCCTGTTGAGTCATGTCCAAATATATTTTACCTCCTGGGCAGTTAGCCCAAACTTGGTTTGTTGTGACATCTCCTCCATTAGTGTTATAAAACAGATTGTTATGTGGTGACATGACCGTGGACACTAATTGCACTTGGTCATTACTTTCGGAACTAAACAATCATTTTAGACATAATTCAAGGGTGCACCAGCTAGAGTCCTGCTTTACTTGGTTGTGGTGTTCCCTTAAAGAGATTGTGCTTGTTGGCGTGAATAGTTAACCCAGCAAAGACCACATATTCAGAACCGTGTTTAAAATGCCTCGAAATACGCGATCGAGCGCAGGACAAAAATAACATTTTTCTCTAAAGGACCTGTGGATGAACAATCGATTCTCTAACTGAACATGAAAGGGGATGTTAGACAGTGTTAAAGGGATGGAGAGAATTATCTATAGAATTCGTCCACAGATCATGCTTAACGGCACTCTGGATACACATTAGGATTCCGAGGGGAGGTAATTGGGTCACCGGGCCTGACTCATATAGTACTCATGGATTAAGCATGCGGAGGCCTAATGTTATCAGGCGCTAATGAAGCCCCATACCTTGATTAACTCCATGCATATTACATAGAGGTTGGGTGGCGTAGGGGAAGTATTCGCCTCGATACAGATTTTCATCTCTAATATGCTCCCGTTTTGTTCACCATGATTAGATCCTGGTTCCTGTTGATTCCCTCCCTCATTTCCTGCCTTAGTATGTACATTTGATACGAGGAATACTGCAGATTCTGTCTCTTGTCTCTCTGTCTGTTTCTTTCTGTCTAACCCCCTGTCTCCCTCTCTCTCTCTCTCTCTCCCTCTCTCTCTCTCTCTCTCTCTCTCTCACTCTCTCCCTCTCTCTCTCTCTCTCTCTCTCTCTCTCCCTCCCTCCCTCCCTCTCTCTCTCTCTCTCTCTCTCTCCCTCTCTCTCCCTCTCTCCCTCTCTCTCTCTCTCTCTCTCGCCCTCCCTCCCTCTCTCTCCATCTGGGTATCTATCGTTTACTGGTTTTAATAACCAGACAGAGAAGGCAAGAGAATATTTCCCCCCGACATTTGCCCAGTTGTCCTGGCCAGTCTAATCTCCCCTACGCATACTCCCCTGGTTTGTAGGCATATTGCTCCTGTTCTATCGACTCACCAGTCAATGAAAGCAACACGTCAAACTCCATCCCTTTCCCAGCCGTGGATGGTATGGTATCCTGCGAGAGTTGTTGCATGTTTTCACATTTGATCAGCTGAAAGTAAACGCAAAATATGAGGGAAAACAGATGACAGTACCATATAATTATTGTTTGGGTAAAAGAAAAATGATAAATGATTAGTTTTATTTTCTCGATTATAATGCAGTATCAGGATGTTATAATAGACTTCTTAATGACTACCGTCTCCAATGTTGGGAGGATAGCAAACTCCATGACGACTAGACTAGTACTTAAGTCAGTGCTCGTTTCTAATTCCGTTTGTCCCCGAGAAATTGGAATTGAATTGCAGTCTTATAAAAAGAATAATAATGCAAAGCGCTCTGATCCTGCGAGTCTTCACTTGGGTTAGTGATATTCAAGCGTGTAACCATAAGCCTTTGCTCGCTCATGCCACCTAGCGGAAAACTCGAAAATCAGTGTTACTAAGAGAATGTTCTGCAGGCGGGTCGAATTGCCTTCTCTCATCATCTTCAATGACCAATCGTGTATGTGAGATAGACTTGAAAACTTTAAAAAGTGCTGATAGAGATTCGGATTTAACGTAAACTCACATCAGGAAGCGAATACGTATGTCCACCTCCAGTGATTTACGGCTATAGTATAGGTCATGTATTTGTAGTTAATGATAGTTTACATACTTTTTAAACATTATTTATTGGAAGTGCCCCCTTTCCTTGACCATTTTTCCTTAATGAGGGAAACCCCATTTATACAGTTTATTTTCTCCATATTACTTCTGCTTTGTTATCAGATAAAGCGGGTGGTGATTGGCATGTTAGTCTCGCGAGGTTCCTGTTATGTTTGCCTGGGGTATCTTCATTGTTTATCAATAGATACGCTCAGTCGAGTTTAAACAAGATAATGTATCTATAATATTTTACCTCCCACATCCTCAATTGCTTAGTAATTGCCTTTCCGCCGACTCGTATATTCAGAGATTCGGATGATAAATAATATGAGGATTTTTTTTCAGGGGTTTCAGCTGCCCGTCTGAAGTGTTTTTTAATTGACATTTATAAATATCGCATAATCGTTGGTACATGTAAAAACAACCCACATCTGTTGATTCGCTTGTCGTGGCGTATTTAATAGAAGGAAGACTAAATGCTGGTGCTATTTCCGTACTGCCGTCTTTATGTCGGGTGGGCTCTTCAGGTTTTATTGTTTCTATTATTGGAACATTGTTAATTAAACTTATTAAATCTGGCCTTTCATCACCAACCACACGTGAGGCAAGGTATTGTGAAGCTATCCCTCGCCGTACCTCTTCCTCTCCTCTTTCATAGTCTCCTTCCAAATTTAGATGACCCATTTATAATTTTGCTTTTTGCTTTATCCTATTGGAGTTAAGTCCATTGGATTACCCGCGAATGTTGGCGCTAAAGAGTGCATTCCGGTTGCATTAACCCTGTTTGCAGAGAAGATCACAGGTGGCAAATCCCTCACTTTTGCTAAACAAACCCTTTTGTCCGGGCTCGGAGACGCAGGTGAAGGTGAACTAACTGTAAAACAGCTATCACAGTCAAGATAAGGCCAGTGACGGAGCTGGCCCTTGGTTACAATAGATAGAGCCTGGTGCAAACCTGGAAGGAGATGATCCTTCATTATCAGTAGCGTGTCACACTGATCCCTGACCTGTCTATACAAACTCAAGTCGAATTCTCCTCGCCAAGAGCGAAAAAAAGTATATATCCACATCAGAGAGAGACTGAGAGGGAGAGAAGCACCTGGAGGAAAACTAGGAGGAGAAGGAGGAGGAGTGCCTAGGGGTACACTCGCTGGAGGCTAATAGTACCTCCAGACATCCCGGCTTGCTAGCTCATCATATGCCGGTGTATTGTCGAACAAGAGAAGGCGTGCTTATATAGTGTAGTGCATTTATTACATTAGCGACGTGGGCTTCTTTGACTACCGCTGGATATCATCTTTATATCTGGAGGCATTTTAAAACCAGACCAGCCAAAGTGGATTGTCTTGAGGCGAGGGCCACCCACTCATGGTTTAAACGTATAGATCTACCAATGTCTCCTCCTTCTTCTTCTTCATGCGATTCGTGATAGGAAGTTATGGCTTTACTTAGGATGGCCCAGATTTGGAGGTTCTAGATTGGATACCATGCTATCACATAGGAAGAAGGCATTAGGTAAAAACCTCGTGAGAGATACACGACAGTTTGGCCCCTATACCCATCAGTAACGTGTCTATGCATGCGTGCAAGCGGTCGATTATAAGCTGATGGATCCAAGGGACTTCCATGAATGCTGTCAGCTAATACTAGCTCAAGGATAAAGGATAAGAGCAGTCTGTTCGTGGCTAAGAAACCACCTTCCCCACTTACATATATGATATATAACTGCTGGACCCGCCTATTGGTATAATTGATTCGTCACTGTATGCTACATGGATTCACCACTCATTGGCAACTAACACCTAGTCAAAGATACACCTTACAGTACCACATAATCACACAAGTGTATGAATGAAGCTTGAGCGTCCGTACCACTTGTCTAGACAATATAAAGTACTGTCATTGACAGTGTAAACCTTCAGACGGATGTTATCGCTTGTTTCCCATTAAAGGAATTCTATCTGGCCAACGTGGAGAAAATCTCCTCTGTGGCCACTCCGTATCCCAGAAATTGTATCAACCTGTTCCTCCCTTGAGATTTGGTGTGTGCGCCTAACAATACGACTGCAATATTGTTTATGGAATTTGCAGTGCTGTCCGCAGGGGCTGGAGACTCAGCGAGTGGGGACTAATACCTGTTTTATGAACTCAGTGAACTAGAGAGTGGATGGAAAGTGACAGGAGACCGCAGACATGTCCTTGGTGTTGAGCTATCGGTATTGATGTGTTGGTATTCTTGGATTTGGAATCGGGGCCTTTTTTGTATAGAGTACTGTCGCCCTTCCATTACAACAAAAGAACCCCATTCGAGGAGATACTAACAGTCAACTGGTCTTTGTCTTACTACATGTATGCAGTTTTTTGTGCCTTCTCACTATTGGATAGAGTCGCATGAAAGGATTTGTGTGTGATGGTGAACCACCGTCTCGTCTATTTAATTAAATGAGTGGCCGAAAAAAGTAAAGGTTAATTACATATCATATCAAAGGCTGACAGTGGAAGGCTCTTATTGTGGTCGTCAACGCTGCAAACATGCCGAGAGATCCAAAGTAAGTGAATGATAAACACTAGAGTCGGCCATCCTGGCATAATTATGTTTGCTTTATGACTTAGTGAATCATGCAGGACCGACATTGTCTAAGCATGATAGCTCCCGTTGTAAATGAGAGGATTATATGAGGATAAATACCCGCTATAATGAGATATAAGCTCAAAGGGATTGGAATCATTGGACATGGTATTGTGGTGGGTGGTATTGTCACTGGGATGTAATTGAATCATAATGTAGTATACATGTACATACGCATAGACAGTCAGTGATGTTAATGTATATATAGCGCCTTTACCTTTCTTCATACGTCCCTCTGTCCTAATTCGCTGCAAGAATGCTGTTCGCCAAATTCTCTGGCACCTTGCCATCTAGCTTTTAGGTTTTGAACATTGAAATGTGATTTTATTGTGGCGAGAGGCAGTGTTTTCGTCCCAACCTTATAGGATATGGCCTGGAATGATTGATCATGGCTAAATAAGGACGCAACCAATTCTTTCATCATTGGTTGGGTGGCAAAATAACTCTTAAAAATCAGCACTCGAACCGCTTTGCTTTAAATGCACAATCGAGTGATAATAATGCATATCATTGCCCGATTTAATGGATATTGTTGCCAATGGCGGCCATAAAATGAAGCCAAGGACGGATTGTCCTCGTTAATTGGCCAGGTCTTGCCTTATCGCTAGAGCCTGGGATATCTCGAACGCTAGGGGCTGAGACAACTCCTGGCTTGTGTCCGTCAATAACAATCACTCGATCCTGATCCCCGTTCACTCAATCCACATCTAGGTCGGCTCTGTACGGAAGCATTAATATCAGCCTCGCCTCGTGTCTTCATTCCACTCACCATCGCTTTTACCTCATCCTCCATCAGCCAACAAGCTACACCCCTTCTAGCTATACCCCTTTCACCCCTTCATCTACCTGCTTAACCTCTCCCTTTCCTTGTTCACAATCCATATTCACCCCTCCTCTCAACTCTACCAGTCATTCCCTCAGCCTTTAGCTCAGCCCCAGGCTACTGCTCTCCTTCTCAACTCCTCGCCCATGCTCCTGCTCTTGCTCTTTCCCAAGCTTCAAAAGAAATGCAATATTTCCTCCTCCTGCTGACCTACAATTTGTCCTGCTTCTATTGCACTGCGTTGCCCTTTCCCCTACGGATTTATAACATCTTCGGCGGAATAAAACTCGAGTATTTATGTGTTCTGCTCTGATTGCCCATGGCTGCCTGTCCTCGTACCATTTTATCTCATCCACAGATAGTAGTTTATGCCACCGTGTGAATAATTGACGATTGTTTAAAGCTCTTTTATCTAGTTATGCAGTACTAGGGCTAGATCTGATATTCAGTTGGTACTTGACATCATCGAATATTTAATATCTGCCCTGCACAGCACGTTGTTGATGACCAAACTCTCCTGGGGTGTCTAGAATGACAATATACGATGCATGGAGCACTACTGGGCCGTAAACCATTGATGCGGTGCCATATTTTGGTGCGCCGGATCATGAACTGTTTCCAACGCCATGCTACTGTTTTGTCATGATGAGAAAACGATTGCCTGGAAAATTACTCTCCGTACGAGCGATCCATGTTTGATCAACTCCTCACGAACACACAAAAACATTCAACCAATCACTAGAATCCTCACTCCTCGCTCTTGTGCCATGCAATGCTTTTGCTTAAGCCAAGTTTGCTGATGATGTGCCAGTTGTTAACTGTGACCCAGCGGGGCCAGGGGGTGAAGTGGAATATTGGTCCAGGCCGATCATCTCGCTTGAGTGGGCGTGGTAGCCACACTGCCAGCAGTCCCTTCACTACAGCCAACTTGCATGACTCGAGGTGTAAGATAGGGATTCTCTTTTCCTCTCAAGTAGACAGCAAAATGGCCTTTTAATCAGGCTTAAAGGGAATTCATTAACTTACTAGCGCCCCGGTATAGGTATGTAGGTTATAGGTCTAGAATGACGGCCGACGTGGGCGTGGCAGACATCTGTGAATGTAATAAAAAGAAAGGGCCTACCAAAATGTTAAGATTGATTAAATAAGCTGCCTTTTTTTATTTGTATTCTTTGATGTCAGCAAATATTAGTGGGGGACAAAGGGTGGTTTAACATCCATTAAGGACCGGTGGACTGGGTCTTTTTCTGCGGCAAATATTTGCTTTGTGGCTCATTGTTTTTGTCCAAGATAAAATACTTCCTTTGTTCTTGTTCCTGTAAATGAAACCGATCACGGGCCTTTTGTCGGCGAAAGACTTAAACGTAACAAACTGTTGTTATATATTGCTGGTTATGTCCAGCCTTCTTTCCTTATGCCTGAACTAGGTGATAAATACTCGATTATAAGTATTGCCTATGCCACTCCAAATTCTGAACCACGCTTCTCCCAGTCAACACTTGTCAAATGAGATATGTTGGCAACAATTGCCCCAGTCGTCACTATGAAGGAGAAGGAATAACAAAAAGTGTATTGAAAGGAGTCTCATATCTGCTTCTCCTGGTAATCCCATTTCTTAGCAACAAAAAACTTATTTCATAGTTACTTCTGTGTCTTAACATGCTTTGTTTTATTTGCCTACAGTGAGCATTCGATCGTCGCCGCTCGGGCCTCTGTAATGGTCTACGATGATGGAAATAAGAAGTGGGTCCCCAGCGGATCGTCTCAGGGCATCTCCAAGGTGCATATCTACCATCACTCAGTCAACAATACATTTAGAGTCGTAGGCAGAAAGCTACAAGATCATGAAGTAAGTGTCCTTCATCTACTCTTGCCCTCTTACGTCTTTCCCCCTTACACTGACTCTGGCAGGTTCGCTTACCTATTCTCCCTCCATCATCTTCCTTCGCCTTCTGTAGCAAATAACCAACACCCGACCCCCTCTCTTGTTTGTTAAGATACCCCTTGAAGTAATATATCATCGGTCAAGTCTTCTCACCTCAGCAAAGGGGGAAAGATAATAAAGTGTATGGGAAAGCATGGTGCTTGTCTTACTCATAGCTCCACCGCGCCACCGCGTGTTGAATATCAGTATCGATGCTATTGGATACTAGGTGGCGCCTAGGTTTGTCTGATAATGTCTGGGGAAGGCTTAGGTATGATGCTTATGGAACTATTATCATGATATCCAGCATGTATTGTAATGAGCATGCTGGTATCTGGATGAATAATCATGGCATAGAATTAATTAGTCCAATGAAGAATGCTGATGTCTGGTATTTTTTAGAGCTGAATAATGGCCTCGACATACTTAATGAAAATATTGATTATGGACTACATATAAAGGCAATCCATCAGGGTGACAGTGGCGGGAGATTCATATCAAGGAGACTTGTAATGATTAATTGTCTTTCTCTTGTTTGTAGGTCGTAATCAACTGTGCAATACTAAAAGGTCTCAAATATAACCAAGCTACACCAAACTTCCATCAATGGCGAGACAACCGGCAAGTCTACGGTCTCAATTTCACTTCAAAAGAAGATGCAAACAACTTTGCACACGCCATGCTGACAGCATTAGAAACATTAAACAGTAAGTATCCTTCAAATTCCCCTCCACACGCAATCCCTGACATGGAGACAGTCCCAGCCTCAATGCATCATAATCATGAGAGGCTTTCCACGAGTTGTCCTAATTGGCAATACAAACTCAAAATTAAAATTTTACTAATGGCGTAATGTTCGTTTTCGAGCTCTGACCATGGGTCCTGTGGAAACGACCGTGCAAAAAAACCCACCTAGTGTCTCTCTCGCTTGTCTCGCGTTTCTGGTTTTGGATTCCTATTGCCAAATAGAATTACCAGCAATTATTGTCTTTTGTCTCGTGTCCCTCCCATGGATGCTGGGACCCCACGGAAGGAATATATTGGTCCCGCTGACATTTGTTTATGCGCTCTCTCTGCGAGAAAGACAGACAATGCTGACTAAGTGATCGGTGCTGGAGAAGCAAAAGCCTGGCTTTTCTGCTCCATACTGCGAGCATATAGGGTTTCCAAACACAGTTATGCACCCGAGATGAGGCAGTTTTTCTTCCTAGAGTCTGTCTCGTGTTATCATTCCTGGAGAACCGGGAACTATATATAAAATAATACAACTATGCCTCTGGGAAAATAACATTACTGTGGGCCAGCATTTGTGCTTTGTTTACCCTCCCTGATATCGCGTGCTTCTATATTCGGCATGTTTATCCTAATATTGTCTAACATTTATAGATAACAAATGGCATCCACAGTTATTCAGAGATCCAATTATACACCCAGTCTATCCCAGCTTTGGAATCTTGTATCTTTACATTGCAGTTGAACAAAGCCATTAAACTATTCGATAGTGAGTCATAGTTAGTTTTGTTATGGTTCTTGCGTTTATATGTTTTCTTAATTTTCACATTTCACAACAACATTCCTGTTGAAATGAATTATGAATACTGCAATGAGCAATGATTGCCAATGTCATATCCTTGCGAAATTTTCTAATGATTTTCCCAATTTTAATTATTCAATTTCAATTTTTAAACGTTTTTCTAAAGTTATGTGTCTAATAAATATATACTATTTAGGTTTTACAGATGCATCAAGAGGGATGCCGCCACCTCACATGGTAGGCCCTCCTCCTCAACAATCACATTACCACCCCTCACATGTCCAGCAACAACAGCAGCAGCAGCAAGTGCAACAGCAACAGCAAGTGCAACAGCAACAACAACAACCGCTACAGCAAATGATGGACATACAAAATGGGCCACCAGAACCACAAGACGACAGGTGAGTGTTTTATCTCATCGCGTGAAATATGGCATACCGAGGAAAGAAGATTGTCGATATGTATACCCCTGTATGGAAAGTAGAGCTTGTACAAGAATTCGATCGCCCAATAGGTAGAGACATTAGGAAAAGTTTTTCCCAAGGAAGTTAGGCATTTAAATACTTTCGGGTGGAAGGTTTATTGAAATAAATAGGTGGGGATGTTAAGAAACGTTAAAGTGTTTCCTAAGGAAGTTAGACATTTAAATACTTTCGGGTGGGAGGAAGGTTTATTGAAATAAATTAGGTTTCTATGCAGTGTGAGTACTAATTATTTCAGTTGCCATCACTGGAAGATGGAATTCCTCGACGGTTTTTAACTGCGTTACCTCCTTCAAAAGGCAACTCTAATATGGCTTATCCAATATTTCGCTACAGTAATCCGAATAAATAAATCTCAGGGTTTTCTTGGAAGGCGAATGGATACCGGGCAGTGTTTCTAAGAATAAAAAGATTGAATCATTGATGGTCCATCCTGCCTCTAGCATCTAAGACCTTTCCAAAGGTCAGAATGTTATTCATCTGAATCAGCAGCATTCACATACGATGGCGCATTCGTTCTGGAATTGGCATCCTCTCTTGACCTAGTCTTCTGTCTCCGCTCACTATGGCTTATCGTTTTCCAAGAATATCTTTAAAAATGCCATCCCTGCATATGCCTGTGTAAAACACCCTACCTGTCTCACTTACACGCCCGCCCTGGGGTATGGGTTAATATATATATGCTAGCCTCCCTCTTCATACACACTACAATCCTGTCATTTGCACTTTCGATGTAAGTCCCTCAGCAATGGATTACGCAGCTCGGTATAGAGAAAGGTAGGAACTTCTGTTAATTCTTCCAAATTGTCAGGTTTCTAACTGTGGATCGAAAGTAGTAGTCGGGCTTGCCTATAGCTCGCTTGATATGAAAGCTACCAATAATACACGGATGGTCCACGCGAAGAACATCCATTACATGGGACTGGCAATAAATAGGCTGGCCACGAGTGATCCAGCCGAGGGGCAAAATGTTATCGAGCTCTGCTTTATCTGATAGAAAGCACTGATTTGATTATCTTGGGTAAGAAGCCCTCTATCATTTATGATGGATGCCACCCAGAGCTGTGTCTGTAGTACTTATCTACAGAAGGCCCACCTTGAAGGCGGGGACAATAGCTATAGAGGCAGGGATGAGAGATTGTACTACGGCCAGCTAGCAGGCAGGCGCGGCCTGAGAGAGATGCTCGTGGGCTTAATTACACTTGAGAGTTGCTCATTGGCAGCCTGCAGACAGGCAGAGCACGGACCAGGAGCAACTGGGCGTGTGGGCGGTTGGATAGACCTTAAATGTACTGAATACTTAGATGGGGGACTTTAAAAGATTATTATGGAATTAGGAGAATGAATTCTAGTGGGGCTAGATAGAGAGATGCATGACGTGCCATCAGCTGATGCTCTCAGGCTATCTCGAGTTACTTTAGGAACTGCTGGTTCCATTAGTTGTTAAAACATAAATGAGTGGCGCTACGGTCCGCCTCTTACCCCAGCACAGCCAACTCGTCCATTTTTGAATGAGACAAGTTATATATGTTAATTTCACTAGGTATAAAATGCACTGGCTTACTAATGGAATAAAACCGGTTCCGAATGACAACTTCTTGTCGAACATATGTCTCGTTATTTTCTCTTTTTTCCCCACCTTTGCACTTGCCCACCATTTCTTCAACAGCCTTCAATGTATCCCACGCGCCTTGATTATTTAGTCACTAAATATTGCCTTATTTATGCTGATGATGGATGCAGCAGACGAAAACATCCATCATCTACACCACACCACCAAAAATGTAGTTTATGTAATTCCAGACATGCGTATACATGATTCGAAGTATTCGCTGGGCTGGCTGTATATATATATTCTATTTATCCTCAAATGAGCGGCGGGAGCATGACTATTTGTATTACCGAAACAAAATGACACATCCACTCCCGTCATCATAAAGATACATATCGTATCATGACTAAGCCCATATTCATTAGTTGATTTCTAATTGACTGATATTACTCGATATCGAATAGAGGTATTGCCAATATAAATATCCTATTGGTTTCACCATTTCTCCCGGGCGAAGAGTCTGTGCATTGCTGGTTTCATTGCCTTCTTTAGTGTCAATCCTTCAGGTGAAAATGAGATTTTAGCAACGCCTTTATCTACCCTGTGAAGTTAATGGTGCTAAGAAAGCAGGGTCGCAAAGCCCACCTAGCGAGGTCTCTGGTCGGAATTAATTCAATCAGAGCACCTGTTGATCCCCCAGATAGGCCTTAGGAAAGGTCGTGGCTGCACCTACACTAGAACCCCAGGCTTTGTGTAACAGTGTTTAACCATTGCCCTGCTAATATCATTCATCCTGAATATATAACACCCTGATGTGTCTGATATACTTTTCAGAAAACCGCATAATTTTGCTAGGTTTTCTATCAGGTTTCTCGATTTAGAAAAATTAGTTTAGCTAATTGTTGCTTACCCAAGAACCAGACAAAGGAAATGAGTGAAGAGCAAGTTTTAACATTGTCCTCCTGTTGAGGAATCCCCCCGAGGGCACTTTTCTCCTTTTCTAGATGTACTACTGATGTGACAGACTGTGGAGTGTGAGCCGTGTTTTGATCCCTGCGTCGTCTCATTAGTACCAGGCGAGTTACTCGTGTGAGCACTTCTTATGTGAAGACTTTGTTCCTTTTGGTGGCGAGAAGGAATCAATATTGGGCGAGTTGGCACCGCACGCCATTGGTCCTTAAATTTGGCTTTGCCTCCAGATTACCGATGGAAATGTAAATTCTGTCTACATAATCCTCCTCGGCAATTCCAATTTATTGCCCTCGCTCCTGGTCAAAATCTGCAATGAACTCTCCTTCAAAAAGGTCTGTTGCAAAAGAACATTAACACGATTTCGGTAGGGAATATTTGATATAGAGCTCCCGTTAATGATTTGCTCAAACAGTCGAGTCATTAAATTCGCCAGAACGAATGGGAGGAACGCAGGGCGAAATTGGGCCTGGCGGTTGTGTTGACATTATCCATACATCTATTCAAGCTATAACCACTCTATCACGCTTGTTCGCACGTCCACGTAATTGCTCTCAATTAATGAGTTGAAAAAAGGGCAGCAAGTGCCAACAATAACCATTTAGCGATAGGTGCAGAGGCCGGGTGTGGATGGAGCAGAACTGTGTTATATTTGCCAAGTCCCCCCCCCCCCCTCTCCACCGGGCTCCCACCCCTGCCCTTCCTCCTCCTCTGCGTCTTCATTCTACCCCCTGCCACTAGCCCGGCATGCATACATGGCAGAGCATGACGTATATCTATGTGGCCCTGGGCACAGGGAGGCGTCGGGTGCCCCTGCCCTGACACATTGTATAGAAAAGCTCCACAATATCATTGATACGATGAAATATTCATTGAAGCTCGCGACTCGACCAAGTGGATGTTGTGTCCTTCTTTGGTATCACTACATATTACTACATATATACGCACAGATATACATTATAAATATAGGACTCATGTTCATCAGTTGTATCCATGTATCTACACGCCCCTGTACTATCTAGTCGATCCACTGACACTTCTCAATACACCCCACACTTAACCCTATAACGATGTTTGACATTTTATCCATCCTCACTTAAATGATTAGCTATGTTACAACCCGAAGCCTTTATTCACTTTTATATAACTGTAGGATATAATCCTCTTTTAGATTATTATAATGATTAAAGGCCTTAATCAATAATGTCCCCACGCATACTGAGTCAAAAATTAAGAGAAATGGATATTACTGCATGTAAATTACATTGGCAGTGTCTACTGTATATTTTCCGTCCCGGCTGGACGAGGCGATAATTTTTTGGTTTCGCTTTGGAATAATCAATTATGCTTCTCTGTTCTCCCAGTGAAACAATATCTATTAGGGCAATGCTTTCTATTAGACCCTCTGGATTATAACGTTACCCTGCCGTGTAACCCTTGGTGTACCGAGACCGCCAGCGTCGTCGGGTGTCTGTCTGAAATGTATTGACAACATATTGATTGGTTTCTTGTATGTTGGAGCATTTTAAAGGAAACTTTAATCAATTTCATAGAGCGGGTGTGTCAACAGAAGCTGCCGAGTGGAGGATTAGGTCCATTTCATGCACGCCTGCTTGGAGAGGCCTGTTGCATATTACAGTGAGGGATTGGCATACTATCTCTCTCATCACCCTAGAAGGACGAATTACCTCCAGGCATCCCCTGGAGGTTTGTGTCACCCCACCTTCTACATCCATTGTCCAAGTGTAAGAGGATATGGGAGACAGAGATAGATTCGTGCATGCTTGGCAATTGGAGAAGGCAGATGTTCTTCGGAGCATATACGTGCCATTCATTTATCTTATGTGATGGCATGGCCCGAAATTGATTCCTTTGATTAGTTTCAAACAACTTGGAAAATTATCTCAATACCTGGGGTTCTGACGGTTCTTTTATGTCAGAGCTCAGAGGGACTGGCCATAGTCTGAGGAGGAGATACTGTGTGGACTTGGAGGTTGATGGGTGTATAGCCTAATACCTGTGCTCGATTCACTTGCTGTGTATAATGGACCTGCTCTACTATATACCAAGCTTTAAGGAGTCAGACATTTGAGACCAAAGCATTGGGGGGATGCTGGCTTGCTCGACAGCCTAGCAGAAGCTGAGGCAAGCTGATGGCAGCATCTGCACGATTCTGCGGCTCCAGGGGACAGCTGTACCCTCTCCTGCCACAAGAGCTTCCATAGGGCTGTTGGCGGTGAAGGCCAGAGTTGGTTGGCTGTGTGGCTCTTGCCTACCCAGCCTGGGGTGATACAGCAACAAGCCCCCACCAGTTTGTGGCCATTGCAGACAGCAATAGCAGGCGGCAGGCAGCGTGAAGGAAGCTGCAGTCGTCGTGCAACCCACCAGCTACAAGCCCCACCTCTCAGCTGCCACGCGAATAGACAGCAGTTCTCTGTAGTAGGAGGAGGATCTATGGTGTGTGAAAAGGGAGGAGTGTGTACCGGCTAACCCAGCCATGGATAGAGTTTGGAGGGCCAACCATGCGGTCTGGACCCGGCTGACAATTGTCTATCGCAAGATTCACAACTCAACAGCTTTCAGGGGAGTCACGCAATGTCTCAGGTAAGCGGAATGTAGAGAGTGTCTCTTCAACTACCTGTTGTAGCCTTGTCATAAAGCTCGCACTCATAATATGTACACTGCAGCAGTAACACAGTCTCCTCCCATTGCCAGGGCCCTGTGCGATCCTTTGTTACGGCCAGCGGCAACTGGACTGTTAAAAACTAAAAAAGAAAACATTGTAGATCGGATGCTAGAATGTTGGGTGTCCCGGGGTCTTTTACATCCATTCCCGCTATTAAATTATTGATAGCCCCATGGGGATTATAAAGCGGTTGGAACTGTTGGTGTAAACATTTTTTGTTATTGACACAAGGCAATTTTTCTGGCGCGATGGTAATTAGCCCTCACGCCGCCAAAACAAAACAAATAAAAACAATAATATTAAAAAGCATTACCAGCGACGGCAAGCCTCGGCTAGATTATACATATTGAAACTCGAGTGGTACGCTTGCCAAAAGCAATTGCTCGGAGCGCCTCGGCTAGTAATAGGTGTTGGTTTGTGTCGTGCGGTATCAAAAGATGCTGGGATTGACGTGCTAGATATATATCTTTGCTATAGTATTGATGTGCTTTCTATACGGCGTGAGCACTGTGTGGTCGATAGACTGGGAATGGCAATGGCAATGTATGACTGTGTGTGAGGTGAATAGAAGATAGCTTCCATATCTCAGCCAACCTAGGCCAAGGGAAATCGTGCCCTTTTTTATTGCCGCTCTTGCACATTCCGCCATGCACTGCCCTCGAGAGACCGTAAGTACATACATGGTCATCTGGTTTGTCCACGTGGAAATGTAACCATTGCTGGCAAATCGGAAATAGGCCTGTTTACTTACGAGGTTTAGAGTGACATTAACTATTGAAAATCATTCGATCCTTCCTGCCGTTGGCAATGAGGCAAAGTGTCCCCTCCTCTAGGCAGTCCTGTGTTTGGTAGTGTCTTTATTGAGATGCCCGGGCATTCATGTGTGGCGCCAGTCTCCGGTCAATTTCCTTGGATTCAGAATGGCTATTTCCTCCCGACACTGAGACCTTGGGCCTATATGAGCTTTGGTAGATGCATGTATTAGTACAGACGTTACAACTGGGAGGGTAACTAATCGTTGGGTGTAACTGTCAGCCCTGTGGTGTCTTTATTTTCCATGGCTACCTCGCCAAATGGATATCGACCAAGCATGCGTTGTTAATCTTATTGACACATGTTCTTAGCGCACCAATCTGAGGACTCTCACCAAAATGGCATGACCCCCTTCCCTGCCACTATGCAAAGGCTTTGGCAGACACAACCTCGTACGAGAGGAGATGAAAAGGACATTGAAATACCTGCCTTCTAGAAAACTGTTGGCATAGCAACGCTGATCGTGGCACCATATTGTACCATACTGAGCATCAACTCTCTGGTGCTAAAGATTCATTGATGATGCGGAAATTGGTGAGTACATGAGGCGATAAGGTCATTGTATTCATGATCCTGCCCAGGAAAAGTCGATTTGGCAGAATCCAATTACTCCAGTCGTGACGCTTGGCAGATGCTCTGGCCTATGTTCAATGGAATTTTAATCGCTGCTGTGAAGGCGACCCGATATATATATATATATCAGTTGGGTGTTATGCCCTCCTTAGTAAATCGATCGCCCACCCACCCACCCACCCCTACTTCTTTGGGTGGTCGCCTGTCAATTAGTCGCCATCCGCCTGTTCTTGTGAGACAAAGAGCTCCATCAAAACGAGGAATTACCTATAGGGTACCAACCTGCTTGTGGGCTCAAGGCCTAAACAATATTTGCAGTCAGTGTACTTTATGCCTTGGTATGGGACTGGTGGGAGTGGCAGGGGGTGGAAGGTTAAGGAGGGAGGTGAACAGTTCTGGTGTCAGGCCATACCTGCCGAGCTATTACCCAGTCTCTCGTTTATAGCTCAACCTAGAGACAATTCCCTAACATTACCCCACGTCCCTAAAAAAGAAAAGAAAAAAGGGCAACAATATAAACTAGAAGTGTCCCCTTCCAACCTCCATGCTGCCTCTACAGGGCGGGAACATGAAGCGATTGCTGGAAACAATGATGGATAAAACTGCCATTCGAGAACAAGAAATGATGGATGGCGGTGATGAAATGTTAAATTGTCTTTGTAATTTCTTGCTTCTACTGGGTGCCATTGAAACTGTATAAAGGGGACTTTTTTTGACCTAGCTCCTTTCGCATTGATGCCATGAGAAGAAATTGAGACGAATCGTTTATTTGAATAATTGATTGCCAGTGAATTAGTGCTCCCCTAGAAATATTGCCTGAAATCACGAGGCAATTAAACTACCATCATTGCGACATTTGGCGGTACGGTTTGAGCTGTTAGATAATTTAGCTCGCTCACTCGCTCACTATCTGTCTGGCTCTGTCTCTCTTCTTTCTTTCTTTCTTCGCTCTCATGCTTCCCTCCCCTTCCGCCTTCCTATCTCCACCTCCCCCCTCTTCATCTCTTTGTCAATCACTCAATCCATGTCCCCTCATTTGATTATATATTCGATATTTCACTAAATCTCTACAACTTCCACTTTCTCACAATGTTTCTCATCTCATCTCCTCTCTCTGTCACGAACATCAACCGTATGCACGCTGAGCTCATTATTTTCTTAACATATTTTTTCTGTATTTGTCACATGACGGGTAATTTCCATATTATCACGCTAGCTTTCCTTCCGCCTCTACACCATTGATGCCAGAGACATTAAGTCATTCCAGGATACGTCTGAATCACCCCTGGCACGACACAAGAGAAGCTACATTACTCCTGGGTGGGACGACACAGGAGGAACTATATTACTCAAGGATCCAGCCTCTCTGCTTCTTCCACACGATGAAAAGAGGGTGATGACCCCTTAGGTCACGTCCCATTCTTCTGGATGTTCCTGAATCATTTCCAAAAGGGGCATTGAGTGGAATGGTTTGATACCAGCATCAAAGCGATAGAAACACACATCTTCCTTTCAAAGCTCTTGCTGGGACGAGATAGCTTTGTAAATGGCCATGCCTGTGGGGAAAATATTGTGAATAACATTCTTTTATTATTTTTTCTCCTTCCTGCATTTGATTGAATGAATTTGAGACGCCACATTTTTGGCACAACTCGGCATTTTTCATTAAGTCCATACTTGGCACATTGCCATCCAGTTGGGCTGTGGACTCTGCCTTGGATCTTGGGTGTCGGTCGGTTGTTACTCAAATATATGGATCCACTGGACTGACAATATACTCTTTTTATCTCTCGCTAGTACTGACATCATTATTGTTCTGCCTAGTCACAACAATCCTTTACATACTGCCGACAGTTTACCTTGTTACTTACGCTATAAATTGGGACCAAGTTAAACGTGGGGGGAATTTATTTTGGATGTGTGGCATTCCATGCGCTCTTGAGCACCTCCCATGTTTACGACGTCACTGCTGAGTCAGACGTAGCCCGAACATGTCAGCTGTGGGCACTGGGCAATAATTATAATAACTACACCCGCACTATTTCAAAAACAGAGTGGGTGGATGAAGGTGGTGGTGGTGAGGGACAGTGTTATAAATATATGTACCCTATACTTATTCCCAGCCAGCATCTTGTTTGTCCCAGACTTAAATCAGCGTACGTAACTGGGATAATATAACATATAGGAAGCTTTTGTGGAGGTTTGAACTTAAGAGGGACCACCAGGAACTATAAGCCTTTTGTTACAGAGCCTCAGGTTGTGTACAGGACCTCGGTTCTGACCTATGTGGTCCTAGGGATTTACCCCAGAGTTACTGGATCAACCAGATAGTTTCATCATCCGCAAGGCTACTGAATATCGACACTGACCCTCGTAAGAATCGTGGTGAGGCTGCAGGATTCTCACGTCATACTTACTTCCTGCTATTTTTCTCCAAATCGAAATAGCAAGCTCGATTATATCATACTTCCTAAACAAGAGATTTATTATTATATTAGGGATTTTTGTATACATATACATCAAAAACGCGATGCAACCCTGAACATTGCCAAGTGGAAGCCTTTCTCTTTCACACCGAAATATGACACGAATAGGGACTTCTTCTAGGAACTAGTGACATTTTAATAATCATTGTTGAATCTGGTGGCCGCCACTCGGGATCAGTGGATCTGAGGGAGATATAATCAGCCGAAATCATCTTGTCCATGGGATTCTACTAAAAGCGTCTCACATCGACAGGGATTTTAATATCAGCCAGATAAAATTCCCTTACTCGCTCGTTGAGCCCATCCCCAGAACAAATCGATCTTGGACGCAGCTTTGCTTACCACCAATAAGAGACCATGTCGTACGTGGCTACCCAGAGGATCGTACTGTATGTATTGTTATCATTGACTGCTGTCTTTTCTCTCTTATTTTTCACACTGGTATATAAAACAGTAGGGTGTGTATGGGTGTCATTACAAGCTAGACAATGCTTTACGGAATTACCAATCTCGGTCTACAGTCTTTCTGTGCTGTATATATTGTATAACTCTTTTAGTATGGTGTCCTCGTGGTTGGAATCTTCATCCCGGATGTCTTTACCTATTTCATCGCATGTAACCGAAGGAGATTGTATGTTTTAGATTGATTCGAAACAATGTTGTTTTGATTAAGTAAGGTTATTCTCTAGGGTCGAACAATTCAAATCAATATCTCCCCTAGTGTTCTGGGTCCCTTTGAAAGTATTGTACTTGGTTTTACAAACACTTAAAATATGGTATTAGTATCGTTGTAAAACAAGACACATTGGACAAGTCCATGAATCGGCCTGTAGAGACCTTTACTATATAGTATTACACTATAATGGTCATCATACCCCAAAATATTTCTCGTAGTCTTTGGAATATTTAATCACACCCCTTGGAGTTGAGTGACTGAGATTTTTTGTAATTGCTTCTCAGCTAACGCTCTATATACGCAATATGAATATTAATGATGAATCGCCTCTCGCTGTCGGAGAGAAATCCTCAAGGGATCTTGGGTGGAGATGAAAATAATAGTACAATTGCGTGGTATGGTTGCGTTTGGCTATTTGTATAAAAGATACACAATCTTTGCCTCTGGAATGGCTTCCCGTGTGGCTTCAAGGATTAAAGCTGCACTGCATGGTTTTTCCTGATATATGACGGCGCTTGCCATATCCCTATTCCCATCGCTCCCAACTCGAGCACAATTAGAGTGCTAATGAACAGGCGATATGGTAGTGCTTTAGACTGACTTCTTCCACTTATGGGTGTCCAAGAAGGGGGAAAAAGATGGAAGTTGACACTCTCTGTCTGTCCTGCCTCCTGTAATTCCATCGCACTTGTTTCCACAGCCAAAAAGCGACGTTGGTTGCTGGATGGGGAGATTGTATGTAGGTGGCGGAGAGTTTGGGGGCTTGTCCCGGGCAATTTGGTAAATCTATGGAGAGATTGGTTGTATTGGCTATCAGCTCCACCGCAGCCGACGAGCTCTGGCTTCCTGCGAGTCCAAGATAGGACGTCGCTGGCTATTGTGGCTGAGATCCGCGCACATAGAGCATGTTTCCGCGACAAATCAGCGCGTCCGACAGTCTGCCAATGTTGTGTTTGCGCCCGCTGACGCTTTCCATTATGTCTGTATATATGTTACATGGGGACTGTGTGAAAAAAGCGAGAGGAGGATCCCATCTCATGCGGCCATGAGTTTGTACCCACATTTAAAAGGCTCGGAATATTGATCTGTTTCGAAGGGCTCCTATCTAGATAAGAGATAAAATCAGGATTTTTTTTTATGGCGCACTGCGACCCGCCCAGAAAATGTCTGGCTTCATCTTATCCCAAAGGGAGATTCGATTATTACTCTAAACGTTAAATAACAGTCTCCAACATCATTATTTAACGGTCTCCTAAATTTGAATTTTCCAAGCTAATGGAATTAAATTTGTATGGCAATAGACTATGTCGATAGGAAATGATTAAATTGCGCAGTTCCATTCCCCTGCGACTGCTGACTTCTTTATACCAAGATGAGAGGCATGTTCGGTGGACGCTGGATCAGAATTCAGATCTCGGATTTGAGTCATAATAGCTTCATGCTCGAATACACATCCTTGCCTATAAGCAAAAAGTGCCTGTTGCCATTTGGTGTCCAGTTGTGCCATACTGTTCTCGTGTGACTCTGGACAAGGCATTGCCTTGTCAGCTGAGGTGAAAGGATGTCCGGTCACTGGCCAAGTCCTGACATGGTCATTAGGTATAGAATAACTCGGCCTACTGTTGCACTCCAATCCTCTCCACTTGATGCAATTTTTATTCTATCTCTCAGTTGTTTCCCGCCAGGTCTGATGAAGTTCGCGACATTGACAGAAGTAGATTGACCATTAAAAATTCTAAGGAAGTATTCTATTTGCAACGAAATTCAAACTGTCGCTTCTTATACCGCAGTCGCATCGAAGGATCAGTCTAAGTTGGATGCTTTCCTCTGCGATGTTTTATCCTTTATCAATAATTCATGAGGTATGGACTGAGTTGACAGGCCTACTGCTTTGGAAATATGGGTATTCACAATTGTCCATCAATTCTTCCACCCTGGAAATAATGCTCTTTTGGGAGCATGCCACTGCTAGTGCCTTTCGGTGGAATTATTCGTTCCAGAACATAGATATTCAGGGAATTGTGAAGCCAGGGCTTTGTGTTGACTGCAACCGTTAGCCATCAGCGAGGTAGATTCTGTACTGGCGTAATTATACCAGAAAATTCATTTGGAGGCTCCAGTTTGTATTGCTCTAATAGCAGCGCAAGGGCTAATGAATATAAATAATTTTGTATCCGTTAGCATCGATCATTTGGGCAGAGGAACGTTATTACTATGGCAGCTTACCAGCGAGTCATGTAATCCTTAATTGCTTATTTATGAGGACTAAAGGTACTTAACATTAATCAAAACCTCCAAGGCTTGTCATAACTCACCACCATTATGAAGGTCGTGTTATAAACCATGTCTTGTGCTGATAATGCATGCTCGGGTTCCCATAAACTGCATTTGTGTGAGGCTGTTTTCTCTTGTCTTGTCATGCTTTCTGATGGATCAGCCGACGAAAACGAATAGCCCTGTCACATATTTGGGTCATACCCTCATAGAAGCCACCTTGGTTTTAACCCTAGTCCTTTTACACGGCTCGTTCCTGTTATTAGCTTGCCTTCTTATCAATATGATTCAAAACAGAATTACTGTGGGGAAATTCCCCTTGTAATTACGTGTAATTGCGTACAATGAATGCAGTACTTAGTTGTCCCCACGAGCCTATGGTGAATTGGATGAAGTGTCTCCAGTGATTGTATGGATCATTGCCCTTATCACAGTATGTAAGATATTATTACTGGGCAGACTACCTTGGGGATGGACTGTTAGAGGGCTTTTTCATGTAAGAAACCCCCTTTTTTTTCTATTCGCCTTTACTTAGCGTATACGATTTTCAGACAAGCCTTTGCCTTAGGAGCACAGTACATTTAATCCAATATTCACTATGGGGTCAGTCCGCTCACTCGCTTGTTGGGGGCCTTATCATGGGCTCTCAAGTCTCCGTGGACAAGTACTCCTGGCGGATAATGAATACCAGGCCAGCTTCGGCTCCCCGGAGGACCTGAGGGCCTACGGTCAAGAGTGGGAGCATCGGGAGGGGCACTAAGGCCCCAACAGTACTAGTTGCACCAATTATACCTCTTCTGCTACCATTCTGACGAAGTATTTTCCTAATAGGGGTGGGCATGATGGATCGAAGCGGCAGAGCTAGAAAATGGGGAAGTAAACACTGCACAATGGGCCTCCAAAGGTGTGCATTCCACGTCCCACTGGAACCTACATATACTTATAGGTATATATTACCTCATATGGCCCCGAACTTCACCCTGCGCACCATCTTCTGTATGCAGGTGATAATTCCAGGCCACTTTATACTGCACGCTTCGCATCAGGCACGGTAATGTCAGTTGATTGCTAAAGTGCAAAAAGCAACGGGCCGTGCCTGATCTATACTGTCCGAGGTGTTGTTGCATGTGGCTCGCACCCCGTCGAAATGATCTACGTGATCAATACTGGGGCCTTCAATGTGTGCGCGAGGAAGTGGTGGGAAGATATAACAAACAAGCAGCTTGTTAATGCTGTATTGAACTATCCATATAGAACCACCAGCCCCCCCCCCCCCCCCCCCGCCCCTTAACACCCGGTATCAAAGTCTAACTACACTAACATTTAGTCATCCCCAGCCAATTTGCCATTCCTTGCCCAGTTTGATTGGGCTACTCCTCCCCACCCGAATCTGATTGAAACCCTATTTCACCTGACATTAACAAAGGCTTTTGCTTCATCCCTGGGATTCTTTTTCTTTTTTACGTTTGGCTGGTTAGACCTGCCGTGTTAATGGCCTGCCCAACACAGCACATGCTCCATTGCCTTCTCCCACATGGATATGCTTGTGACATTCTCCTGATGTAGACTTTTCCCCTTATCAAAAGGCTTCACCAGTGCTATAGTAGCTTTTACCTACAAAATTTTCTTTTTCGTTTCCCATTCATTGTCCCACTACATTGGGTAAATATGTCCCTGCCTCCTCCATCTCTATTTAGCCTCCACTCAGACTAAATCTAACTCTCTCTCTCCCCTACCTGTAAAACGCTATTGATCTTGGGCACACTTTATATATATAACCAGGCTAGCCCAGTCTGGCCCTTCCTCTTCACCCCTTCTAGAGCAATATATTATGTATGGGTCTCTCTCGGCCTCTGTAACTCTACCCCTCGTGTCATATGGTACATGACATTGTAAGGTCTTTTTTCATGGCTGGTATCACCATGAATGAGGCCCAGTCACGATACATTAAATATAGCCCTAGCAGACTTGGGTTCCACTTTGGCTCGTATCCATTTTTTATTGCAGCTTGACTCATACAATTCACGCACCAAGAAGTTGTTCACATATACACCTATAAGCCTTGCATCATGGGCGAAGCGCACCTAAGACACAAGGCACCCATGTATCCGACATAAAGGGTTTTCTTATTATCAATAAAGATGAAACACATTCCCGAGAAGCAATCCCTACCTTGGGATCATATATAAAGGCTAGCAGCTGAATCTTTCATCAGATACCTCCTGTTGTACTCTCCGGAGGCTATTTAATAATGGACCGAGTAGTATATAAAAGTGGGGTCATTTTTGTCCTTTCATGTTGCAGGTGGGAGGGGTGTAAAAAGAAGGGTGATGGACATACAATGTGATTTTTCTGCTTGTCGAGCAGGCACTAGCTGGTGGTGGAAACTGTCGGACACTATGTACCGTTTGATGCCGTTTAACCTAACCAAAGGCTGCAGGCTTCCTTGCTGAGTCAATATCACCACATTCTAACTCCCTGCGATCAATGAAAGAAAACTCAAATGTTTTGTGCTCGGTGTGGCAAGAGTAATTTCCCAGTAATTATCATCGACTCCTATTTTCCATTGTATTCACGTCTAGACTTTTTTGATGTGATTATATGTCTCACTGTGCGAGTGTGGCATCCAATGCTTATTGATGTGCAGCTAATAGATGTATCATCATCTAACATTAGGTGCATTCAACTTGGAATGAGTCTCTGTACATGGATGTTATGTTGGCTCAATCATTGGTATAACTTCCTCTGGGCTTCTTATATGTGTGTGTTCATGGTTTGAACAAGAATTCTTGTACAAGGTTCCTCAGATGTAGATAGTTCTTCTTTCCTCGTTTCAGCCCCGTTTTTAGTATGAAAACAATTATATGAATATCTTGTTATAAATACGAAATATGGTATGAATAAAATAAGTGTTGTCCTGTAATGTACCTATACAGTGAGTGCTGTAGATGGAAACATAGATTGTTGCACTCAAACTATTCCCTAGATAGTTCTGAAGCAGTAATTTCTCGTAGACAAAATTCACTTCACGTTAGCACAAATCGATGGTACGTTTGAACTTTGGTATATCTAACGATGCGCCATTGTGTTTATTTTTTACAGACTTGGCCATGGAGGCCGGGAGCCATACCAGACGCACCAGCGGAAGATCTCACAAGGCAACAGTCAGCCAGGTCAGTTCAGTCAGATGTATGAACACAAAGAAATATATCAGCTACAGATAGCTCCGCCCAATTGTGACCGAAAGATGGTTTTCTTAAAAACACCACTAGGGAATAGCATAAAGAAAGTTTTATTTTCTTCCAAATTGGAATTGGTATGAAGCTAAATGGGAAATATTGATGGGATTTTTTTTCTCGGGATACATTTCATTTGGCTATGATTATGTATGGGGAAACATTATTTTCAATCATGCTCATAAATAATATGGATATGATCTAATCCGTCTGTAATTCTGGGCAATTACCCCTATGGATGTATGTACATACTCACGCAACTCTGATCACTAGCTCTTAAAAGTGAGTCAAACCAAAATAGATGCAATAACGAAAAAAAAACCTGGCTTAATTAAAGTTATTAGATGCCTGTTGCACTAGCTAGATGAATCCCTCCTAGAATTACTATTTAACAATAACATGTGGGAAGTGAAACGATACAGTACAGCCCATCTGAACGATGCCCTGATATAGCATAGTAAAAGTAGCCTACCTTACCGAAAACCTCGTTAAACTTTTGGTAGAATTCGCGTGCTTTGTCGGTATAAAGTATCCGTAATTGCAGAGATCAGCTCCTGATTCAACGTCGAAGATTGGACCCCTGTACCGCAAAACCCTCCCTCTCTGGATCATTCAGCTTTTACTCTATATGATATCAGGTTTTAACACCCATTTCCCTATCGGTAATCATCACCCTTCAGTAGACTGGGTATATATTGCACACACATTATATATATGATAGAAGACATAGGTTGCAAGGAGAAATGGTAATGGTAAATTATCAGATGATGAGATCCGTCTGTATGGTGGCGTATGCAATGACATGGGTCCTATCACACCTATCAAGAATTCATCTACCGCCCTTTATAATGGCTATCCGTCTATTTACGTCATTAATAATTGAATGGCTTGTTAAGTATAGCCCCAATATATATTGTCCGGCGCACAGACCCCGAGTTACATGTTAAATTGTTTATTTATACTGGACATACGTATTCGGATGCCTACCAAAAACGTGTGCCCATGGGAGGTGTCACCACACATATAGACTGGTGCAATAACCTGTGTATAAGCGCGGCGACCTTCGTGATTTCCTATTACTGAACGCGGAGAAAATCAGCACAGAAAAACACTGCCGAGAGAGTGAGCACTTATGGAGTTATCCAAGGCAGTAATGAGTCTGGCCTGTAATTCCATCAAATATGGACATCCCCGTCCCAGGTTATACCACTTGCACTCTCGCGGGAGTTAGATGTGCTGGAGATATAGGGAAGCTCACTGGTATATATGTATATTCTGGGTATCAATCTCCTGCCTCTGAAGCCGATTATATGGATACATATTGGGAAGTTTTTAGTGTTCCACTGGTTTTACATGTGGTACTTTATTGTGTTATATTTGCGATTCATGGTTTGTGTTTGTTTTCTTTTCCTGCAGGTGTTGGGAACATTTACATGTCGACACAACCGGCGCCACAACAGCAACCACCGCAACCGCCCCCACAGCCACAACCCATGTGGGACCAGGCGCCTCCCCAGCCTCCAAGTACAATGGCATCACAGCCCCCACAGCCACCAGCCGCACCACCCGGTCCTCCAGCCCCACCCGGACCACCACCACCACCCATCGGCGGACCACCAGCCCCACCTGCACCACCCATGCCCACCGGTGGTGCACCTCCAGCCCCACCTCTCCCCACTGGAGGAGCTGCACCTGGCGCTCCGCCAGCTCCCCCACCTCCGCCACCCCCTCCGGGACCGGCACCTCCCATCAACCTCTCCCCAGCCAGCAGCACACCCCCGGCCACAGGGATACCACCCAAAGCTCCTCCTGCACCTCCTCCAGCGCCTGGACCAGGGGGTGCACCTCCAGGTGGACTGGCGGCAGCCCTCCGGGGCGCTCAACTTAAAAAAGTTCCAAAGGTCAGTGGCAGAAATTTGATTCACTCATCCAGAAAATAATCTGAATTAAGAGGATAATTGCAGAAAATGCAGTGCTTCATTCCTGCTTAAAATCGTCTATCATATTATCGGCTTACATAAGACCGTTTTTGATGTTTTTAAACTTGAATATTTTACTGGCTCGCCTGTTCACATTGCTTGTTTAAAGTGATTTTGTTATCAAAAAAAGCATGTGAAATCTCAAAAGAATTCATTATTTGTCGAGGCTAATTTTTAAATTGTATTCATTGCATCCATTTCCTCGTGGCACTTTGAGTATTTTGAGGTAGCGATATCGATCTATCAATGAAAATATATGTAATCACCATTTCCACTGAACAACGTCAACCTCAATAAAATTCCGGAGGATGTGGGGGGCTATCTACTTTCTTGGGTCATTCTTGCCCTCGTATTAATTTCGAGTGTTTCTCATGTTTATAGCCCGGAGAAGAAGCAGCAGATACAAATTATGCAGCAACGACGGGGACGATAGGACGTGGAGGTCGACCGCCTATAACAGGTGCTGATGATATGATGACGGAGATGGCCAAGCGACTCCGGGAACGTAGGGCCAAAGCTGAGGGACTACAGCAGGTATAAAATAGATTGCAATAGGAAATGACTGCGGAAGAACACAGGGTCCTTATGTTCCATTCCAGTAATAGCAGGCAGGGGCCGACTCCTTGGTCCCATGGGCTGTCATAGACAGGCCGATTCTGGGTCCTGAGGGGGCGGGGGTCGGCTGCTATTAGTAATTATCGAAAAGCATAGAGAAATAGAGGTTTTTATCATCTGTCATCTGTATCATAGTCAAGAGTTATTGTTTTCTTCACAAGTTTCCTTTTCAAGTGACGGGGACCGTTTTTTATAATTTTTTAAATTTCCATTTCCCATCTGTAACCACTTGTTTATTTGAGGGTAAAAAACTCACTTGTCACTTTTGGAGTATAAAAAATAAGTGAGAACGCTGTAATTGACATCTCAAATATGCCATTTCCCAGGACACTCCCGACGGTGGAGGCGGCAGCGGAGGAAATAACGATAAGAAGCCATGGGAGAAAACAAATGGTAACGGCAACAAAGCAAACGGCTCAGAATCACCTAAAGTTAGTCGCAAGTAAGTATGAGCTGAACAATGGCCCAAAGAGGCGTGTCTACCTTTGGAACTCCTTAATTTCATTTTATATTAAAAAGTACAATTATTTATTCCACCTGGACGAGTCTAATATCTCAAATTTAATCTCACTTACTGACACGGGAGTAGCTGCTGCTGCCGCAAGCTTTGCTTGTTAATCCTTTTAAACAACCCACATTAATCAATCAACCTGGGCGATCATGGATTAAACACTCAGACTGTGGAGTTGTAAATTTCTCTTATTCTGTCATTACAATTATTGGTGTCTATTTATCTACCAGGAACAACAGCCAGTAAGTGCTATACATATTCCTCGTACTTGTCCCATTTTTGCAAATGGTGAAATGTCTGGTAGTACGTTGCCAGTAGATTCAAATTTTGGCTTCGGACGTATCGCGTACCGATTATGTACTGTGTGGATTAGGTGCTGTAGTAAAATAACTACCTTTAGACGAAATTAGTTTGCAGAAATAACCCTATTCAAAACTGTTATTGTCAGTAACAGAATGTGATGAAGCTTATTTAGATCTTGGTAGTTCCGTAAAAAAAGACAATATTCTTAGTGTAAAAATTTCGACAAAAATAACTCCTTCAATAGTTTAGGTACTAAAATGAAGTTGAGCTTCTAGTGATACTATATTTAGAGTGTGATAAGATGCCTTTTAAGTATTTGAAATAGTACACGTGCTTATTTGTGTGTGTTTTAGATTTGGATTTTCCCTGTTTATACCTGTGTCAAGTACAATATTTGTAAACCAGATGTAATTGCTATTTTTTTTTATATAATTCCTAAATGTGCCAATGTGATCGAGAGCTTATTCTAGATTAAGCTGCCGGTTTTGGGTGTATATTTTTCATATCTTGTCCTAAGTCGATTGGTCCAAACTTTGTTATGTATTTTTCTATCTGATATAATTTTCTTATTCAAATCCCATTAGTAGCTTGTGTTGTGTCTTCCACTCCAGTTTGTCAAGTGGCATACTTGCCCCGTTCTCTTTGTTCACTTTTCGAAAACTTGAACTCTTCTATTCAAATATCATTTTACTCTCTGTATATAGTCTACACTTTCTGGTGACTGAAGTTTTAATCAGTCCAATTATGCCTGTCTCTAATTTAAGAAATCTTACAAATAAGTTGATATTAACTACTTGCTTGTCTATCCGTTATTACTCTCCCTCTATCTCACTTCTTGATAGAATCTTACATGACAAAGTTGGCCAATATGTAAAATTAAAATAATGTTCGCATATATATTTATTTCTTCCTTACACATCGTGCAGCTAGAGCCATTCATGTTAAATAACCCTCATAAATATTACCATCCCCTAATATGTAAAGTAGGCACATTGTACAGTTTGGGTGTTAGGAGTTTCTTTCCAAGTCCCAGCTGAGGTACACTAGAAGAACCTCTTCAGTTCTAGGTCTAGAATGTACTTGGTCATTTGGAAAGAATCCCATGTCCGCTCATAATTTAACCACAAAACCTTTTTTTAGATTTATTGAGTTGCACTCACACCTTTCTCCACGGAATGAAATCATTGCCTCACTCCCCAAATCGCATCATCCCAGTTGCGCACTTTTCACTTTTATCACCCATCTAAATTGCATCTACCAGTTATGGTCTCAAAATTCAATCCTGGGAATTGGATCTTTTTTCCTCGGCGACCAATTTATAGCAATTCGCTTATAAATCCCGATCAGATGAACTGTTAAGGCGACTCGCAAATGAGTCTCATTCGCAGCTCCGTTCGGAAATAAACCTTCTGAGTGAAAACATTTTTTCCTATCAATAAATACCAAAATTTATCCCCAAATCTGGTTTTCTTTAAATGGGGTTCATTTGACGTTGTGGAGCCGGTGTCAGTGGTCGGTGGTGGTGCAGTCGGTGGCGTGTTAGTGCTAAGCATGCCTTAACAGGACATATGTTTACATGTAATCAGTCGCAGGTTCAAGTCTCTGACGGGCCAGGAGAATATCTCGTTACCTACGTCCAATGGAACATCTAGCATGTTATCGTCTAACGAACTCGAACAACTGAAACAGGAAATCCTCACAGAAGTCAGACAGGAGGTACAAAAAGCCAAGGCAGAGATCATAGAAGGTATTGCATTTGATTTGAGTCGATTTGGACATCTGGTTCACACAGTTTTATTCTACCTTCTTTTCTTTTTGTTTGTCTTAAAAACAATAATTGACCTTTGTACGTACGCCCATGGATAAAAGACTGACTATTTTACTATTGTCATGAATATGCTTTTTTTCTGCTTTTTTTTTTATTGGCAGAAAGTTGGACTTGCCTTCCTGGTATTGTATTCATTCACGAACACAGCCCGGAGCCGAACCTGTCTATAACAACTCCCTTTTAATGTAAAAAGAAACCCATCAGACAATCAGACAGATATTACCAATTCAATTGATGACAAAATCTTGTTTATTGCTTTCCAGCTATCAAGGCCGAGTTGAATCGAAGATAACACGTATAAGCTTAGGGCCATCCCAGCGATGGAATGACAGACGCTAACATGCTGCTGGTGCTGCCTCCTATGGGCAAACTCTTCAAACTTTCAGAGTGTCCACTTTGCACACGGGATGCAAGTTGGTTGTGTGAGGCGGAACTCTCGTCTGTATCCCACAGAATGACTCTTCGCGAGTGATCAAAACTTGCCTGTGAAGAAAAAATAGTTCACTGAAATGAATGTCACCAAGGGAACAAAGTCATCAGAAAAATTGATTTATTATATATTATGATAACAAATAACATGCCAAATTCCATTAATAAAACAAACGTGGGAAGCACACATATAGGCTTTATTGTGCCCATCCTAACATGTTTTATTCACTTCTGTTGTGTTGAACAATATTATAGCTGAAGATACACGAATATATCTATATATGTGTGTGTATTTCTGATCCGTGAAATATTGTATCTATATGAATATATCTATATATATGTAAGTGATATAAGACGGGAGATAAGGAGCGCTTAGAAGCATAACCAGGAGCCAGTCGTACAAGTCCATTTTAGGATACTTTGTCAAGGAATTATTTTTAAAAAGGGAAGCCCATTAACTCTTCCGTTGCCTCTTGGAGCCTTTCATTGGAAAGCAGAACATTCACACTTGAGAAACTCTTGATTGATATTCAATTAATCTGCCAGCCCTTGTGCAAAGTGACTCAACCTCTATAAGCTAACTACGAAATACTTAAAGTAAAATAATAGACTGGATGATATGGGACACCGTGGAACAAAGGGAAGACTATGACAACCAGTGCTGACATGCGATATATAACTATATATATACAGACTCAGTGTTCCGCCGGTTTCGGACGTACAGGATGTTTTCTGATAAAGCTAATATAGAAACAAGGAAGAACCCAGCAGGCTGCAGCCGTTTCTACTGCGTCTTGGAGAGTAGAGGGTTCCGCCTTTGTCAAGACACCCAAGTCAGATGAGAAGAAACAAGAGCAGTTTGTGCTACAACCTTATTATCTTAGAAAAACAAATTATAATGTAATATTCATCCAGTACACGTTGTTGTACTAGTTTATTATTATCGTTACAGTTGTTGTCATAGTCATGGATTTCCTTTTTTGTCATTTTCGTCTAGAATTGCTTAGACTAGGAAAAAAAGACCCTGAATGACTAGGTCTCATGATTATATCATAAAACGAAATCATTGTAAATACGTACGTGAATCGGCGTTAATATAATATACAGAAAGTCAAGAAAACTAAGATAACTCTGGTGTCATAACTTACTAAATAAACATACAAATAATAGTGCATCGCTAACTGATGTGAATGAATGGAAACAATATTCCACGTTGGACTATATTTCATTGTTCTTAGTGAATGCCCAATTATTTCTTCTGACTTTTTTTCTGTCTCCCGTTCAGGTACACAAGGGTGCAATTATGAACACTGATTGAGCGTGCCAAATAACCATTGGAAATTATTTCACTAGTTGTTGCAGAACCATTGATATTTACTCGGAAAAGAGTACATTTTTCATTTTCGCGTCTGTCCTAGACGAGCATGTGACTAAATTAAGTTAGTATCATTGAGAAACTACGTGTAAAAGTATGTTTGGAAGATAGGATGTCACCTAAATTGCGGGCCAAGTGTAGGATGTGACGATGTCATTCCAGTTTATAATATTATGTATTAGAAACAGTCTCTGCCAAGATGCGGCCGATTCCTGGGTAATTAGTTGATTCCCCGACAAGAAGAATAGGTTCTTTTGTTTTTGATGAAGAATCACTGTCACCACCGTAGTATTAGGGGATTGCATGTGGTGACGATATGATTTTATTTTAAAAATGTATAGATATATTATATGATACCTCGCCAAGGGGGAAATACAAGTGAGCGGGGCAGCATTTGAAAGTAATATCCATTGGCAATTGAACATAAAAATGGTGTACCAAGCACAATGTCATAGAGGTTTGGCTGACTGGCTATAGAATGTAGAAAGGAGCTGTCCTGAGGATGTATGCGTGATACGTGCGTTGGGAGTGAAGTGTGAATGTGATGAATATAAGTCATGACTTGGAAGTGCAGGTCTATGGACAGAGTATTGTGAATAATATATATATATATACAAAGTACATTTAATCCACCTGGACGAGTAATGATAGTAAAACTAACGAGGGGACGGGGAGCCAAATAGCTGAAGCCTGGGACCAGAGGTTGCTCACTGCCTGAGAATGAATAGTAAACGCTCCTCTCATTGTCAAACAAGCCTGAGCAACATATCTGTAAAATAATTCTCTCTAGACTGAGAAAATGAGAATAGTGACGAAAGATTTTTTCTGTTGTCGTCACCTACTCTATGATAGCCTCTATGTAGATTAAAAGTGGATGGTGAAAAGACACCTCAAGACATAGAAAGGAATAGATGTTTGAGCTTGTGTCAATGACTTGGGAGATAGCCGTATCTCTGATGAGACACTGAAGGGATCCTTTCAGAAGGAATAGATTCTTTTAGAGCGTATTTCCGTACGTAGGTTAAATCCCACCTGTCATTGATGGATTATATATCTTTGTTTAAGAAGGTGTAGAAAGATTGCTCTGTGGAGGTTGCCTCCGAATTTCCTGTGACATGTTGCCAGGTGTAATATTAAGTTAAGTATGTATGAGACAAACAGGACTTGGACGTTTTACAACCTACTGTTTTCCTACATTAATTTCATATAGCTGACTGTTCGATCGCTCATACTATGCAAAGTCAGATTCCATTTCACCCATTGTTTTCTCAAGCTCCTACATTGTTTGTACACTTTGAATAAATAGTAAAATGTATATTTTATTTCCTATTTTCATAGAGGCTTTTGTGGACTAAAAAATAGAGCACTACAAATAGTATTTCCATTTCCCTGCCCCAAACTCCCCGATGCGTCCACTAAGATGTACTTTTTTAAGTTAATTTTTAGTGTATTATGTTTTGATTAGAATCAATCCTAGTTAAGTTATTTACTCAATTTGCTTGTGATAACTACACTTGAGGCCCACATCTCGATGTCAGTCTCAATTGTGCATAATAATTATCAGTGTGTATGACGACTTTAAATGATTTGTGTTGCTCCTAAAAGCAAAAGTATTATTGAAAGGTTTATGACCATGAAAAACAGGTTGCAGATAAGGGGAAGAATCTCCCCCTTAGGGTTTACATCGCAGATTTAGAATATTATGTAACTCTCCGTTCCTTTAATAAAGGTCTTTAATATGTCAGATATTTTTTCTTTTATTGTGATTTCATTCATAATCAGATCAGGTTGAGATACCTCATACGCAGATGTGGGTCTAACGTGTAGGCATTTTGTGATTTAGACTATAAGTGGCGCTGTCAAGTATATGTTAGTTACTCGATTGCACTTGGATGATAGGGAGAACGTATTCCCATCTATGTCCTTAAGCACACCTCTCCCCAGTAACACAACCTTACGAGTGTTAAGAATCAATTCAAATCAGGACAGACACCCCAATTCGTGATTAAACCGACGCCTAAAACATTGTACATCAAATGAATACCTTTGCATTAATCAGAATAAAAACTAACGAAAGGTAATTTAGTGGAGCTTGCATTTCCCCGATCCTCCGATGTTAAGATATGTGAATATTTAAGATAATCATTAATCATTGGATATATGTGTGTTAGGGGACCCATGCTCGATGGTCTTTGTCAAATTCTGAAGACGCAGAAGATAGAAATACCAGTGTTCATCAACCCTCATATTGATTGAGATAATGCTAGTGATATAGTATTCATTGTGTGTATAATGATAATCAGATCGACGGAGGAAACTGTTGTACTTTTTTAAGATCTGTCATTGAAGGAATCCACCCACCGATAAATTATTTATTTCAAATGCGTTTCATGTTCAGAGGTGAACATCGTTTTGGAATGTCACACGAGGAAAAACTGTTTAAAAAGTCGTGCTGGAGACGACGACCAATCTCCGTGAGAATTGGTCTTGTGTTTTGGGTTTACAATGAAGGGGAGTGAGCATTATTAAATTGAAATGATTCATTAAAATCGAATAAGTACTGGTCCTCAGTGTGTTACCTGCACCATCTAATTTAACCGATGTTGACCGTATTCGTGCATATGATTAAAATCATCATCATATAATGTCAACTTATCATTAGATCCTGCTGCAATCCATGTACAAGGTTTGCAGTTTCTTGCCAGTGTCACCGTTCAAGAAAACACGAAATGACATTTAGTGGAATTACTTGGTGGAAGCAAAGAAAATGCACTTTCATGGGCGTGTCTTCTGTATAATTGTGTACATTTATACTGATCTGCGAAATAATATAGTATGTATACATGTATAAGTTAAGTTTGTATGATTCAAGTTACTGTAAGTGTATTAATTACTTATTAACAAGGCCTTGTTAATAATAACCAACCAATGGTCATGACTATTGAATAAATACAACGTTATCCATATGGAAGAGAATGTAATCTTTTTATACTTAAACCATGTGTGTACAAAGAGGAAGGACAAAATATTGAGCCATATTGCCTGTTTAACGGTACATGTTTATGTTCAGGACGGGCAAGTTGTTACTCATGCTTTCAATTCACTTGTGAAAAGAAACAACAGCTTAACTACTCCTTCAGAGGAAACGTTTATGAATAACCCAATATTCTAACTATTTCAGTAATAGATGCCCGTGAAGGGGCGGTGTTTTCTCCATTTGGGGGTCCTTCTCTGTCGCCATATGGGAAGTAGATAAGTGTTTACCGCTCCCTGTTGTCGGTACGTCGAGTTATTTTCCCACATCTCGGCGGTTGGCCGTCTTTGTTGATGGAGCAGGAGTGAACGTGTGTGAGTGGGAGAGTGTCCTGAGAGTGTGGCTGTGAGTGAGCGAGTGCGTGTATGTATACCCGCGTCACTGCTGTTCCTTACCAGCAGTAGCGTTGTACATGAGTTAAGGAGAACCTGGTTCGTGTCTTTGATTAATTAATTAATCTATTGAAGTGTAAACACAAAGGAATATGTGAATGTCCCTAGAAATGTCAGCTGTACAGTAGGTCTGTGTGTGATACCAAAACAGTATGGAGAATTCTGAGAACGTTTAATCCAGCATGGATCATCCTTGTAGCAAAATTATGTTTATGTTTATTATCATAGGTAATCTGAAAATAGAAAAAATATATATCATACTGAGGAGCCAGAGCGAGATCCTGGTATTAATGTGCATGTGATTGTAGCCTCTTGCTACATATATCTTCCAGGGACACTGGAAGAAGTGCATACTTACTCATATATATATTATATAGGCCCATCCTGCCTCAGGCCGGTCATTCGTCACCTCATGTCCAAAGCTGATGAGTACTATCAAGGGAAACGCTCCATATTATTGCGCAATTCAATTTCAACCCTGCTCCATTGCGAAAACCTTTTAAGTTAATTAAATGTATTCCATAACTACCACGAAACTTTAATAATGATAATAATTTTAAAAAAAGACTCGAAGATAGAGATTGTGTGAACTAAATATTCCAAAGATAATCGAACAAATCAGTGAGTAGGAGATGCCGTTGTAAATGGTCGTATTCACGTATGTGTGCTGGGTGCTCTTGTACTATGTAAATGTAGACTGAAACAATTTTAGCGATTCGTGCTCTCGCTACAGTTAGAACATGTGTTATATATACGCTTCTTACGTTTTATCATTTCGGAATGCATTGGTATACGCTTGTACACAAAGGAAACATTAATGAAAATAACTAATCGGACTACTAAGAAGTAAACCGCATCTAATCGGTGTCTCCGATATATAGCTCAAAAGAAACAAAGGCTTAGGAATTAAACATGTGAATAACTAAAAACATACAAATCAAAGAAATATATATTTAGTCATACAATATCATATTATCTTAGTAATAGTCGATATAATAATATGGCGGTTTTAACCCAGAAATAGTAACAGAAGTAAGAGGTTTCAATATTCTTGATATGAGGTGATTCTGACCGGAGGGAGTATTGCCCCTATTTAGAGAATGGTAATAATTTTCAAGGTCTGCAGCCCCTTTTTGAGGGCTACACTCAAACGAACGGCTTCACACTTCCGTTTTCAGATGTGATGTTTTGTGCTATTATGATTGTTGTCCGATGATGTACAACATGTAAATGGATTACAAGTCGACTATTATGTCACTTCTCTTGCATTTTCTCCGAAAAGAACATGTACATTGTATAGCTTTTTACTCCATATGTAAGTATCTGTACGAAAGGCGAATTAAAACAAGTAGAATAATAAAAAGGTTCAAGATTTTGAATGGACTGTTTTGTGTGTCTTGTTTGTGGGGGTGATCTGATGTTTGCCCTACTTAATAGTAAGAGTAATAGCTGTCCTCCCCTTATAGAGCATTGTTTAGGTCAATAGTGTCGCTGTACCCCAGCCCCCGATGCTATCACCTCTTACCATATACTACTACGCCCTAGTCACGGACTCGAAACAGTTTTGCCCTCTTCAAAACCCAAGCGCAATTTCTGCAAGTACAGCATTCTTTAACTTTTTCAATATTCTCACAATAACAGAGAATGAACACGGACTGCTGCACTGGACACTATTTATCCTGGAGATGTACCAAGTTTATAAAAATACTTAAAGGCATACGTGTTTACGAAAAGGCTCTACTCTGAGGTCACGCTAGGTTAGGACTGTCGAGGCTTGAGAACAAAGGTAGCTCATTCGTGACATGCGTCTTTAAATACTTACTGTACACCCATAGAGCGTCCCATATTCCCATGTTTAATAGTACAACATGTACTGCGTATTGACAAACAGACATAAGATTCCTTCAAGATCGTTGTCTAAACGTGTGGCTTTATAGCCAATATGGCTATGATTTGAAGCGGAGCACTCCCAACATCAATTCAGCTACGATCACCCATTTTTTGTTCTTGGTTATTAGCCGATGGATACACTTAATAAGTATGTAGCATTGAATTTCGACAGTATTATGTCGCTTGATGTTGAATTAGCTATGCACGACAAGTATAATTCGAGATATATGACTGTAAAGCATGTTAAATAATACAAAAATGAAGGAACATACTGTCATTTTCGCGTCTAGGCTAGCAATAATTATTATTTCCTCTCAGGACACTCACTAATTATTTCCACATAGCTGTCATTCAATATGAATTCGTATGGAAACAAATCATTTTAGCACACCGATATTTCATTTTTTTCTGCATTTTTTACCAGGAGCAGTTCACTTTACGGTGGTCTTTTGCTAGTACCTGGGGGAAACAGGAGGTCTAACTTAATTATCTACAAGCACTCGTGCTGTGTTTCGGTTGTAAGTTTACACTTTAAAGGCCTGTCCAAATCTTGCCATGAATAGATCTTTTCTCACCTGCCCATCCTATAAGCTATATATGATGTGTAACCGATGGATCTCTGGTCGTCCCATCCCTGATATTCCTGTATGTTTGTATTGGTACATTCATGAATTTTGAAGCAGGTCAGATAGAATGGTGCAAATCTGACACCAAGCCTGTCTTATGTGTTTGCAAGTATGCCACCGCAACTCAGTACGTATACAGCAATGGGTGGAATATATTTAATGGCAGGAATTATACAAACTATAATACCGCGCGCATGCAATGCATACATGTTCTTGGGTACAAATGAAATATATTGTTTACAATCAATTGAGGTAACGACAGCTCAAATGAAAACCTTGTGTTGAATTTTTGTGGCAGATTTTCCCTAAACATTTATTCACCATTTTTAAACATAGAAACACTGTCCGGATAATACATCAGAATAATATACATGTCCGGATAATATATTTTCATTCATTTCGCAATTCTAATGTTGACCCCCCCCCCCCCCCGTCCGCCTCTCTATCATATTTTGTTTGGCGCATTTTATTTGGCGATATTATTCTAGATGCAGCATAATATTATGAGTCTGCTTAAATATTTGAATTAATATCTTCCTCACATCTTGACTAAAACTGTTGTTTAGGAACATCCAAAGATGACTCGAAGCTATACGTCTGTAATATATGTACATTTAGAAACGAATGGTGTATTAATGTTAATTTAAGTTGCAAGTGTGTAGAAATCTTTCAATTGGCAGGTGAAGCGTATCACATTGTGTGATATTCTGACTAATACAATTTGTTTTTTAAAAAATGTCACATGTCTTATGTGAACCAACCAATTATCTTACAGGTGGATTGTTTTAATTGAGTCGTAAAAGTTTAGACTAAATGATGATTATGAGTTGTTAAAGTTATTGCCACCATGATGTGAATCTTGTCGCGCTTGAAAGTTTACTGAAGAAATGTCCACATGTACAAAAGTCCTGAAAACTCGCGTACTTTATGGACACCCAGACATCCTAAGTCTATATGAAAGATGGGATGTACTGATTCTTTTAATTATCTGTAAAAAAAACACCAAAAAACACCAAAAACTTATCAAGTCTGAGTGGATAGAAGTTAAATATATTGATAAATTATTTGCCAATGCAGGGGGGGTCCTCTGAACTCTATATATCTGTAAATAGCTGCCACCGGGAACTGAAGTTGCCGGCGATAAGATGTTTACCTGATCGTACTGCGGTCCTGACTGGCCTGTTGATACTATGGATCAAGCAGAGAATTCCCATGCTGCTGGAACTGTCTATTCAAGAGAAAAACCAACGCTCGCCTGGCTTAAGAAAACAAAAGGACACGAAGCCGACGTGGGCATCGTGTGGTCGGACATTTCTAAGCATCTTGTCCAGTAGAAACTGTTTTACAATCCATAATACATGGCTTTTCCGCGTATGATATTATTTTCTTGCAACTAGACCTCGGGATAAGTTTGGTTTTTTTGTAGAAACAGTACTTTGGATTTAACAAAAGGGATTATTTTCTTCCAAAAATGGGTTTATTTCCTTGGAGCATCAACAGTATTTTGGTATTGACCAACGTCATAGGGCTTATACATGGACAGTTTTGGCCACCCCAAGGAGGCTTCTGGAACCCTGGGGCTCAAGATTTCTTCCAGCGCCTCAACACAGGTAAGAATATTGTCTTTTATCATCATACGTACACACCTTGCTGATCAACTGCATATTGCATGTTACACCTAAGGCACAGGTGTTGGTAATAGACCTGCAACAAGAGATATTTCTCTGCATCTGTTTCAAATCAAAGGCCACTTTCAAATGCACAATTGTAGTAGCACGCACATAGAGATAACAGCCATCAAGAAACGGTTTCGGGCCCTTTCAATTGATGACAAATTTACAAAGCGTATTTTAGGAAATTGTCACGGCATAGGTGCAGCAAACATATGGCTAAATAATGTCAATGCAAACAAAACATGGAGCCTATATATATATTGATGCATTCACTACAAAGAAGTGTTACGGTTGCATGTATCAGGGAAAAACAATTATAAGAGTTACTCATTATTCCAGGGAGGTTTAATGACCAGAACGGATTGAGAAGACCTTCATTTGGAGGGTTTGGATCGGGTACTTTGGCTGGCGCAAATATAGATTGCAGCATCGGCCCAGACCCGGGTCCATGCACTAATAATCAGACGAAGTGGTACTTCAATGAACGATTCTCGCAGTGCTTAACATTTCTCTATGGTGGCTGTCTAGGCAATCCCAATAATTATGCTTCAAAAGAAGAATGTTCGCTAAAGTGTAAACCCAGGCAAGCCACAGGTAGGATAAATACATGAAAACTACTTCATAATATGTTTCGTCTGCTGAAACTAAATTAAAATTCATTTTAAAGTCTTTCACTTGTGTAAAAGTCAAAATTTTACATTAATATCAGCGGCATGAATTTCTGACATACTGCCTCTATTAGGAGTGTTTATTGTTGGTAGAAATGACATTTCACGCAAATAATATTTGCAACACAATATCTTGAGGAAGTAGAGATACGAATTTCTTTTCATGTTTGTATTAAAGCAACAAATGCACCTGAACAGAACCCATGCACTCTCCCCTCTGATGCCGGTCCCTGCAGAGGGCGCCTCAATCGATTCTTCTATAACAAAGTCACAAAGCAGTGTGAACTTTTTAATTATGGAGGCTGCAAAGGAAATCGCAACAATTTCCAGGATATTACAACCTGCAGACAGGTTTGTGCACCAGGTAAGGGATTCTATAAGGGCAAGGTGGAATGAGAGTTGATAATTAAATTCGAGTCAATTGCTTGCTCCTGACTGAGCTAAGTATAAGAGACTTCATTGACAATTATTATTATTTTCTTTTATATGTGATAATAGCAAAATAATTGATTATGCATTTCTAAACTACTAGATACATGTGACCGTTCAAATCACATTTTGATTATTTTGTCTAAAATTCAACTCGTAAGTATGAATCCTGCGCGTTTCTAAAAATGGCCATTTCCACCAAATGGTGAAAATTGAGAGTGTGTCACAGTTTTTCTTCAGAACCTTCTTCAGACCAAGAAACTTAGGGAAACCCAATTTTCTTGAAAAAGCCCTTTTAAATTGCTTCTTAGAATGATGATAATCACTGTTGATCAAGATGAGGGGTAGTTCATAAGTGCCGTTATGTGTTTTTGCCTAAACTATAAGTGGTAGCAAAAACTATAATTGGTAGCAAAGCCCAATTCATTTCTACTATACGTACTTTTATTGTTGCAATTTACATATTCCTCAGGTATGAGAAAACTGATAATAACAAACAAAATGGTATGGACCCATAACGTGGACCCTAGACGTGGACCATCGTCTCGTTACCTGCCTAAATATTTTAAACAAAAGAATTTGTTGGAAATGTTTCCATGATTTAAACGTAAAAGGGTTTTTGACATAACATAAAAACAAATGCAAAATAAAATGTGATAAAGTGGGATATTAAACCCCACAAACAAAATTACTCCTTCCAGTTGATGGAAATGACCAAATAATTATTACGTGTACATCTGATTCCACTGATACAGACGCATTTAATATATATTATGTACATAGAGCTATCCTTTATTTACATCACTTTGTTTGATGCTTGCACGATACCACACTTTCAATCTCTTTCATCCCGCATGGTACTTGTAGATCTATCTCTGTGTGGCATGTCCGTAATGTATAGTCATGTGCACATCTAATTTCATTGATTATGTTATTACAATTCTGTCCTATTCATAAAAGGATAGCGAACATTCATAAGAATATCAGAGACTATGAATACGTGACACATTTGCCTATGATAACTCTGTTTGAAAATGATCTTTGTCTTTCATAGGAAGCTTACAGAATAATGGTAATAGGGAGCAGGGAAATCCGGGCGGCCAGCCACAGAATGGCCCTCAGCCGGGCAGACCACAGGATGGGGGACAAGGGGCTCCACCAAACCAAGGAGGGCCTAACCAGCTCCCTCCAAACAAAGGATTTCCCAACCAGGGTTTTCCAAATCAAGGTTCCCCAAATCAAGGTCCCCCAAATCAAGGTTCTCCAAATCAAGGCTTTCCCAACCAAGGTCCCCCAAATCAAGGTCCCCCGAATCAAGGCCAACCTAACCAGGGCTTTCCCAACCAAGGTCCCCCAAATCAAGGTCCCCCAAATCAAGGCCCCCCAAATCAAGGTCAACCTAATGAGGGCTTTCCCAACCAAGGTCCCCCGAATCAAGGCCAACCTAATCAGGGCTTTCCTAACCAAGGCCCCCCAAATCAAGGCCCACCTAATCAGGGCTTTCCTAACCAAGGTCCTCCCAATCAAGGCCGCCCAAACCAGGGCTTCCCAAACCAAGGTTCACCCAACCAAGGCCTTCCCCAACAACCCTCATCAGGTGGTCAAGGGATTGATATTTGTCTCCTCGCACCTGAGGGGTCTAATTGTCAAGATCAAAGACAACGAGAGGTGCGTTTCTTTTTCAATCCCAACTCTGGTGTCTGTACAGAGTTCACCTACTACCCCGGCTGTCAGGGCAACCCCAACAACTTTAGGACGGAAAATGAATGCATCGAACAATGTGCACGAGGTCTGTAGTTAATGGATTTTTATTATCTCAATTCTTTAAAACAATTATAAAAAATATTTGTATTGAAATAGTTAAGAAAATGTATTAAATTGATTCGCAGATTAAATAATAAACCTCAAGATATCTGTAGAATTGTCACATTATATACATTTCCATGAACATTTCATTATTATTTCAGGACGAGGACCAAACAGACCAAATGTGAATCCAAATCTTAACCCCACCAATCCCAATCAAAACCCCAACAATAGTCCTAACCCTAATGCTGGACAACAACCACCACCACCAGCCTTCTGTTTTATACCACCTATCCGCGGTGAATGCTCAAACTTCGTCCAGGTTTTCTATTTTGATGCAAATGTCAATGACTGCCGAGAATTCAGGTATGGCGGGTGTGGTGGCAACCAGAACAAATTTGAAAAGTATGAAGATTGCATGGGGATCTGCTTCAGAGGTGAGACTATAGCATTTTACAGCAATTCAAATTGTAATGACCATTGTTACCATGTTGTCATACTTAAGTTTAAACATCCACAAGAATAGATATATGACAGGATTCCCTCTGTAGTTGTCTCCATTAATAGATATGCATGGACAACTAAACCTCATGATTAATTACGAACTTCTAAAATTCAGGTAGAAGCGGTCAGACTGATAACAAAGAGGTGGACATCTGTGTAAAACAGCCCCAGACTGGGCCATGTAATAATAGAAACAAACGATTCTACTATGACCCTAATGTGAGGCACTGCAGAGAATTCATCTATGGAGGTTGCGAAGGCAACGGTAATAATTTCCAGAGCGTGCAAAGCTGTGAATCTCGATGTGGACAAGGTGAGAATTCATGGCATTGATAAATAACTTTACTTTATGTGTGTTGGAATATTACTCTTCCATAATATATTGCTTTCAGATATTCTTGACAATATTAACTGCAATTCAATATGTATACAATAAGAAGTTCCATTTAAATAATCGCAAAGAAAATCTATTGCGGATATTTGAAGATAATAACCAAGCTCCGATAGCAACCACTTCCATGGTGACAGAACCATTACCAATTTCTACCTTGACCCCTTCGCATCCTTGTACACAAGAAGTTGATTCCGGGCCTTGTGACGGGAAAGTATCCAGATATTACTTTGATCCATCTACCAAGCAATGCCTGCGGTTTACCTATGGGGGATGCCAAGGCAATGACAATAACTTCGAAAACTTTGAGGCCTGTCGTTCCTGGTGTCTTCCCGGCAAGTTTTTACTTCGGAACTATTCGTTTGAAATGAGGAGAATTATCAATATAAACGTTCCTATGCTATCGATTAAATTATGAGGATAGATTTCAGCATGTAATCGAATACCCAAGACGAATATCTTATAATTAGTAAATGTGAATAAGGTATCTGATGGCAGAAAACGGATTTAAGAATAAGAATATAATCCATTTTATAATGTTTAATAGCTCTATTTCCAATAATACAATTAATTGGCTCATTTTTCACTAAATTTATATTTCGAAGTTGTGACAACTACTTTGCCACCACCAATTAAGCAGGATTCTCCAGTTACGAACCAAAGACCTGCCAGCCCATCACCAATTCCTAACCCCTGTATCCAGTCCCTAAACCAAGGGCCCTGTGAAGGCAATGTCACACGATATTTCTTCGATTCGTATGCTAAACAATGTCGCCAGTTTAGATATGGCGGATGCCTTGGCAATGATAACAACTTTCAAACTTTGGACGCTTGTCGAACATGGTGTCGACCTGGCAAGTAAAATCAAATTACACTTTCAGCATGATCTGCACAGAAGGCACAGAAGGACACAAGAGCACTTATATATCAAGAGGATTTGTTTTCCAAAGATCTGTATATGCCACCCAGGCAAGCACTTGTATCTCGTTCAAATGACAGGTGCATAGTTGATATCACTGAATGGTTAGCTAGCTGTTGAGGCAGCGCCCACCTGAAATACAATCCGAATCTCTTTCACTTGCACAAGCCTATGGCACCAATTATAATTTCTCTATCAACCTACACAATTCTGTTATTGCCTGGAACCACAATGAATACTTAAGCAGTGGGAAAATCATATTGCAATATTGATTGATTAATTCACTTTTATTGACTGATATCTTACAATCAAATATGGTGTGGCCCCTAGCTTTGTAGGGGTTTCAGCCACTGTATGTACTTTTATATATTCATTGATGGTTTTCTTAGCTGTAAGATAATGTTCTATAACACAGTATATATGAACGAAGGTTGTATCATAGATAGTACAAATTTGTTAAACCTGTTGTAATCAACTTCTGTTCGTACATTCATAGGTAATTGGTAATACGATTATTGTAATAAATTCACTTAATCCGTCAATGATATTACAGATATCTCAACACAATAAAACTTTACGGTTTCTAATTACAGTACTTATCGTGTGTGGGAAAGTATTCAAGTCCCGACAAAATCATCAATTAATGCCTACATTCTGACCCAAAGAGCCAAATCCAGGTTCTGATACAAAAAATCAACTATTGATTCAATATACATGTACCACACAAATGTCATAAGGGGAGTTTATTAAATGATTCTGAAAGGCAGATGTGAATCGCAAGTGATTTCTCAGAGCCTTTTGCAAAAGGTTACTGGCAGTAAGGTAAATGTCATAACGAAAATGAAATATTCTCCAATATTTATATGTTACACAGGTAGGGGACTCCCTCCGAGACAATCAACACCTGTACCTACTTCGAAGTCAACAAATAACACTGAAGTATGTTTACAACCACCGCTTATTGGTCAATGCCGGGCAAGAATACCACGATATTTCTTCGATGTGAAAACAGGAAATTGCCGCGAGTTCATGTATGGTGGATGTGAAGGGAATCAAAATAATTTCAAAGATAAGGAAAAGTGTGAAAACCGATGCAAACCAAGTGAGTGACCAGTTGATTTAAAGATGATGTGCCATTGTGGTTTCTAATGGCACACGTTTATTTCCAATTGGGTTGAGAAACCTATGGTAAAGGATTGTTATTCTGGCTGCTTTGTTTTTCAAGTTGTTAGGAAGTTGGCTTTAGTTGGAGTGACATTATTATTATTTCCTTCCCCCTTCTTTCCTGGCATCCCTGTCTTTCTTTTGCAAGCCCTGTATTAAAATTTCTTCCTTTTCCCCCTATTTTCTTGCATCCCTGTCTTTCTTTGTAGGAGCCCTGCATTTGTGTATTTGTGTAATAAATATATAGCAGTCTATACAGCAGTCATTCTCAGTTTGGGACTCCAAGACAGGGCCACTCTATTAAAGTTTAAGCCTTTAGAAGTTGGCAAAAGTTTCTTTAAGAAACTCAGAGAGTGGGTCCCATTATAAGTGGTGTTGATATGAATGTCCCGTCAACCTTTGACCATGAGTCGCTCTTTTGCATTAATTCCCTTGCTGGACCAGACACAGCTACATGTGTCAGTCTACCACATCTTCCTACCCCATTCATTTTATGTCCTTTTGTGGAGAGCGACACAGGGGCAATTGATTGACAGGGCATCACAACAATCATAGTGTGGCCCTCTCTCGAAGCTTCTCAAAGAAAAGTCTTGGCCTGCAGTATAGCTCGCTATATATATTATAACATGCCTGTATCACGAGCTGGGGCCACCCCCTGCCAGTTGCACAAGGCTATCCTCGGGTCAGCTGGGTCCAGTAACACGGGCACCGGCAAGCTTTCATTGGTATAGCAGCCTCCCCCCCCCCCCCCCACACACACACAAAACAACAACCCCCCCCCCCCCCCAAAAAAAAACAACAAAAAAACTCGCTCATAAGTGACTTACACTCGGCTGTTAGGTCTTCAGACTCCCGACCAGACTCCCGACATTGAAGCCTGCACTATGCCAAACTTTAATATCAATATTTGAATCAGATTAACATACATATAGTATATTTTGCATTAAAACTATAAAGAAGTGGAAGTAAATGAACTTGATTTGTTAGTATTTAAGATCATGTATTAGCATTGCCGAAAAGGCTCAGCACATTAGGTTTGCTTGCTTTCCTCCATGATGTAAAATTAGTTGTGTAAACACCGTATATTATATGCATTAAATCATTTGGGTGAAGAAATAAGACGGAAATATTGATCTAAATTATATAATGTATTTCAGCCTCCCTCGGACCAGGCCCCTCGGTGCCCAACCTAGGAGCAACTTCCCCCACAAAGACACAAAATGTATGCAGCCTTCCCCTGGACCCTGGTCCGTGTAATGCGAGAATTGCTCGGTTTTACTATGATTACACAGCAAGATCCTGCAAAGGTTTTGTCTTTGGTGGGTGTAAAGGTAATGCAAACAATTTCCAGGATCTTTCTGCATGTGAGGACCGCTGTAAGGGAGGTAGGTACCGCAAGATTTGGATGCAAGAATTTCATAACACATATATCATATACTCTGTCCAACAAGTAGTTGACCCGGCCTAAACGCGCTTCTTTAAGAAGAGAGAAAAGTGGGGGATATTTGACTTGAGACCTTTGCCCCCTGAGTCGCCGTTTGCGATCGACCGTGGTGAAATATACAGCTGCATTCTACAGCACTGTCTATGTTCCATGTGCAGCAGTTGTCGGCAGCTGTCCCCTTCCATGGAAGGAAGGGCTGGTTATACTGGCCCTGTTTTGCCATAGTTGATTGCAAAGAGCGGCTCACAGGGCAAAGGATTGACAGGAACTTGTCATAAATAGAAGTGAAAATCCCCACTTTTCCCTCATCTTAAAGAAGACCGTTTAGACCGTGTCAACTATACTTATTGGACAGAGTATAGGTATCTTTAACATGTTTAGGCATTTGCCAGAGGTAACCCTGTAGACTTGAACTCATCGATTCCCCTCTTTGAAGTCACCTCTGCTGGATAAGTGTATGCGATCTCCAATACCCCATTGTTTGATTATTGATTCATAGGTTTACGTCTGCCACCCACATCAGGGACGGACACTAAATGCACTCTACCTGCAGTGACAGGGGCTTGCAGGGCACGTTTTGTCCGCTTCTTCCATGACACAGCTACAGGCGTATGTCGCGAGTTTGTGTATGGAGGTTGTGGTGCCAATGCAAATAACTTTAAGTCCAAGGAGGAATGTGAGGCTGAATGCAAACGTAGACCAGATGGTAAGTAAAGACATGTAATTTTATTCTTTTCAAAGCTGTATTTACAAGGGATACAATACAAATTTAACCAGGGTTAATCTTACACTCTAAGGGTTAACCATGGACATATCAAAATCTTGTTCAATGCACAATCCATTATATCGTTGCTTTATATATCTAATCAGAGTAGCTTTTTTTTTTTTAAAAAAGAAGATGGTTTCAATATAGATTCAGTTTGTTACAAAATCATATCCCTTAGCTGAATTTAACTGGGTATATTAATCGGGAAACTTGATTGAAGGTCCAATTCTGAGCAATAACTATAACATCTAATTGAGTATTTTATGACCAACAATCAGCTTTCATGGCGGACCCATTTTCGTGCAGTTAACCACAAAACCCTTTTTCTCGGTTTGGTCTATTCGGGTTAATATTGTTGTTGTTGCGAAGTTTTTTCTGTTCTGTGATCTATTTCCATAACTATGATAACATCTATTCCAGATTTGTATGATCAGCAATCAACCTTCATGTCAGACTCATTTTCGTGCAGTTAGCCACAAAACGCATTTCTCTGTTTGGTCTATTCGGGTTATTTTGTTGTTGTTGTTACGTTTTATCTGTTCTGTGATCGGTTATTATCGGTTCCGTATCCTATTTCCCCTATTGTTATACCAATACTCATTACATTTGGTTTTGTTTTAGTGAGAACGAGAACTGATTGTAAATCTCCACCAGAAAATGGTCGTTGTCTGGCCTTTTTCCGACGCTTCTACTTCGATGTACAGACCCAGAAATGCATGGGTTTCGTGTACGGTGGATGTGGTGGTAACGAGAACAATTACAAAACCAAAGCGGAGTGTGAAGTTGCCTGTCCAGTACAAAGAGCAGCGGTGGATCCCCAACTCATGAACTGCCCCGCCCCTGCCGGTGTGGGAGCATGTAGTGAAATGTGTAGGAACGACAGTAATTGTGGAAAGGGTCAGAAATGTTGCTATAATGGATGTGGCCGTTTGTGCATCCGTGTTTAAACAAACAACTAAATATAAAGTTGTAATAGTAGTGCAGTACATATTTACAATGACTTGATACTTATACTCTTTTAGACTCATTTAGATGCCCCTATGACAAGGGGTTTGACCCTTTTTTAAACAAGTAATAATCCATATATTATGCAATAAGTATATGGTTATGCATTAATTGTTGAGTTCTCAGAAAGATAGTTATCATAGTGTGTTTCCATAAAAATGAAGCATGTAGTAAAGAAATTCAGATTCAAAAACAAAAAATAAAACAAAAATATTATGAATCAAATGCTATTGTAGATAACTTTGCCTAGAACCAGTAATTGATATAAAAAGAAAACGCAGTGCCACAAGTTGGCGATATATCATATCTCAGTATGGAACCCATGCACACACTTGTGTGTACAAAGTTATTGGTAAGTTTTCACTTAACAATAAGTCTTTGAGGGACGATGAATCTTATCATATTTTGTTTTAAATCAAAGTTTGTGGATGCATTAAACCATTAATGTATCCATTTATTTTAATAATAGTGGCAGGACAGATATACTGACTTTGGCAAATATTTGAAGGCCAATCCTTTATGTAAGCCGACAGTTCTAGTAATTTTATACCAAATAAAGCCTTCACACCCTTAATCATAATATGTTGTCTATTGATATCAACAAGTAATTAGCAATACAATAATAGGCTAAATGACGACACCGAAGTATCGGGAAAACTTTAACGCTTTGTGTTGGGAAGAATATAGCCTTCGATTCATTATGATTCGATAAATGTCCATTCGTTAGAGATCTGATAACGCATCAAAATATAAGTCCCAGTCTCCATCTTCATTGGCATCCGCGTCATCCAATTGATAATCAAGGCATCTTTTCAAAAGTAATTCCTCATCTTCGGAATCCTCAGCACTCTCTATCAGTGTGACTTGTTGGAAATAACTTGTACTTTCTGGCAGTCGGGCGTGAAGCAAAGGTCCTTCTGTGCTAGTTTTATATTCTTCATGAGCTGCGAGTGAAGCCTTCATCAGAAGTGTATTCTCTATCCTACAGCTCAAGAAACATTTCAAGCCATTAGCTGGCGGAGCAGGCAGTTCCTTCCACTCAGTACTGTCCAAATCCAAAGCCCAGAATTTATTTATGAATGGGCAAATGTCCTCTAGATGGAAAAGCAGGCCGGTGGATAGGCTTTGAACATTACATTTGTGACTGATATGTACGGTTTCGGGAGAAATGTTATCTCCACGTAAGGGGAGCACAACATGAGGGTAATGTATGATGAGTTCTTCTTGACATGACCAGACACCAGATTCTTTGTTATACATTAACATCGGGGTGCACATGTTGCAGTGATGGGAATAGCCATACACATGGATGGTCTCACCCAAACCTAATAACTTCACCTGCTTGTACCCCCACTCCTGGGACGTTACTGGGGGACAGTTCTCCAGTGTTACACAGTACATGAACTTATCTCCATGGTTTCTTCCAGGGGGCGAAAGTTTCATCCAGAAGGGACCTCCTCCAGGACCACTTTCATGCCAGTACATATCCATGGCCCAAATGTAAGCTACATCCCCACTGTCAATTATATGGTAATCTAGTGCAGCTTGTTGTCCTCCGTATGATCTCTCGAGAGGAATCTGACAACAGAATCTCCAAGACTTGCTCTGTGAATCGTGCACAAACAAATTGCGGGCAGTTATAAAATCCGCTTCTCGATATCTAGAGCGTCTCTTGAGTGGATTTGATCTCCGTTCATCCTCAACTATACAAAATAACTTTTGGTTGAAACAGAATGGCTTGTATGTCACCAGACCAACATGTTCGCCGTATCTCTCTGGATAAGGAATTACCTCATTCTCTGTATTTATTAGACTCATAGCAATGAGGCGGTGAATCTGGGTCTTGACATTGAATATTAAATAATCATTAGTCAGCCCCACTAACTCTGTGCGGATATTGAAAATGGGAAGAGACGTATTTATGGTTCCCAATTTTGTCCATAAAAAGGCATTTGGCAAATAAGCATAGCAGTGTATCCGAGTATCGCCCACTTTCGAACAGCTGTCTACTTTGTAGGTAAGCAAAATTTCGCTACTGCGTGACGAAGGCTCGGTAACAAGGCACGTGCCAATATGGTTGAAACTTTCATATTCATTGTTACTCGCGGTATTGTAAATATTGTTAATAGCCTCACGCTTGAGGTCAATCCAGAGTTTTGTTAGGTGATGGCTCAAATCAGGCTTACAAGCGAGAAGTTTTTCAAGAACCTCAAAACAGTCCTCTCCATATTCTCCCTTTGCCCATCGTTTCAAAAAGTTGATCAAATATTCTATATTTGTTATTTCTGGCATAGCCTCCTTCAGGATCTTAAGTAGAAAGTGGCCTGGAATTTCCAGAGCGCTTTTGTCTTGCATTATGCAATCTTGTAATCGGCTTTTTGTCATCATTTTAGCTATGAGTGCAAGGTCAGGAATGTTATAGGCATCGGCTAATGCCCACGTGTGAACACAATTTTGAGGAGCTAGATTGGAAAGAAGGTATTGGGCACAATGTTTCCCCAAAGATTCTAGCAATAAATGATTTGCGGTCTGAAGTACTTCATCAATTGTATCTTCGTTGAGGGTAACCTCTCCTGTATATATGAAATCGAGAACAATCTCAGCGACTCTGTCTGTTGCAAAAACATGAGACATATCAATCACTGTAGCTGATTCTTCACAAAAGTTCTGGCTGAACATTGCAGCGAAGTAGTCACTTTTGGCCACTAGAACACATTTGTGCGCTGGAACTAAGTTTTCATTTATGTGCAATGAAAGATCACAAAAGAGGCCTTGTTTCCTTTGCTGGTGGAGTTGATCGGCTAGTGCTGATTTATAACAAGGATCTTCCGAAAAGCGCAAACAAGAAGAGTTTTTGAATGGGGCCATATCCCTGAAGTTAAGAAAATATTCGGAGACTATTATAATATCCAACTGTTATTAGTAATTAGTCCGTTATCAGTTCTGGAGTAAACGTTTCCTTTTCTTCTTCGCATCAGTCCAAGTGTCCTGGAAGAATCAAATGAATCAGAGTGGAGGAAGAACAGCTTCGGCAATGCTTTCGCTAGTCAATTCATTATTATTCAAGATAGGGCCACTTTATTCATACTGGATTAAACAACTTGGCACTCTCTCAAATCGGTCAATCCAATGGCACACATGTCAGAACAGCGTGTTGAACATAAATCCTCCTGCAGGTACAACTTTCCTTAATGAATGAATACGCATAGTACACCATGCAGCACTGACTGTGTCTACTCCTCAATGCCTGCAATGATATGAATATCAAGGGTATGATTGATTTCCATGGGTGAAAGTATTTATGTGCATATTATTTCCAGAGTGATACACCTATGGATATGGTATGGTAATGTCTCGAGTAGATGGTGTACCAGTATGTATATGTCTTAATGTGCTTGAGCCTGATCCAGAATCTCGTGTTAAGAACAATGTCGAATGAGTAGTGCAAGATGGAGGACAGGTACAGTGGGTCAATGTTTATGCGGTTGCTATGGAGCTTAGCGGGGGAGCCTGCAACTTAATACCTGTAGAGGTATGTTCAAGTCATCAGGAGCCGTCATCGAGCGTCGAATACAATTTACTATATTTAATTAGTATTGGTCTTCTTCAGGTACAGTTTGTGGTTATTTCCCGGCCCGATGTTCGCGGATGCTTGCCTTGAAAAATAAAATTTATACGAAAAATATTAGAATCTGAATAGTCAGAGAATGTTTTGACGGATGTTGTTGTTGTTGAATCATTTTTTTTTATAGTGGCAGAGATCTTTAAATTACATCAATTAGAAAGATGCAATAAAGAAATACTCATAACCACAACAAGTGATTATTTCCATGCGTCGCCTCATCTTCATGACAGTTCACTTAAATGTTCGAAAGAAAGAACGAACATTATACAGTACAAAGTAAAGTGCATGTACAAGAAATCACATGGAAAACACCATAATAACAGTGGGGGTTTTTTTGTAGTTAATTTCAGATCATTTTAAAAATAAACAACTTTTATCACTGCACATTTCTCGTATACTTGATATCTAAAACATGATTATTGTCCAAGTAACATATTCCCAGCCATGGCATCAATGGCCTTTATACATCAAGTTTCTCCCTGACTGCTTCTGGTAAGCGATTCCATTGATTAAGGCCTTGAAACTGATGGGTTTACTAGGACGCGATGACTGTGTGGGCTAATTACTTTTAGACAGGGTCCATCTACCCTTCCAGTGTGAGGATTTACATGATTCTTATGTAGTTTTTCATCATCTTTACTAATAATAAAATTGAATTTCTCTTCTTACACTAAATGCCTGTAGACCATATCGCTGCCAGAGATCATTATTGGAAATACGTTTTGCATTATACCACAGCTCCAAAGGAGGTTCAAATATGTACGGTACTATTTGTTTTAATCATCAACCTATTTTATGGTCTTTTCAGAGGATTAATATTGATATATATGCAACAGTGAATGGTGGTAATTAAAACTGGTCATGTAATGGGATCTCACGTGCATGGAAAAAAAAGAAAATAAAAGAACCTACAATGAAGATAAGATTAAGTCTGTATACATTGATTAACGAGTCGTAAATTATAAATAGAAACAATCAATTATATTTCCTGGTTCAAAACACTTACTACACATCATTCAGGATCTATTTACGGATATCTTAGTTATGATTTATTAAGGCCTCATGGAGTACTAAGAGGCATGGTACGTATGGGTCATGTATAGGATATTATACATACAGCTTAGGATACATACATTTATTCATTGATATAATCTTATAATTAATATTATATTCTTCATCTTTAACCCTAATACATGTATACATACAATTATTTTCTCGAGGCCAATCATATTTTTAAATTTTACTCACTGCAATTCTTTTATTCGTGCAACGTCTCGTTATGATGGTAATAGTGGAAATATATAAATAGAATAGTAATTGACTAATTGATATATTTAAATTTTAAATTTGAACCTTTCCCTAGGCATAGCATCATACTTGTAGATGTACATGGGAAGCACAATGTAGCGAAGTTATCTTTGAAGTCCAAAGTTTGAAAGAACAAAGGAGTAGGAGACAGTAAAAATAGAGTTTTGGTCGTCACTCGGATGGATCCGCTGACAATAATAATAATCGTATACTTGATATATAAAGTACATGTCCTGTCTAAATTTACATAAGAATGCCGACTGATTTATTAGGTATATTTTCAGCGATTAAATTCTATTTGTAGCTACAAACGTTATAATTCTGAGAAGACAAAATATAGGTTATCTCATCTTCTCTGATGATAACGATATAGATCCCCACTTATAATCTGTATAAAACCCACGGCGGGCGGCTAAGTTCTTCAGGTCAAAATCGGGGAACTCCAGGTCATGCATGCCAAAGATTCGATTGAATCTGATAAATAGAGTCACAATGTGAATAAAATGAATGGAAATAAATCCCTATTTTTGATACGCAATGATGCAAAATATGTATTCAAATGTATAATTAGCCGATGTCTTGAGTTATAGCTAAAAGCGATAATATATTATACGCTTTGATTGATCATTTGTCAATTAATCAACACGGCATACGAATGTGACTGATCTTCCTTATCTTAAACGGTTATTGATTAAAACAGATTATCTGTAAGGGGAAAAGTATATCTTCCACGTACGTGTTCCGTCGTTGCTTTGCCATTCGGAGTTTTACAATCAGCATAGTCTCGTTCTTCATCGTGCTTGGAGTAGATATCATTCTAGGAAAGCGAAATTGGAAATGATTCATTATATCTGAGGATTAAAATACAGAGTGGGTGTTTGAAACCCTCTTTGTTGGTGCATGAGATAGTGTTCATAACAGATGCTTCCCCTCGGAACAGATAGATGAAAGGTATTTTCTGAGGAGTAAGGTAGGTCTAGTGAATAAGTTGAACTACGAATCGGTGAACCTCATCAAAACTAGTTTATTTGACTCTATCTCTTTCTCTCTGTTAACCATCAGGAATATTATTACAAACCAAAATACTAGGTCTATATAGGAAAGTTTGATACTGAACTATCGAATTATGACATTCTTTTATGAAATGAGCAAGAATATGAATTCATAGGAATCGCCAATCGAACCTGGTCTATTTTTCTTCATTTGCACTAGTTATAGATATGTTTAAAGAATGATAAGGACATTTTGCATCACATACCTATGTCTGGGACATGTGTGTACTTTGATATTTTGTGCATACTATCTATGCTATACTATATAATTTTCTACCTTGTTTCACTTCTGACAGGTAAATGAACTTAGTACTTACATAAATGAACTTCTATAGACTAGTCCTTTTGATGTTTGTACAATATTAAATAGCTAGCACCAACATACTTTCAGATGAAGTTTCCTGACATATTCGGCTTATACAACTAGTATGCTTTTCTATGATAAAGCTGTTATTAGTTGGGATAAATAATCTTGATTTCTCCTCGGCTGCGTGTACATGTAACATGCTGCCAGGTACCTTTTTAACTCATACAGGAAATAAAAAGATCGAATCTGGATGCTTGGCAGCAAATAATTTCCTTTTATAGATATACAATGTTGCCAATAGATATATATCATTATAGGGTATTCTTTTCATTACCCACACCAGCAAATCCAAATAATATGATCTCATAATAATCTGGATCATCCATATAGCCTATGGATATCAAGATTCTTTCTCACTGCTTGAGAGGATAGATAATGATTTACCCCCTTAATAATGATGATAATGATATAATAATTATGTTATATTATTTTATGGACACTTTTACTCATTCCAGGAACTCAAAATATCACAATGGGTCGGAAAAGTGACGAGAAGCAGCCACTAATTTCTACGGGATCTTCGTCCCAGACGTCCAGACGATGTGGACTCTTCGCAGTAGAACCTGTTGTCATCCTTTACTTCATTGCATTCCATGCCACTGGTCCCCTAATGCAACAACTTGTATATGCCCGTATTGGGGCTTCTCTTAAAAGCGCACAAAATGGAAGCTTCCAAAGCAATCCAGTAAGCACAGTTCAAAATAGTACATCGGCATGTACCGACGACTTTACACAACAACAAACACAGCAGGCAAAGGCCTCACAAACTCAGATGATATTTACAGTTGCTGCAGTTGTTCCAGCATTGTTCTCTACCTTACTTCTCGGAGCTTATAGTGATGTGGCCGGTAGAAAATGGGCACTCGGTGCACCCTTAGTTGGGGAAATGTTTCGCATTATTACATGCATTATAGTGGCCACCACAGATGTTCCCATCATGCTACTTGCTTTAGGGCTTTTCCTAGAAGGTGCTTCAGGGAGTGCAGCTGGTTTCATGATGGGGGCTTATGCATACATGGCTGACACAGCAGATCCCAAGCATCGCACCCTTAGGTTGGTCATTGTGGAATTCTGCATGGGCGTGGGAAACACCGGTGCCCAGGTAGCTGTTGGCTATGTAATTGCAGAATTCGGATGGCTCTGGCCCCTCGTCGGAGTTTTAATAATGCACATCTTATCGTTTATCTATGTGTTGTGTTGTCTCCCAGAGACAGTCATCTACCATCCTCCAAGTGGACCCAGGAAAAACAACTTTATATCTGCAAAACACTATTTACGAACGGCAGAACTTTACTTCAAAAATACATCTACAAAAAGACGTTTAGTTCTTCAGTTGTGTTTGGTCATAATTGCATTGACTATAATGATCGATATCACTGGCACAGAAATCTTAACACTCTACCTATTAAATTCACCCTTTTGTTGGAACTCCATAGACATTGGTTATTATAATGCTGTGGCATATGCTGCTCGATATATTGGTGCCATTGTCCTCGTGGGATCTCTAAGGAAATGTCTCTCAGAACAATCTCTTATGATTATGGGCATTGTCTCCAATATCGCCTTTGATGTGGTCTTGGCGATAGCCATGGTTCTCTGGGTAGTCTTCTTAGGTAATTATTACAGTTTTCTGATTTTACTTTCACTAAATTCATTCTCAAATTTATATGTCTTGTTTAGATCTACACATTTTCATAATAGAAAAAAGCCATGTACACGTACACGTAATATTGACAAATTATTGATATATACTGGAAAAAACAGCGAACATCAACACTAATTAAATGTTTCAGCTCCTGTTTTTGGCGTTGCAATGCCTCTGGTCGTATCGATGGCAAGAGCTATCGCATCACACAATGTTGAAGCTCACGAACAAGGCAAGTATATTCCAAACATTAAATACGTCACAGATGATTTTTATAATGCCCATTGATCACACAGTTTGCTATTCATTATCTATATCAATAATGGGTTTTTTCAGGTGCACTATTTGGTAGTCAGGCTTGGGTGAGCATGCTGAGTGGACTTCTAGGAGGCCTAATATTTAATGCTGTATACTCCTCTACGCTTTACGCCATCCATGGTCTCATTTACATCATCGCGGGTTCTCTACTCCTCATTCCACTTTCATTGGCAATGTAAGATGACCATTTCTTATTATGTCGATAATATTAGAATGTTGAAGGGGCAAGCTTAATGTGTAATTATTACCTACAAGGAACCCGCTGGAAGACCTGGAACTCACTTTCAGATGTGGGTCCATTTTTTGTACACCTTTCTTGCGTTAATAAAACGTGAATTGAATTACCTTAGATCATTGAAAGTAAGTGACAATACAATGTACATTGGGTACTATAATGCTGTACTCTAGTGTATTTCCAAGATCTATATTGATGATATGCTACTGTTTATCCATTTGATTACTACAATACTAGTTATATTATAGTGTGCACTGAAGTATTGAAACACTGCGCTCTAGAATATTTTCTGATTAACTCCGTTTTACTTTCACTGTATATAATATTATATTGCTGTCAGGGTAAACAATGTATTTGTACTGAATTTTGATATATTTGTTACTTTAGATACCTGGCATATTATAGTCGCAAGAGGGACCAGAGGTTGGCAGGAATAGCTCAAAGACGAGAGCAAAAGAAGGCAACAGTTCGCAGTGTTAGCTCCCCGAGCATCTGCCCAGGACCGCTCACTACTCTGGCAGTAGATCTTTCCGATGAAGAAAGTTCAGTTTTTGAATAATTTATTTTTATAATGTCCTTTAAAGCTAATATTTTACAACTAGAAAAATCGCCCGTTTCCATTCAAGTCAATCAACCACGACCCTTCCCCGAACTGAGAGTAGTAAATTGTTGGAACTCTGGGTATAAATTCGAATATAAATTATTAACATTAACTATTATACTACTACAGAGGAACCCACGTTAAATTATCGTTAGTTTTAATCATGAAGCGCAATGTTCGCTACAAACAACCCAGATGAGTGTATATATGGCATGGCGTGGTAATACATACTAACAACAATAAAAGGATGTTATAAAGAGTGATAACATTTTATTTATGAACTGGACGCTCACTTTCAGTGTAGCACAACATCATAATATTTGGGGTCATATAGAACACTTCTTTCCTGAGCAGTTATCAACAAGCAGTGAATCACTAGACAATATATATCTGTATCACTAGTCATTGTCAATTTAAGAATCAACGACAGCCAAACCCAAATATGGTATATATAATCAGACCATTGTTGTGTAGATATTGTCTATTTGCCATGCGTAAATAACCACCTTGTGAAATATAGCAAAATCTTATGCAAAGAATTGGGGAATACAGATCACTATTTGTGGCCAAAACAATGGGTAATTGTGTAATTGATAACATTATAATTAAATAACAAGTTTTACAGAAACAACGATACATCCAACTTAAAAATGTTGCCTGCGACAACTTAGTTTGACCAAATCATGTAAAAAGGTGTTCTTACTTATTTATACTGTTCTTGGCCTTGCAGTATGATCATACTCTGGTTAAACATATACAATCAAGACGCAGGAGTGGTAAACAAATTCGCTCCAGTATATATACAAGGTGCTAACGTACAATAATACCCATACTATTTACAAAAGGACATGACAACGTGCGGCAAGTGTTTTACCTAGTGTCTGATCGTGAGAATACTTTTGGTTGAATTATCATAAGAGGAGACAACTGGTATGTCAGCCAATGATTGTGCCGTATTGTGCGTATACTTGATTGCATAGTGGAACATCAATAACTTGTGTCCATGGTTTCTTGTAGTAACTCCCAATAGTAGATCTATACTGATAAAGGGTGGTCTCCACTGGCTGTGGTAAGCCTTGTGATGGTTTGTGCTGGTTCTGTAGGTGGAGAGGAATGACGAGGTCCTGCCTACATGGATCACTGGCCATAGAGGGAGGACCTCACCACTCCTTACCATCCCAGCACCATCGCAAGGCTTACCGCAGCCAGTGGAGACCACCCTTTACTTGAGTTACGCGTTGATTTACTTGAAGCTTGTAGACTTGAAATGGGTGCACAGGTTATCCAACATTCGATTATTTATTAAATAACTTTGTAACATTTTTAAGCACATGTCATCACATGCAACATTAAGGTCATAAATAAGCAAGCATATTATACACAATGTTCGTTGTACAAAGTATGAAAATGTGTATAAAACTAAGAGAGGCTATATGCATTTCTACCTCAGATTAAACGTTGAGTGGTACGATATACCACTATATCATATGAAGTGTCAGCTGAGATCAAAATGCACAAAACCCTTATACGAAAAAGGATCAGAATAGCAAATTCTTTGGAAAATTGATCTAAAACTAAGAAGTAAATGATACTAATTAACTTCTTTGGGAATATCAGCAGTAGGTATTCTCTCTAACACTATAAAGATATCTCAAAACAGGGATCAATCGGCATCAATTGGAAGAACATAATTATTCTTCATAATTGAACTCTCCGATTTACAATGCACTTACATTGGGCGATTGAATCCACTATTTTTTAAGATTTTATTAAAGAATAAATCCAATTGCTGTTCAATGTATTATTTGGTTTGTTGTTTTAATCTTTCAATGAATGATTCAAAGGGCTGATAAATGAACGATTTAGGAACACTCTGAATGCTACCCCTCCCCTGATGTATAGGTAGTATGTTTTTAATTGGCCGTATACATACGGACAAAAGCTGCTATACATGTATCAGATACTTAACTGATATATGTCGCAATATCAATATGGCAAGCCGATTCAACAATCTACCCTTATAATATCCATTCTGCAAACTACGCAAAAATATGCCCCAGGAAAAATATGCCACAGAAATACTCCTTTTCCACAAAATATATACATGTGACGTTGTTAGATTTCACATTCAACCCAAAATATACATTTGAGTCTATAATTCCAACCATTAAATGGTCATGTTGACTTCGAGCTTTGGCGAAAGCGATCCCTAAAAATATACACATGTCAATGTTATTTTCCCCATATTGTCATACAGTATATATATAGGATGTTGGAAATCACAATTGGTAGATTTAATGATCCGCGGATTCATTACGCACGCATGATTTTTAAGGCAAACCTGTGTAGGAAGGTGGTTGGGTAACAGAAAAAGGAAAATCAATGGTACTAAATATTATTGTTTGGTCCGCCCATCCATTTGGGATATTATATAATGTTACTTGGCTCATAAAGCTCGATAATTATGATAATATTTGATTTCATCGTGCTAACAATAATAATCAGATTTGGGAAGATATGTGATTCAAATTCATAGTCATACGATTCGGATAGCATTTAAGCGATAATTTCATGTAGGTACAAAAACGAAACCTGTTGGGAGTCTTGACTAAACGTAGGGACAAATATATGTTGGCGCAGAATGTACTGCATAATTGGACATGATATAAAACCATATAGCATACCAGAATTAAAGCATTTGGAAACATATGACGTATAGATAATATATTGGGTAATAAATGTTCGTCAATAAAAAATAAAGTATTCTTCTATACGTATGTGTATACAACCCTCCATCTTAATATACCCAATTATCAACTGAAAATAAAATATATAATCCAATACAAATAATAACTAAAATAACGAGATTGACATTAAGAAATATTTTTGCTTTGGGGTCCTGCTTCAAAGACGACATCTTAAGGAGGTGCGCCACTTGCTGCTGTTCAGTCTTAAGGGCATCCTCCCCCTCTTCAAATCCACAAAATCCGTGAACAAGCCGACGGAGGAATAATTTAGCCAGTTCTCCGAATGACTTCTTTTCTCTTCTCGCTGAAGAGAACAAACAGAGTCAAAATAATGAATAGTCATATATAATGCATGTGAAAACTTGCGATTATGTCACTAATTAGTTGTTTGAAAGAAGTCATTATTGTTTTGCGTGAAACTGGTTTCGCACAACAAAATGTACAATTTCATTCATTAATTAAATTCACACTAGGTTCTTTATTTATTTTATGTTTAAGCTACTGAACATTACAGGGATTTGTGAACAAGATTATTTTTTGTCGTGTGACAGCACCCAGTCTGTTGGCCAGATGCCGCCAGCGAAACCATTGTATTGGGGATCGAGGGACGGGTTACAGACTACACATATATCCTCAAACTCACACCACATTTCTCCAATCCCATAAGGCTAACTGTCAGATACCAGATTTTATATGAAGTATGATATAAAAATAAATGGATATATACAAAAGAAACCCCCAAAAATGTTGATCCTTTGATAAACAAAAAAAAGTGATATTAATTTTCCTAAAGGTATTTAGACACATGTATATGACGCCACCTACCGTGTAGTGGCGTTCGGCTCGGAGACCCTGGCGTGCTCCCAGGTGTTTCCTGCAATGCTATGTCGTTTGGATCACCAGAGTCTTCGGTTTTATAATTCAAATTTTCGACGCCAGATTCAATGCCGGGTGCGCTAGCACTGTCCATTCTATTGACGACAGTGTCTGTCGTTTGGATAGTTTCGTCATCTCTTCCTCGACGGTCGTGCCGCGTCCAATAAGTTGTTCTGATAGTCTTTTGGAGAAAACGGGTTCAAGAATTTTGTAGCTGTTTTGAGAGGTGCAGGCTTTGTTAACATTCTATCTTTCGTTACACTGATGCAGATTTTAGGGAATCTCTAAAAACTATGGGGCGTTAAATATAAATATTACCATTGATGGATTTAAGATATAGACAGAAACTATAAATGCCTGACTTCATTTAACATATAGGCCTATATCTGGGACAAAAAGGTGATATTATAGAAACGGGAACGAATAATTTACCATTAGAAACATGAATAAATATAATGGACACTTGGTCATAAACCAAAAGAAAATGGTTAATATACACGTTTAATATCGGATACAGACAAATAGGTCTCCTATAATAATCATTGCCTTACCTGCTCCTCTGTAGGTGGACTTGTCAATAAACTTAATATAATCATTGCAATCACTGTTACCCAGAAAAGAATTGTTGCAAAGTACATATAATGGACTTTAGCCACAATGGCCGGTCTCGTGTCAATCTCTCCACAGGCAACGTCTGGGTAAGCAAAATCAAGAACCATCCGTGTTACCCCAACGACCATGCCCATCATTAAACCCCAGAATGCGCCCTGAAAAAGTAAGGTTTAAAATCAACAATAGTAATATACCCTAACGCTGAAATGCAACAGTATTTGCAGGTGGTGATTCAACATATCTCAAGTCATTCAAAACTTTTCTAAGTTACATGTAATTTGATAAATGGGAATGGAAAATGTTAAGAGGCATTCATTTTGCAAATTAGAAAACATGAATTTCATAATCCAATTAATAACCCAAATGTGCTGCAATATGAGATCAAAAACGAACCTCGGCAGCTTAAAAACACTTATAATTTATGATTGTACTAAGATTGATTTAATTAAGTCTCAAACCTCTTGATCTTAGTGTAATAAATATAATTGGCAGGGCACAACGAAAACCCTGAGGAGAGTGTGCAACACATTGCCAAGTACTACTTGAATGAAATATGTTAAAAGGAAAATTATAATTATCTAAATGAAGAATATAAGATACCTGTTCGTTAGCGCGTTTCCAGAAGAGTGAGACGCAGTATACAGCGGCAATGGGTGGAGACAAGTATGCAGCAATGGACTGAATATAGAGATAAAGCTGTGCCCCCTGCATGCTCTGTACGGCGGGGATCCACAGAATTCCAATAACGATCATAACGCACACAAATCCTCTGGAAATGAAAAAGAATCCCAGATATAGTGGCTGCAGGGTTCACAGTGTATCTCTGTTATAGGGCGCACTTTTTAAAAGCGTACATTCTAGAAGAAAAACGTTTTTATGGGCCAGAAATTTAGAAGAAATTAACCATTTTCATATATGAGTTATATAGATATTTTTAAATCATAATAAACAAATATCTGTATCAACAAATAATTGTGATAATATTTACAATCACTACTAAAGTTATTATGACACATGTGTCTTTCCAATTCGGTGTTAGCAATATTTCCATGTTTAGAAGACATAATCTATTTTTTATCTATCGCATTAGCAATCTATTGTATATCAAATACATTAAATCGGCGACGACAGTTATTAGTTATATGGCATATCTACAGGCGATGTGGAACAGTCCAGGTATCGCCTGTTTGCCCTATAAATTGTGTACCCGTATTAGGTCAACGTAATATATATCGCCTGGGGCATTGTCGCTTTGCCATTGTGTTGTAAATATATTTTAGATGTATATATCTGTAGAAAATACTATCATATGGTCTTATGCAAAACTATAATCAAGAAACAACTCCCTCGTTTATCATTAAACACTGGTAGAGACGAATGTGTGGGGCATACTTTTCTGTCCATCACTTATACTATAGCGGCTATCATGCAATTGGCATTTGTCACAATGAGAACATTATTATTGGCCCACAGTTCTCTCAGACGCGGGCAATCATCCAAATCGTTTAAGTATAATCAACTCCTATAGAGTATAGAAGTCTGGAAAACTGGGTATATAAATGTTGATTCAATGGGACATATTTATCTCTAGGAAATACATATCATCTCACCCAGTGAACATCCAACAATAAATATTGCCCATAATGTGACCTGACATGAATGCAACGTGCTGGGTAAGGTATCTACTTACCTGCCTACTATCATGAGTTCTCTAACGGATGCCTTTTTTCTAATAATGCGATAAATGTCCATAGTGAATAGTGTGGAGGCAGAGTTGAATATAGATGTTAGATCACTCATCAGGGCAGCCAACATCACGGATAGCATTACACCTCGCATACCTGGTACATTTCCATGTAAAAATATCAGAGTACATGTTATAGCTCATTTCATTTTTTTGTCATATATGTTTTTACCATATATTGGAATTATCATATAAAGTTTGACAAATTTGCCACGCGGACGAATGCAATATTAAGGCTAGCTCACTTTCAGTCAGATAATTGTTCTATATTAACTTAATGTGTTTGTCCAAAGGGATATAATTGTCGTCTACCGATTACATTGTCTTTACATTTATGATAATTGTTTGTTCGTAGGTAAAAAAGGGAAATTCAATTGTTCTGTCTAGGCTCAGTGCCTATCAGATGAGATAAGATCCGTAGGCCTATGCTAGTATCTCTTCCGGTGTAGCAGGTCTAATGTACCCCCCATCAGGTGTACCCCCCGGTATAACTAACCTAGGTCTAATGTACCGGGGGTACATTTGACCTAGGTCCAATATACCCCCGGGGGTACTTTAGACCTAGGTTGGATATACCCCCTCCAGTTTCAATGTACCCCCGGGGGTATATTAGACCTAGGTTAAATGTACCCCCACTAGGTCCAAAGTACCCCTAAAGGGGAAACTAAACCTAGGTCTAATATACCCTCAGTATGTGTTACCAATCTAGGACTGATGTACCCCCATTGAAACATGAATTCTTTTAATTATGAGAAGAAAAGTAATAATGAATAAAGTAAAACATGAATAGAGTACAGGCCTGATAGACAGAACTGAATAGATTTTAGTTGTTTTGCTTTTTTATTTGCAATAAGTTCCCATGGTCAGTCAGTTACAATGATATTTTCAGTTTAAATAAATAAAAAGAAAAAAGGATTATTATACAGAATTACAATAAATTTCATTATTAGACCCTCACATTGATCTTTAATTTTTTTCCCATAAGCATTAGATATGACCTTCTCTCCCAATAATTATGTTCTTTTAGAAGTGTTGGTGTAAGATTATCAATGAAACAAAGGGGGGTAATTTAAACCTAGAGGGGGTCATTTAAACCTAAGGTCTAAATTACCGGGGGGTATATTAGATGAGGGGGGTAATTTAGAACTGTTACACCGGCTCTGGGCTAGGCCCACCACTACCGCATGTTCTAATGGGATTTTGCGGTCAGTTTCCCTCAGTTTGGAGAGACGTGATGGGCTCTGAGCCTACATAGACTGTCGAATAATATTTATAAATATATTGATAATGGTTAGTAAAATGTTGTATGAAAGGGTTTTAAATCTTTTACCGACTGGCAGTAGTTCAAGAACAATTTTGGGGTATGCAATGTTGCTGCAGCCAACAGGATTCCCGCATACTTGAGTACATATATCTGGGTCGGCGCATGCTACTTCATCTGGAAAGAATTTATTAAACTTTGATAAGAGTTTAAGAGACACTTTAACACCACATGTGTATTTCTCTACTGATAATGGTGACTTACCGAATTTTATTAACCTAGAGGAACCCATATTATTCGGGTCTTTCTGCTGTGACCCTATTTAAATCAATCGCGTTGGGGACAACATGCATAGAAACTAAATTGTTAACGCATGAGCGATTTGGAAACCAACAGTAGAATGTGTGAATCCCAATGACCTATATACCGAGATAACATTTACATGTATACAACATTGACTGCTTTAGTATACATGAAAAATCCTAGACATTTGCGTCAATCATTTTTAGTCTATTTCAATGTGCGACCTAAAAGGAACCTTAGTCTAGGAGGCAAACCTCAAAAAGGGTATTGCCATTGAAAAGGTATAGCACTTAATTAACTATTAAAGGTATAATGTTGGTGTACCATGGAGTCTGTGTACTATTCATGAGCGTAAGGTTTCATGGGATTGTACTTACCCGCGTAAAGCACTCTTGATATCATACCAGGCATAACCATTATAAAGAGAGGAAGTAGTTTTAGGTATCCGGCAAACAGAGTTCCACCCTGGGCATGAGACAAGCTCTTAGCAGCAAGAGCTCTTTGGACCATCATCTACAAGTGAAAATACATACTTTGTTGTTACTGTCCCTAATGCCTTCTTTTTACAATAATAGTATCAATTGGTTTGTCATTGATTTATTGTTTCTCAACTTTTCCTTTGAAGAAAACACGAACAGCTGACTCTCTGCCCGAGGAAAAAATGAAAGGATCAAGGATCCAGGCGGGAAAACCGATGCGAACTGCGCTTTAAGGGACTGTTCATTTTTAACCAGAGGGGGGCATCTTTTTTGCACAGACTCTGAAGGGGGGACACCATTTTTTGCGCAGACTCGAAAAGTGTGTATGTGTGTGTGTGTGGGGGGGGGGGGGGGTCATTTTTTTTGCACACTCAAAACTACAATAATGTAGGGGGTCATGACATTTTGCACAAACCCTCAAGGGGGACATTTTGCACAAGACTTTCATAATAGTCAATTCTTCACACGCATTTTGCACAAATTCTCCCCCCCCCCCATGGCTAATTATGAACAGTCCCTAAATAGAGAGAATGGTATGAACCTCGACGCTATATAGTAAATTGATCTACGCAATCTCGTCCAATAAACGTTCAATTACTAGTACCGAGTTCCATTCACTATTAAATGTTATTATATGCCCCCCAAAAAGTAATTTGAATTTTTATCCTACACGTACGATAAACATATTTTTATCGCACCCATTTATCGCACATCTCTATAGTGGAATGGCCATATAATAAAAGGCAGGAATAATCATTGCATGTCAATAAGCGATCGTACAAAGGGTTAATTAGTGGTCAGGCCACATTACCCCCACACCTAGACATAAATGTTAAACAAACCATTGGGTAGTTCGCATAGGACTACCTGATGGCAGCCACTGTAAAGGGGACATGAAAGTAATACATTTTAAAGACAGGTCGCATGCAGTGACAGAGCAAATATGTATTTTGCGACTGACTTATGTCAATATTTGTCAGTGTAACAACTCAAACAGCTAGGAAGCGTGCGGCGCCGAACGAGCTAGTAAAGGGATACTAGAGGTGTCACGGTAGATCTATGAATAATCTTGATCGAAGTGAATGGAATAATACTGTGTGAGAATCTAACTGGTAGAGCTTCGACATGTTACAAGGTGTTCGTGGAACACTAGGTACCCGCTAAGAAATGACGATTTTGTAGACGGTTCAATACAGATGTTATCTATGAAAGCAAGTATATGTATATTCGACATGTAAATGTATTATCCGATAGCAGTATAATTGATTTAATGCTGCGTTAGAAATACTTTGGGGATAACATCTAATGGACCTATATGCTTCACTATACGTGAAGATATGTTCAGGCATTGACTGTTAACGAAAGTTATCACGACGAACATTCATCGTCAAACTGCTAAAGAAAAAGTCAGACCTTCCCCCCCCCCCGGTCAGACCCCCACCTCTCCGTCCCCACCTCCACGACATTAATTATTGTCTCTCTATGATTCCTAGGTGCACGCTGGCAAAAATCACAAGCCGCCCTACTTTCCCGATTCAGTTTGGAGAATTACAGAAAAGGTGCCAATCGTAGCCGACTATAGATACCTGTTTACCTGATGCGCATTTCCAGAAGCATCACCTGACTAATCAACGGTACCGCAATGAATAACATGAATTAACCAAAGACCCACCAAGTCACAGATCGCTGAGAACTGGTATATCAAATCCTACCTGGTCAGCGCACCAATACCAGATTGACGCTGGGGTCTGTCCAAAGAGAAATCCTGGCCATGGTATATCGGAATTGACTGGATCCCTCAACATGATCCAGGAATCGTCTCTAGGGTAGCCACAAGTAGTGTTAGGGTTAGCCAAAGTTGTATTAGGTATCGCCAATTGATATTTCTCGTATAGACCAGTGATTCCACCAACTTCCTTAAATCCTGGAATGAATGGTAAATTAAATCCCCAAGAAATTAAAGTGACATCTGAATTGTTGCATGAACTAAAAGATTAAAAAAGGTGAACAAAAATCTCGAATCAATTCGTATTTTTAGAAGTTAAGATTTGAAATTGGTTCAACAATCAGGTCGATATATAAAATGTTATAGTAGCTATTGATATAGTTGTAAGGGAAGAACATATAACATGCGATTTAAATTATAGATGATGGTAATACCATAAATCTAAACATGTTATAAGGTGCGGCTTAACAGAAGGTTTTGTGGAAATCGAAAGTTTGTGTGAAAGTTCCAGAAAGTCTGAATGGTCAGGAACGTCAGATTGTTCCAGAAAATCTTAGAAACACTTGATATAGCTTCTAAGTGACTTCGGACTTTCAGTTTCTTAGCTCAACCCAGCAGTGTTAGTAATATGACTGCTTTGACGTTCAGTTTAGTAATATGACTGCTTTCACTTTCAATATCCCTGCTTTGACATTCAGTCTACTAGCTTAGACCCTGTGAAATGTTTCACAGCCCACAGGTCCACTTTCTGCTCTACTAATAAGAAAATAATTTTATAAGGACTATTGTTTACTTTAAATGTTGTCGCACACACACATATATGTAATTAAGTCAATCTCACCAATGATACTAAGTGTCGACGCGCCTATCACCATGATAACCGTCTGCAGGGTGTCAGTATATATAACTGCCGTCAGTCCACCTACAAAAAAAACAACTGCTTAGAAAATACCATCATTTTCCATTTACTTTAGGAAAATTAATTGCGAAGCTGCAAGCATGTCTATAATGAAACGACTTTCACAGATATGTGGGAATTTAAGTGAACAGTATACTATACGGTTGGCATTGTATGGATAATAGAGAGTTGTTCCCCTGAAACAATACACTGATTTCCCCCTTTTAATGGTCCAATGAATATTCAAATATATGTATGTGTTTAATATGTTGTGTCTTACCCGTAACAGTACAAAATGCCGTAACAGCCAAAATCAGAAGAATGGCAACATAGAGATCCCATTGAAGGGCTTGTTGTATAAACAAAGCACCCGAATAAAGATTGACCTGTAAGAGAGAAGAAGACATAAACAAATATATACCTTGTTATGCTTGAATAACTTCCATTATGAATTCATGCAACTCCCTGAATGCGAAGGCTCAGTATATTAATGTGACAAATATTATTATTTTGTATACAATATTTCACTTACTGATATTTTAGTGAATATGTATAAAACAAGGGAGAGAGTCGTTAAATAGATCCGGATGCGATTCCCTCCGAAACGCTTTTTCATGAATTCGGGCAGAGTACAAACCTGCAAAATAACGTAATTAATTAAATGCAAATGAACTGATATGCGTTCCGCACACTGTATCATGATGTTCTTTTCTATATGAATCAAAATAACAAAACATCTATACACCAAATATCTACCATGCACTATATGACCCTACAATTATCAAGTAGATAACATACGGTCAGGACAACATAATAATGGTTTTCAGATCAGTTTACATTAGCAAGTTAGAAACAAGGTAGTTAGGCCTATCCCTATGAATAATTCAGTATTTTCCAGAAAATTATTTCAGAATGACTTGTAATTATTCCTGATTCACCACTGCATGATAGGTATGTATATTATCAACAGAAACATTTGCCTTTCCATTCGGCATACACGATATGATTAGAATGAAAACTTGATGCTATCATAGCAACATATATAATAATAATAATGCTTACACCGCTGGCGATATAGACTGGCAGAAAAATCCAACCAAGAAGTTGCAACATTATCAGTGCCTGAAAACATAAATATAAATTTATGTATATGATATCATGGTACACAGTTTGGCTAAATTGATTAATTGTTTTATATAAATAGAACTTCAAGCATTCCGCCAGACTTATCTAGTTATAAAGCGATACATTTTTTTTACGACTCAGGATCGATACGACTCAGGATCGGGGTAATTATGAATTCAAATTTGTATTACAAAAAGCACAAGGCACTCACATTCAATTCGAACGCTCCAACTCCTATTCCGGCAGCAGCTCCAGATCCAGCTAATCCGATGAAATGTTCACTTCCAATATTGCTGGCAAAAAGTGAGGCTCCAACCTATAGAAAATATTATCCCATATTTAGAATTTTATGTTGAGCCGTTAACAGGGTCATTTCACCCTGTAATTTATGCCACGGCGAGAATTATAATAAGTACGAATTTTCGAAGAAAGTCATTTTAAATAAGAACTAAACGTATTCTTAATAACAGGAATTTCCACTGACCGGTAGCCATATCATGTATCGGCCTGCCAAGAAGTATCCAGTCACAGTTCCCCTATTCGCTCGGCACATTGACTAAAATGAAAATAAAAAATGTAAGTATATTATAGTGTATGAAGAGCAGATACTTCTAGCGCGTTGATTACATATCAATGCATCATTAATAACCACTGGTTGTAATGGCAATTGGTATTACTTTAATTTATTAGAAAAAAAGAATTTAAATGCATTTGTATACAATTGTAAATATAATACTGATGTAACAACGACCATACATGAATAAATATTTTGAACAAAACAAAATATAAATGGTATTTAAGGTCTAGCATTCCCGACTTGGGAAACATGATGACCAAAAGGGAAAAGCCCTGCTGCATGAGAAAGACAACGAAAAAGCCTTTAACACTTAGAATTTTCATTTTACAGAGTTTTCCTTATGATTGTGTTCAATATTTTGAGTATATATATAGAATTCGGGCCGAATTTTCCTTTTAAAATAACTAAACAGGGTATAGGTATCAAAAATATAATTATTTGCTAGATTTGCAATTTCTCGAATTATCCCAGCAAACATGCAACTCTCCGCCCCGCCCCCCCCCCCCCGCCACCCTCCACCCCCACCCCCAAACGCATATGGCGATGAGTGAAAGAGCAGGTCAAACGCATGGCGCCACCCTGGCTAATGATAATTGTGTTTTTCACCTTGATACTATGTACATGTACTTAGTTTTCAATGGTTTATTCTGATGTGAGAAATATTTTCGATCCAGAACAGTACTCAGAACCTAAAGAATGGATGCCCAGTAATAGCCAACAGGATCAGCAACAACAGGCTGGTGCCAATGAGCGACTTCCAGAATGTTTCCAGCGTTTACATAAATGGTAAAGCCAGAATCGACTGTGTTTTCATAAGAATCGTAATGTTATGGCCATTGGGCCTCTTGAGAAATGCCCACTAACATGTATCCGTAACAAAATTTACGTCCGATGAGTATGACGATGTTTGAAAAAAGCGCTTGCAGTGAAATTGGGTGAAGAGGTGTATCTCTGTTCAGCCGACCATTGCCTCCATAATACAGCAGAAGAGTAGTATGGAGTAGTATAGTACCTATGCATGGCAAAAGGGAGAGACGCTGGTCCGCTGGTCTTAACCCAGGCAGGTGATACACATGTACTACCCTACAACATCTGCCGAAATAGAGAATACCTGGAAAGTATTGGTAGAGCTACTTACAAATATGCCGACTCCTATGACCGCAGTGAAATAGATCCCCACGGCCACAAAGTCAAGGGTTTCCAGTTTTTGTCCACCCATGTCTGCTCGAGTCTCCGTCGAGACGCTGTCGTGGATCTAGCGTGGATAACAGATTGTCCCTTGGTCCCCTCAGCGTGTGCAGCCGGCTGTGTATTGGGGTTCAATGAGCCTACTGAGCATGCGGACTAGAGCACTGGCCTCAATACATCTGCTCCATTGGCAGGCGAGCGGCCAATAATGCAGCCAGATGGTGAGCTAGACTTGCGCGCTACATCGAATAATTGTTCGAAAATTTATTATTTCATCTAGATTGGAAATTGGGCATTTTTTTTACAATAGACTATTAGAATTACTTTCATTAACTTATTACACATACGACCTGATCAGACGATTAAGGAAATAAACAAAATGATCATTTTATCTCTGTTGCTGTTGGCAATGTCTGTATAAACAAAAGAAAAATTAATATCCCAAGAGAAAAAGCATAGCGAGTACGTCGTTTATAAAAGATAATGCTAAAAGGGACAAATCCACGTGCTCGATTTTGGTAAGCATATTGGCAATATGGCAATCGGAATCCTCAGGGGCTCACGGAGACATACGAATCAGAAAGTAGAATATACATTCATAGATTTTGTATTCAATTGTAGCCAGGCGCACTCACCTAGATATTCATAGAAAACGTTCATAAATACAAATAAGAAAACATAATTTTATGAGTTTTGAGGACAGAGGAATTCCAGTTCTCTCGATGGGGAGTGACATTTACTCTACATGGTCAATATTCGCATACTTCATTAGAAAAAAATCCCTTGATCGAATCTCTGTAAATTTGATTAATAGTTTGTGGTTACGAACCTAGCTGCATCCAGTGGTACATATAGCTGTAGAAGAAATACTCTGAGGCTTCGAGTTGTAGAGATTGATCATGCATGCACTATCGCTGCATGATGCAAGTTATGAAGTATTGATGTAAATATTTTCAATCTCGGCTTAATTACGAAATAGATGTAAATGTATGTATAATTAAGGTCTAGATATATACAAAATATATACTCATTTTTAAGTGATGGTGAGATGAAGTGTAATAACCTGTCGCCAAATAAATTCGCATCAATATTATGAACAGTTTTATATATATATATATATATATATATATATATATATATTTTTTTTATTCACGACTTCGTATTCGATACATAAATCAGGAATAGGACGCTAAGCCTCACAGTAGTGGTCTTCCTGGTGGCCCATTAAAACAAAGGTTAATGTAGTGATAAAGAGAACTTAAACTAACATCGATAATCGTTGATCATGAAGTAAAACATCATTAGTAGGCAATTTAATTTTTGATATTGACTGTCTTTTAGAGAGGTCCATTTATGATATGGAGTAGTACTCCTAGTGTTCGTTATTTCAATCGTATTTTCCGATAAGATGTTATATCTGTAGCCTTGTTTCGTTCATTCCTGGTGTAGAAGGAAAATGTGAAGCTTTTGAGGTGACCAACGTGGTCTTCAATAATTATGTTCTTTTATATTCCTAATAGATTCCATATGTAAATTTCAGCTATCATGGCAATATCAGAACATGTTATGTCGGCTCCTTGTACTAGATAGCCACACAGAGAGGCTGAACAATTAGTTGTTATTAACTGCTTTCATTTTAAATGTTTCGGTATATTCTCACAGACACCATTAATCAAATAAGCGAATCCTCCCTGTACTGGTCGGAAAAATGTTTAGAAGAACGTTCCTTCCTTTACTGGTTGGAATTAGTAACTCACATAACAAAGTAATAATATTAGATGTTCCTTCCTTTACTGGTCGGAATTTGTAGCTCACATCAACATAAGTAATAATTTGACAATGTTGTGAATACACAATAATGCGACAAGTTTTGTTAACCCTTACCCTTCCTGACGGTTAGAAACCGATTAACTGATATCTTGGTCTTGAACATAAGGCTTACAATCAAAGTCATGCTTATTTCCCCCCTCCCCCTTTCCCTCAGCATTACCAACAATTCCAACATACATATTACAAATTACAAGTTGTTTTACAATCAGAGGGTAGGATTATTTCAATATAGTACCATCCTCTTTCAAGTATTCATCAAACTCCTGGGGGTAAGAGTTTTTGAGATAAAGTCTGAATTCACCTCTATTTGGTATTTCTCTATGCTTTGGGGGTAAGTTGTTCCACATTGTGGACGCCAAATAAATATATGATTTTTTGAAACTTTCATTGTTGGGGTGAATAACTCGTAGTTTTTTCCCATTTTTTAGCCCTCTTAAGGCTATTTTCCTATTATCTAGGTTCGATTCTATTAGTGATTTCCTAAAAGCAATTTCTAGGATATGACTGTCCCTTCTAGTAGAAAGGGACGCCATATTAACTTCCCTATGAATTTCTTTGGAGCTGGTATATTTGGTAACTTTAACGCAATCTTTATGTTTATTTCTGTTACTCTGTTATACAGAGCAGCGCATAAAAACATCCGTGACGGATATAGCGTTTTATTATTGTAGGTATTATTACATTTTATATTGGCCTTAATGAATAACAAAATAGAAAAAAAAATACACACATAGGACAAAAATTATTCCTACACGCATTCCTACCGTTACCACATCATACACATCCTTTATGTGAGTGAACGGCGCGCGGTTTCTTTTGAATCCAGGTTGATGATTGAGTAATGATGGAATGCATACTTTGTTTAGAATGATATAGAACAGTTGTGATTACTCATATTTCCATTCAGAGAACAGACATCATCTTCTATAGAAATTTCGAAATAAACATCAAAGATGACCCACTCAAAATGAAAAACGCACAGCCTTCATTACAAGAGAACATATATATAATATATATATGCGCCTAGCTATTTCCCTTGGGCCTACATAGATCTATAATTTCATAATTCGCCATTCAATGTCTGCTTAGATGTGCAAGGACCCAGCCATGTTATCCGTTGACAACAAATCGAGGTTTAACTTATCAAATACACAGTTATAGGTGATTGACATCGTATATACCACTGACTCCTATCTCACACGACACTCCGACACATTGATTTTTGAGCATCTCGATTGCTATTCCCCTCTAATTTCTATGTGCATGCGTAGGCCTATATTATATAGCTCGATCTGCTGTCAGCACCATCCTGACGGGATTAAGATTCAGGGATCCAGGAGAAATGCTAAATACCATCAATATATGGTAGATGCTTTAATTGGCAGCTCTCATACAATAGAGGTCGATATAAATGTATAGAGAGATCTTGAGAATTTGTTGGAAAAGTGAATGGGAAGCATACATATTATAAGGTCCAACGGAACTGTGGCTAACACAAAGGATTCGTGTTGGATGACAATGACAAATGATACGATACATAATAATGCGTCACGTGGAAGAACTCCGCGGGTATTCTCTTTCAAACTTTACATAAAATGTTAGTGCTTCTGTTTTGAGCCAGGGTGTTTCAAAACATAATTAATTAGATTATAAGCGAATACGATTTTGTATTATTGGTGATTACACTGGTATATGTGAATTGGGGGTTACACTGATACAAAGTAATTATATTTATGGTATGGATATAACAGCCTCAAGGTGAGACACATTACGAAACTGCATGCCCTTCCGCATTGCTGCCAATATATTGATTATATCGGAAGGACCATGCACCTGTCAGTGTCTCCAGAGTCGATTCTGTCCCCGCGCAGTCGGGTTGTAAACCTGCCTTCAAGTGCTTCAAAGCAATCAGCAGCACTTATTTGCTCCTCCCAGGGCAGCTGTTGTCTTTAACTTAAATCTGCATTGTTCTAACACATATTCCACTTCTTTGCTTTAGCAAGCGTCAATATAAATGGCGATTATCCAAGCGGTTACATTGGGTCAGGTGGAACGGTTAAAACAGCTGATTTCGGATTATGATGTGAATGTTAGCAAAACGACTGAAACTGGAGACAGCCTCCTTCACCTGGCAATCAGTCGGGGGAATTCAAGGATAGTCAAAGTATTGCTTGATCATGGAGCTAATGTGAATGCAATGACATCTTATGGAGAGTCCTGTCTCTACCAGGCAGCATCCAGAGGTCTGGTGGAAGTGGTTAAAGTCCTCCTAGAAAAAGGTGCTGATGTACAGGCCAGACTGAATAGATCAGGAGAAACAATTCTCCATGCTGCAATCCGGGCAGGACACATAAACGTTGTTGAGCACCTTTTGGAATATGGTGCACGGGTGGATCTAACCAACAGACAAAATCAACCCCCGCTTCATTTAGCCATTGAGAATGATTGTTCCTTCGATTTGGTTACTTTATTAATCGCCAAAGAACCTAAACTCAATGAATTGCGCAATGGAAAATCGCCATTACATCTAGCACTGGGCAAAAATAATTTAGACGTCACATTGAAACTCTTGGAGGCAGGGGCTAAAGTGAACATGCAAGAAAAAAGTGGTTTTTACCCTCTTCACATAGCGGTTCAGTTCGGAAATACCGAAGCAGTTCAGGCTATATTGGAACATGGAGCTGTGGTGAATTGTAAAGGGCCTTTACTGGAAGAAACTAAATCATGGATTGGGGAACGACGGCATTGTCCACTGCACCTTGCCGCCATGGAAGGTCATGAAGAAGTGGCTCAAATTTTATTGGAAAATGGTGCTGATGTTGATATGGCCACTGTGGACTTTGGGAACTATGAAGAGAGACCTTGGTGTTGGATTATTCACAAGGAAACCGCCCTGCATCTTGCCGCAGAAGCAGGCCATACAGAAATAGTGAGACTTCTTCTCAGAAGAGGGGCTGATCTGACCAATGTTGATGTTGATGGCAATATGCCCCACCACCTAAGTCTTCACTCCCTCCACTATCAAACATTACATGCCCTTCTCATCCGCGGGTGTCTGATTAATGAAAAGGATGCCGATGGAAAGCCAGCGCTCCACCAATCAATCCGCATGAGGGATTATGACAGTTTCATACTATTGATAATGCATGGGGCCTCTGTAAGTCCCCGACGCAAACAACGCCGTTCAATTGTCCACATGCTTGCCAGCAATCCAGACAGTCCGGAAAGAGTGTTTCTTGCTCTTGCATACTGTGGGAATACCCTGGGTCCCATAGTACGGGTACCTGACACTGAACTGATTGATCTAAAAATTTCGCCAACTCGTCGATACATATACGATTGGCTCTGTGAAGAACCGAGTTCATTGAAATCCTTAAAGATAATTTGTCGACTGCATATTCGTAGGTATTTTAGGAAAATCACCAAAACTAAGTCTATTTGGATATACATAGATAATCTGCCTTTACCCAAACCCCTAAAGAGTTTTCTTCTTTTGGAGGATTATAACACGTTATCGCTTGAAAGGGAGTATTGTCCATTGTTAATATCAAAAAGCAAAGGTGTGACCTATTCTGTGTCCCCTATAGTTGCTGGTTTTAATTATTGATAGGAAATGTAACTCCAAGAATAAAAACAACCTAAATTTTCCCGGTAGTTGTATTCATTGAGGCATTCCCCATCCATCCAATATAAATAAAAGTGTTGAAGAACAAATGAATAGGGAATTGAAAATTCCAGATCATTCTGCCTTCCTTTCCATTATTCAATACTTATTTTTAACCTGCTGGTGCCTACGGCGTATATCACAAATCAATATATTCAATTGGATTTTTAAAAGTAATTATTTGCAAATATTGTGAACTGTATTGTGAAATATTATCTCTCCAATCGTAAACAGAAAATGAAGATAGGGTGACCACACCTCAGAGAAAGCCTATGTCACATGCGGCGTGCCCCAGGGTTCGTTGTTAGGCTCTTTGCTAGGCCTGATGACAAGGTGCTATTTATTAAAGGAACATAATTTAACGTATACTGAAAACCTTGATGGAATCAGACCTGATTACATTTCACAATTGGACCAAATTATGATGAGCCTGAAAAAGACCAAGTATATGATCTTCATTAGGAGATAAAACGATATTATATCCCGTCCTTATATATGATGTGTTTCAGGAAAAATAAGTCACAAATCGCAAAATTGGTATTTTTTAATGTGTTTTATTCACAAGATCTCTTTCTGGGCATGTTTTCATTTTTGGGGGTGCTTAACGCTGTTTGTAACATGAATACATTTCCTAAATTTCTAGACAGCGTACGTATCTTCATTAATACATATCTTCATGCATTTCTAAGGTCATCTTATAGAGTACATTTAGCTACTTTACTAGTAATTGCCCACCCCAAAATAATGCAAACTTTTTTTTTTCAAATAAAATATCAAACTTAAAAATTAACATAGAAATACTTATTAGATGTTGTACTGTTTACTATCATTGGAATTGGCTTGATCTAATCTTTTCAAATATGATGGTGTCATTGTTTTTTTTTGTTTTTGCAACATATTTATTCAGGATCCCTGCCAGCTGGGCTTATACAATGCTAACACATATTATAATACGAAATGGTAGCGATCAATCAAAAGAGACATGCATAGCTTTCACACAGTTGTTTCGTAGTTTCTATGTTGGTATTTCTGGAATATATATTAGGTTGCGACTTGTGACTCATTTTCCTGTACCAGATCACATAATTATATACTTTCAATAATCATTCTATCACGCATGTAGAAGAATATGATTACTTAAAGAAAACTTTAGACTGCAAACTTAATATGATCAAACAGTTTGATAAACTCATGAAGAATTTGATTATAAAATTTACCAATTCGGCTTAATGAGGCAATACATAATAATATTGAAATAATTTAATCTCTCCATCATGGATTATAGTCTACGTTTCCTCACGCCAATATGCACAGGGAAAATAAAAAAAACTGCAAAGAATCCCAAATAGGGCCATTAGAATATTCTTAAAAACGAATCTTCAAGATTCTAGACGTGTAATACAATAGAAATTTTATTCTGAGTTGCTCCATGCAGGTACCCATGTCTCTGTACAAAGTGGCCCAAGTGCAATTCCACCCCTTCCTTTTTTCAGATCCTTTTTTCGCATGCATAAAATGTGATGTAAAAAGAGTAGAAAGACTGACCCTAGAATCCACCAACCTGATCTTTCTAACATATTACCATGGACCACAGGTGCATGTGCAACCAAGCTGACGGTATCATACTTTAAACACTGCCATCACCTAGCATATATATATCCACGCCCTCCCCCTTGTTGGGGACAAGGGTAACTCATTTTTGTTTTTGATTCATTGCCCAGAGTTCCAAATGGTCCCAACAAGGGGTTGCAGCAAAATATTATAATGACATTGGAAATCTTTGAGAAATAAAAAGAAATGCCCCCAAATTATATTTTCCCTCAAAATATAAGAAATTGGACAGTGGGTCTTCATAGACATTTTTAGCGACCACCTGCATACCGAGTTAGGGGCTATTTTGAGAATACTTTTGAAATTGCACCACATATCACCTCTGCCCACTTTCATCTTCAAGAAAACCCCACATGCCGTGTTTTAGAAATGAACATTCTCATCGATATATATAGGTTATCACATCAAAAACGATGACAATATAAAACTATTTTGAAATTTGATCTTCAACCACCAAATTGGACAGTTCATAAGAATCACCCATACAATCTTTGGTGACACTGAAATAATTTTTTCTGAACATTTTTACCACACTGAATTTAAGGAAGTCCATAATAGTATGTATACAATCTTGATAATTATAATATTATGAATGTGCCACTTTTAACTGCTAGACTATAATATGATTATAGGCCTACCGGAACGCCGGAACGAGAATGATGGCCCTCTCGGATGCCAAGCTATTGATGATTTATCCAGTGATCCATCTTCAAATTCTATATAAAAAGATATAAGTAAATGTGCCTGCTAGAACTATAAGATAACTATTGTTTCAACGGGCGCAGTAAACCCCGGGCCCCCAACTCAATGAATACTCCTGGATATCAGTGTGAAGAATCTGTTGATTCTGATATCAGCAGATGGGATCAGAATCATGCTGGTAATGGCTGGGAGGTGGGGGGGGGGGCCCGATTAGGTGTGAATTAAAGGGTAGACCATGTGTGAATTAAAGTGGCAAGTTGAGAAGTGAGATGTCTCATATGCAAAGGTGTTAAAGGGACCAACAGAATTATATGGAGTGACTAGTCAGATATGAGATAGGGATTTCATGTTTTCTGTCAGTCTCCCCTTCCTCTCCCTCCTACTACCCCTCCCTCTCGAACTTTACATTTAACTGACATCAATCTTCGTTTCCCTTGGAAACGCAATCTTCTGCATGAACCGGAAATAAATAAATGTAAACTGATCACTGTTAACTAATTCTTGTTTGTTTCCAATTTCGTGGAGAAAGGGCTCATTTTTCACGACCAAATGCGGAGCGCGAAATCAGAAATATGGGTACCAATTTGCAGCTGAACTCTGCGAAATGCTGAAAAAGGGGGTATTTTTCATAAATAGTTTAGATTGGGACTAGATTCCAACTGGATATAATTACTTAGTATTAGCGACCTGAGCGCTATATTATGTATCATTGTTATTATTTATCTACTTTCTGGGGTTGTCGGAATAGAAAACTTACAAAGTAAAGACAATGTTCCATGGGTTAGTGTCTCTACTTCAGTTTTGTGTATAAACATACAACAACTGCAGGATATTGATGAATTCAGACCAGGGTTATATACCTGTGATTATTAGGTCGGCAGAAAGGTCTCTGCCTAACTTTCAATTTACCTCCTTCTATGTCTAGTGTATATGAACCACCTGTTAATTACATAATTTTCCACCTAATTATGCCATTTTTCATAATCATATCACTTCATGAACTCTAAATACTAGACATCTTTATCTCTATGCATTTGTATAGGGAGAAGGCCTTGCGCGGTCATTAAAGCTGAACGTTAGCTCCAAGGTTTTAGTGGCGCCAATTGCACTCACCACGGCAGCCATAATACTTTCTTGACCCGCAAATCTGGGTCATCCTTCTTATCACCTCTTCGCACTTGCACTTATATATCAGTGTCGTGACGCCGGGGACCCAGAGCCTTCTGCTTTAACAACGCACATTTTTAATTTTTTCCCCAATTTTTAACATGTAACCTTACGTAACGTTGCATAATCAATTTGATTATGCCAATTTTCATAAATTTAATTACATATTATTACGTAACATTGCAGAGCACTGTTGCCACTGTAGTTTTCGTACTGTGAGTGCATTAGTAGGCTACTCATAGTCCCTATTTCAATTATTATTATTTTTTATTGTATAATCACTTACATAAGATTATGCAATATCATGTAATATATATATATATCAAACTTTTAGTCATGATTACATGTACAATGAGATATAATCAGGAGAAAAGGACACGGTCCTCACCAAGGTGGAGGCCCTTTTTAAATAATAATACAAGATTCAATTTCGAGATAAAACTTAAACTAATATATACTTTCGATATAAACTTAAACTAACATAATAATTATCGAATGATCTATGGAAGTAAATGTATTTTAGAAAAATTTATGCAGATAGTTCATAAGTAACTTTAGTGATGTGATCCCGTATCTGAATTTAACTCATTAAAACAGCATCTTTCTCGATCTTATATCAATATACGTTATCTTAAAACATATATATATATATGTACAGAGATATCACATCTCATGACATTACAGCATTTACGTTATATTTAAACATATACAGGTACAATCTTCGCTATCTTTAAATAAAATCTTTATCTTTCTAGTTTAAAATTATTAGGGGACCAACTTCCTTCCTATACTGGAAGGAATGTACATTAATCGTCCAGCCTCTACTGGTCGGACTAAGTTTTGGTCCAAATAATAAACAGATTGATTAAAATGCAACAACATGAAATTCAGTAAGTCATACATAACATAAGACTTACATGCCTATATTTATCACCCCGCCCCCCCCCCCTCCCATTTTGATTGGTCCAATTATACTTGTATTTTCTATATTTTCTATAATAAATTCAAAGATTTCAGTCCTCTTTGAGGTACAAATCAAATATCTTTTGTTACCGTACGTACATCATATCCGGATACAGGTGACAATTACATTATGTCACCTCAATATTCATGTTGTCCTATGATACAATCTTACATAGGCCTAGGCCTATAATGCTTCCGCCTATTTAATATCTACCTATTATTTTACCTTTTGCCACAATCAGTGTAATTTGAACTAATATTTCATCGGCGGAGCGATGTATAGTAATTGGGGGATAATATGTTATACTCCTTGAAATCATAAAAAAGCGGTCTTTTTTACCATCAGATTTTCCGCGTTTTGCCGCAAAAAAAAAGGGGGGGGGGAGTGCCTTGAAAATTCCCAGAAAGGGGGTAGGCTACTTTTCAAAGCCTGGAAGAAAAAAGCGTACACTTTTTAGCCCTGAGTGGGGGGCCCGGGGCCTAAAGTTAGAGTTCATAGGCCCAGAGCTATATGTATCGTACATGTATATATACTATAGGCCTATACCTCTGCTAGGCAAAAAAAAACATTCACAATACTGTGGCCTAGCTATAGCTGGTGCTGCAGCTGAGATGTTTTGTCTCTTTCTAGTTCTTTATATTAATGGAGGCGGCGGGAATTCATGTGCGCCGGAAGTGCAGTCAGCGTCCAATAATATTTGGCGTTACATAAAGATGTAGACATCCTTAGGGCGCGTCGTGACAACGTCCAGAAAGGAATGACGAGGAGGGACAGTTTTCTCATTAGGATTTTAATGATGGAAAGGGGTGATATCTGAGGACTATCTTTCACTGCGTAACCAAAAACCGAAATGGGAATTAGAGCTTCTTTTCCTGTGTCTAAAAAGCCTCCGTGCTATAATGACCCATCAAAGTTTTCATCAACAGGTAAGTTGACAAAAGTCAGAGAACTCCAACTAGCCTAGCCTTAACTGGCAAAAGTAGAGGGGCTCTTTCTTTCAATAACCTGCAGGCCCGCAGGCCTATCATAAACAGTCAAAATCCACATTCCCCCACTCACTTGTTGTCCGAAACCTATCCATTCCAATTGCAATGACCAACAGTTTTCTCTAAAACATATGCCTAGGCTGCATATTATTGATTTTGAACTCACCTGTTTCAATGTATAACACGATTTCAATATTGCTGTTGCGACTGAGGAATCCTCAAGAAAATAAAAGGATTCATTTTCATGTCAATTAGGCTAGGCATAGACCTACAGAAACAACTCAACTCAGGACACGTCAAGAATCATTATTTCATGTTTTATATTCCGGTTTCTATCTGTAATGGCCACGCATTTTAATTAAAGCTATAAGTTTCCGATTAATTTGGATTTTAAAAACCGGCTCCATTATACTATTTATAAATTATAGGCCTATCCATCAGAAAGTCACTCGGATGAAAAAGCGAATGGCTCGAGTTACTTTCAAATGCCAAGGCTAGTCTAGATTTTCCGTTTCTGCCTAGGACTACTCGAAACTTCTACCATCCTTCATGATAAACTTGGAATGGTCATTTTGTAGAATATTGAAAAAAAAAAAGATCTCACGAATTGACATATCCTAATTTAATTCTCTATTCATTGTTGTTAACGTTAAAAACTACATTAAAAAGAAAATCAAGATTCAGGCGCTCGTTGGAAGAACTGGTTATCAGAATTAACTTCTATAATCAGACATCGAATTACCTTTATAAAATCAAGATCTGCAAATAAAGAATCTATGAATTGAATTGAATTGTGTCTAATAGATCTCGATTAAATCACGTCAAATCGGTATACGCTGTGTTCCGCTTAACTTGAATTTTCAGTTAACCTGAACCTTTTGCAAAATTTTTCCTTGCCGACTTTCAACTGAATGTATCTGTTCTCTTTGGCTGAATTTTTTATTAACCTAAATTATTTCTGATTTCCCCTCGAGTTCAGGTTACGTGGAACCATATAACTATAACCAAAGGTTTGAGTATAGTTCTATGGTGGAACATAGTGTATTTTGATGAAAAGGTATAAAAGTATCAAATGATTTAAAAGGTGGAGTAAACCGCAAATGATTGGCTTTAGGCCTATTTAATCAGGACATGAGCCTTGATCGAATATAAAATCAGATTGAAACCATACATGTGTTATTAATTTTTATAACTGAACCAAATGAATTATCTGCTAATTTGCATCTGCCAAGGAAATTGATTATTTGATGAGTAATTACTGATCTATTTATCAGAGAACACCAACTTACTATAGGATCTTAGTTACCTGAATGATAACCGATCACTATCATCATGTTTCAAAGGTGAACATCAAGATCCAGCAGAAGTCGACTGTGAGATTAATGAAGTCCACAAGCCTGTGGCAGAATTCATGACAGAATATGTGAATTTGCGAGAAGAAATCAACCAAGCAAAACTCAAATTCCATGAAATAGATGTGGATAGGCTTAATAGGAGATATCCTAAATGGAATCTAGAAGACATATTGGATTTCAAAGCACAGTTTCAATCTTTTGATTTAAATGGAGATGGTCTGATCGATTTCTCTGAACTGTAAGTGGCTATTTCCCCTTTTATATGTAATACGGTGCTCCATATGCTTCGACAGTAGATATAAATCTGGAAACACCTATATCGATAACAAAATTTAAACCTTCATTTGGAATTAAACTATAGATTTTGTTTTGGGGATGAAAGTTTATCATAAGTCTACCCTTGTATAAAAGGTAGGGTAGGGTTAGGCTCGGGTGACTATAGGCTATCAATAATACTACATTCTTATGTATTTATTAAAGGTGTATGGGTCTCGATGAACTCGGCGACACCAGTACGCATGACGACCGCAGGATGCATTTCACAACTTTGGATGCCGATGGCTCAGGTGCTGTTGATTTTGAAGAATATTTAGAAGTAAGTATATGGGTATCCAGCTAAGTAGGTAGGGGCAGACATCTTCGCTTTTGCATGCCTGCCAGTTATATTAATATACATGTATTAGTTTTGCACGTCAAGAAGTCCATTGACTGTAGGCTTTTGAGGATTGGGGTATTTATCGCACTACTATATTACCAGTTAAAAAATAGAACAAAACTAGATGCTATGCCTCCTAATTATACTCAATACATGCCCGAAATAAATGTCATCATCTCTTTTAATTGTAGATTAAACGAATAATGTAGCCACCTTATGTTTAACCTAAGTTTAATCAGGATTATGAGGATATCTAACGCTGGTAGTAGGTCTCAGGTGGTTCTAGCTTCAAGACCTGTATGTTCGGTGGGATACAGTGGGACCAGTGGTTAGGTTAATTCTATTTCGAGTATTTGAGTTCATAATGATTTTCCGATATGAGAAACGTCTAACTTATTATGTGTCGGTCATGGAATTGGCGTAGCATGAAAACATATTACCCTATCCACTGCCCCAGCATTTGAGGAGACTGGACGGAGGTGGTTGTTCACTCCTGTACTTCTCACACCCCACCAGCTCACATATCCCTGTATAGACCCACTAATAGATCACACCCACACTTACCATCGGGTTAGATGGAATGTATACTATAGGCGGATACGTTGTATTTCAGTGAGATACAGGAATATATTTATTTTCGTTTCAGTTGGTTTACGTTTTGCTGAAGAATAAGACGAAAGATCTGATGTACAACAGCGATGTAACACCCAGAAACATCCGCAAACTGAGCGTGGTGAAAAGAATAGAACATGGACTCTTTTAATTGAGCTTGCCATTTTTCTGAATAGTAAAACCACATAAGCACTGATGAGAATCCTAATCAGTAAATAATCACTGTGTAGAAATTTGCAAGAACTTCATTTCCTTTCCTTGAGAAGGCAAATGTGTAAATATCTCTGAAAAATAATAAATAATAATTGAAAGGCAAATCAGCCGCGATATCGGAAGATTTTAAAATGCTGCAAGTGCATGTGTTGTCTATATTTTCAATACGGTTGGTGTTGTCAACAACAGGTCCAAGAAGAAATGACTTAAAAGCCAAGTTTTTCATACAAATAATTTATATATTTTATCGATTTTTCATTTCTAAAGAGTTCACTCGACACCTTATAAGAGAACACATTTCTCCGAGATATAACATACATAAATATACAGATAAAGCACAACATATAAACTATAAAATATAATTAACACCTGTGATCTTAACATAGGAAACCGAATGATGGTGTATGTATAATTTTAGATATAAAAATATGAGTCATAGTATGAAGCAGGTAGATTCTCTACAGGCTGGGACACCAGATGACAGAAAACTAGTTTATACAAAACATAATGAAGTGAATACTGATAGCAGGCATAGACAGTGTCTTTAGAAGCTTTGTAGGGGAAATAGTGAAAATGGCCATGGATTATTTTATTTTTTTATTTCTAAATTTAGGAAATGAGATTAACCCATATCAACAGCAGGGCACATTAATCACAAAGAAAAGAAATCGTATGTAAGGTTTATAACCGGAATGATAAGATATATTCTACAGCAGCTTCACCATGTCACATCCAGAATTACAACATGGGCGAAACCCATTCACCAGTTTTAACAGCAATCTTAAAATTCATGAGCAAAATTCATCTAGGAGAGAATTTATACAAAGTGTCAGAGGATAAAATGCGAAGTAAAAGATTCGTCCCACGCTCACTATTTTCTCTGCCTAAAACGCAAAAGTACAGTCAAATTCTTCTTACAGAAAATGTTAAAAACAAGTATAAGATCAATTCGGATGACAGCACCTGAAATATTACTCAATACTAACAAAAATCTTATCTTCAAATGGTTTTAAAAACTAGGAGCAAATACTGAGTAATGACACTCAAGATTTACTACAGAATTTGTTTTACAAAAATCATCCCAGTGGAAGGTTATCAATAACTATTCACCTTCGAACAAGTCCACGGTCCAATCAATTTAAAACTCGGGGGGAAAGTTGACAAAAAGTTCAAGTAAGCCCCGATATTTAGCTGGTTTTACCGTGAAACACCTTAGTAACAACTACGCAAAATATAAGTTTATCTTGGGCAATCACACATTTTAATGACTCGATCCTCGAAAGGAATGCTTGCGTAATAAAAGATATATAAAAATCATGATTAAACTCTTACGACAATATTATTTTGTGATTGTAAGATAAACTTACAGAAAGAGGCAGATTTTCAACACAAAGAGCGCATCATTATGTTGACATTTTTGTCTAACTCTAAGTGCCTTTACAGTAAATGGCAACGGGGAATTTGCATAACGAAATACGGTACAACAGTGGGAATGTCATGGAAATCCATTCGAGAAATAAGCGGACTAAATTTAAAGTAAACATCTATCAAGTACAGCTCTTAACAACAATTCTGACTGCTGAGAAAAGTAAATTCTGTAGCCTACTTCACTAAATCCAGTAAAAATTATAATACACCAGCGCCGTCACAATCGACGACATGGATCTCAAAAGATCGTTCATAGAATAAAAAAGAACATTACAATACAATGACAGTAAAATACAACAAACAACCTATAGCAAGATTTTACATCTAAAAGTACTCTACAATAGGTAGGATAGACAAAATAATTTGCGATTAACAAATATATAAAAACCTCTGACGATTTGAGAATTAATCAATTCTTCACTTCAACATGTAATATTCCCAGATGCAACATTTAATATAAAAATATTACGCACGATAACTTCAGTCAAGTTTAGCACGTGGGAAACTAACAATTGTTGAACAATAATAGCATTAACAATCCGACACGCACGATGTCTTCACGTGAACAACTTGTGTATAAAAATATTGCCCCTGGAATTTTAATCTGTGCGGTCGACATCGTGAGCAACTTATATTTTAGATGGCAGATTATATATTAAGGGGTTTCCCAATAATTCTAACAATTTTCAATGATTGAATATCCACCTAAATGAACGTGACCTGCTGCCATTCAATGTGTTTCATTCCAAGAAGAACAATAAGAGCTAAGATCTCTCCCAATAACATCATTACGACTTAGACAATGATGCGAAAACTTAACATCATTACGACTTAGACAATAATGTTTCCTCATGTACTGTTGATCTAAGTAACTGGCCTTCCATCCGATAGTGAGTATCTGGAAATCATGTAAATGCATGCACAGGAGATAACCAGAAATATCAGCGAGGAACACCCATTCAGTCTTTCCATGGCAACTCACTCAATACAATGTAATCAAGATAGATGAAGTGTGCGTTTCATGTAGTGTCTAGCCGAATGAGGCGAAGTTTGAAACAATCAGCGAGAACACATGCGGCTTCGTTTGATCCACCACAGTAATGAGAGGAGGAAAACACAGTGAGTAGTTTGCCTTTCTGCTGAACCTGCAACATAAGCCTGTATGTTATTTTCGATTCATAATGGGTAAGCGGATGAGCCTTGAAAGCTGGTCGACAAAAGGAAAACACTGAAACTAAATTGAGATGGTCTATTGTCTACAAAACTGGCTATAATTATTTGAGAGAGAGAGAGACAGACTGACTCGAAGACTTATATTCGATTTGGGCTGAGGCTAATATGTAATTTATGAACATTATATGCAATATCTTACCTGGAATCCAACTTGTTGTACCTCGTGGGCACGAATAACATGAGACAAATTATTCCTTCGAAGGAAATTGAATAATGCATCTGATGTGAAAAAGTTAGCAGTTCCTCGTCGAAGATTAAACACAAAACCTTCATTCTCGGCAATGTCTTCTTCCATTTCAGGAGTGATAGCATCCGAGCTGGAAAGAACAAAATCATATTGAGTAATCATATTTGCGATACCGATACACTTTATTATATGTCAAGATCTTGGTCAGATTAAATCACATGATTTCTGCGGCTCAGTGAGTGAGTGAGATAAGGCGTACATACATAAGTCAGTATATAGAATACATACTTGAATTTGTCTTACCTCAAATTTAGCTTAGACCCTTTTCCATTTATCTACTGATATTACACATAGGTTCATTTCCGAAATAGTGTATATTCAGCCACCACTTTAATAAGACTAACCTTATAGGATCACTCCATAATATTTCCCAGGCAAGCGGAGAATCCATTTCTGGATCAGCAAGGGGCGCAGGTACATCTTTAATAGCTTCAATAAAACCGCCACCCTGGTCTGGGGAAGGTATACCGCCGTGAACACAGAAGATTTTATCGTCTATGGTGGCAGCTATTGGCATGACATCGAAGCAGTCATTGATGGCCTCCCATATCTGTTCTCCAATAGTATCACCGAATTTCTGAACACATTCGCTACAAAATAACAAGATGAAAGTACATTTAATACAAATTCCACTTTTACCAGAATCACAACGGAGGCGTTCAGCAATCCGATGTGGAAAATCGGTGTGAATTAGAGGTAGGACATAAGTGTTATTTAACCTAGGTGTTACCTGTGAAATTGGAACATCTTCTGGACAGCGCGAAGTTCATGGTTTCCACGCAAGAGGAAGAATTTGTTTGGGGCCAAAAGTTTTTGGGCAAACAAATATGATACTACCTGCAAAAGTAAAGTATACGATTCATATTCAATAGCGGGCAATGTTGGAAGATTACAGCATAAAGCTAATAGTTAACAGGGGCTGTTAAGGAAATCACAGTGAAGTGTTTGTATAGACTCCGTAATAAATAAAAGTCTCAACAGTGAATGTAATTCTTATTTTCGATCTAATCAAAACGGCAATGTGTATATACCTCAACACCAAACTCTCCACGGTCGACGTAGTCGCCAAGAAAAAGAAAATTGGCAGGAGTTAAGAGCGGTCCCATCCGCCACAGGGCTTTCTCAAAACAAACAAGGTCTCTGAAGTTCCCGTGGATATCACCTGTAATAGTCAAACACAGGTAAGTTCACGTGATACCGGTAATCATTGACAAAATATGAGTTGAACAATGTTCACTCAGCGATGTATTTGTATTTATAGATTTTTGTTCAGCAACAAACATTATGTAATAATACACTATTCTCAGTACGAGTTGTACATATATAAATTCGCAAAACTTCTTGAGGCAAAACATACTTTAACTGAATATAAATGAGAAATGATTTTTAATATTATTGGGTTTGTGTGGAGTATCCACAAATGATTTTTAATATTGTAGATATTTAAAACCAAGACCCAGCGTTGTGTCGTTGTATCGACAGTCCCATTAGGTGGAGTTCTTTAAATTTTATAGATAGTCAATATTTCTTAGGAACCAACACTCTATTCAACTAGCCAAGGTGATACATTGGAAGGCATTATACTGTTTCTTTACTTCCTTACCCAAACCTAGACCGTCATTTCATGACAAACAAAGCATACCTAGAATGTAGGTGGGTGATTTGAGACGTAGCAACCTAGCTTCATCTTTTAGTGTCTCTCGTGCTTGACGACAGAGGGCCAGTAAACATTTGGCTAATGCTTTCGTGTCAACCTGACCCCAGTCAAATGCTTCCTATAAAACAAAATATTGATAACGAAGTTAAAGTGACACTTCTCACTTTTGTTGGCTAGATTATCGAGTAACAGAATATCTACTTCCTTTTCTAGTATTTGGTTCACCTTACCCTACCTAAATAACTCTTGTGGATATCAAAACTCTAACATTCATATTATATCAGATATTTGGTAAAATATTGAGCAAAATCGTTTTTGCACGCCATATGGAAATTCCAAAGTGGCAGTTGGGTTGACATCTGGAGTTACATAATGCCAGGCTCGACCAAATGACGCATAGACTCATAGATTAAAGTCAGTTACATTTCTGCTCACTTAGAAAGTGATGGCAGCACTTCACGCACTTGAGCCATCTTCTCTGTGATTTGAAATCTGGTCTATTCATTACACTTATTCAATGATTATTGAATGAGGACACAATGTTGGTGCTCTATACTTTAGATATTGTCATACATATCCTATATGATAACACCGAAAAAGTTTCATGCGATTCTGTGACTACTCGTTTTAACTATCTTAGCCACTTTAAACGATTGGAAAGTTTAGTTGGAGTTTGGCTGCCAGGTAATAATAATCATGCTGCTTTGCATAATTGAGATAAGTATATTTTTGTTCACCTTCGTCAGACTTCCATTCGATCCCTTGATAGGTCTTTCGAAGTACCGGAGGCCCGTCAGCATTTCATTAGGATGGGATCTCTGTAAAGATTGTTTATACATTATAACGGAGAATTAAACGCCTTTTGAGACCCGTCGCAATTAAACAAAAAACAAGAGCAAAAACGAGTGCAATATGGAATGTGAAAAAGAAATTAAAAGGCAAACCTGGTTGAATGAATCCACCGATGGCATTCTTTGAAATCTGGATTTGTCACCTTCTAGATGACATTCGGCACTGCCGCTGACAGCTGCTGTTCCGGCTAGATCCCATATAGCCATCACATCAGACAGCGCTCCGGTACGCCGCACCTTGATAGTGTGCGTAGCAAGCTCATAGTTCTCTGCCTTGTTATTCACTTGGGTCTGCAGGGCAGGGGGGACTTTGAATGTGTCTTCAGTGTCTGAGATATCAAAGGGAATTAAATACATAAATGAATCAGTTTACAGTAGTATAATCTCTGTAAAGAAATCAATCTGTACAGTATGTTGACTGACTGATAAGACTGTGTATTATTTAAAGGATGGTAAAGGATCTCGATGTAACACTAGAAGTGTATATATACATTCTTGTTTGAAAATTTGTAATTGGCACGTATCACAATTTAGGAAATTGTTGTCAATTAAATATGTTTAAAAAATCACTGGGATATGAAAAATGAGACGTAAAATGCTTATTGCTTTTTCTAGGTTAAGTTGTTACCTGCAGAAGATCGACGCGGCTCAGCAGGGGTCTCCAGTTTTGCTACATTTACACTATTAGACCGAACTCTCTTGGCAGCTGGTGATATCTCGCAATTCTTATCCCTGCAAATAAGAAAAGTTTCATACGCCCATTTTATTATTTATGCTTAGTACTCATAACGATAATATAGCCATTAAATATGAAAAGGCAAAGGTGCTATACCGTGCATTAATTAATAGAGAAGGAACAAAAAAAAGCCTCTCATAAAGAAATTAAACAGAAGTGTTATTCCAACAGCGATTCTAAACAATAACCTTTAGAGATTACAATCAATGAGTCCTGAAGTCATTTTTCTTACCTTCGAACATTGTACATACAAGACTGAGGAAGACGGAAGAGAACTGAGGTACCGCGGAATTTCAACTGGCCAACAGCATTCAGGAAGTCAGTTAAAGGCAAACTGTCCTTAATATCCGTACCAAATACTCTGAAAAAGAAGAAGCATTGCATCATCTTAAAATATAAACAGGGGGAAGCAAAACTTCGTGAGACATGCCAAAGAGAACTCAATTGAAAACGAAGATATGAGAAAAACCTACTTGGCACTATTAAGAGCATCTTCTTCAACAGCATCATCATCTTTGGTCAACTGTTTTGAAAGTCGGATATCTAAAACTATTTTCCTGCGCAAAAAAAAATAAAAGAATATCAACGATTTTTGTATACCGTATTTGTAGTTTATATCAATTAATCAAATTACTATTTTGCATTCAAGGGGATTCTATATGGAAACGACTAATTACAATATGAACTGGGTAATGAGAATTTATTATCACCTTTCATTCTAATATTAGTTTTTACTTTTTTTAACTTGTTAATTTCCTTCTCAGCTAAACAACTGTTATAATATATCTTTTGTCAAGAAATAAATGGCTCGATCTCCACATCCCCCCCCTATAGATAGAACAAACAGGTACGCCGCAACATAGAAACTTACTTAAATTCACTAAAATCCAATAGTCCATTAAGGTCTGTGTCGTAATATCGGAAAATATAGCGACATCTCATTTCAGCTGGTGTTCCGCCATGTTGGGTAGAAGGCTCCATTGCACCCAGGCCAAGCAGGACTTCTCGGAACGATAACAGATGTCTTCGGTGGAGATCGAAGGCTCTGTGACAAAGAAAAACACATCGGGATGAATGGCCGAAAAGGGGTGAATAAGTCTTAGGTTGAAGCTATTTCCATTGTTCAAGATTGTATGCTCGAATATAAGCAGGTGCATTAATGAGTAAAGGGTTTGGATGGCACAACATGTTCAGCATGCCTATGGCGTTGGCTTCGTACCCAGAGCCTCTGTAGTACTGGGTGTATAAAATTTTGCACCTGTCATGTATATCACTGCCTATAATAAAGACCTTTTTTGTACATCGGCACACAGCGAGGCAACAACCATTCACCCTATTATAAAGACCACTAATTAAAATATTTGACAACAGCAGGGTATATCATCTGTTTCCTCTCTCGACCTTGATTTCTGTTATATATATTAAGTTGAACTCCAGAGTATTTGACCATAATATGTATTTTAGAAAGTTAACCCTGGCCAGGAATAAATATTCATTTGTTGGGCTAAGACATGTTTAAATTTTTGGTGCAATGATTATCAGAATCTCTAATACTAACTAGGCGCTAAAGGCACATACCTGAAAGTGTCTTTAATGCGAACAGCCTGTAAACCTTTTGGTGACATGAACTTAGTAAATGCTGCCATATTCATTGATGTGCTAGGAGCGCAGTGCTGTGTGTACTCACGAAAGAGCAATTCCTGGTCTGAAACAGAAAGTTTAAGTTAGTACAGTAACTCCATAGCTAAAGCAAACAAAGAAATTATCATAGAGCTGTTACATAGAAAAAAGTAAATTCAGTGAATGCCAGGTTATCAATCATTACATTGAGCTATTGGTTCCATGCTGATAAGAAATCAAACCGATTTGGTTCAAGTACCATATGACATGGACAAAAGTTGCATAATTCCGATTTATCGAAAGTGGAGTGATCAAAAAGGAAATGTACCTAATTAAATCACTCGGAGACGGAGATTATTTGCTAACATTATCCAGTGTTTAGACATGTGACAGATACGTCTTCGGTATAAGTGATCAAGTGATAACCTAGCTCTTTATGAATTTCTAGGATAACAAGACGATTTAATGGTTTACCTTGCACAGAGAGTTTAGAAGAGCGAATTAGAAGTTCCTGTGGGGTACTTTGTGAAGACTCGAGAGCTACGTCTAAGAAATCGCCATAATTCTCATGCAGTAACGACACTGGAGGCTGTTCACCTGTATTATCAAAACAAGAAAGGCGACATTCATATGTGATAAATAATGTTTAATGAATCAGGGAGCTGGATTTTTTAGCCGGGCATCATAGGCTAAAAAATCTATCACCTACTATCTACTACCTACTGTCCCTAGGGACAGTAGGTGGTAGATATAGATACTCGGTCTAGTTGGAGGTAGATATCGATACTCGGTGTAGTTGGAGGTAGATATAGTGTTTTTTGTTTTATTTTCTTTTAGGGAACTGCTTCTTAATATAAGTTTTCAATCCATAGATGTATGAAATCTTCTATCTTCGACATAAATCATTTCTAGACAAGCGCCTGCAATATGGCATTCCAAAATGTACAAGTCATACAGGTATATATAATCACCATACCTCGAGACATGAGGTCGATGAAATCAATAGGTTCCCGTCCAAGAAGCTTGTCTTCTTCTTGAAGCTTCTTCAGATCTGCCAGTTCAATCCAGCGACATTTATCGGTCTGGAAGCACATACCGTATAATATATTCACCAATTATAATTTGCCTCTTTCTAAAAATTATTTGAGACAAAGTTAAGGGGAAACAAAATTCACAATTCAGTATTACTCAAATAGTTATTATCCTATCATTAACACTATATAAATATTAGTAGCCTACATAATGTTCCCTATTAATATAGTGACATATAAGACACACCTCTTCAGTGATGATGACTCTGATAGCATTAGCAAGGAATGTGATGTGAGTTGTCTGACATCGGCCAACAAGTCTTGTGTATTGGGTTCTTAGTATTCCGGCAAGTGTGACTTGTGTTCCCGCAATCTGTATAATAAATAGGTTGTTGAGAATGTACCATTAAAATAAGTTATGGCAACTCATAGATACAACATCGACATCTTAAAGAAATTATAGGCTATGGTAGGCCTACTTGTAAATTTACTCCAACAATATACGGTGGACAAATGTCATAAGAGCAAACTGGAATGAAATTTCGTAAAATTAATTTCAAAGACACAACCCTAGCTCATGTCTACAGCTAGATAGACATAGTTAAAACATGACAGCTTTGCTCCATAAACTCACTCTGGCGCAAGTAGCTAGCACCTGACATGTAATCTCACTACAGTACCGTACCTGTAGGCTATGCCTACTGTAGTACTGACAGTGACATATGATATGTTTAGGAATAGTAGTAATTTCTCTGAGTCTCGAATTACTTCGGATGATCCTCCTCTACAAACAGAGCTTGATTCCCAGACGTTCAAGCAAATAAAGCGTGATATGACTATGAGAGGTTAACAGACTGAAAGGCCATAAAAATAAAGAAAAAAAGAAAGGCCATAAATATGACAGTTTTTGTTTAACAAGTAAACAACAACCTGTTGAGCAACTCGCGGGCCTTGGTGAGTGAGGAGGAACCACTGACAGAATATACCGAAGCTACCTTTTTAGATTTCCCAGCGTTCTGACAGGACAGTGGAAAGGGATTAAATAAAACAGCGTAACCTGAGTTGCGAATAGTCATATCTCATATGATTATGAATAATGTACAAAACTCAAAAGGGTAATATTAATAAAACGTTGCAAGTCTGGGGCCTTGTCCTAGAATCTGGATTAGAATTTAATTAGAGGGTTGTGAAAATTAAAATTATAATAACATGTTGGAAGAGGGGAATCATATCATTGATGTGATGAGTAGGTGATAAGAAAATTAACTCGAGAAGGGATGCAACCAGATGAATCTTATCTTAGTTATGTTCATCCAGCCTCTATTGCCTAACTTATAATTTAGTTTTTTTAAAGTCTTGAGTCTACACATATAGATCTATGCATGTTCAAAACATATGATGCAAATACCAACAAAACTTGATGATTATATTCAAAAGTGTGACCAACAATTAATCTGAGCAGGTAGGAAGAGGGATGCATTAGCTAAATGTGAATTACAAAATTGGAACAACCGGTCAAAGTAAACATGCATTAACGCGCGCAGCGAACGAGATGGGAGGGGTTTACCTCGGAAGCGACGCGTTGTGCACAGACTTTGATAGTTTCATTGGCCAGCACTCTACCAAATGGAAGCCACCATCCACGATCGCCATGGCGTTGCATAAAATATTTAATTGCATCTTCCCCGGGGATGAGAACACTGACAGTGACGAGCGGATCATCGTAGCCCTGCCGATCGTCATTTGACGCCAGATTATCGTAGTCCCGCTTGTTGCCTGCCATTTCTCTGCGGCAAAAACACAGAACTACTTTAACCCAGGCGAAGCACGTGTCTCCTTTCAAAATTTATCAAAGATAAATGTCAAATAACACATTGAAATGTTATGAGATTAGATACCATTAGAAATACAAATCTAATCCTTGATTAAACTCATTACGCATATTTTTCAATACCATTCTACATAACCCATAAAATGTCCATCCGTGTGGAACAACGTGTATCAAGACCTAAATTTATTTAGATATCATTACGCTCAAGTAAAATCTGATGACATTTGATAAATTCATCACATACGTGGTTGACTTTGGGGATGGATTCTACGTCTACAGATATATCTCTTATTTCACCAGTGCATTATTGAAATCAAATGGTATTTTACTCTTAAATAATGTTGACCTATTTTCTTGGCGTAGGTATACACCGAGATCATCTGTGTTCCAGGACACTTCCGTCCATAACTTGAGCATGCTTTCCCGTTCCACGTCCACGAGCTCGACTCTCTGAAGCTAAAATATTGTGGAAAATGTCGGCCTCTAGTACAAACAAGTGTGAAATTTGCAAAGAAGAAATTTCTAAGTACAAGTGTCCTGCCTGTTATGCAAAATAGTGAGTATCGAAATATCCATTAACTATTTTTCTACGATTATCTCGGTATCTAATCGAAATGGTTCATCTAAGACTAAGTCTAAGAGTAAGACTGACTATAACATAAGACTGTAAGGGTTGTCTCCACGGTACCCAGACGCTTCGGTCCAAAACCGCGTCGGCCCAGGCACTTGGGCCTCGTCGGCCCAAGGCTTAGGCCGCGTCGGCCCAAGGGGTAGACCGCGTCGGCCCACTAGGTAAATATAAAGGTATCAACTAAAAACTAGGCGTCAGGTAGTCGTAGTATACACCCTACCGTATAGGTAGGGTTGTACAGTCTTCTATATAAAGCTCCCATAGACGCCGCATAGACCAAGCATCACAGTCCATAACTTCTCCTACACAAACTAACTACCTTCCGAATTTATGGCCCACCTTTCGTCAATGATGAAACTTACTTTTTTTGCCACTGTATGTTGCTCATTATCCAATATTAAATAACCTATAGACTAAACTGCTAGCGAGGCGATGGAATCGCCGCCATGTATATTTGAAAATTTAGCTCTACTTTGCAAAAGGCAGAGTGTTGTTCCAGTCATAGCGGCTGGCAGAATGAAGCCACGCCTATCTAAGCTGGATCAGCCAATCCGCTTAAGGGACAGCGAAAATGGTGAAACATGTCTGCAGTGTTGTAGCTGGTTATTGGTCACTAGGTATGTAGGTTTCTGCCTCTTGCGGTCACGTGACTCCAGCGCAAGATGGCGAAGTACGGCATGGAGTTTTGGTCACCGATTCAGAAATGTATCAGACCAAAACAACACTTAAACTTCGACGGCGGATTACGAAATTGCGGCGAAATATTGCTAGAGACAACATGTTAAAGGTGAACAACTTTGCATGTACCCATTGATTTTTGCCTTCCCACATCATCCACGCCCTCGTTATACGTATGAAATTGTATCTAACCCTGTCTAGACGACAGGAATAACAGGGAGAGAAATTCTAACTAGGCGTCAGGATGCTAGTGGGATATAACTACTGCCTATACTGACCTAGGCTACTGCCTATACTGACCTAGGACCACACATTTAAGGTTAGGTTTAGGGTTATAGTTAGCATCAGTATCTTGGGGGTGGGCTGAGCCGGCCTTGGGGGTGGGCCGACGCGGTTTTGGAGGTGGGCCGACGGGGCACACAGGTGGGCCGACGGGGCTTGGGCTGACGTGCCTATGAATCGTCTCCACTAGCTGCGGTAAGCCTTGCGATGGTGCTGTGTTGTTGAGGAGTGGCGAGGTCCTGCCTACATCGTTCACTGACCATGTAGGCAGGACCTCGTCTTTTCTCACCACCTACTATAGCAAGAATAGCATAGTATCGCGTATGAGGGGGACTATATTCTCCGAGTATGGCCGAAAACTACGAGGCCGTAGGCCGAGTTGTTTTTCAGCCATACGAGGAGAATATATATAGGCCGCCGAAGACGCGATACTGTGCTATTCTTGCTTTTATTCCATGATTCTTAACTTAAAACAACTTTATTTGCATTAATTTCATCAAACTTTGTTGTCCCCCAAGTCTCGAACGGTCGTGACGTCACTGTACAATACAGGGAATTTATATTGTCCACCTTGTGGCGGGCTTGTGAGCAAGTATATCGGCAAGTATATCGATTATATTGTACGCTCACGGCCAAATCATGGAATAAAGAACCAGCCCAAACCATCGCAAGGCTTTCCGCATAGCTAATACCGCAACCAGTGGAGACCACCGTTCATCATTACTTAGTTCATCATTACTTAGTTCATCATTATTTTTTGCTCTTATTACAAACCGTCCATGGTCTACTTAGATTCTAGAGAAGAGTATTGCCTGCTCCGAAAATATTTAGGTATATTCAATAAATTCACTTAATTTATTGAATAGGCCTACGTATACGCGGTTCTGTAAAGCCAAAGGTATACGCTTGTACCAGGCCTTCTAATCTATATTTATTATTATAACATTTTCTTTTGCAGCTGCTCCGTATCTTGTTTCAAGAATCATAAAAGTACCGGTAGGTGAAATTATTTGTTCAACATAGGCTACAAGCAACCTAACTTAAGAAGATATCAAGAAGATTTCAAAATTAAGGCTAATTTTTACATTTGCCAATTACCATAATACATGTTGGTCCCATTCATTTTGGTAGCTATGGATCTTCACAATTCAGATGCATAATCTCCATTTCTGTTAACGTAATCCTAGTGACGTTTGAATCCGTTTAATTTTCCAGAAGGCCAATGCTCGCCCCAAGATACCAAGGAAAAAGTAATCCAACCACCAATACCTCGAAATTCCAATGAAAGTAAGCGGTTTAATCTGTATACCTGTAATCTGTAAGTCCAATATCATGGAGGGTCAATTCTGTCTTTTTATTTCGCCCTCTATATATCGTCAAACCATTATGCTAGTACGGTATAGCCTAGGAGTTCTACTTAAAAATCGGTCAATATAGACACATACTTTTGAGCGGTTTCATTGGTTGCGCAAGATGTCTCAACTTACTTTCAAACTTATTCATTAGCACCCGTGACACTATTGCTGAACCACTTAAGCAATTATTTCTAGAAAGAATGGGGAAACAATTCTTTTTTCCTCTATGCCACAGAGAGGGAAGGGAATTACCAATAATATTTCTAGAAAAAGTTATTTCACCAGTAAAGTATCACCAGCATATGTCTCGCCTTAGAGCCAACCAAACTCACGTTTTAACCAAATAAAATGGTTGAACCTGAGATCTTTGTATTTCATTCGCATAGAAGAATGGGACGGTACAATATATCTTGATTATCAATCCATTTAGGGTGATATAAACACACAACAAACTCACTGCTGTCGTGTGATTTGCGCTTCATTTTTGGGCTTTCATCCACAAGTAGTGCTTACAAATTCTAACGCTTGTAAGATCCCTGTCGTATTCAAAGCTATCTGCTGTCTAGGCTATTATAACAGAAGCAATGTTTCCTTCTAGATAAAGATGATGTCGAGTCTACCATCAAAATAGCAACTGAAGATACAGTACCTCCAGAAATGTTGTCACGACTATGTAAGAACAAATACTATTTCTTTAAATTCCATTATACAAATTTAAAGCCTTATTCCTTATAGTCGATTCCCTTTTAATAAACATATATGAAGAGTTCATTTCGCCTGAAATGTCGGTAACCCCTAATCAACAAACCTCACATGAAGACTAAAGTTCCCACTCGTTCTTGAGTTTTCCCTACACGCAATCCTTCTCAATTGTATTTAATGAATGTTATTTGTCCTCTGGATCCCATAGCCCTAATAAAGTTTCGTTATCAGAAAATACTACACATATTGTTATTATATTTCAGGCCAAAATCCTAAACTTCTAGATATGTTGCACAATCCACATTTGCAACAAATGCTTCTGCAAGTAGACTCGCCTTTGTCAACTGAACAATCAATCGCAAAGGCTATGATGGAACCAATATTTACAGAATTCTCAGATGCATGCCTACAAGTCGTTGAACCTGAAAAATATGAAGCTGAAACGTGATTCTCATTCATTGTACCATTTATGTAATGTATATACCGATAAAATAACTCATAAATAAAAATAACTCATTCGAAAATGTGTTACAATGAATTTATTGTACCCTGAATTTTCTGTTCGAACACATACATCATATATATGTGACAATCATTAGAAAATGTATCTAATATAAGTAACAGATTATTCTGAGCCACCTTGGCCTTGACCTCCATCGTTATGTGAGCAAAAATACTTAGTCTTGATACTATAAATATCTTTCACGAATTGCTTTTATTACTGACCACGCCAGTTACGATGAAAATATATACATCTTGTAATTCATAAATGTGTTCCAATAGTTTGACTCAAACCCTATCATGCAGGTGTACATGTGTACGTATTGCTCCTGTGATGTGGTAATAGTAAATAAACAATTTGCATAGGATTGAAAAATATTTCTGTTCTTTGGAAGACATCCTAATGATATACGGCTTTAATATATATGGCTTTCGTTGTATAGCTCTTTAAAAAAGCTTGATTCCTGTTTAAGCTAAAAATAAGTATATCGACGGAAGTTCATATGCGGCCCTTTCTAACGCCGTATAGATAATAGATATTTATGCATTGGAATTTAAACTTGCCAGTGGTACTAATCTAGAGAAGGGGTTCTTCATTATAAAAAGAATATTTTTAAATGAAACACTAAATACACCCCTGCCAATAATGCATGTATGTGGCAAAAGTGTTGATTTGTAAGAAAATAGTTTTGGCCAAAGGATCTCCGAGCTGATTTATACAAAATCTGTACCGTCAAAAAGATTTCACGTAAAATTGGGCTAAAAGCTAGTTTTCTTGACACTTGATTTAATCGTTGCATAAATTTATTAGGGGACTTGCTAAAGAAATGGAAACTGCTGTCTTTAGCAGTGGGGTGGAGAAGGGTATAGGGAAATGATAATGGGCAACACATATCCCGTCAATACAACTTTTTTATGGGATGTTCACGAACGCTCTGTCATTACCTGCCTATGAACTGGTGTAATGGAGGATGTTATATATTGTGAGAAAGTATCACCAGCATATGTCTCGCCTTAGAGCCAAACTCACGTTTTAACCAAATAAAATGGTTGAACCTGAGATCTTTGTATTTCATTCGCATAGCAATCGTCTTTAGCCAGAAACCATAGTTTTGGTATGAATCAATTGTTTAAGGCATTTAATCTCATCAGTCGATTATGAAACACTTAAAAGTCGGGAACTATATTAAAAGCGTAACAAAATAGCAGCTGTGTGTTATAAATACAGTATATAAGTGGATTTCACTGAAAACCAGGATTAACACCCACAAACCGCAAACTCATTCACCCTTACCAATAAAGTAAGTCGAGATAGTAACAAAGAAAGTAATGGTTTTCTACTAGTTAGGTTTGAGTGAAATGTCTTTTGTCCAACCAATCACAGAAGGTTAGAACTTGAAAAATTCTAAAAAGTGATAAAACAACCTGTAATAAAAAATATACAGTCAGTTTTTCCTCCCAATACCCAATACCAATCACCTCTTGAATTATTAGACTAACAATTACTGTTAAAAGGTGCAAGAACGGCTAATATCAAGTAAATCAGTGAACAAATAATTGTATGACTAAAGAGTACGAAGTAAATTCTTCAGCACTGTCAAGATACATCACAAGATGTTTTAAGGACCAATTCCTGTTGATGATTTCCCACACCGAAGTCTATTCTCAAGACATTCATTGGACCCCATGGCAACAGATGAGTACTTCGTTACCTGTCGGTTAGGATAATGCCATCTAGTTGAGAGGCTGCACATACAACACTGGAAAATTGAACCATGAACAATAACGCAATACCCATTTCCAGAATGTCTGTATACAACAATAATAATAGGAAGCATTACATCCTAATCTTTCCTGGTGTGGTGTACAATGGTTTCTTCAACAGAGCTGATATGATACCAACGCCTAACCGTCGATTCCATGAACCAATCCACTGAGCGGTCAATTGGCTTAATGATGAACGGAATCGCTGCAAGTCCAACAGCAGTTGTAACCCATTTCCTGGCAGGTACTGGTAGACTCGAAGTGCGCTTAAGAAGAAGATTCGTAGCGAAACAAATGCGATTAATCGTAAATCCAGGTATCGCAACACTAGCAAGTCCTTGCCAAAGAATGGTATCGCACACCGCGTGAAGGACCTTTGTATTTTTAATGGATTCGTCAGGCCAGGTTCGCTGAAATAAAAATAAAATAAAAAATATGATCAAAGACGAAAACGCTATTGTGTATTCCTGTGCCAATTTGAAAGCATCCACACTGCCACAGTTGAGCACTTTTTTCCCTAAAGGGGCACTTCATTCTAGAATATGCAGTATATTGAGTACGATTGATCGCTAATACAAAAAAAAATACATGCAGGAAATACCTGTATAGGTCTTAATGGAAAACTTACTTTCGCAGCTACTTGGCCTTTACTATATGCATCAGCGCACACATAACTCGATGCAACAAGATATGTTAATCTGACAGCATTCACATGTACTTGCGACCTGAAGGCTTCTCCAACTTCGTTAGCATAACCTGTAAAATACAGACAGCATACTTGAATTGTATAATACATGGTTTAGTTTGACTTTGAATCGTTTTGTCTTTTGGGGCAAAATCTGTTAACACCACACTTGAGCGATCGATTATATTATTGACATTGTGACCATTGTATTGGCAAATACGTCCTCTTGTCCTCAGACTCAGAGAATCAAAGCCAGCTACACAGGCTAGTATTCTATATGATACTGATTTGGAATACATAATCTCTATAACTAAAGCCAATGATATAAGGGGCAGGGCACTTCAAACTGAATTTCCCAGATCCATGTACGGTACATACTAAATGATTCCCGATACATTTGATGAGGATCTCTATAAATTAAATTATTAAATATCAAATAATCGGTATAATCAGGTTTTAGTAATTAGTAATAGTAGCAACGGGCATACGAACGATCCGTACACACGTACCGTACATGTATTAAATGTCATTGTCAACCAGTTCAAGCAAACACTTGATTTGTTGCCAATGTCATGGCAATGCGGTGATAAAATTACACAAATTACAAAGTAAAAGTAAGTACATGTATCATCACTGGCACTATCATGGCATGCCATTCTATTTAGTATCACTATAATTTTAAATTAATATAATGTAGGATGAGGAAAGTGTAGTGAATGACACATGGCAACCAAGTATTTCTTATAAATCGGGGCAATGTAACCTTCAAGTTCAAGACGGTATGCCCTAAGGTCGTCCTCACCCCACTTCCCACAAGGCTTAACACTCAACCTCCCACCTTCACCCGGCGCAACCCCACAGCCATGACTTTCCCGTGACATTCACTTGAACGAGCGATATTAGGGAATGCCTGTATTACTACAAACTCTGAAATAATTTTTTGTACAACTTACCTAAGTATCGGATAGGGGTATCTCTAAATATGTCCACCTCTTTTGTGTTGGGATTTCCCGGAGTCTGAGGCGCAGGACAAGCAGATTTTTCTTTTGAGCATCCACAGTCATCCGATTTAGCCGCCATGATTATCTCATCGAATGTCAGCTGGTTACAACTTCCGGGTCACGTGATGTAAACAGATCCACGCTTTGAAAAGGGCTTGGTCGAACGCAACGAACAGCAGCGAAAACGTCAACATCGAATAGAGAGGCAAGCACTTTTTCTAAGGTATTGTGAGCGGAAAACTCTAGTTTTAACTAGAAAAGACGACATTGAGCAGTCGAATTATTCGCAAAGGCAACTAAATTAATATCTATAAAGAGGGGTCAGACTCTGGTTTTGATTAAAATTTAAATGAATGAAATTTGAGTAGCTGCTAGCATGGGCATGGCCTGGGGCTGGGATGTCTCACTTTCGCCAGTTTCGCTGCTGTCAAATGAAATCATCAAATCCTTAAGTTACTGGGCCTATCTCGCCCTAAGTAGATAATCAAAACAATCTTAAATATATTATTAAATATATATTAGTTGATCTGGTAAAGACTTGTATTATTATATTATATTCTTGACTAAGCATAGTTCTATGATATAATACGCGAACAGGTAAGGATAAAATTTCCCCTCAGTCTCAGGTATTCAAGTTCATGTCATAAATCAATTTTAGGTCTAGTTCAGACGACTGCATCATGGCATCTGTAGATTCGAAACCGATTGCATTCGAGGTCGATTTAAAAGAAGGTACTGGACAGTTGCCTCAGAGATTTCGCCAGGAACAATCAGCACAAACTCACAAGTTGACACGGGAGATGCTGGAAGAAAGACAGAAATCGGCAGAACAGCGGCGAAAGGTGAATTACATTTAATTTCGTCTTGAATTATTTGATTAATTGGTTCATACTTTGCCCATTACAGTAGTACCCATGTAAGGACGAGATATATTGAAATGAATAGTTTAAAATAGACATCTATTGCTCTTTTCAGGAATATGAAGAGGCAAAATTGGATCGTATTCGACAACGGCAGGAAGAGTGCATGAAATTAGACAGTAAATTTAAGTCCTATGCGGAAAAAACTGGAATCAAAATGACATAATTTAAGAGGATTTTTCTGATTAGGCCTAATCGGATTAATGCGTGGTGCAGTAGTCACATAGATCTACTCCAAAATTGAATATGTAACTATGTATCATGGAAATTGGTAAAAACGTATAAAGTGCATCAGATCGACAGAATAACCCTCTTTTCGTAATAATTCCTTCTATAATTTAATTAAGAATGTCACCAAACGCCATCTTCTCAAGGCAGCGTGAGATTATCTATCTGAGTAGCCTAAGCCAAGAACTCTGCTTAGGGAGGATGCATGGCATATTCCTAGGTAAACATACCGGTATATCCCTTTATAGAAAATGGAAGGTCTTTGCAAAGGAATTGATGTTTGAAGAAATCGAAAAGAATTTTATGCATTGTCGTTTAACAAGATCTTTGAAATCCCATCTAACTTTAGATAATCGATTTAGACATTTTTCCATTATATTATCTATCATATCGTCTATGTATATGTGAGTTCGGGGCCAGAGGAATTCATGTAAATGAAATAACAACTGAAGGCAGATATCTTTTGAAGTCATCTACATTTGGACCATAAATACATTTTGTATTTTACAAGCGCGCGGCACATACAAACATACACCACATACACTCATCTGTGGTTTTGGGATGGAGACCGTGAACTAGAGAAGTGACCAACAACAGCCATCCAACTTTTTGTTGGAGACAATGGCGCTAATAAATCCACAGACATATGGGCCAAGCTTGCTCTGTACATAGCTATTTACAATTGATGTTCATAAAACCAACTCCATTCTGGACTTTAGGCGTCAGTATTTTCTTTCATAAATAATCTGCAAAACTCATTTATATAGATATATAATATTTATAGGTAGAAACATTTACAACGTTTGATAATCCAATGAAATTATACCAATGTGGACATGGAACATTATTTCTTCCAGAGGTTTTTTTTTTTTATATAAACTGTACATAACATATCATATCGTAACTGATCATGAAATACCATAAGTAGACCAGATACTTCTGGCACGAAGAACATGTACACAATTTTGAACTGATATTCTCTTTTTAACAATATACACTTTCACATTTTTTGTTCATGCATTAGAAAGTGAACAATTTTCATTTAAAAATTCCCCAAACAAGATGGCTAAAATTCTATCTATTCACCATTCACTCTGAGCTCGGACCGACACCTTTCAAAATGTCAGCGCAATTCAAGAGCCAACTATTGGTGCATAAATAAAAAGATATTGTTCCTTAAATTGTTTGAAGATAAAACCCAAGAGCGTCATGAAAAAACCCCCAAGGACTTCGGATGAAAATAATTCTTGTATGGAATCCGATACCGAGGACTTATATCTTTTTTTGTCTTTCACCATAAACTTGGATCAGCAGTCAGTAGTGTGTAACTAGCCAAAATAATAACACTACATTATTATCAAACACTTATAATTCATTCAATCCACCAAACCATTCATTTTCTGCTACTTCAAAGTAAATAGAATAAACTGTTTTATTCAATTAATTTTATAATCACAGACGCGAGGAAAACACATAAGAACTGATTTTCAGGGGCATTGATTGACTGACCTACATTACTTATTCTAAGCATACACCCCGCAATTCCACGTACTTATGATTATCTTACACATTATTGATAGGTATATGTTATTTCTTTCGGGATTGTTCGGTTGCAAAATCATACATTTTTAATTGAAACTAAGAATTTCAATGATCAAGACTTCATACAAAACAATATATCTAATAAACATCAATAATCGATTCGTAAACCACATATCCAATCACCAATTCTCACATCACTTAAGGGACAAACAAGGGCACAAATGTTTTATGTATATATGTATTATGTATATTTAATTATGTTTTATCTACAACATTATCAATAGTAAGGATAGGAAGTTAAACGTTTTAAGTGTATTAATTAGGTCGGTCAATAATTTGTGCGAAATTCTTTTTAAAATAAGAGCAACCCCAACGTAACCCATCACAAAACTTTTTCTGTTAAACATATTTAGGCCGTTTTGGGAAAAGAATAACTACCGGTATTCAGGAATGAAAGCAAGATTCGCTTTAAAGTAGGTTCTGCTTTGCTGCCCATTTCGACGTATTACTAAATGCAAATACTACGCTCCCTGTAATGCTTCATTCATTATTCTATTTCATGACATGTAGCCCTGTTTAGAATACGTGGCATCAATTATTCAATGCATACATAATGATAAAAATACTACAGTTTGGGACATCAATTTCCCCTCACCACCTCATTATATTTGAACAAGAAATAATGCAAGTTAGTCATGATCTGAACGTGAACTATATCGAAGAACCCTCACGGTCAAGGGACTTGGCTTAACATGATAATGTACATCGACACCGAGATCATTTTATCCTTTAGTTATAACTTATACCACGTCATGTTCATCATTATAAGAGCTCTATCGAAGGAAGCGGAGCCTATTTATTTTACTGCATGCTTCTTTACACTCATAGGGCGGTTCTGTTTCCTAAAAAAAATCATGTGATGATATAAAAACATGAATCAAGTGGCCTTCATACTCTGAACTACACAGACTGAATGTTTTCTTTCACAGAGCTATTGAATAATAAAATCTTTCTCATGTTTATGGTCCTATATGTTAGAGTATGTGGCGGTCGTCAAACATTACATTCTATCATGTGGCGAACTTATTCATTTGTATGCTCATTTAGAAACAGGACTAGTAATTTTAAGAAATCACATAAGTTTGGCAAGACAATATAAATGATCATGGATATATAGTCTTGCCCTGACGGTTAAATATAACGTTTGTATACATATAGGATAGCCTGGGACGGAACAACTCCCAAGAGATAAGCATTAAAGGTAGTGTTATTTTGACAACGGTACCTTAAGTTTCGCTTTTAAGAAGTATAACTCCATCTAGATCGCTGAATCATAAAATATATAAACCGCAATGAATATATTCCCTTGCAGAACTCTAGCACTTGAGGCATTTATGTAATCTCCTTTGTATTACAAAATATTTGCGGAAAATCCATACTTACCCCATACAAATAGGAATATATATATATAGTGTATATAATTGCTTTGCCTATCAATATGCTCTGTCTCTAGCTCTCAGCGCCAGAGGGGACTTTCGCTTGATTCGAATTTCCCTTTACCCATGTGCCTAACAATTTGTTTACATAAAGGGGCTATATGAAAATCCTTTCAAAAATATTTCCATTTTCTAGTTGTCAACACAAAGAGCTCAGAGAAATATTCCTTTATCTTTAATACAAGAAGTGAACTGGGCGATAATTTGGCACAGTTAATAAGTGTCGTCCGAATTGGGTTTTTTAAACACTTTATCTACGGTACTTAACAGTAATGTTTCTGATTAATGTAAGAGGAAACCCCCCACTTTGTTATTTCAAATACCTCAATGACAGATACTGGATAGGGTTTGGGTTCAAGATGTCTTATTTAATTTTGGAACCTCGATATAATTTGGCAAAGTGCTAAGTATCATACACACCGAACTGAACAAAAAATACTTTCACATCGCACGTTCGTCTATTCATTTATCTAAGTCCCGACCTAACAGTACATCTAGAAGGGAGCATGTTCCCGCCACTTTACTTATACAGCCTGATGTTAACCGTAATAGTTATCCGATAATCTTACTACAGTTTTAGAAGCACTACTGCCTATCGCTTACAATCTTTTATGGGGTAAACTTTAAAGAGTTTCGTCCCAATTATAATCCCAATTCACCATATATTCACACAAAATCCCCTTTGTCGATACAAATCATTCGGGTCATAAAAATCCTTTAGCAATTACTTGCTGATAAAAGACGCACCATACATAGCCTTTAAGTATATAGCTGAAAAATTAGAAACCGTCTCACACAGATCACCACAATCAAATCCCTTGGACAGCACTCAAAACACCTGTTGACAAATTTGGTCATAACCATTCTCTTTATGAACACAAGCATGACTTATTTTCAATGTCTGAAAAATACCCTTTTCTATGGAAAAATATGCAGTTAATCATGCTGGTCTGTTCTTGGAACCAGGTGCCGAAAATAAAAAGTTCAGGCCTTGATTGGGTGTTGAGATCAGGCCCGAGTCACAACAGAATACAAATACAGGGGAAAGCACATTCGCGATGCTCACTTAAAAATGCTAAAAATGGTTATCACCGTTTCTCTAAGTATCATATGGGATCGGGAAGAAAAAATAAGCGAGGGAGAGCACGGTGGCAGGTACCCAATACCCTGCTGCAAAACACAAAATATACTTTAGGAGCCGCGATTTGCTGTTGTAACATTAATTTGTATTATTACCTATACAAAGACATTTTGTATACTCTATATTTACAAACAGGGACATCCCAGAGTTGTGAGTAGTGCCATTTCAACAAATTCTGCAGCTCTATCTAAAGCAGCAAAGGAATTAGCTCCTGCCCTCCCACAATCTCTCTGTAATATCCAGTAACTACAGTTTTGCACCATTGTAGTTCCAGTAACTCCTTCCCAAACACACAGATATCAAGCCTTTCATGCTTTTTAATCGTGATGCTGCTTCAGCTAAATCTCAAAATCAATTTTCATTGATGCTTGTATGCAGAACATAAGACCTTATTTAAGTTCTTGTTATTACAAATTTAATTAATGCTCGAAGAGGCAGGCCCAAATTTGGAAAAAACTTATATTTTTGAGTACTTGAATGTCAGGTGTTAACCTAAGCAATTTTAGCCTAGTTATAATACAATACATTAACTCAGAGCGATAAAAAATGATTGCTAGGCAACCATAAGTCATGCGTAACATAGCTAATGGATTCACAAAATAATGAGTACGTTCCAGAATATAGATTAACACAACACAGCTAAAAAGGCAGTACAAGCGGTGGTTGATAAAGAAATTAATACTCTTCTGGGGAACATATTTGTAGCTGGCTATTTTAATATCGGGATTTTTTTTTGTTATAAAATGATTAAAACCAACGTTCAGGCCCAACAAAATCTATGTCCTTCGATATACTTTAAACAACACTAATCCTGCCACATTTTCGTGGAATTTTCTCTGGGACTCGAAAGGTAAAGCGCGATGAAGGTAATCAACGTTTTACGAGGGATGGGGATACATTACTGTACCCATATGAAACAGAAAAGCTAAGGCCGGATTGAATATTGACAGTGTACTTGTTGAGTATGAGGTCTTCTTTCATCGACGTTACAACAGAAATTATCACACACCAAGACGCTTTGTTACTGGAAAAAATGTTTAACTTCAGTTCAAGTTAAAATCCGTGTGTTGAAAATGGTGAGCGTTTGCCCTGTGGACCCAATTTAACACACACATTTTATTTTATACACAATAGATATATTTACAAGTTTTCTTTCTTTCTTGAGTTATATCGGCTATATTAATCGCCTATCAGGACCAAATCGCCCCAGACCATCTCAAGTATCAACCTACTGACCATCGAGCTGGGCTTTGAGAAACAATTATAAATACTTTTCACATAAGTGGGTGAGGGAGTTGAAGTGAAGTACAGCCATCACCAGATCATGTTGTACTTACATTTCCACTCCCCACCCATACTAAGGGAATGAGAGCCTTTAAAGCGCAAGTCCTAATAAATCCTTTTGCAGCACAGCCCAAGCACATTTTACTGTTAAAATTCACCATATACTTTGTTTTCATTACTTGGTGGTTTAACAAATAGTTTTTCATACAACCAGGGTGCAGGGGACTTTTTTTCTTTTTTGACTATATTAGGGTTGAACTTCTTACCACTGAAGGCTGCCCATGGGTAAATGGTTAAAGACGCTATGTCCGCCATTTATAGTCCCTCCACAGACCGCTTCAACATTCAGCGACAACCTTGTACAAGTTACACATTATTAAGCCTCTCCTTCTCTTTCCTCTTCTCGGGACGTAGGTATCATGGATGGCCCTTGGCATCTAGACAATAATTTATTAGCACATTAGACTGATATCTCATAAGTTGACCCATAAAGTTTTTGTCTATCATCACCACTACCTTGGGGTTGGCCACCTTGCGGATGAGGGAGTTGTTGAAGATGCTGCTGTTGCTGTTGTTGTTGTTGTTGCTGTTGTAATTGTTGTTGTTGCTGCTGTTGCTGAAGATGATGTTGTTGTTGTTGGTGCTGGTGGCGACGGGCCAGTTCCCTGTCCCTCTTCTGACGTTCTCGGTCCCTTTCTTGTTGCGCTATGGTATCAGACATTTCTAAAGCTCGTACAAACGACATGGGTCGCCGGACAGCTCCTGGAACATTGTCTATAATTGCTGGTGGCGGATTGTGAGCGGAGATGGTGCCGCGGCTCTCAGCAGCATGTACTGCGCCAAGTTCACTGTGCTTGCTAGCACCACTTGTACTGCTACTACTGTAGCCAGACTCCTTGTATTTCACGTTGGTATTTAACTTTCCATAAGTGTTTGCCGTTGCACCAGGTGCAGCATATCTTGGCTGGTTGGAAGGAGAAGTCCGCACTGCACTTACCCTACTGTAGAGGTTTTGTCTAGAGCCTGAGTTACTGCTGGGTCCAGGGCTTCTCCGACCTCTGACACTGGGGACTCCAGAACCAGTCAGAACAGCACCTTGACCTTGCGAGGAGGCAACATTCCTGTCGGTGATCAGCGCCTGTGTTGTGGGGTACTTCTCATCAGCAGCTATAGCCCGCTCCATGGTGGGACTGTTGAGCGTGCGGCGAGCAGGCAGCGGTTTGGAAGGACCTGTGGGGCTGGGAGTGGTCACTGGGGAGAACTGATCAGGCTGAGCCATGGGCGCCACCACACGACTGTCAGCCCCGACGCCCTGTTGTCGCTGGTTGGACGGACGGCTTCCATACAGATTGGTCGGGTGTGAGGGAGGATGTGGCGCAGGCTGAATGCCTGTGGGGTGTTGTTGCAGCTGCTGCTGTTGCTGCTGCTGCAGTTGTTGTTGTTGCTGCAGTTGTTGCTGTTGCAGTTGTTGCTGCTGCTGCTGAAGCTGAAGCTGCTGTTGTGGCAGGCCCATGTGGAGCTGTGTCGCTGAGCCATGCGGCGAGCCACCACGACCCCGAGCACCTCGACCTATGCCTACACCCACATCCAATACATTTCTGGTCATGGAGTGTGCACTGCCCCCAAGTGGTACATCTTGACTCGTGTCAAACAGGTTGGTGTACGAGCCATTGTCCAGCCGCTGTGGGGGCGGGGGCGGAGCCTCACAATCGCGCGACTGGCTCTGTATATCCGATTCGTCCACAGAACTCCGTGTGAGCTACAAAGAGAGAAAATTAAGGAGTTATGCTAGGGGAGAAAAATAATCAATCATTAAAACTTCATTGAATAGAATTTATTTCTTTTATCCAAGGTATGGCTGATTTCACAAGAACAACAAAGAGACTTCCACTTCTGAATTCACTACTGGATATGACATCTAGCTCTGATGAAGTATACTATGAATGGATTTTCTAACATAGAATAAATAAATTTCCGTGCTGTCTAAAATAAAGTGTGCAGAAAATGCAAAAATCAAGATGAGATATCCAAAGCAGGTTTGTTTTCAAGTATGTACATGATTGCAATTCATTTAACAATAAGGACGTTTACCCAAGAATCCGTAATGTACATCTTAAGTTCACACAAATAGCAAGTATAATGAAATGCATATTATAATAATTATTATAGTAGTTATCATTCGTGAAATTGGTTCCTAGCTTAGCTTATTAAAATCAATCGACCCGATCCATAGGGATTTGTAAGAGTGCATACTTAGGTATATATACAGCTACAAATGATTATTATGGCAGTGTTGCTAGGAAGAAAGCTATCAGTATTGTGAATGTTGCATCAAAGCGTTGTTTTTATTAGTGAGCCACAGCAGTAATCATTTTAATTTATTCACTTCAATAAGACATAATTTTGATCATTTCTTGTTATATAGTAATGGTAAAGTAAAGTGCACCCTGTTGCAAGTGTTGTTTTGTTGCACGCATCTTCCTTAATAACAATGAATTACAGGCCAATGCCATTATTACCCTCATCTTGGACCGAAGGAGAATATTGTGTTCATAGCGAGGATAAACCGAACTCGCCCGAGGTCAAAGTCTTACCAGGTACTCCACAGAAGTCCTTTACACAAAGTCTCAGGACACTAGGGCATGGTATTTTTTCTGTAGAAAGGGGTTGAGGAAAGGAAAGGGGTTTGATTTCTTTTCCAGCTATGCTCGTTGGGTTCAGTCATTTTGTAGTGTCTCAATTGTCTTCGTCAAACGTAGTTGCTTCCCCCCTCGACCCAGGTCAGAAGGGGGCCGAAGTTTTACAACTATTCCAGATCCAGAATGCAAGAAGAAAAACTTGTTTCTAGAAGAATGGGGTGGATCGCTAATCTAGTACATTGTATACGTCAAAGCTAGCTATTCCCTGGTTTTCTTACAAGAGCTTCAGTGCTAGTGTTTTTTTAGGGAGAGGACACGTGGTAAAAAATAGGCAGGATAAAAATATGCTGAGAAGAGTAATATCCACTGCCAAGTGGTTCCAACAATAATCTCACGATGTGGGAAAAACTAGGGATTTGAGATAAAGTCTTTTCAATTTCTCCATGTTTTCTAAGGTTTAAAAAATCTAGTTATCTTAGTTTATTGCGATGTGCCTTGGTGTAAAAAAAACTACATTTGTGAAAGAGAACAAAAAATATGCCAATGGACAACAAAGAGGACAGAGATAAAGAGTCGAAAACCCACCGGCACTGTAACAAGACTATCTCATTCTAAATCTAATTTAAATAGAGAGTAGGGCGGTAAAAGGTATGGAACAATTCAAATTCATAAGGATAAAAAGACCAACAGGTATCCTTTTCTTGTATATATATCTAAAGATAGACCAATACTACACTTTCGTCAGGAGATAGTAAACCTGATCCAAGAGTCCGAAGTAAAGGGACCAAGCAAAAATATTGCAGCTCAAGCAAAATGAACTGTAATAAACACAACTCCAAACAAAAACTAAACAAAAGACAAGATCCAACTTAAACGACAAGACAAAAGAACGTAAGCAACAAAGTTAGGTCACAAAACACCAAACTTTGATGAGTCAATTAATCAGCCATGGCATATGTATAATGCGACCACCTGGTTATCGTAATTTTCTCCATCGCTCTTTGTTACTCCGTAGCATATTGTTAAATATATACATGTACAATTTTGGCATGTGAAATAAAATTAACCACCTGCCGGAAAATAAAATATTCAAGTTGGTTTCATTCATTTCAGTTAGTTTCATTGATTTTATCATTTGAAAAATAATCATCATATTGCATTTGATTTTAAAGAAACATTTGTTTTTAAAAACTATTGAAACGTAACTAAATATGGCAGTAGGGCAATTGAATGTTTGAAAAAATCAAGCAGCAGCAGAATGCTACCCAAAGAAAAACCGTTGCAGGTAAAATGATAAAAAACATACCAGGTGGCGACAAGGCTGTGTGTGCAAAGAGTGCTTTCTGGACTCAAGGACCTGTCACAACTGATACTTTCTCTTGAATTTTTTTTAAGGTTGACAATATTTATTCATTGACAATTTCTATTTAAAACTTTATAAATTGTAGGTTGATATTATTCATTTGTTATATTACTCTATACAACGGAGTGAATCGACTTGTCAAAAGCTGTTATATCATCCGATGGAATGTAAATCAAATATCATGTAATTTACCGGTGCCAGGACAAATTTTTTAAAGTAAAATACATTCAATAATTTGGTACAAATCAGATTTTCACGGCCACTTGAGAGAAGGCACAAGTTGACAGGTCCCATACCAGCGTGGATAGATAGATAAGGAGAGAGAAGGAGAGAGAGTAGATGAGGCGAATGAGGAGAGGATGATGAAGATGTGTAGTAGTAGTAGTAGGCTCTAGGCTGGATCAGGAGGAAGGTTGTGGCCTACCTGGGGGGAGCGGGGCCTCCGCCTCGTGGTGCTGGCACACTGTATGGGCCGGCCCGCCCTGCCCGCACCGTCAACTCGACACTTTTTGTAGCTGCAACCAAAAGGTCCACAATGTGGCCAGGTTCTGGTTACAACCACTTACGAGCACTATGTTAATAGCATAGTGTTGATGTTGTTGGGATATTTTTTTTTAACTAGACTTAGCCCGCATTAGATTCGATCACAAAGCGATTCGATCAACAGACCGTTTTCCCCCTTTTGAATAATTCCTTCCTGAAGATGCCTTACCTCTCATAGAAATGGTGATTACTAAGCTGCAAGTAAATTCACTATGGGTTTGAAATTGTGATTCAAGTACTACTGCTTTGTGATACGAACTAAAATTCTAGGACTAAAGTCTATTTTAGTAATAAATATCTATGTTATATGAATATTATGTTATTTATATTTAACCTCCCGGTTAAGGTTATTTTTTTTTACCACAAAATGGGGAGAAGTGAGTGCAGGAAAAAAAGAAAGTCCTAAAAGATTAGATACAGAACATAGAAGGGCCTTGGTTTAGGTTTCTTTCGTTAAAAAACAACCCCCGAAAGTTAAAACAAAATCTTATCAGGTCTGTCGGACTGAGGAGCAGGCTGCTTGATTTTCGTCCTTACAGAAGTTGTTTTTATATTACAATCATTAAATACAATTGAACTTTTCAGATTCAGTTTACTATGGAAAGAATCGAAGGCTCGCATTTTGTACTTTCGTTTAACGGCAAAATCATACACAGAACAATTTGAGGCAACTCACACTCCCCCACTTGTACGTCTGAAATAATGCAGTCAGATAATCAGATCTGTCTCAGTGGAAAGAATGGAAACAAATCGAGGTACAATACTGGTATAGGAGAAGGGAGGTGGACGGAATGGAGTAAACTTCAGGGCAGGAGTCTGGGCTAACTGTAGACGGGGAGAAGGGTCAGGGTTGTACTGATTGGTCCATTTTTAGAGACGTAGCGAAAATGCTACTCACAACTGGCGATTATCAACAGATAACTCAAAGACATATAAAGCTCAATTTCCCAAAGACAAACTAAAAATGCCAACGAATAAATGGAAGGGGCTGAAGCTTTGAGGGGGCAGAAATTGAAACCGATATGCATTTCGGTATTATAGAAGGGAACGAACACAAAATTACAGGCACGGGAGCATGAACTGCGTAACGCATATAAATCAATATATTATATGCTCATTTATGCGACAGGGATGCATTGCTAGCAGAGTTAAACCAAAAGTAAAATTTCTTTGAGCAATTTAAGCCCTTTGCTACTTTCAGGGCAGACTAAAAACCAATGTCTCAGCAAATGGAATTGGAACGTTCCAGTTTATAACAGGCATACTTGTAGAAACATAATCGACCACACATATGAGAATGGAACCCTTGGTGTACAAGGGCACAACTTGTGGCCACTTTTTCTAGGTAAGATATAGCATCTGGTATGGAGTGTTAATGTAACCCTCCACAATCATCAACAATGATACTGGAGTGGCTACATCTGGCACCAATCAACTAGTTAGTATAAAGAACTGAACACAACGTTGTAATTTGTTCCAGTACCAATACTCCCGACCATCGGTACCAGGAATTACAACACACAGGCAAGCTTCGACTCACAACTTGCATGTGCAATGCTTCGGTGGGATTAATTATAAGGATATATCTTTTTTTTTTGGTCTGCCATTTTTTTTTATATATAAAATAAATGTTTGGAGGTGCAAATGACATTTTGAAGATACGCGTGAAGTATTACTTCTTTCTAAAAAATACCACATCAACCACGGGATAAGGCACACTTGTAAATCATGTTAATTAGGAGAGATGGGAGACATCGTTATTTCCAATATTAACCGGACACAACAGGCACTTATATTTATTATCTTATTATGAGCAATGGTTTTCTCTGACAACTGCTGTAGCTCACAGCTCGACTCCCGCAGTCTATACTCATGGAGGTATAAGAAACAGACTGGCGGTCATTTTTTCGAGGGGGTTGTGCAGGTAAAATAAGCAATGATAGAGTAGAGCGGCAGCAGCAGCGGACGCTTCAAAGAGAGGGACACTAGTTTAATATTTAACATTGCGGTGTTGGACACTTGCCCTTATATCTGTAACAGAAGCGCTTGTGCCCGACACGACCATGTCTCTCTGAAAACATACACACTCAAGTGTCACTTCACCTGGCTGGTTCAAGTTGACACAACAAAAGGCAAGGGTGCAAACCATGTATTAACAGGTGACTCCATTCCAAGTATCCATGAAGACATTACAATACGGTAGATCCCAAGAGATATTTAACTAGATTTAAAAAGACGATTCTTTAAAGAGATGGTTACTTTGCAGAATAACTTAAAAAGGCTTCTAAGAAAGAAATGATCTTCAGTACACACAACATTTTCTCAGTATTTTTGCAGCCTGAAATCAAAGACCCGTCAACTCATCAAATTGAAAAGGCACCTATTTCCCCATCTCTGTAACTTCTGAAGATATAGTCATTCAAAATTGTGCAGACTATAAAATGGGGGCGATGGAAAGGACCAGAAAAATGTATATGTTCGTCGAAATAAACTGACAAATTTTATTCGGTGATTTTTCTTTAAAATGATTCTCGGTGGAACGATAAACAAAAATCAATATAAAAAGCATTTTGACAGGCAATAAACGAATTAAAGTGAGTGAAATTTTGAGTGAATTTTAAGACGATAGCCGCTATTTCCCCAGTGGCTTTTAGACGATAGCCGCTAGTCTCCGAGGTGCAACCAAAGAGATGGTGAGTTAAAGGAAAAGACAGTTTAAGTTGTCTTATATTTAGATATGTACATGTAAGTTAATATTCGGTGTAAAATTCATGATAATTATGGGTTTAGGAAAGAATATTTGTTTTAACAATCTCAGCACAATAACAGTAATCTGTTTCAAGTGATTTCAAAAATTATCAAAAGGGACAATAACACAATTGCATAAATAAGAATTTCCAAGCAATATAATCAGAAGCCTACGGTTTAAAAAAAATGATTTCATGAGACATATGTATACATGTGCTTTCAGTTCTAAATTATTCTTTACTCGAATATTCCTAGACTTGGACATGTGAACGACACCATGTACTCGGTGTGTGTGGCACTGCACATGCTGCAATGCACGATTAATATTTGGCCAAACCATTTGTGACAATGTTAACCTAAGCAGGAGGCTGGCTGGAAATGAAAGACAATATGCCAACTTAGGAGCATGAACTGGCGTGCAATTAACAAGTGCAGCTGTGGGCGCACTTGGGCCAGAGGCCCTCCTCACCTGACTGTATGTTTTGCCACTCTTCTGAATGCCGTTGCTCGTCTCCATGTAGATCTTGACATCATTCTCTGACGTGTGATATGCCACTTTAGAGGCATCTATATTGACTGTGTAGCTCTTAGGAACTCGCCCAACTAACCTGTAAGGGTAAATAAAGTGTTACTATCGTACTAGTTGTTTTAACAGTTCATTTTCCCACCCCTGGGGTAGAAGTGAGTCACTCGCCTATATTTCAGGGTTATTTGAATGCTGGAAGGTTAAGATGGAGCGATGCTAGGTTGAATATCATTCGCATAGAAAAAGGACAATATATCCAGCAAGAATAGAAAGATATGACATTATTGGTAACAGCCTTTAAAGCAATAATGTACAAATGATAAAATGTATCCATGTTCCCATTTTGGGACAAGCATATTAGTTAAAATTTAACTTTTTTATGGCGTACACCAATAGGGGACAGACGACGATAATTGGACTCAGCCCACAAAAAAGGGCCGTCGCCAAATGATCTAAAATAAAGCAAAACTATCATGGAAATGTATACATTCTTGGGAATATTTGGATGTATTTGATACCATATAAAAAGACGAACTTATATATCAAACGGATCAATTTTTTTTATGTAAAGTTGAGTATAAGTTCTATGTTATCGTAAAACTAATGACAAAAGACAAATGCATGTAGTTTGGTGGTTCGACTCGCATATGGTTCAAGACAGGTCTGGGGATTGTTGGCTTTCAGCCCGAGCTTAGCCTATTTATCCCGTAAACATTATCAGTAACAATGAAGGGGGTTCCCACCTGGGCCATTGCGGACCACATAATGCGTATTTACAGTTCAATAAACAGCCTCTGGTGAATGGGTTATGGCCTCCGCGGAATTTCCCTGTAACCTGAAAGAACAACACCAGAATTAGTAATGATTGGCCCCAATGGACTAGTAAAATGCAGAGGTATACTTATTATACATCACGCGCCAATTTTGAATATAGATTTCGTTCTGTCGGGGCAGATACAATCAATACATATTACTCGGGATACGCATGATCTAAGTCATATGTAAATGAATAGGCATCTATTTGGCACGATATACATATGGAAAAAAAGGGTTAGAAAGTCAAAAAGCGGCAAATACCTGTTCATTGGTTGTACGTCCACGGGAGACGAGCACGACATGGAAGGCAGTAAGACCACAGATAGGTACACAAAGTAAGCCTATTACACACATTATACACAATCTGGGACTAGGTTAAGGAAAGAGACATTTCAATTAATAAGGGTCCTCTAACTTGAAAGTAAACTGAAAAAAGGTTTTTCAAACAGTTCATCCGAACAAGGGAACGTACATATTAAACGTACATACGATGACTTACATGGAACAATGTATTAGTAACCCTCTTATCCCCTTACTCATCACACAAACAAAAAATACTATGTTCAAATTATAATGATCGTCCTACAATTCAGGTCACCTTTCCCCTTGGGAAATCACTCACCAACCCTGGTCAGACAGGGTGTACTTGTACTCTTATGGATTATGGACAGCTGTACTCCCACAAACTAAATAGTTTTTTTCTTTCGCTAGACCTGGGTCCGCAGCAAAGGATACAGAGCTATATTATTTACGGTTATCAGTTTGTCACGATGATCAAGCACGTAGACAAGGCTGAGTGAGAAGATGCTGAACATGTGTATGGATAGTGAGATGAGAAACAGGAAGAAATAGCGATAGTTCCTCCGACCCACGCAGTTATTCACCCATGGACAGTGGTGATCGAAGGTCTGAAACAAAGGGATTCCATATATAGGCATGTTGACAGGACAGATAACAGAAATAATGAACATTAATTGTAAGCGATCCTCATTTGTTGAGGAATGAAAAAACAATATTATATTATAACATCGTGAATTAGAAATAATGAACATTAATTGTAAGCTATCCTCATTTGTTGAGGAATGAAAAATCAATATTATATTATAACATCGTGAATTTCTTTCTTTCTAAAGTTTCTTGTTATCGATTAGGTTCATTTATTTATTCTTTAATATTATAATAATTCCTACTTCAGTAGTTCGCAACACATTTTTTAAACTTACCTCAATACAATTATTACAAACACTGCAGTGGGAACAGCGGGGTGGACGATAAAATTGACACGTCGTGCACCATTTCATACGCACTGTTATCCCTTTAATATCAACATTTTTATACAATGGTGCACGGAAATCGTCATCCCTGATCTCGTCTTCATGGGCTGAAATAAAGAAATGGATTAAAATAAAAACATAAAATGCTAACAATTTAGTAATTAGTTCAAAAAGATTTATTCTTCTAAGAAACTATTGGACTCATAGGGTTGTTACAGTTTTAAAAATTATTCTTCACAGGTGATAAGCACGAGATATCATATCGAAGCTATGGGTAGATATTTGGAAAACAAATGGTATTAGTTTTTGTGTACATATTCTGACAACTTTCCTTTCTTAACTGAGGGGAAACAAATACTAAAAAATACATTTTGACCACTTTTTACATAAGTTACAGTAGGCCCAAAATGGGTAATGCCACCTAGGACTGAGATTTTGAAATTCACTTTTTACATAAGGATTATACAGTAATGTATTAAGCAATAGATTTTGTCACAGTGATTCCATTTGCCTAACGTTTAATGGGGTCATCTTACTTTTTTGTTCAAGACAAGCTCAAGCGTATTATCAAATTTAAACGCTCATGCCAGGACAATAATTATAGAAACATGGAGTAGTTTAGGAATTCTAGGTGGATGGTCAGACCGTCTAAAAGTACGCTTGATTTACAAAGCTATGCTTTAAAACCAATGTAAGCTATCGAATTGATATACAACTCACAGGAAAAATATACCTTTAATAGGGTGAAGTAATTCTTAATGGACGGTCAATATAATCAGTACTCATAATGTGTATTATAAATTTGATGGATATGGTCTACACATGAACGAGGTATTAAAGAATGAAAAAGATATTCAAGACTATAAAACTCACCCCTTGGGTATGTCCCTGGGTCCATAAAAGTGGCGAGAGCAAAGTTGGCGACAACGAATATAGTAATAATAGCTTCATAGATGGGGATTCCTATACTATATCGTCGGTACAAATGTACTGAACTGTAAATAGATAAAATGGAGTAAAACAGTTAATCAAAGCAAATGATAAGAAGGAATAATTACAGTAAAAAAACAAAATAAAAAATGCAATGCATGGCTGAAAAAAAGTCGCTGGAGCAGATTTTATAGAAAGCTCATCATCTTTTTTAGATGGGATGAAAGCAGAATGCCAAGTATATTGTTTCGCCCAGAGCACAAAATTGGCGAACAAATTCTCAGAAATGCCAAAGTTTATAGCTGATGCATGCGTGCCAACTCAACCCCACATTCACGGGTGACCTTTTGAGATAACAAAGATTATCCCACATTCTAATCGACATTCAAAATTGTGGTCCTCACTATGCTGACTCCGGTCATTCCAATTAAAACCATCAGATTATCATTATAGTACCTCCACATGAGACACTGAATCCCAGTAAATGACCACCAATGAATTTGGATGGGTCGCGACATCTTAAATTAAGACTTAATAAATGTAAAGGCAATGGAATAGGACAGGTCATTTCCACGGTCACTATATCTAGCAAACTTATCAATGGATTGTAAAATGTCCAGGTAAAAATATGGGCGAAATCCGAATAGAGTTTAGTAAGTAGGATGCTTACTTTCTTAAATGACGGTGCACTTTCATTGAAAAACTACACCGATAGTCCAAAATGAATGGATGCAATGTTGGTTGAATTACAGTAGACAGTAATTGAAATATGTATCAAGCGCTAAAGAACTTTTATCCTAATATGAACCTATCATTGGAACACGAAGAACTCCCCAGGTTTGACATTACTACAGCACCAGCTTTACATGGCTCTAATGAGTTGAACGTGATCACTGATGGGACTGATTAATCCGTGTAATATGAATATATTCTTGAGTAATATGATTCTAATAATAATTATATAATGAAAAGGACGGCCCGGCGATTAGCCTAGTCAGAAGGTTCACTGATAAAAAAATCACGGATTTACAAATAAAAACCCAGTCGCATATGTGTACACGACATAATTATGTACATTCCACTTATGATAAACTATCTAAACAACAGATAGCCACGGCAACGCAAACATCGTTTAACCACCTAATATAATACCCCTTATCAATTCTTTTCTCTTCAAAACGATATGAGCACATTATGATTCTATTCGTGTATTTGAGCACGTATATAATATGATGTGGGTGGACATGTTGTGGGTAAAAGTGTTTAAGTTTATTAAGTGATTATATACTAGTACACTAGAGATTACTGCAACTAGTCATAGACTTATACGTATGTATTACAGTATAGCTCTGCTGTAACTAAAGCATTTAACTAATCTTTGCTAGTATAATCACATGATTAGTGTAGTACAGATGTGTAACACCACTCAACAGGAAAACAATACATTTACAACGGAAACAATGGAATAAAACTGTCGGTTTATAATCATATTCAACACATCAACATTGTTTTGAATTCCCTCTGAATCTACTCTAAGATTAAACCATCAGATAGTTAAAGCAACGCGAATATGCGTCCCTATGGACATGTATAAACAGGGAGGATACATTGTAATATTCATCTTATGATCTACTTCCCTGGTAAAGTAAAAAGTGTAGTCTTTCAGTTTCACTGTCAAGTGTCATCTTTTCCTCTTTTAAATACATGTATTGCGCGTGACTTCCCTTAGTATGGCTTATAGATTTATATATAGTCTATATATTTACTTTAACGTGTTTGCATAGTTCTGATAAATTCCAGAATGTGCTGAATGTTAATAACTGGGACGGACAGGTATATATAATTCACGTCCGTCTGGGCCCAAAGTAAAAGATTTCAATAATATTTTAGAATATACCCCTCTATCTGGAAAACCCCATCATCATATGCCACTTTCACCTATGCCTATGGCTATGACTATTCTGTACATACTTTTGAACAAATGGTTTTCTCACAAGGGCCCTCTTTGGAATTTAGCAGATGGAACTTGACCACAATAATTTGTTCATATGTACGAGACAACCCGCATATGGCACGATACCAAATTCAAATATGCAGGATGCCAGGAAGATAAAGTATCATAACATAAATCATAATGGACCGAAATACACATACCTGACAGTGAAACTAATGATGAATAGATCTAGATAGATTTAATATGGAGTCATTTCAAATTTTAGACTAGTTGTATAATATGGTGGTTCAGAGACATGGTCTATTTAAAGGTTTTAAAAGTGACCATCTGTCTTAGTCAGTCTTGACAAAGAAGGAACAGCTAACACAAATGAAGTCGTTAACTTTCAAGACTAGTTGTTGGTGACCAGTAGGCCTACTCATGTTGTGGTTTTGTGTCACATAACTAAGGTTCATACTACCCAGCATATATTCAGTAATAAGATTGGTACTATACTCCTACATTATATAAGTCTACTAAGACTGGGAATTTAAACTTTGGGAATGATCTGCCACTGCGTCAACAAATCATGTCATGATCAACAGAGAAAATTTAAATGGTCAACCAGATTTAACCCGGCCTATGTTACTCGTTGAAAGCCAAATTTACCAGTTATTTGGGACTATCTACAAAAGAGACTATTTGGGGAGCGGTTGTGATTCCAGACAAGACACAAAAGAAGGACTGGGGGACATACTAATATTTAGACTGGGGTTAAATTGCACTTAAGGACCACCCGGTCTTCGCCAGTTAGGGACATCAACAACCGTCAACAGACCCAATATTCAACAGGGACAGGCTGGTAAACCGAATACACAGAGATTTGTTATCCATTAGCTTGTGAGGTAAATGGTTTGAAATAAAAGAATCATGCATCAGACACATAGAAACATCTTTAAATAGTCGCTCAATTATTTAATTCTGCGAGAAAAACACGAAATCTTGCACTTTAGTTCAAGTGACAGACAAACGGAAGTGACTGAATCGGCTTCGACAGGTACGAGCTGAAGTGAACAAGTTGACAGAGACTAATACTCACGCAAATACGAAGAAAAGGCTTGTACAAGTTAATAATAATGTCCATGCACATGTTGCGGGAATAATCCTTGTTGACAATTTGCACTTTGGCATCGTGGCGCTTGATTTCTGGGCCTTTCAGATAAATATTTTATCCCAGAAACAATGATTGCAGGTATGCGAATTTTCCACCATCGTACGAAAGCGGGCTATAGTTCCGGACTGCGCAGACAAAACGTAGTATTCCAGCTGATATGAGGATAATACCAAAAATCTTGGTTAGATGGCACCAGTCTAAACTTGCTATTCATAAACATAGTAATATGGCTCATTATAGGAACAAAAGAAAGCTTCTCCACCACAATAAGATATTATGTGTAGGCGGTGCGTATTAATATTCCTCTGGTAGCGAATTCGTTACACGGTTCACCCAATGCATTGTGGGAAATATTAAAACAGGAAGCTCTCGAAGGTCAAGGACGAATAATAGTCTGTGTCGTCTACACGCAACGAAAGAAGATTTTTAAACTATTTGAATGGGAAACCAACAAGGACAGCCTGGGGCATCTAGCCAGTCTCAAGATATACGTGACGGACAACCATTTAGCCGGGAAAGGGTACTTCTTAAACAAGCATTTAAGGTAACGCATCAGCGGCATGCCATCTATCTCATGCAGTCGGCTGAGTACCGCACGTCCGCAGACTCAGTTTAGGCCCATGGCAGTAGTCGTCTGCCGACGAGCGCCGAGTCACGGGACAAGACCGAGGTCCATGTCGAGTCAATCCTGTCAGCGATGACGATGTCAGATAAATGATTGGCATGCTACTACTCTCATCGAAACCCCGGTCGAAACCCTTTGTGTTTGTGTCCTAACAAATTGTCATTTGCCAACTTTAAACCCCTTTCCGAACTCCTAAAATGTTCTTTAACAAAAGCAGGCTGAGTCTGAGTAGCTCAGCCTCTGAGTGAGGCTGGGGTGTAATACTAGGCCTTCTATTGTAACTATATACAAATACTAATTTATTGATATGAAATTCACATTGAAAAAAGTAGTCTGATTTATGGAATCTATGTTCGGTGTTATGACAAATAACAATTAGCTTATTGTCCATAATTTTAAGGAAAACGGGAGGCAGCATAATTTTTAGCTCATTTTTAAATAGGTGTAGGCCTACTGTAGGCCTAGGGCTAGGGCCTATACCACCTCCACCCCAAGCTACCCCAGCCCCGTCACACACAGGGGAATAGGGTGCATACCCAGGCCTCAGCTAATTAATGAACAACAGGGTTAGAAATGTTAAAGAATGACCATTTCGATGCCACCTTTACTTTGTGAGGAATCTTATATATAGTATATATAAATTAGTTAGAACCTAGAGCACTGCTATAGGCCTAGGCCTACTAAAGTGACGGTATAAATTTAGAATTATCTGGTGAATATGATTAACAAAATCACGACTATATAAAACCTGTATTACCGGTGAGCCATATACCTGAAGAGCTAGGGTCAAATACGGTGTCCAGCCATTATAACTTCTCTAGCAGATTCAAAAAAGAAGACGCTACCAACTTCTATAGTCACCTCTTTACTTCGATCCATGGGACCACGGTTTTGCATGATATACCCGATATATGCCATCACACGTACCTTGAGCCCCACAGTTATCCTTCCAGGGGATGTTGGATAAAATTACGATTTCCCACAATAACATTACTGTACCGACATTTTATGGGAATTTGGGTACTTTGGACCTAGTCACACACTTTTAAATACCGTAGAACTTATGTTCATTGTTACACTTTGGACCAATCAACCCTCCTTGTTTTAGCCCGATCAACCCGGCAGCGACCCACACTCCAGTAATTAACCTGTGACAACTTGTTAATGTTGCGGTCTTCGCCAGCAACTACACCCATAGTTTGTGAAAAATGGCTTACTGTATGTTTTCCTCAGTTTACTTTATTCCACAATTCTCAACATACCGTACAGTACGGTACTCGAATATTTAAAGCGATTATCTCTTCAGGTGTGTAATATGTAAAAATAAAGTTTTGATACTACACCTTTTGAATATCCATATTTTCTGAAGAACTTTTCATTTTAATCTGCAGACATTGCTGTAGTAGATAAAACTATGGCTTCAGTTGCTGACGGAGCTCGTCATCTCGTTCTGACTGGCGTCCCTGGGGTTGGCAAGACGACCATTGTCAGGAAATTATGCGAAGCATTAAAAAGAGAGGGAATTCCATCCCAGGGCTTTTTTACCGAAGAAATTCGCCACCAGGGCAGAAGGACCGGTTTTGACATCGTTACACTGGGTGGTGTTCGTGGCCCTCTGGCTCGTGTTGGAGAGCGAGACTCTGGAGTCCCAAACACGAAGCCAGAATTTCGTGTTGGACAGTATGTTGTTGACAGAACCTCTCTCGAACAAATTACACTGCCACTGCTCAGAAAGAAACTTTCAAATAAATGCATCGTTGTCATCGATGAAATAGGGAAAATGGAATTATGCTCTCGCTACTTCTGCGATGCTGTTCGAGGAATATTCAAAGATCCAAATGCGATCGTTATTGCGACAATTCCTGTAGCGAAGGGCAAAACTTTAGCCTTGGTAGAAGAGATACGTAGGAGGAATGATATATCCCTAGTAACTATAACCAGAGAAAATAGGGATTCCTTATATGAAGGGTTGGTGAAGCAAGTGAAGGATATGTTAATTTAAACGTTAATTTAAACAATTTGCCTCTTTTCCCATAAGGAACATTCAAGGAAAGCTTACCACCAGCTTTACTCCAGTTCTGTATTGATACTTTTGTCTTTTTAATTACTTTCTAATTATGTGTTCAATCAGTTCGATGTTCAGAATAAACACTGTCTTAAAAAGTCATGTTTTATTTTAATTTGTATTATATACATGTAGTCGTGAATAACTTCATATATGTGATGTGTTACAGGAAAATGAGTCACAAGTCGCAAAATTTAAATTTTGAGATATTCTCACGTCTGAAAAGAGATCCAGCGGATGCCAAACATTACGGCATCCAATAAGTTCTTCTATATTTTTGTATGTATGAAAACAAATTTCTAATGGACACTTACTATAGTAAAATAGGTAAATTCTGTTAAATATACTCTTTAGGACAACCTTTGATATGCACGGATATATACTATACAATAATCTTCAAATTTGATACGTGCTATCATGCTACTGACAGCGCTAAACACCACACAGATGAAAACATTCCCACAAAAACATCTTTTGAATAAATCACTTAAAAAACCTTGTGACTCATTTTCCTGGAACACATCACATATAGGGATTTGGATACTTATCCCCAGGATGTAATTTAACAATGACGTGCCTTTACCATTTTCCACCCTAGACTAATGTGAAAATAAACTTGACTTTTCTACGTCGCTAACAATTTAATATGATCATGATAATAATATGATATGTGTCCCACATGATATATTTGATATGATTCCCAAAAGAAGAATATTTCCTAGTAATTAAGTGTGCCCCCAGGTGAACGTGGTTCATCATCATTTTTCTTAAACTATTCTTCTTTGAAGGTTCCTATTTTTATTTCATGATTACAGACCAAGAACAGTATTTTTACATGATAGTTTTTGATTATCACCCGAAACAATACATCATTAAATGGATCTCACAAAGTATATATAATTGTGTCTGCATTCTCGAATTCTTGTTGAGCATGATTTGTATCATAAAGACACCTTATACAATGAGGAACATGATTAAAATGAAGGTCGACCATGATTTAACGCTATACACTGTTAAAACTAAGTGTATTTTACCGGAACAAATTGATTTTACACCTGCACAAAAAACTTATGTGCCGGTTCTTACCGGCACCAACTACCCCTCCTCTCATTTCCCACCGCACCGTTACATATACATCGTTTCGTAAGCTCAGGCCGTCATGGATGGTTGGCATTTTTTTGTCTGGATGCATGACGTGATGATAGCTGATCTTGGAATTTTTATTTATAGAAATGGACTGGCGGGAGCAGTGAGACTATATCCGAAGTTGATTTCTTGGTAAGTCATCATTGAGAAATAATTTTGCCTATTTTCAGAATTTGAGCTGCGGAATAGTAATACAAATATTTTGAAGTGGTGAATACCCGAAAAAAGAACTGGACCCCACATCCCTGTTCCTATACTATAGACACGTATTTCTCTCTCTTCAAATTATGAAGTACTAGTTAAGTCCATTTTGTAACTCAAATATAATATTATAATATATTGTTTACACGATGATGCAAGTCAGTTCTAAATCTTAATTGTTACTTTACCTTCTCTTCCAGGAGAACTCTTTCCCCTCTCATCGTGATTATGGCACTCGCCTATTTCGGCATTTCATCAGACGCACAGGAGGTGGCAGCACTGTGTTGACGGAAGCCCAATATGTCGATGAAAGTTTGAATATATATCAGACCGGCTCTATCCCGCCAGTCGAGGTTTACTTCCAAATATTTGCTGGAAACGACACATCCATTAAAAAAGATGGTATTATGCTTTTTGAACGGTCGTTCATAGTTTAGAATGGGGACGTCGCTTTGCGTATATTTATGCGCTATTTGAAAATGGAATATGCAACAACAAACAACACTAGAACATTCTTGCGCTTTGATGGGAAGTATCCGTGCGTTCCCGCCACAATTTTCGTTCATGAGGTGTTTTTTAATAGATAATATTATCACATGAATACTTGAATGCACATGATTCCATGTTCCTTATTTGTTTTATAGATGCCGCTGCCATGTTTGAATCATGCCTCAAGCTTTCTTGGGCACTTTCTCAACATTGCGTCTCTTTGGATGTTACACCTTTGATAAACGCCATGGTTTCTAGCTTGGTAAGTATTCCTTTATTTAAGTCTTAATTACCTTGTTTTATTTGTAATTGTCACGATTAAGCCTCAGGTCTTGGAAACTGGTGATGGGCGCTGTAAAGTCGATAGATATTCAACATAAGACGAGTTTTTGCAATAATCTAGAGCTGGGCTGGTGGAACTGATTTATTTATCGCGAATAGGTTCGAGGGCGAAACCCTCTGGGACTCTGGCCCTTTAATGCCTGTCGGTCGTACCTGTTTTATATATAGGTATTCGACCTCTTTTATATGCGGCGTTGCCATGTAATAATAAGCAACTTGGTATACTACTACCCCTGGTGCTGCCCCCTGTACCGAACTACGCCCACTACTTTTTACATTTACAACAAACTACCGGAGCATACGATTGTATACATAGCTCTGATAATACTTTGAGTTACTGGTTGAAAGTTACTAGCAATCATAACGCAGCTCTATTGTTTGGGCCATTAATTAAGTTTGTTTATTCTCCAATATAATGAATGTTTATTTGGTGTTTAGGTTGGTAGGTCTGAGGACGTGAGTTTGCCTGCCTTTACATCTTGGTATGGTCGAAATTGCCGACAGTTGCTCGCAGGTCTTCATCAGTTCACATCGCAAAAGCTTGTTGGTTGGACGGGTAACCAAGAGAAAGTGAGTTGCAAAATTTGTTTTAATTTGTGTTTTTATTTTTTGAAAATATTGCGTGAGTTCCATTCACCGCGTCGGGAATATCTTATCTGAATGGACGAAGCGTTGTAATTAAAAAAAGAAAATTATCCTATCTACCACATATATACAATTTACCTAATGACTATTCTATTTACGACTTTATTTTGAAAGGACCCACCTGGTGCATCGTCGCAACCGCTCGAGCCAGTCTCAGAAGTAGTGAACCATGTGCAAAAGGCCAAGGGACTACTCAATGCCGCCACCGTGTGGGCTTTATCAGCATCACTACCTGCTTCATACATTCCCACTGGCGAATCCGATGCTTTATTAAGCGGTCCAAGCTTTGAGAATGCCTTGGTACAGTTTGAAACTTTTATACGCTGAACTTCTTATGTCCTCTCTTATTAGTATTGCTAACTACATAGGGACTTTGATAGATATGGGTTTATTTTATATATTATCCTTATTGTGAGGTACCATTGTTCGTCCTTATGGATTCTATTGAATGCTAATTGATCTCCAATTAGCACCAACTCTCTAATTAATGACTTAAATATTATGATAGGAAATGTTCTCTATTATTGTTGGTGATAATTGATAGCCAAAATTGGTTTGTATCTGCAGCTGGATATTCTATCACCGTCTGGATGGCATCGCTTGTATGACAGTAACAGTCAAGGGTTAAGTGTTAGAAGGTAGGTTTATGATCAGATTGCTTTATTGTTATCTTTTTCACTTTATATTTTTTTTTTGATAAATTTTATTTGACACAAATTTCACAATCTGTGATAAGTCTCATTTTGCCAAAGTACAAAGATTAATTCAATAATTTACATTTACACATTTAAATAATAATCAAACAATTTAAATTTAAGGATCATATGTGACCGGCTCTGCGATTATGGGTCTTATAGGTTTTTACTTGGATAGCCCTAGGGGCATTATTTAACAGGAAAACTGTTAAAAACACAAAGTTTACTCAAAAAACCATTGAAAATGAAATTTTTCACAGATTATAGCGTGGCGGAAAACTTTGGAGAAAATTTTGTTAGTGTTGCCATGGTAACCATGAATTCAATGGAACGTCCAAATCATCAATAATGACGTTTAACAGGATTCTGGTTTCCATGGAAACCTATATGTCATCAAATTGTTTCAAATTTAAATAAAGTCGAAAGAGAATTTTCTGATGATTAAGATACTGAAAACAGATTTGAATTACTTAAATTTTCAGAAAAATGGCAATATATTATTTAATTAATTAATTTTAATTATTAAATGATGCACATTTTGAAATCATATAAGGGTTTAACTAAAGTTCGGCAAGTAAAAACCGTACAGCAGTTTTGGCTATTTACCCCATTTCAACACATCATATTTCAGAACTTCATATCTCGGCTTCTGTTTTTCGTATCAACATAATTTTTGCAGCATATTATGTCCTAAAACACATTTTACATTTCATATCCAAGCACATAAGACCCGTTTTCGCAGAGCAGGTCACATATGTTATTGACATGTTCATAATTACACTCCATCGACACTGGTTCCCTTATACTTATGGTATATATTAATCTTTGATATTTCAAGTTTCCAACATTCCGTGCTAGAGTATAAAGGACCCACGGTTTTCTTGATCAGTTTTCAAGATCATGTCTACTGTTTGGCTGCAGACACTGAATGGAGGTAAGTTTCTATCATACTTGAACTATTTCGTTTCACTGGCTTTTTATGGCAGGCTTTCTCACCCTTTTCGGATTTAAATGATCCATTTCCATATAACGTGACCAAAATACGGCGTAATGTACCAGTCTGAAGATCTATAAAAGAACTTTTGCCTAAGCATTATCACATACGGGTCAGATTTTCAGAAAATGTACAATTGGCAGCTGTACACATTTAGTAATTTTTGCAAAATTAGGCTGCAATTTGGTCAATACTAGGTAAATTCGAGTATATTCGGCATTGCATTGATTCTAGCAATCTGTTTGGTTAGGTATTTTGAATTTTATTTTCGCCTAAAATTTGGGTTATTTGAGAAGATTGGCGAAGTTGAATTGTACATTTTCTGAAAATCTGACCCATACACAAACTGTGTCACATAAAAAGTATCGAATGCTTGATTTATCTGATACGTGTAGATAATCTGTAGACTGTGCGAGGACATATATATCTCGCTAATAACCATTGCAATGTGACTTGATATATTTCAGAGAAGGACTATCTAATTTTGGATCTGGGGACTGCTGCTTAATCCAAATACTTCCAAAATTTACATTAATGCAATGTGAGAACAAAATTATTAATATAACAGTTGGCAACGCCCACGTCTCTTTCTTTATTTGAGAATCTAGTTTTTTCATCATTCACAGGAAATAATCAATTTAAGTTTATTGATATATCGCTTGATTATAATTTAGTTATTCACTGAAACTTATGAACAACTAAAGGCGCCGAATGAAATGTATCACACGTGAAATTTTGTCGAATAAACATTTTTTAACAAAAAAGGAATTTAACATCAATAGAAAGTAAAGAGTCTTTTGTTCTTGCAGCTGGGGCCAACATGCTTTATCTCAATTTCACTGACAGTCGATCTCCTCGTGGTCTTCACGTGGGTAAAGATTCACGCACTACATTCCTAACCATCGATGGAGATTTTAGTAAAGTAATGCATTATGGCGTCCCCTATGACCTGCACATATTAGAGGTATGCATTCTAGTTTACAATTGCTGTTTCTTTCCACAGCCTGTGGATCCTAAATATTTTTCCTTTGCTAGCTTTCCTTTTGCTGGTCCGACACGTATAAAGTTCCGAAGTCTTATGCCATTTTTGTTTGTTTTATTGTAAATAATATTATTTTGCAACGATTGGTAAACATGGTACATATTTCCTTTCATACCAGGTTTGGGGCTGCGGGGGTTTATCTGTAAAAGACGCGCAATTGCAACAAAGAGATTGGGAGAAGAGACAAGTTCAGAAGAGTAAAGACAGGAAGGTACGCTCGTCTAGCCCTTGAAAATCACGAGAGCTAAGACTATGTCACATATATTGATAATAACTGAAGCATTTGATAGACTCCAAATAAGAGACACTAACATATATGTAATTCAGTTTGGTTCCTTATATATAAACGTTTAATATAATTGTATATTGTAGACAATTCTGGTGAATTTATTATTTTATAATTTGATTATGGAGTTATATTTTGACCAACTTCTTAATTTATTTTTTAGATCAAGCTGGACGATTGGAAGGATAGTCCCGACCGACAGATTCTTGAAATGGGAGGTGTTTCTACTGAACATGCCCAGCAATAATTTCCATCGATATATTTTAGTGATTTTTTTTATTATGTATTATGTTTTTTTATTATGCACATGTATGTGTAACGCGATCGTTGAACCCTGTCCATTGAACTATACTTTAGTATATCTTCTATGGGTAAAGAAAAAGATTGCTAATAACTATTATTTCCTATTCATCACAGAGATTAGTATAGGTTTGATGTATACTCACACTGCTTCGTCAAAATCATTTGGGATGTGCAATAAATAACGGGGATATCCAGCACTAAATTAGATAGCTATCGCCTGGGTTAGGTCATATCTATAATAAAGAGTGCTGTGCTACTAAAGTAGAAATCATACCAATTTAATTAATGGCAATTTAACTATGAATACCCAAGTGTAAGCGGAGGTGACTCTGAATTTGATACAGGAATTGGGACTGAAGAATAAATAGTCATAACCATGCAAAAGATAGTGCGATTTGTCTTAGCGGGTGGTACCGTGATGTGGTAAAATATAAATCTATATGGGACGAAAAACTGCCTCAAGTTAATTGAATAGAATGCCCATTCCATTTTGTAACTATTTTCCCCACGCTTCGTGGCAGCACCCTTACAATTACACTAACGAGACACATCCCCACGCTGGACTTTTTGGACTTGGATTGACTTTTTTTATGCCGCCAGGTGCTGATCATGGCCTGCGACTAGTCCAATCTTTTTCTCTGGGCAACCTATACGTATGTTTGTGTGTGCCCAAAAGAGACATTTAGTTTCGTTTGATTGATCGATCTTGGCACTTATTGGTGATATGATTTACTTTACTGCCAACCACCCGGTCTAGGCAGCGGCTTTGCCCGCCCCCATACCGCATTCAAGGAATGTGGTGATCCAGATATATTCATGTAACACTTCACTAAATGTATCAATTAATAGGAAAAGAAATGCGTCGTCTATTTTTTTTCAGGAAGACTATGTAAAACGTTCCAGTAGTACTTCGAACGATGGGAACGATGTCGTTGTTAAAATGGGAATCCCCAATGATAAAGAAATGGAACTGCGAAGTGTTTATTCATTAAGATTAAGTTCTTTTTCTGCACTTCTATATGGATTCATTTGGAAATCGAATGGAAGTTTTATTTATTTGAATTTTCTCAAATGAAATAAAATATCTGTAAATGGATTTTTTTACGTAAATCTATTACATGTATCTGCATTCCTTGGTTGTCATCAGATGTGGCAGATGACTGATCGACCTGACAGACGAGGAAAAACTGGGCAGGTGACGTAATGTCACCTTGTTCGTCCTCCCGCCCCACCATCTCTTATAACCTTGGGCGACATCACGCCAGATGTTTCATAACTGCCATGATTTTTGGACATTCAAATAATTTCAAGTAGTGATGATTAGGCAGAATTGACCATTCAATTATTTTAGTGTTAACTACTACACTTGTATTTAAACGTGGGAACTGATTAACCACATTGGAACAAATAAAGCGTCAGTCAATTACAAGTGTATTGCCACAATTGTCGTTTTTATGACTTCCTTCTTTCGTCATATTAGCCGGATTACCATGCCACTTCACAGTGCCCGGACTACTAATTTCGTCGCGTCATGTTTTGGATCAAAGATTTCAAACGTCTCATTTTTAAAAAGCTGCTTCGGCATTGCGAGATATTTATGGAGACGACTGTCCCCTTATAGTAATTAATGAACATTTGTTTTCTGGATCTTTTAGTGAAAGCCTTCCAGTAAAATTAATCAATCAATTTGGCACCTTAATGTATCAGCTTTCACCGTTTTGTGACAAACTCGACCGAAAGGGTCACTCGCCCGAGAGGAGTTCTTTATCTACTATTCCTCCGTTCCGTCATTTTGGTGATCGTTATAAGCTGTTTAACATTTTTAATGCCTTATTTATTTATGCAAAATATCATTCCAGATTCATTTTTCTTTGCGCAACTTGTGAGATTAAGAGAGGTCATTGACTCATCCTCGAATACAGTCGTCACTTGGGATGCGAATAACTCCTCTCAATTATTGTATCAATATCTTCATTTTTATTGTTATCATTATTGATCGATATTTCAAACATAATATCAATTCGAATTAAACCCAGAGCCCCCCTAATGAAGAGCGTCTTTCATAGTTGAGGTGTGTCTCGGCGAAGAACAACTTGTCCAATACAGTTGACTGACTTCGACGGGCAGTTTTTCCAATTATTTTACGCTTCTACACCGGTCCCCATCAGCATCGGTAACACAGGGAAAATGCGAATAATTTCCCAAACTTTCAAATTCAAACTTCACACTGAATAACAAGACGAACCTGAAGGCGAACACCTGGTGTCGCTCCCCACCAATTCTAAAATTCCCATCAATGCAATGTCTCAAAGAGCCTTGACAGATCCCTCTTCTTTTCCCTACAAGTGCGGAGTAAGATGTTCTCCACGCGATCTTATCCTAATCGTGTTGGGATGGGACACCTGCGAACGCAATTTTCTATATTTTTCTTACTGAAAGTCACAGATGGGATTTAGAATAATTCTAACGTTAGACATTTTATATTTCGAGAATAATCACACTACATAACTTTTTATTTCATATGTATGAATACAATGTGTAGGCTGTATTGCATGTGGAGCTTGCCTTCTGTACTGATATCTTAGTCTGATATAGTATATTCATCTCGATTAAAACCAAAGGAGGCTGTTGTTGTTTTCTACCTATTTTCTATAGTTTCCACCTGTGACGAATACTAGATGTTGACAAGAACCGAAGGAGCACGTAGGTTGCCAGGAGCGAGCCGAAGGCTGTAGGAAAGGCGATGGGTCTCCAATAGTTTTCCTTTGATGTATAGACACATCTTAAGAAGTGATCTCCATACTGGAGGTAATGACGGTTCAGGTATCAAATGCTGTCCTGCCGTAGAAAAGTTCTCAATGGGCATTTAAGATTTATGTTTGCAAATTCACTCTAGAGGAACATAAATCTTCATAAGTCGTCCAAAGATTAAAAATTGATCTGTTCTTTTTAGGTTTATAGCCCGAGGGATTTTCGAAGTTGCACTTAGGATTTTTAGCAGGCTTTCAAACTGCTCCTATGTTGAATAATCTGATTGATTGATTGATTAATAGCATGTATAGGGTCGGCGCAGAACTAATGACGAAAGGTACCCAATCACATCACGATTTTTTCGATGAATCCTGCTGATATATACCATCCATTGATGAATCGATGGCGATAGGGATGTAAGAAAAAGTGTCTATTACACAGCCAGAGTAGCATTTGTTTAATCATTACTATTAGTTGGGTTAGGTTAAATATCTTCTTGCATGCTTTTAGCGTATACGCCAGTATATCAAGGCAATACACGCGGTCTATATATGGAGTCGCATGCTCGATAATGAAGTAAAAGTAACCTCCATCTCGAAGCTTCCAGAAATAGATGATGGGGATATCGATCTGATTTTTACTAGGCTTTAATTGATTTTATTTGACTGGGGCTTGCCTGGAGTCCAAGTCTCTTTATCAAAACGCTATTCCCAGTTGATTTAAATCCTATACAATGCTACGATTCCCTTTGTCCTGCCTCAGTGGTCTGTAATCTCTGCTTCTAAGATGTGTTTCATATCTATCGTATGCAAGCCCATAGAATCAACTCAGCTGGTTCGATTGATCGATAATGGAACACAAATGTCACTAAGCCATTAGATAGAACAGGCAACGGGGATGAATACGATACATTCTGCTGAATAATCATGCAGTCAGAATTATATAGAAATCCTCCCAGGGGCGCCGCACACTAGAACTTCCTGCCAATAGATTCTCTCTTATTTTTCCACTGGAAGAGCAAATCAAGTAGATTCTTGGCCATGTAAGTGCTTTACTTTGCATTACGTTTAGAATGGGAGGCATAAATACTCTGTTATCGTTCTCATGTTGGGGTGCGAAAGCGTAAAAGGGAGGTTTCCTTCCATTAACTTTGTGCTGGTGGCGCTTGTTCCTGTAAAGGACATGCAATGGTAAATGTGAAGAATACAGACCTAAGGGATTCGGGTTTACCTTCTGAGTATTGCACCCCATAAATAATGACAGATCAGAAATGTCAAATATTAAGATATCGATTTTTTTAATTTAACTTGGTAGCACAAAGATGCCACAGACGAGGATTTATAATACCAATAACAATATAATGTGATTTATTTTGAGAAGCTATAATGGTATAGCTATGATGGGGATTTACTTAATTTGGGTTTGTAAAAAGACAGATGTTTAGTATTGCCTATAGGGAAAGAAAGAGAGAAGGACGTGGGGAGGGTGGGGGTGGGGGGCAGAGACAGATAGGCAGACCAACTGACAGAAAGAGACAGACAACAACAAGGGGTGTTAAACATTGGGTATAATCTTAGAACTCACAAATATCGCATGGACTGTTTATATAATTATGTAGCTATAGACTGCGCGTTGTAATTCGGAACTTACGAATCCAACTCGTCTGAACTTTCTACCTGTGAAAGTGGCTTATTATGTTATTACAACGCTTTTATTCATCGTTTTTAGTTTCGTTATAGGCCGATAAGATAACTTCCTTTTATTGGACGTAGATAGGACTGATTATGCTTTGGTCGAATGTATTGTAATTCTAGATGTAATAAAAACTATCCTTCCAACCACTCTCAGAATATAGATAGCTGGAGTACATGACGAATTCAGTGGTTGTGGCACACACGCATGTTAAACATTAGGCTAGGCTTGAAACCCGAGCCCATGTCATACTCTAAGAAAAAAACTCGTAGCCTTTCCACAACAATGGGATGCCTACATCAAAGATTAATAGTGTATAGGTGGAAATCTAAGCAGAATGCATGCAGGCTCACTGGTGGCTAAGTAATTTCTGTTGTTGCCGTTGCTCCTAGTTCAGAAGGTAACACGCGCAGTAATTTGGGCATTATGATTGTTCGCAGACAACACTTCCAGCCGATACCACATGAATGGAACTATATAACTACTTCCACCAAATCTCACTTCTATTAAAATAAACGGATAGCTATATTTATGTGTGTATTGTTGGGGTAACATGTTTTAAGAAATCTTTATCTTATGAAAGGAAATTAAAAGTTGGCAGAGGATAAGGGTTGTGGAATTTGCTTTGATATCTATAGAGTTAATACTGCCTCACTGCACGAAAAGATCCCATGACACCTTTGCCTACGGCGCTTTTCGATAAGAGGTAAAAAATTGTTCGGTTCCTCACGAAAGATATTTTCTGCAAAGATGTGATGTAGTTCTGTATTATGTGATGTAGTTCTGTATTTAAAAAACGTGGTTGTACACGATGTGACATGTGAAGTATATATCAAAGTATTGATATAGCTCTGAAGACACACAATGGGTGTGTAGCCGTCGCATGAAAGTCTGCATGCACTGCATGCCTGTACCGAGTGTCGTGCAGTGTACATACTCAGTAGGCCTATACTTATTACTCGAGGCAACAGTTTCGAGAGACTCATTATGCAAGGATGGCATATATGAGAACGTTAATCTTAGTTCGATGGTTCCTTCGGGTCTATTTAGGAGAACTGAAAGATATGATTAGCCGACCGTGCCGCATGACAAAAGAACAATCAATGTCAAGTTTGTCTAGGAAGCGGCCCCGACTTTTGCAAATCATTACCGCTTCTCATATGTTTTATGTACATGTCCAAGTTCATTGTTACCGACCGTCAGCCGAGTCTGCAAAGAAAGCACACTTTTCGTATAGCGTCCAAACTCGGAGTCGGTGAATGGGTAGAATAGGAGGATCAATGGCCAAAAGACGTGACTATAGGGAGTGTCGTGAAAAGGATGTAGAACGGCGATGAATGTATCAAAGGATGACAAAGGCTGAAGGGGCGATCAAAATATTTAGGAGGTGAGGGAGTAGATTTTTATTATTATTTTGTAACATGTGAAACTTCTCGAAGTCGCAAAACTGGTTCGCACATCTTTTCATCCAGAGATTTCTGTCAGTGGATACTTTTTGGTTTCTGCTGGCAAAGCTTTTGAAGGCAATTTATCGGCATGGTAATTAGGGCAGCCAAGCAATGCTTCCTTCATTGTTTCTCGAGGGAAAAACAGCAGGGTAATTGAATAAATTCTTTTAAAATTCCAGGCAATGACAACTGGCAAAAGAAGGGAAAATTTGGCTTTAATGCCAGATGCTTTGGGAATTCCCTGGATTTTCTTTGTGTTTTTGATATGCATGGCAAACGAATTAACAAAATAAGTCGAGGAGAATTGAGGATTAGGTTGATTAAGGAATGCGTTCTCATGACATTGTGAGTCACATTCCTTGATTTACACTAGGGTATATAATATCACAGCTATACAGATGGGCACTTCAACCTGGCTTACCTTTATAAGACTTGCTCGTGCTTTCACATAAATTACATTGAACACCTCAAATACATGTAGGTGACGACATCAAAGATACGATTGAATCAAAGTACAAATGTCACTGCCTTAGACCATTATACCAACCTTCATCTCACATAGGATACATGTGATTATACCGTGTGGAGATTGATTGGGGATTCCTGGCCCGCTTCTTTTGATAGAGCCGGGCAGAGAAATGCTCAAGGTCGCGCTGAATTTGCAGGAAAGACTGATGCCCAATGTGCATGGCAGAGCGGTTTGCTGAGAAGGCCTAACAAAATCCCAACGGCTATATTGACGAAGATGTACCATTCTCTCAAGAACTACGCATATTCAAACTTACGGTATTCATGAATAGCTTTGCACTCAATCCCGGGCTGGAACAGGTGGCATAAATGTACAGGTTTAAAATTATTTTTATTCCACACCGGTTTCGAACGAGTCGGATATGATACAATGTATCAACTTTCTACACAAAGAGAGCTAAATGCCAAGAACATAACTTTATTCGTCGATGTCAATCTATACATTTACCATAAGAGTGTGTACGGAACGAACATCTAGATGGGCTCTTGTCCATTCAAATTTAACAGTCAACTCTTCCTTCCAACGAATACTATTTCTTTCCCATCAAATAGCAACGCACTTTGCAACAAACTTTAATAACTTTCTCTCCTATATATCTATAGGAGAATTAGTTGGAACAGAGATCGTTCTGGCAAAACAGTGAATGTCACACATCATTTACACCCGTATCGTATATTACGTAATAAACACAATATAAAGTAAAACCAATTAAGATGTAATATTATATGTATACATAGTGTTCCAATTTAATTCACCTAGTGTGGTGATCTAGTATGGTGATAGTGGTAGCATAACTATTTCAATAAACGTTTTTATAACGTAGGTATCTTTGAAATTTTAATGTTTCAATATCCAGGAGGTATTGAATTCTCTCGACTAAACAAGCGTGCATTCGTATATAATATGATATATATGCAGTATTGCTGAGAAGTTGATATTCTTGGAAACCATGTTTAGCGTTTGCAATATCACAGAATTCTCAAAATTTGGCTTTACAAATCTCTACTTGAAACTACATCATCAAATTTTAAAATAAAGTGCCATAACGAAAGTGAAGAATGGGGCCAAAATACTTCAGTTATGTGCATGGTGAAACATAATTTTAAGGGCATAATATTGTAACACCCGATCTCTTGAAGACCAATTACGATCGTGTGTCATAAATTACCAATATTATAGTATTTGGGTAGTTCTGTTTTAGAACAGAGTTACAACAGTTGGGTACAAGGAAACAAGCGCTAAGCGCAAGGAAAAGATGCAAACATTAGTCATTCTATTGGCAGATAATCCATATAGGTAACATCAACCAAATTGATGTGCCCCCAAACATCTAGAAGGAACCATGTAAGATGGTCTACCATCAACAACACGGTAAGAGAGTAGAAAGTAGAAACATGTACAGTTAGCAATGATATTCATCTTTTTCTTTATCGTTAAATATATTGCTGTTGTTGTTGAGGCTTTGTTATCAGATATTTTCGACAGTTTTCTCATTGGGTACCCCCGAAGGGAGTTTTGGAGAGGCACACATTCTTTTTATGTATCCTGTCAGGTTTTCAGGGGATTGTATCATATGATAGGAAAGAATAACGAGAAAGCAAAATGCAAACGATCTAATACTTGAAATAAAGGTAATACAAATTATTACACAGTTATTTCAATACTGCGAAATGATACAAACAAAACTAAATAGACATGGTGTCTATTCTATCGAATATATGACATAAAGAAAGTTATTTTTACTGGCACCTGAATACGTAGTAAGTATTTCATTAGGCAAGTTCTTTCTTTACAAATTTACATAGATACTAAAACATTAAAACTCAAGCATAAATCGCAACATAACTTGTACGTGTACATAAATCAAGAAACCATTGACACTTTTAAAGCCAAACATCGAATTATTGACTCAAATTATCGGATAATGTCGCCGTACTCAACCAATATTGCCTATGCATGGGAGAGCTTCACGTCTATTGAAAAGATGCACGATTAAAACCAAGCAAAATTTGAAGATCGGCAAACTTCGAGAATGATATGATTTTTCCCTTAAAAAGTGTATCCCAGTTCTAAACCTGATGTGTGTCGATCATATCTGCTGATAATTTTTGAGAATCAAACTCGAGATATGTGAAGGCGCCAACTTTTGGAAAGTTCCCCCACCAGTCTTGGCTCACCGGTTTTAACAACGGCACATTATTTTACAAGCTCCTCAAGATATTTACATTCTTCAAGTTTCATGACTCTAAAAGATTAAGCCACCATAAGGTACAGGCATATCTAGCCTCTATCTGAGGCTTGTTTACGTTGAGGCTTTGGCTATCACAACATCGATTTCCATAGATCTAAACGTTAAATTGGGAATTTTTATACCCTACAGTACAATTTCCTTGGTCCCTATAGAAACCATTACAAAGCAACATACCTATAGATATCAAAGTCTCTGTCCCCTATAAAATTTCATTTCTTTTTTTCTTTTATATACAAATGCCCTAAATACTTTGCATGGTTTGTTTTTCCCTTTGCAACAAGTCTGATCATTTACCTGCTGCAAAAATACATTGATGACTTCACATAATACGACTAAATCTACTTAAAATCGTAGATACAATCTCATAAACCATAATCGTATTCGGGGAATTCACCAATCGATCTAGCGAAAGTGTAGGCGTACAACAAAATGTATTTCTTTCTCTTTCAAAAATACCCAGTTGTGTGAAATAATTAAATTTAATCTTATACCCCCTATGCCAATCGCTAATCTGATAGCGCAGATCCCAATTTGGTGCCCAGATCTATGGATGGGAATACACATTTATATACCTCTGTACAACCTACATCTGTCGTCCATTATGTGAACCACATACTTGTTTTTCATATGAAAACATTAATAGATACACCGAACACATAGGTCTACTATATAATATCATAGGCCTAATATTCCTGTTGCGACAAATACCCATGCATGTACAAATGATATACAAAATCTGAGAGTCCCAGGGAATATTGGAATACAAAGTATATCACACCTGTGGAAGATTGTCAGATTTGCTGAGCAACTCTGTATTTAATGCTTTGTTTACGAGATGATCAATATTTAGGGGCTCGGGGAAGTTGGGACTATTTCTCTCTGGTTGGTTTAAACGCTGTTCCTCATCTTTAAGGTCAGCATTTTTCTCTTGATTTTCATGTACGTGGCGGTCGGCCTCGGCCCTTGCTTCATGTTTAGCAATGTCTTTCTCCTCCCTTTCCCGCATTCTTTGCACGGCTTGTGCAGACGCATAGAACGCATGGAAATTGTTCGCAATAACAGGGACTGGAAGCGCAATCACTAATATACCTGTGATCGCGCATGCACTCCCTATGACCTGTCCCAAAGGGGATTTCGGATACAAGTCCCCATATCCTACCGTCGTCATGGTTATTATTGCCCACCAGAATCCTTCTGGAATGGACATAAAGTTGTCGTATTCGACCTCAACAAAGAACATAATGTTAGCATATATGATGACGCCCATTGTGAGCAGGATTATAAGAAGGATTAGTTCCTTGTAACTCGCTTTGATTGCCATTAAAAGAATCTTCAATGTCTTGTAGTGCTTGACTAGTTTAAACAGTCGAAACAGCCTCAGCATTCGTAGTAACATCATAAGGTAGTATGCAAAAACAACAGCGCCTTTCTCTCGCCTAGAAAAGTCGACATCAGCAAGCTCAAGCCCTATCATTACCCATATAGGAATGATGCTGAGTATGTCCGCAATGTTCAGCAGGGCCTTACAGAACTTTTTCTTGTCCGGGGCTGTCCCCATGCGTAAGGCAAACTCTATCGTTAATACTATGAGCGTGATAATCTCTATCCAAGTGAGTGCGTCGTGGGGCTCAGAGTTTTCTAGGATGTACACTAAACGTTTCTCTGTGATGTTGGGCAGTGTTTCCCAGAAGGAATCTGGCCCTTGTCGGAGGTGAAGTACAGTCTCTAACGAGAGCACTACAATGGAGAGCACGATCATGAGGATTATCAACAGAGACCATATCTGAAATATATAAAATGAAGAAATATCAACATCAAATTTCTGGCGTGAAACGTTCTGTATATGGGTTGGTAGACATTTTTCTCACATTTCCCTGCAACATTTCACATATAAGATCCTTCGGTAACAAGCAATAATTTGGTCTGGTTAATTCAAATAGTCTGCAAGCTGCAAAAACATCGCACTTAGAAATGCTTCGGAAAACAGCCCAGCGAAACTCCTCTACAACCCTTACTAGTGATGAGACGCGAGGCATCTGATTCGAGTTGCAACCCCCTCCAGCAATCCTACGCAATCTGTTGCAATACACCCTAAGGTCTATTTGCACTGTTTTTCTGCTTTCTTTTTTAGTCTATATCACATATTGATTTGATTTGATTATTTTATTCGGCAGCAGCACTACATCAGATCCAGATGCTTTTTTCAGTTCATATCGACATGAAATATCTTCTATTACTTTGTTACGTTACATAAAAGAGGTATTTATCAACTTTGAATCAGCTACAGTAACAACATAACATAGGTTATTTCATCATGGGAAAACATTAAACTAGTATATTTTGTCTTGATTACGCACACTTCTTAAAGGTACTATTGGCCTACATAGATTTCACATGATCACATTTCATTTCACGCAGGCAACTGGGGAAAAACATTATCAAAACAGCTTTCTTTATGAGGCTAAGATGACCTGGAACACACTATCAACTGAGAAACAGGCCATAGAATCAAGGAAACACTTCAGAAAAGCAATTGAAAACTCACATAAAGAGAAAAATATCTAGAAAATTGAACCTATCTCCAGGGAGAAAAACAGAAAATATTTTAGACTCATGTCATAGACGTTATAAATTACTTCTATCATGTATCAAGTCGATTGCTTACCACGATGAAATCCTGTACTGGGTTGAATTATCGAACACCAGCGTTGTTTTATCGACAGCTTTATGTTTTATTGATATGTTTTATACCTTATATTGTTGAATATTATTAAGCTTTATTAAGTATTAGTTTATCCAATTAATGTCAAGGGAACGGCCGGAAGTTCTGTGTGTAAATCCTAAATGGTACTCAGAGGCCTGTCGACCTGTTCGTCAGAAATCTGTAAATCCTTGATGAATAAAAGATTGTTCTATTCTATTCTATTCTAAGCCCGCTGGCCGCCATCTTACGAGTCAAGCATTTCCCTTGCTTCTACATGTGTATCATCAAAGTCAAGCTGAAAAAGCCCACAATGGTTGATGCTTGAGTAATAAACAGGAAACAGTTAGTTCTTAGGCTCATTAAAACTTGTCAAGGTTAAACGGCCGGAAAACGGCATTTTCGAGTCTTGGAGCACACATAGATGTCTAACCAACGATCCTCAACGTTTACAAAGCCTATCAGGGTTGCCTCGTAAGATGACGACGCTCTCCTCGTCCCATGCCTTCAGCGAAACCCATGTATATTAGATATTTAATACATCTCCCTGCTTTAGGCTATAGTAACGTTAGTATATGAAAAGTGCCTTCCTTTGGTGGGACCCATTTTTGTGTACAGTACATACTAATTTCAAATGCTTGAAATCTTGAATTTAGATTTCAGCCTACACCTTGACCTAAAATAATTGATTGATTAGAAACAAATCATTTAGCGGTATACGAAAAATGCCTTTCTTTGGTGGAACCATTTACCACCTTTTTTTAATAGACTATACTTACAATTCGAAGGAAGTGAATTCAATCCAAAACAAGGAAGAAGCAGGACGTGGGGCATTTAAGTGTTGGGTTTTGTTTATTGGGGTTCCGACGTTTCTGGCAACATACGCCCTTTATCAAGGAGGAGTTCCAATTCTTGAAAGGAGTACACTCTATACGCGTCCTGTAGGCAGTAAACATCAAAGCCCGCAAGGGTAAACCCTATGGCGTACCGCTGCCTACAGGACGCGTATAAAGTGTAGGCCTATAGGGTATTGGCACGTCTGCCTGTATCCAACACGGACGATTCCCATATTATAACATTGTAATACGGGGTCGTCGTTACGATGCGCTAGAATCGGGGGTGTTTGAAGTTCTCTAGTTTGTCCTGAGAAAATGCTCAAGCAATACCTATAAAAATATGTGTCCTTAAATCTATGACATTTTGCGATGCTTCCAGTACATTCTTGGGAGAGGATGTGCAAAATACACAGAGAACTAGGTTTATTATCGGTAAATCTGTTCCAGAATCTTTTCGATATTGAAACATGGCGCTCCGACTTGTTTATGTGTTAGTGCGTATGCCCCAAAGTATGTAAATGAGCTAAGAAAATGGTGTGTAAAAACACTGCTACAACTGGACTGTACTTCCCACGTTGTAACCCTTTGAAAAAATTACAAACATGGCGCCGTAACAGGATTTTTCTGGGGGTGCCACTGTAAAAAAGCTTGCTATGGATGAATTGACTTCCATCCACTAATTCTAAGGTAACACATAGTGACATAAGATAATAAATATGTTTTCATTGTCATACTGAGTAGTTACAAACTTCTACAACTCTCCACAAACTACAGCAACCCTGGCCACCCTGTTCGAATCGATTCCTAGGCAAAGCCCTGTATCAAAGCTAATCTGCCTGGTGTATAGTAGTATAGGAAAAGTGCCTTTCTTTGGTGGAATCTGTAACCACATTTTTGTATAAACTACTTACAATTATTGAAAGTAGTATAGGATATTGGTATATCTCCATGGTGTATAGTAGTATATGAAAAGTGTTTTTCTTTGGTGTGAAAATCTTACAATTCTTGAATGTAGCCAGGGGCGGATCCAGGAGGTGGACCCTAGGGGGGGCACAGCCAGTCCTCATTCAGGTCATTTATGTGTGGTGGGAAGGGGCTAAATAGCTTAATTTTTACAAACAAAATTGTTAGCATGCCAAAAAATGTTTTTAAAATACACACATTTTAAAGGAATAATTATGGCAAATTTTCGCTAGTTATAATTTCTTGTTAAAATTAAAGATTTTAGTCGCCTGCGATGAGATGAATGTTACTGGTTACACAAAAAACCTAGAAAGGCTGGTTTAGAATAATGACCCTACAGTGTCATAGCCACCATATATGGGTCAGGAGGCATGGTTCCTCAGGAATTTCTTTTAGAAAATGAGTGAAAGTTGAGCACATTCTACAGGGCTGTGAGCCACTGATCTAAAATTGCTGATGTACTTTGAAAATTACTGATGTTTAAGGCCCTTAAAAGCCCACAATCAAAATTACTGATTATGGAAACCCTGCCTTGAACTGCCCTCAATTGAGTAGGAGAAATATGGATCACTAGTCAGGGTTTTCCAGAGAAATATATGAGAGTGTAGTGGGTCCAAGCTACCATCCAGGAGCCTGGAGGGGACAAGATCCCCAAGATTTTGTTTGTGTATATTGAGTACTGTTTGAATGCATTCTGCTGGTTTTCAGGCCCATCAGAACAATTCTTTAAGGTTCAGAAGATAATATTAAAATATTTTCAGTTATGATAAAAGATATTACCAGGGTTCAATGCATGATTTATAAATACCATAATAGAGGATTTCCGAAAAATAAAAAGAAGGAAATATCCCTGGATGAAAAAAAAATTGCAATAGTATGATTTACATCAGGTGAAGTTGGATGAGTATTATATCGTGTACTAAATCAGTAGAGGGAAAAATAAATTGATACAGAGATAAATCATAACTTTATACTGCAATTAGGGGAATTATAATCTTTTGCTCTAATCTTAAATGTTTCCCTAAAAGGATATAACAGGAGATAACATACAATTCACTTCAACACCATATTCTGAGAATTTGCACGGAAAATGTGTGTTTGAATTTCTTAATTTCTTAATTGTAATTTGTATGACTTTATCTAATACAGCAAGTGTCCAATTATAACCTAGCAGTTCATTTAATTTTGTACTTGAATCAACGGATTAGATCTATTGTGTAATAGTTTCTAAGTTTAAGTTGGGCACGTTTGAAAAGCTTTGCCTGTCTGGGAAACAATATCTCCCAGTTGAAAATAAAGTCTTTAAAAAAAACCTATTTGTTTCCCTATTTGGCATTTAAATGCAGGAGACAGTTTGGGTAGTGTAGCATGGTTCCTGCAGTCCTAAATTTTCAGTTTGGACTTTTAAGGGCCCTAAAAGTCATTAATTTTCGCTGTGATACTTTAAAAACTTTTAAAAACATCTTTTTGCATGTATAAAGCAGGAAATGTATAACATTTAAACACTAACATTTATACCGAAATTATGCTGAACATACACCAGAAGCCACCATTTTTCATGTATAAACTAAAAAAAAATGGGGGAAAACCCCCTCCTAGACCTTCCCCCATACTGCAGTGTCTAAAAGTCCCCCCTACATTCAAACTAAACCAAAACCTTTGTACAGAGAAAGTTTTTCATAATTATGCTGAAAACTTGTTCTAAGAATTTTGTGAATGAAAATGCCTTTTGAAACAGTGGTATGAGATTGAATACTGTACATTTCTTATACCTTTTGAAGGGTCTGGTGATTTTTTTGCTGGCTTCTGTAATTTTTATTTGAGAAACTGAGTGGTAGCACTGTCCTGTGTAAATAAGTTCAGCTACCATATATAGTATGTGTCATTTCATGGTCCTAAATAATACCAACACAAATACAATTAACAGAAATACTTAATTCCGCTGACTGCCTTACCGAAACACATTTGTAAATAACCAGGGGAGAACGTGCTACGTCCATATTGACTATTCAAGCATCAAGCCTTCATTGACCAGCTAACATGACTTCATTTAGTCAGTAAAAAGTGATTAAAAACTGGGGTAATTAGTCATTAAAACTCATTGAATTAAATGAATGTGCTCTGAGCCGCAAGAACCATGTGTAGGAATAATTGCTCAAATGCATTGATGAATTCAAGATTAGGAAAGACTATTGGAATAAAATCTATTGCAGTTATTCTTTTAACCTTGCTCTGATATATCCAGTGATATGAGAATTACAATACTTATTTGATATTAGAGTAGGCCTAGTACTGGACACATTGCTTTTTAGTCCAAATTTATTTGGACAACACTATTCGGTCAGGTGAGGTTTAACATATAATTTTAAATCGTGGGGATGCAGTTGCAAAGTATTGGGTCTTGGTATATAATAATATATATATAAGGGATCTTTTAATTTGTTTTGCATTGGAACTATCAAAGTTTTGCCTCAAATAATTTTCATGTCAGAGGTGGGGTCTAGGGGGAGCACATGCCCCCCAGGCCCCCCCCCTGGATCCGCCCTTGAGTAGCCTTCCTTTGGTGGCACCTGTTACTTATACACTTAGTAGTATACTAAATGTTCCTTTATTAGCAGGACACTTTACCTGGTGTTATTTTGTTAAAGTAGTATATATGAAAAGTGCCTACCTCTGTTGGGAACATTTACCACATTTTATATATATTTTTTTTTATTATTTAGTATTTTTATACAGCACATCTTCTGCAATAAGACAGTTTAGTTATGAACAAAAACAAGTACATTGTACAGTGAAGTTCAATAAACAAATGGCATTTACATTGAGATATGGGCTCACAGATGACAATCCAATACAGAATAACCATGGTCTTCCGCCCACCGCTGTGTCTATCTAGACCTAACTCTATTTAACAAAGTCCAAAATAAGACCCAAGGTCAATATCAGAAACCAAATTAATGAAATAAATTTAGAAATTATTAGTATGGTAAATCTAGTGGCAGCGTGAGGTACAGCATGCTCTTAGTTTGTGTATAATTGGGGTGTTTTGTGGCAGCGAGGAAGTACAGCCTGCACTTTGTTTGTAATTAGGGAAGTTGGTCTTTGGATGTAGTGGCAGCGAGATATAGATTACATTTACAATTCTTGAATGTGGTAAAGGATATTAATACATCTCCCTGGTGTATAGTAGTATACAAAAAGTGCCTTTCTTTGGTGGGACCATTTACCACATTTTTGTATAGACTACTTACAATTATTGAAAGTAGTATAGGATATTGCTATATCTCCATAGTGTAAAGTAGTATAGGAAAAGTGCCTTTTTTTGGTGGGAAAATCTTTTCTTGATTCTTGAAAGTAGTATACTAAAAGTGCCTTCCTTTGGTGGCACCCATTATCACATTTTTGTGTATACTACTTACAATTCTTATATAGGAGAGTATACAACGTTAGTACATCCCCTGACACATAGTAGTATACTAAATGTTTCTTTATTATCAGGACACTTATCTGGTGTTATTTTGTTATAGTAGTATATGAAAAGTGCCTTTTTCTGGTGGGACCATTTACCACATTTTTGTATAGATTACATTTACATTTCTTGAATGTAGTAGTATACGAAAAGTGCCTTTCTTTGGTGGGACCATTTACCACATTTTTGTATAGACTACTTTCAATTATTGAAAGTAGTATAGGATATTGCTATATCTCTATAGTGTAAAGTAGTATATGAAAAGTGCCTTTCTTTGGTGGGAAAATATTACAATTCTTGAAAGTAGTATACTAAAAGTGCCTTCCTTTGGTGGCACCCGTTATCACATTTTTGTGTATATACTACTTACAATTCTTATATAGGAGAGTATACAACGTTAGTACATGCCCTGACACATAGTAGTATACTAAATGTTTCTTTATTATCAGGACACTTATCTGGTGTTATTTTGTTATAGTAGTATACGAAAAGTGCCTTTTTCTGGTGGGACCATTTACCACATTTTTGTATAGATTACATTTACATTTCTTGAATGTAGTAGTATACGAAAAGTGCCTTTCTTTGGTGGGAACATTTACCACATTTTTGTATAGACTGCTTACAATTATTGAAAGTAGTATAGAATATTGGCACATCTCCCTCGTGTATAGTAGTATAACAAAAGTGCTTACGATAGCTGGACTCTTTACCTATTGTGCATTGATACACAAAGGATAGGTTCCTGGCTGCAATTGATTTGTGTACGCATATTATAATGATTATGAGAAACGTCCATGGTCTGATTGAAAGGGAGAATCCCTGTCCTGAAATTCTTTCTCAATTGGGGTTTGGCTGGGGCTGCCAGCATCCAACCATACCTTGCATGCTTGAGTAAACTTGGAGGCATCGTATCGGCACCTGTCCAATAGATCTCTCGATATTACTGTAATATCAGCTAAACCCATACGATTTTCAAGCCAACCCAAGGACATTCTGCATGCTAATCTGTGTTTATCTCAGACCATAAATCTAAACGTTTTTTCCTGGTTTATTTTTCGATCTGATAGATTGATTGGGCCACAACAATTGCGTGAGTAAAGGGCTTACTAAGGGATCCCGGGTAGGTAAATGGCATCAAAGGGTGCCACAGGAGGAGTGCAGGGTGATTGAATAGGTGAAGTGCTATGCCCAAAGGTTCGAATAACCATTTGTGTGGACTCTAGCTACTAACCAGGTACTACATATATATTACTTTTGAGGGGTATTCTGAACATAGCCGACGGCGTTCTACGAACTAGTTCAAGAGAATAAAATTCCACGTATGTATTTCTATGGTGCCTCTGTTGAGATACACATGTATTATCGGGTTTTGGTAGTAAATGTAAACATAGAAATAGTAATAAGTATAACAAGGTTTCCGTCGGCCACTATGTACATGACAAATAATCTTTGAAAAGAAAGTTCTAAGCTGGATATTACATGTTACATGTATGGTTATGTTGGCAGCATGACAATAGAGTGTAATAACAAAGGTATGGTTGACCTTGGCCCGAAGCATTCCATGAAACTAATTGGTAACAAATCATTGAACCCAACATGATCACGTGCACAGTCGTGGATTACATAAACCTACACATGCAAAATATTTAGATTTCAGCTATAATTGGTACACCTTGACTTGAAAAACTCCATTGATCGGTAACAATCATTTGACGTCAGACATTGGACAGGGTGATCTCAGTTTCAGTTGAGCCCAACAACAGCTTTTATCAAATGTTCTTAACAATTACAGTATGATCTTCGGAACCAGTTTCAAAATTACATTTTTCATCTATGCAGGGAATATAGGGATGAAACAGGTAAAAGGTGTCCTGCTGTAAACAAGAGCAATGTATTTTGGTCTCTCATCAAAGAAAAGAAAAGCGTTTCTCTCCTTTTCTACCCCGACAGAGGCATGCATCATTAACTGATAAGCTCTTTTAACTATGTAGGTCTAAACATACATGCACCATTAAAAGATAGATGTAAAGCCTGTTTGGGAGGCTACATCTAAAGGACTTAGGAATCACTTTTTTAAATCTCTACTGGATTACATAAAAGAACACGTGAGACATACTTAATATTAGATACATTTAACAGACCTGAAATTTATAATTATTTAAAAAAATGTCAGCCAGAAAGGATGAAGCTAGGTAGCCAATGAAGTAAAATCAAAATTAAAACTCCACTAGATCCACAGTACTCTAATGATCCTGAGAAGAAGACTAAGAATTATGGCTTCACGAGTAAACAGTGCTCTATTTTATCGTGTACATGTTTACGTTGAGGCTCTAAAATTGACAATTTAGGATGTGATGTCTTGTTTTAGTAGAGGATGCTTTGACTTACTTTATCTTGGCTAGCGGCTACTAATTGAAATTGCCATCATAGCAGTTTCCCGATGGCCATGTCTGGGGCCTTTGAATCAGGGCTTGCGTCATGCATGTGCTTCCCAGGAATGAAGGCAACTGCTGCGATTGCTAAAATTACCGATAAAGTGCTTAGGTTTGGCTCCAAATAGGCAGGAAATTGGTAAATTTTCGGTAGTTTCTACATCATTAGTTTTTTCCGGGAAGGTTGACTAATGGAGGTTCGACCAACAAAGAACACCATTATATCGATTAAACGTTCCGATTTTCACACTTTAAGACCAGTATCACATCTCATGTCCACAAATCCGGGAAAAGGCACATTATTAAGTAATCTGCCCATTAGACACATAACTACTCCCTCCTGGATACTGCAGGGGGTGAACCATGGAAAGGTCCTAGTAGCTGTCTAGTCTATAATTCCATTTTCAAGGATGTCAAGATGAAATTGCTTAGGCCTACTGGCAGCACCAGCAGAGTTTATATACAGTTTTTATTTTTCTGACATAGACAATCTAACGATAGGTTTTCATACACGCACACGCAAGTAATGTATCTGCAAAATCATTCATATCAAACAGAAAATGATCCGACCATTATATCCGAGCTCGAGATTAAATATGTCACAAATGTCATAATACACGTGTTCTACCGAGGGGTATGCCATTATGTCTGCAGAAATGAAAAGGATACATTTATTGTAATCTATATTGATAATAGGTAAACTTTCAAGGAGCCAGATCCACTATTCCCATAAATGGAAACCAGTTCCTAAGTTTCCTTCGTATCATTCAGACGAATTTATTAATTTGGAAACTGCCAGTTCTGATCTACTCGAGATTTGTTTACCAGAAGCAATATGGTGCCAAAAATATCTCGGACCTTACGGGTATGCCTTTCTATGTGTCATTATACAGGAGCAATGGAAAATAACTCAATTACTCCGAAGCAAGGTGCAATATTCTTTTGTTTCCCTAAAGACATGCTCATTCGCACATTCATTATGGCCAACTGATTGCATATTGGACTTATCGTTTTCTGGATTATCAACTTCAATACGCAAGATAATTAAATTCGCCCCCCCTCCTTGTCGACTTTAATACCTTTGGAGTATGGATCTACGTTCATTGCAGGATTATAACTTAGGGGCATTTCAACAGTTAAAAATAAACAAGAATGGCCGATTATTAGTTAAATCATTTCACTGAATAGATCACATATATATAGTCTGGTTTTGCTAGAGCTATCCCCGGTAGTACTCACACTATTAGACATTTTTATTTGATATATAGACAGTCATAGTTTATCTCTTAGAAAGCCTAAATCTCTCTAATTGTATGAATGTTAAGTAAACTACCTTAAGCTGTTACCAAAGAGGCCAACCAGTGGGGAGTCTATTGCTGTCTCAAAGGATATAAATACTGTATGCATTATTGGAACTATTTAGGTAGTGGTTTGATGATTACTTGTCTCGCCTACCCTCCACAAGCCGACCACCAACCCGAGTAAAGATGAATGTATCCCTGTGGGTCCCTATTTGATTACTCGTTAGACCCCATTGTTGCATGTACTATTTTGGTGTGGACTTTTCTCATGATTGTGGGGGATTGAGAGGTATGTCGGATGATTTGCAATAATGGTGATGACGCCATGGTTTTCTATGGGACAATCAGATATGGAAATAGAGAAATAGAGTTCGGCTAAAATACCAGATGTGGGTAATTTTTGTATCAAAGTGCCAGGAATTGATAGAATGTCTGACACCCAGCTAGGTTTGCATTGCTCTAATACAAAACAAGTTGTTCTTTGTAGTTGTTCCTTTCTGTGAATTTGGAAAAGATGTTCAGGCTCTTACTACAATTAAACTCTTTTAGCTTATCTGTCTGTAAAAGAGGACAAGACGAGAAATACGACGCAAATCAATAAAAGAATCACAACAAGTGTAAGGCAATCAATAGTTTTCCAACGGCCAACATCAACCTGAGTGCAACAAATCGTTCGGGAAGTTCTGTTTGGAAGACTTGAAATATATGTTGAAGAACGGACGGCCAAGCCTTCAGATCCCATAGTTGTTTTTACTACTCTAAGCTACAACTCACTTAAGAGATTTAACTAGAATTTTCAAAATGTAACGTGTCTCCGAACAATGTTAATAACGGTTTTAATCTCGCACGGTGTCAGCAAAATATGCATACACCACAGTATACCTCTGCGTTATCCATAGATAACGAAATGGATATTATCATTATTATTGCCGGCGGCGGTTATTGAACTCAGAATAATCTAATGGTATAGACAAGTTCAATTTTACAGCGTATCATGCCAGTTGGTCTGTAGACTATTTATAGGCGCAAACTACAGGCAGTTCCTATTCAACGTCTCCCTTGGTCAAGAATATCAGCGAGGTAAATACCATAATAGATCTGCGCAGACAGGGGAATTGCAGCAGGATAGTCCTTAGTGCACATATACAGATGAGATGGAAATCAGAAATAGGAAAGCTTGTTACACTTCTCCAACTTGTGGTATTCCCGCAAGCCATTATTTCACACAAGCTGGTGCCAATAGTGACTGTTACAAATTGGGAAATCGTGTGTGTCTTACTTTTATGTTTAGCACCCATTCTCTTTTTTTTATCCGATCAGAGTTTGAAGATAGAATTAAGTACTTTCCACCGGTGCCAAATCGTTTCGTAATGCAAGAAAGAAAAGGAGATCACGCCAGTCATTGACGTTAATGAACCTTCACACTCTCACTAAATTCCATCTGAAGTTAATTACTTTTAAACTTTATAATCATATTCCTTTTGAGGTACAAATTCTTCGAGTAAAAAGCGCTTTATGTATACGGTACCCAAAACAAGTATAGACGTAAGGGAGTATTGGAAGACGATCAAAACAATTTTTAAAAGATGTTGTTGACTGCTCAGCGTTTGCATGTATTTCAGCAAACAAACACTTGCCTCGAACCGAGCACTGTTTATGAGGGCTTACTTATATAAATGCTTTTCCCACAGAACACAGAGAGTCATTTTACATAATATCTTTCGTGACCCTGCAGTACTATAAAGGACGATGATCAAATACCGGTACGTTTAATGTCTGGTCTGGCGTTAATACCAGGTATGAACGATTCAGCTTTATTGTGTATCCGAAACCTTACACTCGTCATCCTAGTAATGCCTGAATATACCAAGAACTCGTGCACCTTTTGTACACTTTGAATATGAGACTTTAGCAAGTACAACTTTAGCGTTATGAACTCACTAACCGAACATTGGCCCTCCCACTATCTGATATTCTCTGCCTATGTCCTATTATCATGCTATATTTCTGTATTTCAATTATCTATCTCTTACTCGAGACTTATGTAAAAATATATGGTAAAATCAGGCTATATTGAGAACATTTGTGCTTCATGTATGGAAATGTATTAGATCCTGAATACAATATTTTCAGAATAGAAAAACCCATTCAAAGTGTAATTTATCATGTGTAAGGTACAATGAGTCCATTTAACCATTTCACATATGGATCGATTGTTGCTGGTATATTTTTTCACCTCCCATCTAACGTTTATTTGTTGGACTTCGGCCATTCGAAATCGACCATTCAAACACATGCTTTTTTAATTCTTCAAACTGTTCCCAATGTAATATTTTGTTAGTGAATGGCCCCCTGTTTGTTTACATGATTTATGTATAATATACCATAGCGGACTTTGGTGAACCGTGACTTTTTTAAAGTAAAATTCAGAAAAGCCTTCAAGGACAAAAATTGAAAGTGGATATAATCGATCTTTTAAATCCAAATACAACGGTCTATTTTCTCTTCTCTTTCTCCCTTTAAACATTCAGATATTCTGCTTTTGATGCAACTATTTACAACCGTATGGGAACTAAGTTATCGCTGAAAACGCAGTTTCTCAACTAACAAGGTGTTGAGGTCAACACTTACTGCTTAACCGGTAGGACAATGCCTTTCTTCCTTTGAATGCATCCAGCCATCTCCCCAATAGCACCATTCTCTCATTGTCCTCCCGTCTTACTACCATTTGTAGGAATCTTTGTCCATTACAAAGGGACCGCTGGTAATAGGCATGTGCCTATGGAAGACCAATAGTTGGTGATTAAATTATCCACCTGTCCCCTCCCAGTCCCTATATCTCCCTTCTCTGGAAATTTAACAGAACATCCCCTTTTCTGGTTTCCATTTTGCTGGTCCCTTTTGCAGCTGCCACTTGTCTCATGGCTTGCTAATTTAATGAATGTTTCCTTCATAAAACGATCTAAGAATAGCAACATCCAGGGTAGAACACGTCTGTTCTACCGGACGACCACCCGCGTAGTGACAGTTACATCGATATCTCCTTTTTAAAACGTGTACTTTCTTTCGCTACTTTAGTTCCACGACAACTTGTCACATCTTACAACGATTTTCTTAAATTCAATTAGTAGTTATGACAAGCAAGACGTGGGTATAACTTCCCAGTACAAGTTTCAAAACCAGTGCCCCAGCTCAGATTAAAGTTTACACAAGGGGAAATCTGCGTTCAGATTCCAGTTTAGACGATGTGAAAGTAAGGGCTTGGATTAGTTAGTGTCTACCTAAAGTAGCTAACAATCGCAGCCCATAAAGCGGATAAACTGTGTATCAAGCACCCAGAGTATTAGCTTCCAAATTAGCATGTCGAAAGACATATGGTTCTGATTATCATTATCGTTAAGAATAATGACTAACTCTTCAAAAAACCCTGTGAGGACTTTCTGCTCACACGAGAAGGGATGTAGTATACATGCACAATTTATATTTTAGTACATATAGGACAAGTGTACAAGAAAAAGGCGACCCTGCGTCTCGCGCGATTGTTTTTTGAAGGCAATATTACTCTCTGGTTACACCGACAGAAGTGCCTAGGATCAAGATCAGAGCCCTGGTAGTGAAGGATAAAGGGAAAAACAAAAATAAACAAGACGAATCGCAGCATGGCTGGCGAAGATGAGCAATATATTCTCTTTGTAGTTATAAGTATCAGGTGTGTTCTGTGTCGTTAAACATTGAAACATGCATCGGGGACTGCAGGGTATACAGAACGAACAAAACAACCCTTCAGAATGCAGAAAAGGGATCGATGGAACCATGTCAAAAGTATATTGAATACCTATTAGTTAATATTGCTCGAAATAGCTGTCATGCTTTAAGCAGATTCTATTCTAGGAACACATACGAAGCAGCAAAAATAGGGAATGCCGTTTCTCTATCTGTCCGGCACTGAAGTCCGCTGCTCATTTCCTACATAAGCGTCCGATCACTGGCGAGCGGTAAATGCAAGGACTCACACCGGAAATGAGGCGGCGGAAGTGTTGGTAATTAAAAGATTGTGCTATGCCCCTGTGTCTATTAGATCCTGGTCAGTTCCGGTGGGCATGACACTTGATTTATTTCGCACAGAAGCCTCTAGGATGTAGTTGACACCTACCGTGTGCCATAGTTGATGTTAGAAAGTTCCATCAACCGTTTAAGTTAAAGCTTTCCTATGTGATGTATTACCCCTTTTTAGCCACCATTAAACCACAGCAGTTAACAGAGTGCTAGGGTGGACATTGTCAGTACTCTGGGACTGGGGTGGTGATTGCTACGTTGACAATGTATCAGTAAATAAGCACGTACCTCATTGCATAGTTCTGTCCTACAATTAATCTTAATGTCGGAGGGGAAAGGTATTTTCGTGTCACTGGAGCTTGAATACATTAAAATTGTATCTATATAGGCGGTTTCCGATCCGTTTAAATCGAACCTGCATTCTATCAGCTTTCAATTCAATCAATGTATATAATGTGTGTATAATGGTAACTACCTCTGGATCACCTTCATATATATTCGTACCCAATAAATGCATGTTATAAATACTACGCTGTCCCCAAATTGGTTACAAAATGAATTGTTTCAAGAATACTGTATTCATGATCCAATTACAGAAGAAGACAAGAAGTATTCCAAGGATTGTTGGAGATAGAATAGATGACTTTCATCATATTAACGTCGCCATGAACGCGCTTTGGCGCTAAAATCTAATTATGGGTTAGGCTCCGAAATTAGCAGTGACTCACCTTAAATGTCAGAGCTCCTGCAAGGGGGCCCGCAGGGAAATAGAGGACTGAGGAAAGTGATCAGGTCATAGGGGCTTTCATGTTGAATCAATTTGTGAGAACATGCGTTCTTAATTGGAGTGAACCCTAAGGGGAGAAGGATACTGACGTATGTACACGTGTGACATTGTGGAATTCTCAAGGGAGTGAAATTTTCTTTATTGGAAATGATAAATATCTGTTTCTTGAATCGATCCCCAAGAATAATCAACATAATTTTTTTTGTCAATATTTGGTGAATTTCATTTGATGTGTTTTGCAAGATCTGGGTTCCATACTTTTGTGCGGGATAATGCCTCATCATTGCCTTATACTCCACTGTGCTGTAGTTGTCTACCTTCAACATTGCATGCACTGCTCAGTGAAGGTGGACAATTATGCCACCCAGGATGCATACAACATGTAGCCCCTGTATTCCTTTCGTTACTCATATATATATTTTTCTGTTTTATTCATTTTGGGGGTGTAATAAATATAGAATGTACCTCGGAGGAAGTCACTCCGAAAGTTATATGTCTCGATTACAGCAGAAGGAACTCTACATTGCGTTCCAACTTCATTCCGTCAACCCAATCTCAACGTATAACCCTTGGCGTCTATTCCATTATATATATTTCCACAAACATATCTTAAAGTAAATGTGGAAATGGGCATTATAAAGAGAAAGAAGTCCCATAGTCCAAATTATATCAACTAAGAATTGATAGAATGTTAAGCAGTCCACGTCATGCTAAATTTAGTTTTTATCGTTCTACCTATCAGGAGCATTGCAGATTTCCATATGAATACATTTAGTCATGATCTTTTAAACATAGTAGTTCCATGATAATAAACAATTTGATTCGGAAACCATTTTTCTGCTTTAGTAGTATTTGATAAAATTGAGACATCTTATACTCGTTAGGAAAATAGCTTTTATATGAATCGTGCGCAAAATAGTTTACATCTAATTAAGAAAATATTCCGGTGGGAAACTATTATGCTACAGCCGATAAAAACTAGCCTATTCAAATGCCAAAGATACAAGCAAACATGCTATACAAAATCCAAGGTCATAGTCTCATTCATTTTTAAAGCATGTGGAGTCCAACTAATCTTGGACGACATGAAATGGGCGTATAAGGTCCCACTGAGTATTTTAGTTAAACTAATTAGAGCCTGCTAAATTGAATTCTAATGTGGACGTCAGTCTTTGATACATGCATTCTAGCTTATAATATCAATATTCCTTGTTGATGCATGCCTATATATTAAAAGTGGAGAAGAGAATCGGGAAAGGATGGAGAGTCAGCGGTAGGTGTTGGGGAGGGAATGGAAATTATTGGGGGTCGACTTTACAGTCTTTCTACAATTTGCCCTTTATATTTCAATGTCAAATAGAATATATACATCTATCAGACCAAGATAGTAAAATATAACCTAAATTCCCCTGGCTCATTCCACATGAAATATCTCAATTCCCAGGATAATCATTGACCAAGAATCAATGGAATACTTTCTACTAGGCCTCTAGTAAGTGCATATGACTGCTTTACTGACAATCCCCATTCCCTGCAGTTCAATAATGCAAATGGACTAGCTTTGCAGTTTTGGTAGCATGGATGTTTATGTGAATATCTCAAATTCTACCCAACATATATATCAACCATGAAAACATTTGTGAAGAGCTAAGGGAAATATATATATGATCGGATGAAATCCCATGTTCATACCATTATTATATTATGTTTTTTCTGGACCAAGACATTAAACCCCACTTAAGGAAGGAATCCATGCAAGATGCCGGTGTCATGACGAAAAGTGACCCCCATCGAAAAGTGACCCATGCCTGTCCCCATAGGCGTCAGTTCTCGTGAGATCTCTTCTCATGTGTCTCGTTCATACACCGTTTTATCTTGTTGACACACATATATTTGTTCATATTTTTCCCTATTATTTAAAAGAAAAATTAAGTGAACATTATGGGCTTCCGTATTACATATTGCTGGTACAAAGTTTTCTGTCTCTTAAGCCTAGAGTATCGACAATAAAAGTTCTCCTAATCGGCTAGATGACCTGGTAGATACAACAATCCCAAAATACTTATTAAAGATATTTTCTTTACATACCCTATATCTATTTTGTTTGTATTAAATAGGAAATGAGTGGCCAGTATACGCCTGCCCATGTTCCCCTTTCTCTCCTGTTAGGTTAGTCATCTAACAGTTACTTTATGAGGGAGGATGGGGGAGCAACCTCTACCTGGAGCGATCTACACGCCGACGCATACATTGTGATATTAATAGAAGGCCCATCTTCGAAATCTGCTCCGGGTCATAACCTGCCTTATAAAAGTTGGGCGGGGATTTTTCTTGTTTGGCCTGGAGGAATCCGGTACTCTAGGAAGGGTGGTCGCTGTCTATCTTATTTTATTCATACTGAACATCATTTATATTTTCATTGAAGTTTTTTCATTTAATCGAATGTTTCTACTTTTGGAAATTATAAATAGTCGGTTGTGATATCTGAGAGTGACTCGACTTGATCCACCGTGATGGATAGATATAGACCAGGGGTCAGGATGGGTGACTTGGAACCAGGAGTACAAGGCCCATCAAACTTGAATTTGGAAAATTGTCCATGTTCGGGTTGGGGATCTGACCTTGTCCGATTACCCCCAAATGCCAGACTATAAAATAAGGGGTCCTGGTCCCATTAATTTATTTAATGCATCAGCAGACTTTCCCAGCATGATTAGTGCCAGTGGGTATGGATGTATTTATATAGTGGGCCAAACCATTTTAAACACACATTAAATAGGACTAGAACTACGGGTTTTTATGTCTTGAAAATATCTGTGATAAAGCTCAGCATACATAAAATTTGAAAAGCCTTCCTAGGAGGCCCCTTAGATGATTATTTGTCGCTCTGCAAAGGAAACTTTCTTACGATACTCTATAAAGACGTTTGCTTCCCTTCTCTTATTTGTTTCATATCTCGTTGATGCTATACAGAGAAGAGCGGGGAAAAGCTATGACAAGAAATGATTTTAACTTCTGAAGGGGCGATGCACAAGAAATGATATAGAACTTTCCATGGCCTTGTCGCCGTTGGCGTAACACTGTCTGGTAAAGTATAAGGTTCCCAGACGTGAGTTTGCCTCGAGGTGCTCATATAGTTTTAATCCGTCTTGGATTGCTAAAACGGTGTACAATTAGATGATATTCCCAGCGTGAACCATAAATAACATGGATACTTAAATTACGAGCAGTTTACATAGATAAGGTATGGTATCCAAAGAAATATATGTTTTAGACTGTAAAGTTTGATTTTGACATGGTCTTTGGAATTAAATCTTGATGTAGATGAATTATAATATAGCTCATAGTAACGGAAAATCCGTAGAGATATACATGCAAGGGAATTATTGTAGTAGTATTTTTTCTGTTATTAGTGCTCTAGTTGAATTTCGCTTCTTTTAATTTAACGTTACTTGTATTATTTGCGTTGTGTTGATATCCTGAGACTACAAGGTATTGGATATTATATTAGGCAACGCTCGAAATACGTCGTTGAACGACAATTGCGTTTTTTTCTAACTATCAAATTGTAATTCAATGACTTGGCCTGTAAATGAAATAAAATAGAAAAAAAATACTTGACTATACCTTCATAAACAACATTGCACCAACTTCTTCAATTAAAATGTCATAATTTGCATTCCTTCTCTACATATGGGTACATTTGAACATTAATTCCTAGCAATGGAGGGTTGCCAGACAAACAATGATTTTGCAACGGACGAAAGAAGTTGAAGATACATCCTAATGTGCTGATTTCTTACGGATGGGCGACACTATAAATTATTGCAATTTATAAGACGTTTAAAACTTTCTTGCCGCATTAATTGTTTATTTCGCTTCGCTCGCTTTCACGGCGCGATTATATTAAAGGTGTTAATCCGTCATCGCCTAAGATCCGGTTCTATTTAATATCTTTTGAACTTCCTTTTAACATCCATTAGACGAAAACATCTTAAAAGAGTCTTCGGGAAAGCAGTTCGCACGTTAAAATCGTTTGAAGTTCTTGATGTTTTCTTAAACTATTTTATACTTCGAATGTCTATCTATTCATTAGAAAAAGCGAGGCACAGAATACTTATGACAGTCTATCGAGTTATGTATACCTTCATTGCATTTCCGATATCTCTATGAAAATACTTTATTTCAGAAGCCTGCCATCTTAGCGTATACAATTCTAAAACATCTTCTATTGACATCTCATGCAGATAAAGCAAGTTTTAATTTTCTCTTAAGTAATTGACTTAAGCTATTTGCGACTTTCTTTGTATTTTCAAATTTTCTGCTTTCTCACTCCGAGATACTACGTATAATAAACATTTCTGACAGTTAAACATTTCTGACAATTTTCCGTGTAATGTTTGTTCTTCATGTGACATAAAAACACCCAGAGGGGAACCCTCTACCCATCCCTGCGACACATTAAAAAAACCTCATTCATAAATTTCTTCCACCTAGACCCCTTCCCTTTGGTGAGTCTATAATGTATTGCATTTTAAACATACAAGGAAAAGACTGACATATCGAGTGGTAAGAAAAATAATTTAAAAAAAATGTTCGCATGTATTTAAGCCTGACTCAAATCAACTGTCCTCAATACTACTTAGAAGGCACAGATTGCGTACACTGCTTCTCACATAATTATTGGTTGCATTATCATGAGAACATTGCAATAACATGGATGATGTAATCGCATGCATGTGTACATGATTAGGCTAACCCTGACTCCTTTTCCAATACTGAAGAGTGCCGAATGATGATTGATGTAGAGAGCTGCTTATTTAATTTGAGTCCGAATGTCTTGGATTAGCCCGAAGTCGTTTAAAGAGGTAGGCCCTGACACTCATCCAGTGCGATTTGATTGGGAGCCAAGTGTTGCTAAGTGCCTCCGAGTGCCTTGGTAGCGTAATACTCTCAAATTCCAAATAACCATTGTCATAATTACCACTCACTATGGTATCTTGGTCAATATTCGTCATTTTCCTACAATATATAGAGGCAGTTAAATGCACTATAACTTAAACTGCCTCGAGTGCTGCCATAAGAGTCTACATATTCTATTCATTCTATTATTACCTATATTTAGTTGGGCCTCATGGGTATTATTGAATTTTCTCTATTCTTCACAGTATGATCTAAAGCAGCATTCTACGGTACGTGATTCAATCATGGTAGCTAGGGTCATCAGTATTGCCCTTACACTGATGCTCATCTGATGTTAGACCGGCGACAAAGAGCTAATTGACTTTGATTGAGTGATCTATGATCATCCCGATAACTGGGTCAGTACAGTGGCAAATGCCCAGAAGGAGATATTGGCTCATATATATATGCAATATTGGTATGGGCGATTGGCATTGGCAAAGAAGTGAAAATGGTTGCATCTTTTTCTTTCAGACTAGCGATATCGAAATTTATGAAGCGATTTAATTGATTGAATGATTATGATAACTGACCCCAGTGAGCAAATTAATGGGGAGATGTCTTGAGCAATAGCCCGAGGGCTATGATATAGAAGGGTTCATGCTCTTCATATGTCCTGTATGGACGTCTTCGTATACCGTAAACATGTTATCAATCGGTAAAGGGGTTACCTTCACCTACATGCACCCATGTTCCCGAAGGCGTACTAGAGATCGAGTGCCAGGAATAGATTAATAACATGGCAAGTTACTTCGGTGATTGGTCTTGATCCTCATGACTCAACATGCGTAGCTACTTATCCAGATTGTTGGACAAGTAAAAACAGTTTTGCTTTTGGGATTAAACATTATTATCCACCCAGTGTAGTACTATGTTTACAATGACTGTGATAAATAGTATGTTTAATTATACAGGAGAGTGAAATCCACCCTATTACCATAGAACACGACTGCATGACTGCTTATGTTGTATAGGCCTAACTGTATTTATTGTGATTTGCTGAACTAAATGTTCCTACACCGCATGAATCTAATTTGAAAATAATACGTGTAAAAGACGTTTCTTTCCGGCTAAGGGCCGATCGACAGAAAGGCCAGCTTTATGGTGATATGGGAAGCTGTTTTTAAAAAAATTGATTCCATTAAAACTGATGTATGTAACTCGCAACCTGAATAAAATGATTAAAAAAAAAGATGAAAATACACAACATTATCCTTACACACTAAGATTCAGCTTCCAGAATATTACTCAGGGCTCAGCCAATACATCACAATTTATAGACTTAATGGTTGTATAATTTTTAAAAGTATTGATACATGCAACACATATTTATTTGGTACCTTTTGATATATTTTTAAGGGGAATGAAGCAAGATGTAGCCTACATAACCTGTACGACCGCACATTTTTTTTGACTTCCTACAAAGTTACAACCCTACCTTTCTAAATATAGTTTAAATCCGATATAATGGCTCTATTTTTATTCATTATCTATAGACCTATTTTTGGTCGGAAAATTAAGGATGATAAATCCACTAATTACTTTCGAATTGCATTATTTGCTAATGACAGTTAGCCATGATATGAATCAAAATAATTACACTATTAGTAGCGATATTTCATTGCAGAGCAGGGTGGATTCCCACGTATCAATCTACTAGTTTTTAGAACTCGAAAACCTTTTTATATCATTATGTCCTATGTTTTAAATGCTGAATGGAGGGAACTGATGATGTAAACATTTGATGGATCATTAGCTTTTAAGTTAATGGATTGGAATCGAATCCACCAAGCGTGTCCATTGGGAATTCCCAACCTCCAATTTACTGCAACAACTTATACCCGACACTATACACAACGCAATGGTTCAGACAATCAATGCTTCTGGTCCGGCACATTATAGATCATCGATCCTTCCCATACGGGACAAAAAATCACGGAAATCAAACTTGCAGGCAAATTTATTTCAGACAGAATTATTTAATGATGGTTGGGCTTGTATTGAGGTTCGGGAAGGTACAGATCCATTACGGAATGGTAAACGCCATATACCAATTTCGTTGATATATGCTCCAATAGAAGAAATACAGTTCTGTACATCCGTCTTTTAATCGCTTATTGCATTGATCACGATACATGATCTAAGTGACGTGATTTTGTTTTGTTGGCGAGGGATTGACAGAATGGACTCAATGACTATTCTCTATACCTACCCAGAGAATATATCAAATGATAACTGTAACTGAACGTTCAAGTGATATTCTAAATTACCCTGATGGCAGAATAGCAAACACAAAAGAAAGTGTGCTTATCATCGTTTCTTAACGAGCTCCATTTTGTTTTAAGCAATAGTACATACAATATTATTTTATGATATGATAGAATATATCTAATAATTATGTATTGTAAATGTTAACCCGGTTACTAAAAAAGTACCGTTCTATGGTTTTCAAAGGGTATTACAGAACAATTCCCGATAGTTCATCGGAGATCCATTTTACTCATAATCTATGGACTAATCCACCATGTCAGACCATTGAAACTGCGTAGATCTGCTTCACGCATGATGCTGCGCAATAGAGTAATACGATTTGACACCGATTGGTTCTTAATGTGATGTCTTTGGCAGTTCAGCCATTACCAATATACCTCCAACCAGAAAACATTCCAAGGTGGACGGGGAATGTGTGCAATTCAGGTTGCAGATTGAGAATTCCCATGCGGGTGTGCTGTGGTGCGCTGTGCAATATTAATTGGTTCCCTCAGACTGATGGTCTGGCATATAATGGCATTGAAATTACGTAAATCCATTAATTAAAATATATTGTGTGTATACATGTGATATCCCACTGACACGCTTGAGTTGTAACAACATGAAACTAGGGAAAAAATAGTTTTTGTAAATTCGAAGGGACGATCACTGATCCAGACAACAATTATTGTCCCTTGTGGAAGCATTTAATCTCAAAATATGATTAGCAACTAAGCAATATATTCCCTTTATTTCAGTTATTATTATTCTAAAATTTCAAAGTCTAGTACATAATTTTATATACCATTCTCTTTTGCCTTTAAAATGGTATAACAGTTGAGTAGAATCAATGTATTTTGACATTTGCAGTCCCAATAATGAATATTTCTTTAATTACATTCAGGAGAAATGTAGATTGACATGTTGGTCTCAGGAGCATCGTGGCGATGTATTTGGGGCGGCGGGGGATGGACTAAATAACGGTTATATGATCTCTGAATCGTCTGGGCTATCTCGATTTTACCTTTGCTTTGCGGGAGGCAATTTATCGTGGTTAATTAAGGTTAAGAGTCTCCCACCTTCGCTAAATTGGCGTCACCCCTTTGAATATACCATCGCGTGACAGGTGAGCTCCATTCGTCCTCAATTCATTTTCTCTAATATAAAAGGGTACGAGTCAGCAAATTTGTTACATTTACTCTTTGCTTATCGGGTATTTGTATGACGTTTGCATTGATTCTGTTCTCATGATGTTTATTATTATCCTGTTAGTTGTTGGCTATTGGGACAAATATGTCCACAAGCAGTTTGGTATCATCTGATTATTTTCATAACCCTGGCACCCACAGAACACTAGGCTGCATTACTATGATTGATCAGACAGCCAATACTATCAATTAATCAAATGGACGGAGTCTCATGTCTATTATTTTTATGAAGCATAGTACTCTTCAAAGAAAAAATGCATGCACTTGTATTGAAGACTCTATCTTACAATGTGGACCTAGCGTATGCATATTTATTAGTTCAGCCCCATTTCCGGGTCCATTTCCCTTCTAATATGCTGTATATGATGCACATATATCCTTAAATGCACAGTTTGTCTCTCATAATATGATCCATTATGGTCGGATATTATTCGCTTACTTGGAAGAAATGTTTTACCCATTGAAAAAATAACCTGCAGCGTCAGGGTTAAAAGGTATTTCATGTATCGTATTCTCCCCAAATTCTTTTCTCCCCAAATGGGTAAAACCACTAAGGTGAAAATTATTTGAAACCTACTAATTTCAATGGATGTCTGTTTATAATAGAGTTGTGAATCAAAAAGAATATGCGTAAATGAATAATTAATGAATAACACAGATTTTAATATTTGTGAGTAGCATTAAATTTTTAATGGATTAGGATGAGACAGAATATTGTTCCACAAGGTGATAATCAAACGGGAAAATGTACCGACAGCGAAATATGAGCCAAGTGCAACATTCAAACATATAAAAGTATATAAAATGACAGATTACTTGATAAGCGATACACAATCTGCATCTGGCAAAAGTATGAACCATATTATGCAAGATGTGCCCAACTTAAACAAAAAAGGTACAAGACGTACGATCTATTAAGCTCTCATCATTAACACAACTATCAAGTGGCTAAATTGGGGACGACGGGCTGTGATCGGCTGGTTATGTACTAGAGGAGGATAGTCTGCAGTGTGCTGTTAATACGAGAAATTAGCCCTAATCTAAGTTCAATACAAAATGCCTTGTCTGGCAATGTGAGCATATATACCTCAACCGTTGCCTCATTTGTGTGGAGAATGACCTACTAGATAACACCATTTTGGAGAAGCTTAGGGAACTGGGTGTTCAATATTATAGATGTAATGTGTCCCAGTTAGGATAGTTTAGTTTATTTATTAGGATTCGTGGGTGTTCAGAATGTACTGAGCGTACTGTACTGTATATGTTCATGTACTGAGTGAGAAGCATATATTCATTTTTGATATATTTGGGGCATATCTCAGCACGCAAGCATGGGTATTTTAAGTGACCTTGATAATACAGGAAATGGCGGTATCGTTTAAGGTCAATTGAAATTCAATAGTCATTTATAACGATCCCTATAGAGGGATTAGGATATAACGGTTGATGTGGTCAGGAACTCAATTGAGGGATATGCAACGTAGAGTACATTTTGTTTATTCTTACTGCATGAAACAACGCTTAACTGCAAGTTGATTGTGCAGCATATATGGGTCAGATTTTCAGAAAATGTACAATTGGCAGCTCTACACATTTAGCAAAATTCTGCTAAATTCTGCTAAAGAATGATAAAATTGGGGTATATCTGAGTATATTTGGTATCGCATTTTTTTTTTTTTTTTTTTATATTTAGTATTTTTATACAGCACATCTTCTGCAATAAGACAGTTAGTTATGAACAAAAACAAGTACATTGTACAGTGAAGTTCAATAAACAAATGGCATTTACATTTACATTTCATTTTTGATATATTTGGGGCATATCTCAGCACGCAGGCATGGGTATTTTAAGTTACCTTGATAATACAGGAAATGGCGGTATCGTTTGGCATTGGTATCGTATCGCATTGATTTAAAGTATCAGTTGTGTTATATTAAACTACATTTTGAAGCTCATATCTGTATCAAATGTGGGTTATTCGAGAGGATTGGTGAGGGTGAATTGTACATTTTCTGAAAATCTGACCCATATAACAGAATGCATTAGATTATACCCTGCTTAATGTTGCTCCACATTAGATCTGTTCTAGTACACATACGCCCAAGAGAAATATTGGGCGTTGCTTTTAGCTCTCAGCTGGTGCCACTTCAACTAACAGGGAAATAGGTTTGAATGCTATCATATGCTATTATAGAATAGCAAATGTTATGATACTCGAATAGAATCACAGTGTGACTGTGTAGCCTATATGGGTGAAGTCGTCTACAAAACAGATTTAAGACAAAGACTATGCTCACACTGCAGTTCAACATAACAATTTATACATTATTTGAATCAACGCAATGCCAAATAATTATACTCAGACATACATTGTACATGCATAATTTTCAGCCTAATTTACTAAATCTATAGAACTGCCAATTGTACTTTTCTAGGCGACCTGACCCATATATAGGTCGGTATAGGATCCAGGCTAATTTAGAAGATAATTATAGTCCCTCTTTTCATTCGCTCTATTTTGTACCCATCTCATTATACCCATGCATAGATGAGTAATTCATCCATTACAATATATTTATTTATTCAGTTGATTTTTTTTCTAAATAATTATTTTATTGGCCTTAGTATACATAAATATCATGCTTATTTCATAATAATACTATTTCTTTCCTTTTAATTTGATTCCAAAAAGGAAATGTCCAGGAGGACCCACCTAGATATGGCGATATAGGGAAGTTCCCGCAATATTAATAAGCACCATGCTCTCATGTAGCGTTTAATAGCTGTTCTAGTGTATTATTCTAATTGTCCGGGAGAATTTATTGACATGATAGTCGAGAAATTAAGCAGCTTTATTATGTCTACAATAACTCAGCGTAAGTACATTCAGGATTATATCAGTGTTTGGATATACTATCTAGCAGAATGTATCTAGCGTTTTGTTATTAATATACAGGCCTATTATATTATAGTTAGTCCGACAAGGACTGCATTTAGCCGTGGATCGCCTGCCTGGTATGTATACTCTCATATTATCGTTGAAATAGGAAGACTATATGCCTCAAGATGTACAACACAGAAGTGCAGGATCCATTGATCTTCTAGAGAGTGAGTCACGCATAAATGGAGCTCGAGGAAGATCTCTTCTAGGCAAAGAATGTGTATGATTACACCAAAAGGATATCCACTGGAAATGATGGCGCTAATAAGATCAACAGAAGTGGAAACAAAAAAGAACCCAACATCTTATATCTATAGGCTAACATTTCAAATGAAGTTACAACGAATACGATTTGACTAAAAGAACATAGCACTCGTGTATTATTTACGTCATGCAGTCCTTCTAACAATATAACATGACACATTAACAAGCTCAACATGCGTATTTGTATATTGAAATGTTGAAATGTATTGGCATTGATAGTGATAAAATATGAATAAATTGTTTAAGATTTAAGTTGTGGAAACTCTTTTACGTGCAGGAATCTTGAGCTCATGGAGACTATTGCTAGGAAGGAACATGGAGTCCTTATGAGTTCATCTTGAAATGCACTTAAGTATAATTATAACCTCACCTGGCACCTGGGACTGAAGGCTTATATTTACTGAATCACTACAGGTGGGAAATGCTATACACGGCTATCTACGACGCCAGAGAAACACACATTGTATACCTTGTATAGCTTTTAGCTCATGTATGAGAGCACCACAATCTTGCTTTCCTTATTGAATATTCTTCAGGCTATTATTTCCAGCTTCAATGATCAAATTGAATGGGTCGCTTATTTTCTCAGTGTGTACAATGGACGCCGTTCACATTTGCGACAGAATAGATTAATATATAGGATTGATATCATTCATCATTCACCAATCTGTCATCATCTATTTCTGTTCTACGTACGTGGTGAAGTGGTGCATCAATATTTGTGACATGTCCGTGTCAACTGTACAAATGGTATAGGGTCATTTGCGTCTGACAAGCCGAACTTAACAATGGTTTTTTTTCTCCCAATGTATATAGAAATAAAAAAAGAAACCATTTGCTATAATAATTTCCAAACTCAAACTTCCTGCCTGAATCGTTGATACGTTAACGATAAAAAGGCAGTATTGGCGATGGATATTATCAGTCAGTCCTCATAATAATACATATATATATGTAACTTAACTTTGACTTCACCAATTGTTTGATTAGGCCTCTCAAGTACATGGGCTATGGTTTTCTCAGCTTTGATGTCTTTGTTCTGGCACTAATGATAGTGCGGTTTGATCGTGTTGATATGTTAAACAGATGGGAAAATCAATACGAGTTGGCTCCTTATCGATCACATACTTTCCGTACTGGACGAGAATCAAGGTCTCCCTGCCAACATAAGAAGACAACCTTTATCATTCTAGAACTGACCACATAGAGAAGACAGTACTTGCCCTTTAGGACCTTTAAAAGACACCTCTGGTCTGGAACAAAGGACCCATTCGCAGGCTCATAATGCGCTCACAAGAGGCTCAATAGAATAGGAGGAATAAGATATATGGACGAGCGTATGACAGTTGACTAGGGTTTTTCTTCTACCAATCTACGTTGACTAGTCGTCAAGCATATTTAGAGTTTTTATACGAACCCAGTAGGCATTGTCTGCCTGATCTATAACAGTTGTTTCTAATGCCTAATATACTAGGCCAGGAGACAATTCTAATGCGGTTCTATGATGCATGGGTTATACATCACTTTAAAGTCTATATGTAGGTACACATCAATCAGAACAATAACAAGCACACACAACCAACTGCTCTTTGTTGATCACAGTCGTCTCTCCCTCTATAATATTAACCATGTTCAATGTTAAGGTTATAAGGGTTGGTGCCTTTCTGACTTGACATCAACAATGAAACCAATTATTGAACAAATGGGTCCAGAAGGATACGAAACTCCAGTTTGTTCTTGATGTCGCTAACTGGTGATTTGGTTCAGAAAATATATAACTACCTAAAAATACAATGTATTAGTTTATTTTTAGATAGGTTTGTCCCACGTATAGAAGAGGCTTCGTCTTTTGAGCCCACAATCGGAAAAGCACAGGTTGTAGCATCGTTCCATTATCAGACACATATTATTGTCTAGAATAATTGGTTCTAAACATACCTAATACGTATACGTCATAAATTACAAACAATGATCTGAAAGAATGTTCGGGGATGTTGGGGATGTTGGAAAGGGCAACAGTTTTTTGAAGGAAATACATCAAACAAAAGCATGTTTCCTTCTTAGTCTTCCCCAAAGGCTCTTCTGAACACTAATGGGGGTCTCCAGCTAATGAATATTCATGAGCTAATGCATTAGGTGACCTGTGACCTGCCAGGCGATTAGTGTGTGTCATCATGCTGAGTAAAGGTGACCTGGGCTTCCCCAATCACAATGATCGGTAGTTTATTTTTACTTTAACTTGAAAACAACAGGCAGCATGCTCTAGGGAAACAGGATTAATGCATGCTAGGGAGAGAAAACACATGACACACTGGTGTTTACGTTCATCAAGTGCTTTGCGGATTTCTGTTTCGGAAAAAACACCTTATTTCACGGTAGGTATTTATGGGGAGGGGAAAAGGATGTACACTATCTTTAGTGCAATGAAAGTTCAGATATGAGGGAATTACTAATCGTGTTGTTGTTGGGCTGGTTCTGTAGGTGGCGAGGGCTGGTGAGGTCCTCCCTACATGGTTCACTGACTTATTGATTCGGTTGGAACCAATAATAGTGCAACAGGTTCTTTGTGAAACGAATCAACTATTTCAATTTGCTTTGATATAGTTATAAATATGAACAATCTCGGACATATAATGTGCCCATAAAGGCAAACCCAAACCGATGCATAGTTATGGGCCACATCATTTAGAATCATATATATATGTGTGTATTCATACATATAACATATTTGTCAACTTAGTAATAAACACTTAGCCCTAGAACTATTACGAACATATGATAGTGTTGACGATGTTGAAGCAGGGTTCCAAATGTCTGGGTCTGGTGTAGTGCAGTTTGAATTGCATCATTGACTTCTCCCAATTATTCAGAGTGAGTAAAACAGCTCGGATTTGTATTATTGCCAAACATGACATGACCACAAAATGGTAATAGACACCTGAGACTGGACCAAATCGATGCAATCTTTGGTAATAAAACAGGATGAAGGATGCCACAGACTTTGTTGCCTCGAGTGGTGTTTTGTTTTGAATATCATTACATAAATATTTAGTAAACTAAAGTGACCCACCGAGGATCATGGGCCTTTTATTCCCCTTTTACGAGGTTGTTGTCTGGGACATCATGCAAACTCTGAACTTGCATGATAGGGAAATTGGTAAGAAATAAATCCCTTAAACCTTTCTACTTTCAGAATTTCATTTACATTTTGCATGGAAAATGGCCAACGCCATCATAACTATGCGAATAATTATAATAAATAAACTTTATTTTAGAGCCTTTGATGACATCAATATTATACCGTACAAAAATATTGTTTTGAAAATTAAGAGGAAGACCCATATAAAAGATAGAAGATGTCCTTTAATCATGCAATACTGAAAATACTTTCCCCAAGAGCATTTTTGATTCATGGTGACGTTTATCAGACAGATCGGCCGGTTTTGTGGCCAATACTTCAAGTTCCAGAAGGCATTAATTTGGGCTATTATTTATGGGGAAATTTGAATCGGCTGAGATGGATTCTGTCAGCAATGATTTTTAGTCCATTTGTCATAGTTTGATTATGTCTTTCCTCAGACACATGAGACGCAACTGAATTAAGCCTTTCATTGATCGAATGGGTCCATGCTCGACTGTCCTTGGTCCATCGACCTTTCTCACCTGACGGCCAGTGTTTGAGATCATCAACCTATTCAAATCATGCAGGTCCCAAGTATCCTCTCTAATTATTTTCCTGGTAATATGAAGTAATTACTGAATTCATTTTAGAAGATAATTAAGATCGTTTAAATTTTCTGAAAAAAGTTGTTGGCATGACTTTTCTTGATTGCATTTTACTTGAACCCCTCGGCCCATATGGCGTAAGGTCGTCACATAAGGAATTAAATATCTTTGTTTTGAGTTTCTTCCCGACAGCAAAACCCTCTCTACACTCATTTTATTCCCTACTAATTATCTTTGCACGATTCCATGGATTCAAAGAAATCCCGCTAACGAGTGTTTTTGAACTTCACCGTTCTTTAATCTTTTCCCTGCAGTCGGATATGCATTTGCTTTCTGCAATTGATGTTGTTAGAAAGGGTAAAGCTCCATTTCCTTTGAGCTTTTCATTTACAGAACTGAAAATAGTTTTTATATTGCTGAATGTTTTTTTGTTTTTTTTTAAAGGTTTTATTCAATTTAACCTGCCATCGAGGCTCATACTCTGAATGTTGTTTTAATTCTAGGAATGAAAGTTATAATTAATATGAAAAACAGTAGTATCTTCGATCGTGAAGTGTAATAAAACCCTGGTAAAATGCTTACTTTGATTCTAGAATCCCTTTGAACGAAATGGAGTGTTTTGGCTCACAACCTATCTAAGAAGCCATATACGATCCTTTCGTCACAAGCAATCTGTTTGGTTGCTGTTAAAGTGTCTTTGTCAAGCGTATTATGGTAACTACATTGCGTCAAAGGGACATCCTATAAATATTCATCTACATGTACACTTATGATGCCACAAACGGACACTGTCAACGAGTGTCAGCCAGGTTCATCGTGTTAAGTATATCAGAAGCAGCCAAAATCGATTGGCCAATCTGGGAACACAAGCTTTGAACTAAGACATCTAAGGTTGAACCAAAGCAAAGCTTGCACGATAGACTCAGAGGCAAGTAAGCTTGGTGTACCTTATGCCTAGATATCAAAGTAAAGTCTATATCTGACGCCCAGGAAAAGGAAGGTGATGCCTAAACTAATCTCTCTTACTTTGTCTCGGGTTGAAATGACAAACAATTCTACAGTCTTCTACTTAAACTTTCAATATAAGTTGGCGCTAAAGATGAAAGGTTGGTATTCGGACATATTTTGAAAGTGAATCTGAATATCTAATTCTAGCACTGTATCAAGTTCATCTGAGAATAGTACTACATAAGACATCTAAGGATGCCTTTTCAGAAGATGTATAGACAATACCCTGATATCTTAACGTTGCACCATTGTTGTTTTGCAATAGGGAATTGTTATATACACGCGAGAAAGTTCCGCAAGGCAATGCTTAAAAATTGTCAAAATATAGCAAAGAGCAATCCAGGGACCCCTGTAAGACGAAACATTTATACCTTGAAGGTATGATCAATAGTAAGCAAGTTGATACATGTCAATACATCAATTGTAACTTAGTATAAACAGTAAGGATTCATCTGCTTTCGCCAGGAGTACAGTTAGTGATCGTATAACCCATTAGCAGGGAATAGAAGTAAAAAGTCCTACTAAAACAAGTTGGTTTTCACCCAGCCATTTCGGACTACATGTACATATAAAACTAGCAATGTTCCCTCAACATTGGTCCGTCACATCTGATCAATTCAAATTGTCTATCTTCGTGCCAGACCAAATCATGGTGTAACACTCCCATTACGCTAGCCTAATATTTAGACATACTACACGTCAATCATAATGTATCTATAGGTATAATCCATCTTGGTCAGTGCATGTCTTGAAATGCTCGCCTGAGATGGATCACACACAGTTAAACACCCTAATGTTATCATATTTACAGTACTTCAAATAAATGCATAAAACATTCATGATCGTGTGGATATAATCTGGCCTTAACTAATTATAATACAATGTAGGCTCACAGGCTCTCAGATCAGATAAGAATGGTATGTCTTTGATTGGACGCCTACTTATGGCTTTCCTGGCCCTGGAGTAGGCGTCCTGATGGGATTTTAATGGAATTTTGCGGCTAGGAGCGAGAGGTCTCAACTTGGATCCTAGACTGAATGTGTAGGCCTATTGATAACTATATCAATGAGCTGATAGAAGATACTTTCCTATTAAATATCAATCTCAAAATCAAGTTTTTGTGTCGATATTTCACTTGACAAGACACACAAGACAATCCGTTGTTGAGTACAAAGTGTGGACGATGTTTCTATAAACTCATGCGTTCGACCAGAGCTCCAACCACTAATTAATATCCCCTTTCCAGTCGAAACAAACTAAAATCAAGAGTTTTTTTAAAGATTGTGTCACGCTCATCAATGCCCTGCCTGTTCGATACAACTTATAATTCATGCATTTTGGTATGGAAGTCATTTGGAAAGTTATTTTTTCACTTTTCAAATAGAAAATAATTTTCATCCAGCTCATTTAAAAGATAAAATCCCTTTTGTATTTTGCTCAATAAACTACAGCCTGATGGCTCCATGAAACGAATCATTAATTTAATTTAACTAACTAGTGATTTTTCGGCAGTGCTTCAGAAACCTTTGAAAACTGATCTATGTTTAATAGTCAGAATTTCAAATGATAATGTTCACTAAGTCACACTACACGAATTTTGAAATTTAATTATTGTGTACGCGTGTACCAGTCTCTTTTATTGCCAACATAATTCAGGTTCTATTATCAAGTTTTCCCGTGTATTAAATAGAGAGAATGGGACGAGCCGGCAATAATCGAAAATTTATAGGACTTGATTCGTCCGCATTAGCACGATGCCGTAGGCAGAGTGCTTATGTGGACGAAGGGGTGGAGTGCAATTTGACCCGACGTCGAGATCGATTTGACATCGAACAGAGGGCTATTCGGTATTTATTTCATACTAGATCAACAAGATTAACACAATTTTAATAGCATTTTACCTTCATTTCCATCGATCTTTGGCCATGACGGCGATGTTCGAGCAAGACGGAAGTTAATTGACCCAGAAATACTTGATATTACTACGCAGATTGTTCACTACTCTAGGCGTTTCTTTCCACCGATTCATTTAATTCTGACCATCTACGACTGAATAATTCTTAAAATAATTGTATATTTTCTGGATTTTGAAGCTATTTAGTTATTTTATTATCATAGGTCTCGCCATATTTAGATTCTTATTCTTCGAAGTGGGGACTACTTTTTCTCTCCCTGGTTACCAAGTCATGAAACGTTCACAAAAAATGTCAACAAACCATAACTTTCGTCTTTATTTAGACAATAAATAAGCAATACATATCATATTTCTCAAATTACTTTCTCAACATGGAGAATAAAACTTTCGTCGCTGATGTTAGCTCCGGCAAATACACATCTTGCTGTTTGTTGCTGGTCACTAGAACTAGCGAACGTACGGCCATGCTGGCATTGAAAAAGCGGGTCAAGCAGACGATTTTAATTCTGGCTTCTCATTGGTCAGATCAAGTCATGTGATGCTCGAAAATAGTTCGGTTGTAATCACATACGTATATGATACGAGATTTCTAATCGCACCCCCGAATCAGGGTCTCTGTAATCACATACGTTTGTAATAAATAGAGAGAATGGAACTCGCCTGCAATAATCGAAAATTTATTGGACGAGATTCGTCCGCATAAGCACGATACCATAGGCAGAGTGCTTATGCAGACAAATCAGGTCCAATAAATTTTCAATTATTGCAGGCGAGTTCCATTCTATATTTATTATATGGGCATAAAACTTGATGTGTCAAATTGATATAATAGAGGGTCGTCTCTATTAATATACTTCTAATAAATGTAATAGTCCTAAGACTGTACTGTAGCTTAAATTTCGAATAGATTCGTCGCATAAGCACGATACCGTAGGCAGAGTGCTTATGCAGACAAATCAGGTCCAATAAATTTTCGATTATTGCAGGCGAGTTCCATTCTATATTTATTATATGGGCATAAAACTTGATGTGTCAAATTGATATAATAGAGGGTCGTCTCTATTAATATACTTCTAATAAATGTAATAGTCCTAAGACTGTACTGTAGCTTAAATTTCGAATAGGTTTGGTGCTAGAGGAGTGAAGTGACAGACACGGTAACTGTGAGTTATCTGGTACCAGTGCTGGTAGCCCAGCAGTCTTTATTCAGTAAGTAACGCTGCCTGTGAGGGCGTAGCCACGCCCCCCATGCCTAACTGAGTGCCCACGCCCCCCATGCCTAACTGAGTGCCGAGCAACTCACTGGTGTAACATAATCTGAAAAAAAGTAGTCGACTTGGTGACAAAGTAGTTCATATAGTATGCATACTATATGAATATTTTATAGCATCCCTCTCATATAGAATGCGCATTATTTATTATAAATAAGAATGAAACATACAAAGCAAGGGACCAGAAATAGGTAACACATGCACATTCGTATCCAGACCAATTTATGTAAGTGGACATTTTTTTATAGCAAAATTATTATATGAAAGCTTATGATCATGAATAGAGATTCGCTGGCTCAGCTACTTTTCGGAAATGGAGTTAGCCGCCGTTGCACGAGTTTTTCAAAACAATACAATTGTTTCTCTTTGCTATATCTTATTGTCCCTCGGGACAGGATTGTCGGCCTTACGTTTGGTACTTCTCCCCGTTTATAGCCCCTCTGTTTGTTCCGATTGACAGTTGGTTGGAAGATATAATGCCAACCGTTTTTGATGCATCTCACACCTGTTAGGTCGTTAGTATAAGAGTGATAGAACTCTTCCCATTCATTCGGCTGAACAAACACGCGCTCTCTAAAATGTCCTATCAACCAGTGTCCGATAGGCAAGGTTAAAGAGTGGCCTGTCATTAATACCTTCGTTCCTATGGCCGAAGGTTAGGGGTTTCCCAGTTATTTTCAGTCCAACTGTGACATTGATCCAACAGAAACCCAAACATTTGATATTCATTCATCACTTCCGCCTTTTTAGAAGCGGTTATAAATAAATTCCAACTGTGTCAGTGTTGTAAATGGCTTTCCATCATTACTTATTTACTAACGATGCAACTCGTATGGAATTTCCGAATAGTAGCCTATGCTATAAGCATGGTGAGGTTCCTTACACCCAGAATTAACATATAATTGTTTTAATAACTAGCTACAGATAGTATATGACTAGTGCAGTCAGTTTTACAAATATAGTGCTTACCTAGTGATATCTAACTAGAGTACACAATTATTAAGTACACTTTAGGTAACTTTGTATGTGGGGACAATATCTCTGGTTTGTACTATAGACAAACACATACTTTGCGCATCTGATAAAAAGGTTTTGAAGGCAATATGTGATATATACAGGTAACAGGTCTCTGGTAGACCAGACTGACATATTTACAGATGTGGCAAAGCGCTGATAAAGTAGTAAAAATAGTAACTAGAATACATATGGATGGGGAGCGGGGGCGAAGCAATTTGGAGTTGGATTTAGATGAGAATGTTTATTAACACTTAGAGACATTAACAGAAATTTTGTTGAGTTTGCACAATACGCAATTTGAGACCTATACACCACTCTGCGGGGAGTCATTAAGTGACACAGAATTAGTGCCAGCAGCATTAATAATACTGCCGTCTGCGAACATCTGAATATTTTGATAAGTGAATATATAAATATTAATCCTTTTAGCCTCTGCTTAAGGTGCTTATTATAGCGTAAAGACCGTTCAAGATAGTGATTAAAAGTTCATAATCAAGGCTGAGTAACCATGCAGATGAAAGGTACAAACAGACTTTTTTTAAATATAGATGAATTTGTTATTATATTGAGCAGTTATTATACGGTATGTGGTTGAATTTGTTTGTTGAAAGAAAGATAAGATTATCTATTTATCTCGCATTTAATTCAGAGACAGAGGTAGATAGAATGAGGGAGTACATTCATGATTGTGCTGCTAGTTATCTGTTGCAAGCTTACGTGAGACTGCATTTCAAATTGTGACATGGTAAGAGCTAAATTTTTCACATGTTCAATGTTTGTCTCTGTTGCTGGATGAACAAATATACTATCTATGCGTTGGTGGAAGAGGGAATCCGGTCTATATTCAAACTCCTTCGAGAATATGCCAACATGTTACTATCCATATTGTTTTCAAATGGTTGTAAGGGAGAGTGGGAGGGAAAGAGAGTTAGAAAGAGAGAGAGAGGGAGAGAGAGTCACGGGACACAGCAGGGTGAAGGAGGGAGGAGAGAGAGAGCATGAATTAAGTGACGGAAGAACATATAGTTAACCTACAAATTAAATTTTATAGCGTTTTTCGCTTCATTCCAGTTTATCTGCTTTTCATGTATACATGTACAGTCATTATATCATATATATGTACATTTGACTCAACTTGGAGAATGTTTTGAACCTAATATCAAATAGTGATGTGACCTATAACCACAATTCCCACTATGGAATCATGTTTTTGTACAAACGCAAAAGAGGAGCTCTAGAGGTTTCTCCGGGGACCGTTAGAAAGTGCAGAGGTAAAGGAAAACAGTAGAAAAAGGACACACCACGTGGATAAGGTGGAAACCGGAGCTATAAGTTTGCATTATGCACCGCTTGGATGTAAGGCAGCAGCCTTTTCTTCTGAGCAACGTCGACCCGACACCCAATGAATGAAATATCGGAAGACTGTCACGTGTAACTTGACAACCTTTGATCGAATTATATTCATGAGGATGCTTCTGAATAGAAAGATATGTTTAGATGGGCGTATAGACCCGTGGCGCACGGGTTCTAGCGAAGAAAATATACAGTCAGGCCACTTAACAAAGGGAAAGGCTGGAATGTATCGACAAGCACCACCTGTGAGAGTAGACCAGTTCGCCTGCCAATCTTCTCACAATGATTTTTCTAAATTATGTGCTGCGAAGATGCTTTATATCAGTTTTTGATCACGTGCAAACCATGGAAAAAGATGGGTCTGGGCATCCGCAAATGACGATCTCTACCCACAGGGGTACTAAAGCATGAAATATTTGCATGGGAATGTCAAGAATAAAGGCCCCTCTGGAATATGGGATAATCATTTCTTGCCTTGCCATTTGGAAAAAAGCCCCACACGATAATGAATAGTAATGTGGGCTGCCAACCCTATTCACATCGACCCAAGCCATGTGAAGCAACATCTCATCACATCACGTCATATACTGTATACCTGTCTCTACGTTCTTAACTCGTCAAAAGAAATATTATTGACAATCCCACATTGAGATGGGTTCAGAGCAATGAACTATTCCTTCAAACGGTTTGATACCGGTGATCGTAGATCAAAGCAAGTGGTTTTAAATATGTATTATTATCAGGCCCGCTGGCAAGAAGAACTTCTTCGAGCTCCAATGTAATTCGATTCCACAATTCCCCCTCCTAGAATATTTTGACAACATCTAACCTCTTCAAGCCTCTCCTGTTTCGTAATGGTTTTACGTAAGTTTGGAGAGGGTTCCCTTCAGAGGAAAGAGGAACTAGGTGCATCATTTATGGAATAAATACAAAGTCTCTTCTCGTTGTGGGAGAAATAAACGCCACTTCATTAAAGCACTCCGGCTGCTGGAAGCTTTTTAATTCAAGAGAGACTGACTACGTGGCAGAATGAATACTAGAGCCACTGAAACGATGTTTACTTAATATACTTGATAATCAGGCACTCTCCCTAGGCTAAAAAGCATCTAATAATTATATATGCTTCAATAAACACAATATAATTTGAACAATTATTCAATCATTTTTAAGCATATAGGTCATAAACACAATCGCCAATGATACAATTTTCGATTCCAGGCCGTGGACCCATCTGTTCTTTTCGATATAATGAATTGATGTGAGAATATTATCGACAGGTATGCTCCGTCTGGCTTATTCCTTATTACCTTGATGGTTCCATACCTTAGCTGTATTTCCTTGTATTGATCACTACAGGTAGTGCACCTGATTTTGAGATTGGGACATGCCAACGAGGCCTGAAAGGCGTACATTGAAATGTTACCAGTTGTAAAAACCCGAGTGATTATAAATTAAAAGTGCCAGGTCAAAACCTTTCAACGCATGTTGGATAGGTGATCCGAATATCAATATGGACGCACTCTGTACCGTCTGAATCTTTTGTTTGAAAATGTTCCCCATCATTTTTATACGAACTGCTCGCCAAAAATGGTAATTGATTTCGGATCTAGGGTTTTGAATCACGAAGAACACTCGCTACATGAGTCTTAGCAGATTTCTTGTGACTTGTAGATAACGACACTAACAATTGTAAATAACGACACCTTCAATTGTAAATAACGACACCTACAATTGTAGATAATGACACCTACAATTAATTCATCACACTCTTCCATTCAACGACATGGCCATGCAATTAATGCTAGTCATTATCTAACTACCATAGAGAGTAAAATAGATCACGGTGTAGCATTGATTACATTCGCTTAGTCATAGAAACTATGCAGGTACCAAATATACGTGTATGTAGAGAGTGAGGACGCAGGATTGGATAACTATGATACAAAGCAATCCCAAATGTTGCAGTTTATTAAGCTTCATAAGGAAATTTCTGGTTCTATCAGACAATTTGCCTTGCTGTTGATCAGGCATACCCCGCTATAAGGATACAGCCTTGAGTGTATAGATACGTCTTTTGGATTAGTTGAAGGTTGCCGACAATAGCCCGGAGCTGTACCTATCCTGCGACTCCACTTTCATGCCAAGTACTTATTATTAAGAGCTAGCAGGGATGTTATATGGAGTCCTGTTTGGATCAATCAATTTTTTCTTTTAATTTAAGTTTACAATTGAAAGAACTACTAAAGTAGTTGTTAGATCACCCTATTTTGTACTTTGCACAATGATAAAATAGAATAAATTATTTTGACATGGCTCAATGTACTTTTTAACCGATTTCAATCTAAAGAAAACCTGCTTGACTTTAAATGTGTTATTTTTCCGACCTCAAGGAAAGGCAGACTTCGATATTACTATTAGTCAAGTACAATTATGGATAATTGGGTTTAACTTCTTACAAAACCATGGGTCCCACTTCCCAGACAAAGGCGTAGACTGACCTAGTTTGTGGCAGAATTTAATCAGGAGAATAGCAGACACAGGTTCTAGTGAGACTTCATTCCACAGAACACAATTAGAAACACAACACAAAAGAACCTGTCTATATGTCTAAAAGTGTTGTCCTCTCACTCAAAAAGATTTCTTTGAAAGCAAAAACACAAAGGGTTATTTGGAACACGGCAAGTTTTAACACAAAATAGATAATATGTTAGTAACTCAATACATGTTCAACAGTTATGAAATCAAATGTTTATAAATGAGCTCTTTTCCTGTGAATTATGGTTGTATTGGAGAGTCTTCTCATGCCATTAAAGCTATGTTCTCGTGCAACACAACACAAGATATGGCATAATATACAATGAAAATATATTAAGCCTCGTTAACCGCAGGGATAATACATCTGAGCCCCAACTAATTGTTTTGGTGTGATTCCAAAAATAGATCCACCCCAATGCGTGCGTAAGGTTCATAAAATTTGTAAGTCGCATCAAGTGTTTCTTGCCCGCATTTGACCATAAAATAGAGGACTTTATCGATATTGATTCCTGTTATTCAATGCCATGGAAAGATTAAGTTCATTGGACGCAACCTTTATAGGACTTAGTGTGAATTTAAATAATTAGAGGAACAAATTATGGACCCGCGGCTGTGCGGCGTTTGAATAGTATCCACCACAAATCCGGGATGTAAATAGGATTAAGTCATGCTAAAAAGTACCTATAAAAATTAAAAGATACGAATAAAAGAATAGACAGGATCATAAAGGAGGATCAGATAATTCTGAATGGTGTCTACATTTCCCCTGATAATATGACCGTTTCGTGCTTTGGGTACACTGAACTTAATGAACTATATTTTTATTCTTGCTAAAAGGATCTGGCTCTGGACCATGGGTTAAATATGTGAACACATATTTTCCAACATCTACGTTTAATAGTATGATAAGGGACATCTGAAAAAAGTGGCTCGATATTCGCGTACTATTCAATTTATCTTAGAGTACTTCAGACTTTGAAGGCAAACATAAGAACAACCAAACGCTGACGTAGAATTCAGATTCTCTTTCATCAGACATAAACATCTCCCTCACCGAGGAACCAATTGTCATTACACAAGAATAAAATCCAATGCTATTTCGTAATCACACTGGTATAAGTATAATGAATGAACGGTCGGTTAGATCAATAGACAATAATATATCTAATCGTTTTATTTGTATGGCCATCGCTCTACCTAGATTTCGAGACTAAACCAATGTATCCAGAGACTACCCAGACTGCATGGGGTATTATTCATAGTTGTTAACAACTATCTATGTGCACACACCATCATTGGCCCACTCACATGTTGTTGATACATCTAAGCGTGCTGAACCCGATTTCAACACGGAAAATGACAATGCTTGCTCATCATTGCAGCAAATATAACAATCATTGAGTGTATTGTTCAGTTAAGACCTCCCGACGTCAGGATAATTATTAGTATCTGTCAAGTAGTTGTTACACGCTACGAATACGAACACCGAACGCTGGTTGGGAAAATAAAAGGCCTTTTGGCATGTCATTGATTGGCTAATCTCCAGGTTGCCTTGCTTTGCATTTGTATTTGATCTGTATATCTATTTTCGTTTACAACACGATAATTTTGTTGTGTTCTGCTATTCATTGAGTGATATGAAATTTAAAAAATGGTTACTATCTCGATATAGCGTAAGCGCAGTCTAGGCTCAGCGCCACTCAGATCTGATAATAATGGTATGTCAGCGATTGGACGCCTACTGCGATAATGGATTATCTGGCCCAGGAGAGGGGTCCTGGGATTCTAATGGTATTTTTGGGGTACTAATGGAATTATAAAGACATGTTTGCGGTTTAATTGGAGCGAGAGGCTTTCCCTCAGTTTGAAGGGACTTCTCAACGTTGAGCCTAGAGTGCACTTATCTGGACACCTACTTTCTTTCTCAAATTATTTATAGGCTATTTCAAAAAGTAAGAATTGCACGCAGCTGCACTTATGCCTACGCAGAAGTGGGTTTTATGTCATTAGTAAAAGGAAACTCCTGCACAGGTGGTATTGGGCAGTAGACTGCAAAAAAAACCAACCGGTAAAATATCAGTCCTACGGGATCCATTTCTTGTGCATTAACGCTCAAAGCAATGAAGTGCATCCCCACTGCCTAGGTCTGTTGGTTGATAAAAACGTGTTTTTTGCTAGACTAAATCTGCACGGGTTGTCCTGGCATTCATCCTCCAAGCAGGCTCCATTACAAGCAGTTTTCTTTCATTATTATAGCATCTTTGTTCTAGGATTCATATAAAACCAGAAAAAACTTAATTGGTGTTAATATGCCACCGGCAGTTAGAACTGCTTTTGCTATGCTCTGCCCTATTCCTTCGACCATTCTAATGACATATGAATCTACCTTGTATTGTTTATCTCAAAACGAAAATACATCTCAGAAGGAACATAAAACACAAAGCATTTGATTCTTGGCGTTTCCCCTCTTATCATAAGGAAATGTCTCGAGAGACATGCCCTAGAAACATTCGAGATGGACGTCAACACTCGGGGCAAGTGGTTTGTCCTTTGAAAATACTACCGCTGCCACCGAGGACCCTGATGTCACGTACTACGTCACGCAGGCCCATGGGTAAATAGAACATGCTTTATTTTCGGTTCCAAATAAACCCTGGAGGACATAGAAATAGGAACCCGTCTCGCTAGACCATGGATATATGACGCTAATAACTAATTTATGTTAATTCGATCAGATGCGTCAGTAAGATCTTTACATATAGATGTAACTAAATTATTTCGATGTCCTCCGAAGGAGAGAAACTCTTCTAACCTAATTTAATGTTATGCTTTATTGTAAGCCTGACACGAAAAGTGAGTTATAGGTTTCTCACTAATGCATATGTAGTCTAATTTAGTGATTATATAAATGACTATTTATAAATATAGAAATAGTCTTTATCAGCTTTGAAATGAAAGTATAATTAAAATAAAAAGCTTTATCAGCTTTGAAATGAAAGTATAATTAACTGGATGTCTAAGTATAAGGAATCCCAAATTAATCCTCAAAATACATCCGGCACAGTAGTAAGTCTAACCCATTACCATAGGTCCATAAACCTAATCGATTTATATTAATCCTCAACATTATTTTAACCTATAATTATTTTCATTGAATGCTGAACTTGGCTGAACTTGCTGAACTTTGTTTCATGGATTGCTCTAAGTCGCCTTTAGTCCTTTTTTACGAATCATTCAACGCCATGGATAATTTTGTGTATATCCACCTCCCCACATCACAGACTTGTCTCTTTCCTGAGAGACCCCAATCCATTCAATAGTTAAACAATGTGGTCATAGAAACTGCCTCGTGCAGACTTCTGGGGGCCTTTACGTCTGGGATATTAGTAACCCTGAACATCCCGGAGACAATATTCGACACCGATTAGAAATATGCATGACAGATAGGAACGCTGTGACATGTTTGAGGCAATAATCTCACCGTTTTAGTGGTTTGCAAAGCCATCGGTACAACCAATACATTATTCAGGCGCGATTGGTCCTCGAGAACCCCAAGAACAATCCTTTAACTCCAATAGACAAATTAAATCCAAGGGAGCTATTTTAAACCACAACTCGACATTAGATGTAATTGGAAATGAGATGAATCTAACCACAATTTATCTCTAGGAAGCCTGAACTATCGCCTCCAGCTGGAGTTCGGCTAGGCTGAATAGAAGGCATTGTAGTACAATAGTGTCCTTATTTTTGCCAGGACACAATTGCCCTTTGGGAAGGTCAATGGAGGTAATGCGTATGATGTCACCAATATTGGGTCTCTCGTGGTATCAACACCGTGTGATAATAGGATAAAGCTGCCTGATGCTAAACCCATGTAGGCATGTACCAAATGATGGTCAGAGGAGTCTTCCATTACTAGTTCAGGATACTCCTTTGATGGTCCCCTCACGTGTGCACTGGGCATGAACATGCGTCACATTTGTGTGGCGTACAATCATACATCAGAAAGATATTGGTAGCTAATTTTGGAGAAAGTGATAATATGGTGCGGAATTATATATTTATATATAGAGAGAGAGACTGTTGTGTAATCATTAGTTCCTGACGAAAGAAAAGAAATAAATAAAATGTCATGTTTACCATCCGGTGTTGGGGCAAAGCCCCGCCGGGCAATCTTCCCGGTCAGCACCCTTCTGGAAAGAACCCAATCTAGGGTTCTACGCTAGAAATCTAGATTCTGCCGTCGGGGTTTTGCCCTAGAACCATTATAACCATGTGTTAATTAAGTTAGAGCTTCCTTTTATAATATATTCAACAAACTTGGAGCGGCATTGTGGCTATCGTAGCATAGAAACTATTAATTGTAGCAATTAGAAAAAATGTTAATGTTATTCATAATATATTGTATCAACAACTAGGGTGGCGGGGATAAAACCGTACCATGCAGCATTATTCTCGACATTAAATTGTTCATATACTTTATTGACGGAATAAACAGTCCTCTCATCTAATCTAATAACAGGTGTGATGGATGTCTAGGAAAAACTCTCTAGATAGATGATATTCTGGTTCTCACTTGCGTGTGTGTAGGCGCAGTTCACAGACCCAGGGGAAATATAGCATGATATATATTATATACATACTAGCAAGCTGCATAAGGAAGATATCTATCAATTGGATTAAAATGAGATGACCCTCTACTGTTTTCATTTGTCTAAGGCTAAATTTAAGGTATATTCAAATCTTTGCATCCTACCTATAATTAACGCTTTATTAAGTAATGCTTTATATAATAGGAATTATCCGAATTAGTTGTTTTTAACAATGTCTTTCTTTCGACTGGCCTAAAATTATATTAATGTTTTTATGATATGATAATGCAAGTTCGTTCTACAATTAACCCGAGTAGCAGGTTGACAATTATAAAGCTATCGATTTCCCCAATGATTATCAAAGCGGTTACTCTATAATGAGGAGTTAACCATTCTTGCATTTTTATTCTCATAAATATATGATATATTACATGTGCAAATTGCTCAGCTAATAATCTGATGAATATCTTAAGATATAAGACAATATAAATCTCTTATCATAAAGAAACACTATAACTTCCCCCTGATCATTCTCTAAAACATTCATGGCGATAATCAATTGCAATTAGCAAAGTACCAGAACCCAGAAACAAACAAGAAACTCTATAAATAGTCCTGCCAATTCGCACTAATCTTGGTTGCAACCAGATGAAAACACTAGCCAATTTTCGAGAAGTAGAAAAATTGCGAAGAAAAAAACCGTTTTCCGTTCGATGCAGATCTATAAGGCAGTTCAATATGAAGGATGAAAGAGTCAATGCTGGTAATTAAAGGCACAACGCGAGAGATGTTGGGAGTAAGATGTCGATTGAAGAAGGGTGAGTAGATCGAAGACGTGATGGCCCTACAAGATGATAGGAGAGAATTAGCGGGTAAACAGATCCATAGCAAGGAGTAAGGGGCACCAGGTTCGTATATCTATTTTCTTATTCCTCTGACTCACTCGAGCCTCTTAATAGAGGATCTCTGGGGAGGCTTGACAGCCCTGTCCAAGCTGAGCCGGCATTAGTCTCTCTGGCTAAGGGAGGGTTGCCTGACATGTTCTATTTTTAGACTGGATATGACATGACACTGACATAGAATTACCCGTCTGAGAGAGTGAAAACAGCCGAAGGCACACTTCAAGAGATAATGCTAAGAGAAACATCAATATTTACTCTATAAATTTGTACCAGTCAATGCGCTACAAACACAACAATAGTAACGAATGTAGGTTCTTATCATCCATCATTTGATCATTTCATTCTAATGGAAGCCTTGGTATATATTGAAAATAAAGTGGGAAGAAATGGATGAGGAGGAATACGATTTCAGATTTAAAAGACTTATATTATCTAAATATAAACCAAATATCCTATAGTAGTTGAAAATCAGCTTGTCTCAGTGTGAATTGAGCTTCCAAATAAAAGATCTTAATTGCAATTAGCCAAAACCAATGAATTGGCCATTGCTTCTTCATTAATCATCAGTTAAATTTGAATTCAGATCATTACAGAGATTCTGAAATTGAGCTGGACACGTCATAAGATAAATGACCCTTTTCTGTAATGTGGAAGTCGCATGTCGCTTTTTGATTTTGTAATGATCTTCTCATCTAACTGGCAAATCTATTGAAAAGATATTTTATTACAAGAATGAATTATGGAATTTGTATAGCTTCGATTATATGGTAAGAATTTAAAATCCTAAGCTTTCATGTCATATTTCAATAGAAACCATTACTTCAAATGTCAATTAATTCATGGTAGATGTAATAACTATTATAAAGATACATTTTATATTATAAAATATTAGCAGGGAAAAACGCAGTATTTCTTTATTGATAAGAGTTTTCCAGGATTTCTTTTTAAAGAATTTTGCTCACCGACCATTTTTTCGACTTCCGTGAAAGAACAAAAGAAACATCAATGTATTTTGTTCATGGATGTCATACGCCTACGTCATACGTCATTGCTTTTAACGCCTTTCGATGGGATGACTTCGAGTTACCGAGAGGCGTATCAGTTTACCTTTTATCATATTGCTCTCAAAGCTGCATAGGCTAACAAAGGGATGTAAGCCTAGCGTGTTGTCTGTCATCAGTGCACCACAAAGTTTGTTTGAACTGAGCCCGAGTTCCTGGCCTGTCTTCAAGGGCATTTGCGGAACGCATGTGTTTGTACCTTCTTCCCCTTATCAAGTAGTACATTGAGGCAGCAGGAAATCCAAATTCGATCTAATGATTCCTAATCAACTGAGGACAGATTGGGGATGTGTTTTAAATTGTAATATCACCTCTTCTATATAGAATACAAGGGCACATTCAATACATTCAAATTATATTATGCATATTATATGCCACGATGATGCCAAAACCGAATACGACACACATATTTTTTTGTTTATAAATATCAAGGAGCAATTATACCTTTCCCTAACAACAAAGATTGCATTGAATGCTAGCAGTTGAAGCCATCGTCTACGGTACGAAAAGGCAAACCAATATTTCAAGCTAGATATTACCGGCCGTTTATATCTGTTTCGTTTGTATACTCATTTCTATTTTTATTTCTGGGCCTTCTATAGATAACAACACTGACTCTATAATTTTGAAATTTCTTGCATATTAGAAATTTGTGCACGTGCCACATCATAAGACAGTCACAAAGCAATAATTAATTATTGTCAAAGAGTATTGCAAGGCTGGAAAGATTCAGAAAGCTAATTGAAATAGTGGACACAAACTCATCACACATGCTATAAAGGCAAATCCCATTGCAATGAAGATATCTATGGCAATAAGATCCTGCTAATTTGTTAGGACCTCTGATAATATTGTGTGAGAGACCTGATACGTATTCATCCCCAAATGATTAAATATCCCAGATTATGTTCCTTGCACTGGTATCAAACATGGAGAGAAGTCTCTAATATGGGAATTCCATGTGTTTGTGCAAGTGAATAATATACACTAGCAGATGTATAATAATTACGGTATTAATATCATAAAGATTATTTCTCCGGAAAGTATAAAATTCGTTACTTAATTGAGGAAAGCGTTTGATACTTTTAATTGCCATAATATTGTTGATGAAACCCTCGGAAATAGAATTAAAGACATATCATTATTATGGTTAATAATTATCTAAATGGTGAGATGCACATAATATTTGCAAATGGAATAATAGATTAGTGAATAGTGAATAATAGAATATTTATTTATGAAGAGCTGCAAGGGATTAATGGCGTCCATAGGCCTAGGCATGCTAAAAACGTTAATGTTCACCGATGATGTATCAGGGGAGAGCCTAAATGCACTAAACAAATTCAGGCAGATATAGACTACCTATTTGACTGGTGTTAATTTAATAAAGAATTCAATTAATAAGAAAAGAAAATCACAAACATTTGTTCCTCAAACCAACCAACAGTACAGATGGACCACAATACAATATGGACTATCATCACTGTGAAAGAAAATGGACGGCCCTCTTGCTATCAAAGTAGTGACAAGGGAGATGAGACAAGCTAATGGTTTTACTTGTAGATCAGCCCATCTAAGAAATGGTCAAGCAGTTGCCTCACTATAGAGGTCCTGTTATATCGAATAATTTAACTGTACAAAATTGAAACCTTGACTGGCCATAATTGAAACAACACCTGAAAGCCACTGATAACTGGCTAAATATTCTGTAATGGATACTAGATCTGCTTGCTTTACCATATTGATACTACTGTGTAATATGATAACACAGAAGTTAGTAAGATAATAAGGAAGAATTTGGAATTTAATCAAGGTTGGTTTTAATGGTATCGTGTGTACACTGTATATAGTTAGAGAAGGCCAAAAAATAATACCGGTATATCATTATCAACTTGCGTCACATGAAAATATGACTTGTACGACATTGCATTCTCCATAAAAAAACCTCAGGTTTTAGACAATTCCAACGTAGAAGATGTATTTCTAAGAGTATCGCTACCTAAGGACTGTCATCAACAGCTAGTGCCCTAAAATCAACTACAAATTATACAGACATTTAGAATACATTGGCATTGGCTACAATGTGGTGGATACAACGAATTAAGGACAGGGCATTACAAGATAGCTGCCAACAGTACTTAGTCAACAAATTGCTAGTCATCCAAAAGAACCTTTTGATAATAATTATTATATTTAGACAGCCAGCAAGAATAAAGGTGAACCAGTATCAAAATACATAATTATAAACTAAAGATCAGACCTAAATTTCCCTTATGCATATATGAATTTGGGCTCTATAAACACTAGAAATTTCTAAACTGGATGGAAAAATATTTAAAAAGTAACCCCTAGAAATGAATAAAACCTTAGAAAAAAACCCTTTCTTATAAGCTCCCATATTAGCCTGAAAATGCGCAGAACATAGAAGACAAAGATGAATTCAGAATGTGTGTTTTCCTATGTATGGGTTGTCAATAATCTTATAATAGTAATCTATTGATATAATTATTGGACTTGACTGAGAAGTGAAATGTTCCCATATATTGAATGTCTTCATTGTATCGTTTCTGTATTACCACATTCACATAACACCGTTGCAGTGCGGGCTCCAACATTTTTTATCTGTGGCAAGGGTGCCGCCCTGTATTACTATATAGACCATTTTTCTTGCTGTGATATATCACATTATTTTAAGGAATAATATGGTGAATTACTGGGACCAGATAAAAATCCACAGGGGGATTTGTAGCGTTTTTTAAAAGTTGAAATATCTATATATTCTTTGTGACCTTCGATACAAAAATTTAAATGTACAAATTGGAAGTCTAAAGACTTACTTTGGCTCCAAGTGAAGTATGAGGTTCATTCATAAACAACCATAAACGCTTCTTGAATGGCGCGTGTCGGGCATTATAGATGTCCTCTTCGGCATCGTTGTCTGAGTTCGACCACTCATTGACCACTGAATGCAACATCCTCTGATCTTCCTCGGCTTTACAGTACTTATTCCAGCAACATGATGCCAACACCTCAGCGTCCAAGTTCCAGAACTCTAGCTCCTTCTTGACGGCGAATACACACATATTCTCTGGCAGATGCATTTCATCGGTGGAATAGTAGTCAATGATGCATCCGAACATGATCGGATTGCGGTCGAAATAGAACTCCTTGACTTTTCTGTCCCAAGCATCGTCATCCTTTGTAAGAGCGGTCAACCGACTACAGACCGCGTCAGGATTGATAAGTGTTTCCCATTGGATGACGAACTTGGTACCCCGTATGTTAAACTTAATCTTTTCTTTAGGGTCAAAGTTAGCCACAGACTGGCTCCTCGATACGAGACCCTCGATGCCATTTGGTTCCATTTGTATCTGAGACGAAGTCATTCGTCTCATTAGTTTACGTCGTTTTGTTTTCAAATCATCCTCTATTTGTCTTGATGAAAGAGAGGATTCTAATCCTGAAAAGGATGTGTTACAGGATGCCATCAACATTTTGCCTTACTTATTCTGCGACCGATTCCTTCAAACTAAATTAAACTTCAAGGGATTCAAATTGGATTTAGTTTGCTGGGCTAGAAGATAGTGGTAACTTCATCTGGGGAAACATAGGTGTCTTAGTGGATATATTGTATAAAGAGTGTCGAAGTGTCGAGTGTCGAAGTGTAATTCGGTGGTGCTAGATAGACAAATGAATAGAAACTTGAGTTCGAACTTTTCCCCAAAAGAGGATTATGTCTGGTATATGGGAATCTAAAGTTGACTAAAATACTTGACGGTGAGTCAATTTGTATCTACATTCCAAGAAAATCAGCCATAAGTACTAAGTGTAAGTCCCATCTCCCCAGATGCATAATAGAAAGAACACACGTGTGCTATTGACCCACAAGAAATTTCGATCCTTGTCTTCCAGTAAACTTTCAATCAATCAAGTGCGGTGAAGCAAAAAGCTCTCTAAAATGTTTTGTCTGTTGTCTCAAGTCATTTAAAGTCTGGATAGGTTGCAGATGCGGATTATGTCAGAACGCTGACATGAATGGAAAGGTTAAACTAATCCGTACAAATTAGGTGAATAAGGTTTGGAGTTTTCCCTAGAAAAAAACAGAGGGATCTCCGAATAAGTCATTCAAAGAATGTGCAGTGATAGAAGCCAGAATGTGGCTTGTAATAATTATTGTTCTTCAGATTATCTGTTACCGTCAATGTGTATCGCTCAACGAGGCTCTTCTTTCTGAAAAAGTGAATTATCGTCGCCTTTACCAACCACAGGTGACTTGAAAAAGCGATGCGAATTCACTTGTCCATGGGCCTTTAGTCTTCACTGCACCTGTCGAAGAAATAAAATCTCATTAATTCCTTAATAAAAGACAGAAAAATATACATGTTATTATCATATCTTTCCGGATGTTAAACATCATTGGCGCACATACTACACAGCAGGTAATACACCCGGCTTATTTCTCGCACATGGTTGTTTATTATGGACCCGCACACAAAGTATTGGTGATTTACGTTTTTATTTAAATAGTCATTTCGCTAGGGACATGCACACATTATACACCGGCCATAAAGAAAGGTACATAAACACAAATAACCCATTGAGTAATTTATTGTATGTGTAGTACCGCGTCCATAATTATGAACATTTACATATACTACTAATTTGGTGTATGTGTAGTACCGCGTTCATATGAACATTTACATATACTACTACTATATGGAATCCACATGTAGTACCGCGTCCATATGAACATTTACATATACTACTACTATATGGAATCCACATGCGGCCATACAGCGCAGGATCGCGCAGGCCAATGCAGCTTTGCGGGGACGTTTTCAAGGACTGGTGGCCGTGAGAAGGAGCCGTTCATCAAGCCTCTACATATCGAAACAAACCACAGTATACTTCCATCAATGTTTTAAAGACACCTCTTTACTACTTGTACGATCTTACATGGATTTCGTCATGCAATGATTAAAAGCCAGAGTATTAATATCAGACATTGTCCTCCGCAAACGAATCCGAGGGTCATTACACATGTACCTTATGTTCATCCATCCGCGCACAGATTCAAATAATGCTTTGAAGCAATCTAACATTCACCCTCGTCACTTTTTTTGAACAATGCATGGATCTCAACATTGACATGTGCCCTCCCATCACCCGCGCCCACAGATGATTCCCAGGTACCGAATGAGTGTAGAACAAACGCAATCACCGATCCCTTTCAAATGGACCCGCTTTCTTTATCGTATTGTCACAATGTGGCATTCATATCAAAGCAAATTTATCGACCCAAATTGATCAGCTTTTTTTAATTGTCACACCAACACAATCTAATCAATTCGCATTGGTCATCGCCATTAACAAGATCCCCCAATGTTGAAAGCGAAAATCTGTTCATTTGCAGTAAGCCGTAAATTTAAGAGAAATATAAAAAATAGCGTAAAAGCCATCGGCCTGGGGAATCTGGTATTTCTTCGGGGTTCGAAAAAATCTTTGAGAGTTGTTTTTTAGTCTTGATTCTCCGAACTAGAGGAAATATAACATTCAAATCAAATATAGTTCCATTGCCAATTATTACCCCTTTACTTTGCCTATATAATTATACAGAAGTATACAGTTTTTATTTGAATTGTGACTGAGCTAAAGATAAATTACGCCTTTTCAATGGAAAGTCTGGCCGACACAACATAATCTGCGATGCTTTTCCTTAAGGATTCTTTCCCTACTCAGAGGTGATTGTGTGATCAAACAGCTCTCCCATTGTTAGTTGAAAGATACGTAATAAATGTTGCATTCACCTGTACGCCATTAAAAGATTTGATAATCTTGCTAAGATCTCAGTCTTATAAGATGATCAGCTGATTGAATTGTCCTTTTAGGATGTACCGGTATGTACAGTTTAATCTTGAAACCGTTATTTTCGCCCCTTTGATATATCTACATGCTTGGATCAATGGAGCCTAGCTGCCTATAAGATTGTGTAAGAATCAATACGGTTTGACCTTTCTTTTAAGCTACTTAAATGGTATCAAACTATTAACAGGTGCAACTAAAACTGAGAGTGAGTTCTTTAACCTAATCAGCATAGTTCGTATTCTAAAGAATACGACAACAGATTCCTTTCGTCGTCAAAGGAAGAGTGCGTATAACGATTCTTGTAATACAATGCACTTCCCTGAAATGACCACTTGTGCCACCACTTCCCTATTGGAATACCTTTGTTGTGGCTCATTAATCAAAGATGATTCAATGAATGAAGCTATTGTCCCTTTGTGGATGAAATCATTAGTAAAGTAGTCCCTTGTACCTTTCTTTCCATTTTTCGGGATTAAATGATTAGCCTCCTTGTTTCCACGGAAGGAGCCTCTCATCGGCTCATTTCGTATCGGCGTTACTGCCTCTTTGTTCTGTTTCTTTGTAGAGTCTTTTATTAGCAGCATTAATGACGATCACATGACCAGAATCCAGGTATCAACAACTTTGAAAAAAGTTTCTACTTGAAACCACTCCGCAACTTGGCAGGTCTCTATTGGCAAATGTGAAACCAATCTGGTGATTACCATTCGATTCGCTCCTACTTTCGTTCATGATGGCTGCATGGTGGTCTATAGTCAGCCGATAACAAGTTCCGATAAAAACTCTTAATAGCAATTGGAAATAAAGCTTTTGAATGCAAGGAGATATGGATTTTTTTCCAGGCACAACTTCAATGATGAATTCGGGTAATCACCTCAGGGCGAAACCGATATAGGCCTACATCTTTGTTTATATACCTCTATTTGTTGCTTTGGATACGAGTTTCACCAATCCAATTGACCTTTGCATGTGCAGTCCACAAGTGATAAGTACTGTAAATAACAAATAGCACCATTAACTGACTGTACGGTTGTATGTTGATATCCCCTAACTTGAAGAAACCCAGGCCGTCGATCTTGACACACTCACAAAGGCCAAGATCCAAAAGTAACAGTCTGCTTTGCACCGCCATTTCACGGCTCCCAGGGTATTTCTAGCTTTGCCATTTACTTTTTTCCCCAGACAGTTAAAAGGCGCTGATCCGGAAAATAGATGTATTGTCTACTGTAGAGCTGTGTCCAAATTAAAAGGGTGTTATAGCTGATCACCCTTCTAAATGGGTCTCTGCATTGCGTGCATACGGAGGACTCCATGGGCATAAAATGATTATATTATATATAGATCAGAACTCGGCAGGAATGAAACCACAATGGGAATAGGAATCCAATAACTTTATTTCTGTAATATATCATCTTTATTTAACACCAGATCCTAGCCCCTTTTCACACTAGAGGACTTAATAATGGTTCGCATTGCAGAAATAAATTAAATTCGAGGTGACATTGTAATATTCCTGGTCATCTCAATACACGCTCTAAATGAAAGATGAATAGGATTTACACCGATTTATCTATTTTTATATAGATGTATACCGCATTGAAGCAGAGAAGAAACGTATTGTTATTATTATTCCATTACACTGGCATCACAGTATCAACACCTTTCATTATAAAAATTAATGAGAAATTACTGTTTGTTTTTTTAAAAAAAAAGAAGTCACCATAATATTCATGAGTCACTTTTTAAAGTTTCAGCAATAACTGTTTAACATTTGGAAGTTACCCATGCCCCATCAATGGTTCTCCACATCTTAGATGCTTGATTTAAGCACCGTTAATTATTGGCAAGTCATTTTTCTTTTATTTATCTCGATGCCAGCCATAATTATTCCCGTCTTTTTTTTAAAAGAAATATTATTGCGCGACAGTGCATTGACATTGGAATATGTATGATCAAGCAGTCATATAGTCCATAGAAAGATCGCATCTTGTACTCGATCGGGATCAATAGAAAGAATTATTATTCTAGGATGTTATCTCTAGCCTAGAGGGTCACATTAACAGCATCAATGGTTCAATATTAGGATTGCTATTACTCGCTACTATCAATTCGCGAATCTGGAGTAAAACAAGGCTATGGCCGAGTAAATCATCTGACGCTATCTCTGATGTATTGCGCTTTGCTCTGTGCAAACAAAGTGTCATGTTCGTCCTGACGATAAAGTGATTTATGACGGTTGAGTGTATATTGATCAAATCTGACCATCCACAGTAGCTGGAGTCGGAGCCACACAGGTGGGCAAGACAACATGTGTAAGATTATACACGTAGAAGTAACTACTTGCACCCATAGAGATATACTGTTAGCAGCTTCATGGCCAGGATCCACCCTATCCCCTTCGTGCTTTCTTGGTTCCTAAATAAATGTGAGACACTCTATATGTTTTGGGGGATACCGTATTCGCCGTTTTGCATCTATTGACAGATATCAAAGTTTAGAGTTACTTAGCTATAGGTGATCCTGACCAAGTATTTTAGAAGGAACGAGTGGGTATACATTCCATGACAGCTATAGTTCTCAATTGCAAATCCCTTCATATATAGTCTCATATAATGCTTGTATAATATATCATATACCTCACAGCAAAGTAGAGTGTGATACATCGAAGTCAGTTTTTACTCATTTATTCAGAAGTTATTGATTAGGGTTATTCCTCACTATTATACTTTTCAATTCTGGAGGTCATATATATTGTATTCTGCAAAGAAGGGCCATTGAATGCAAGGTAGAGGGGAGATGCTACGGATACAATATCTTTCATGGATAAACTTTCTAACACGTATCAATTGACGCGATGTGATATTGATATTATTTATAAGTATGCAAATTAATATATCACGGCATTCATAATTTAATTACTAATTGCGTCCTGACATTTCCCTTACGTTACTGGTGACGCATTCAAATAGAAGAATTCACCAGTCACTTAACATAGTAGCATTCAGATATGCTTATTTTGATAAGCAGGTAAATCAGAGATTGCCTTGATATTCAATTCAATTCAAAGATTCTTTATTTGTAGATCTTGATTACAGAGGTGGCTCAATGTCTGGTTACAGAAAATGATATCCCTCACAAGCAGGTCTTCCAAGGAGTGCCTGGAACCTTGATTTGCTTTAAATTTGTTTCAACCATAACAACAATGATTTTGTAAAGTAATTATGGTTTACAACAAGTATGAAATAGGATGTAATGTGACGAAGAATGAGTTAACAGTAAACAGACCATGAGAGGTGAGACTTGATGGGGAGTGATTCACTCCAATGATTGTCTTACTAGGATAGTAAGATACAACATATCATATAATATTATTTCGATCAATTATACAGATTACATTATGTCATGAAAAGCAATGATCAATACTTCGAATAAAGATACAATACAAAATAGTTGCTTACATTTATTCCTTTTGAAGGTTTTAACTCTCAAATATAACATATTTTGATCAAATAGGGGTTTGACATACTTTGATTAAATGGTATGTGGGACTTCAGGAATTACTCATATATTGAGGTAAAGATAATGCACACAGGTGCTTTAGTGAAAAGCGAAAGAATTTCATGAAGAGCGAAAGATCAATATTTCAAATGGAATACAATACAATACTATATAGTTATTTGGATTTCCTACTTTTTGAAGATTCTAATCCTCATATGGGTAAAAATTGCTAATGTAGCATGACCACTTGTCATAGAAAAATAATTTGACATCCTAGAAATCCCGATTCCATAATGTACAATGAGATATGGGGTTGGAGACAGTATATACAGAAGACATGATCAGAAAGGATATAACAATATATTTATTCACTAAGATTTATTTTTGATATCCAGGATGCGTGCAGACCTAGAAGTCCTGCATTCGCACATTAGAGAAATAGATTGCAGATGCAAGATATATTTTCATAATTAATTTTAATCATTAAATCGCCTGCGGCTAACACAGGGACCTTCAAAATGTATTTCCCCATTCTCCCCATTCACCATGAGGAGAATGCATGAATGGGGGATTAAAGAAAACCTAAAATGTGATGCATCAACGGCTATGCCCAGTGTTATAATAAATTTATGCATGATCTCTAGAGTCCCCTATGGTCAAGTGGTTCTCTTATAGAGGTATGGGTGGCAGTCATAAGCTTGTGTTTATTTTCGGCGAAAATGGTTTTCGCACGGGCCATTTCGCACGGTCCAGCATAGAATAGTATGGAGAGCATGAAAATTAAATGACTCGGATAAAAAATGGCTAGGATTGGATTGTGAATAATTGAACCGTGTATTGGGGTTTAATGATGTTATCCCATAACACATTCAACAACTTACCCTCAATTGGCTTCGTATCTACATGTCTATAGGGATTATATTGGAGAAATCATTCGCAAAAATAATTCCAAATATGCCATGGGCATGACCAGGCAAACCCTTTCAGAATTCTTTATTTAAATGTACAACTATACGTAATATATATGATTATTAATGGTTAATATGTAAGAGCACGGCGTCGATAAAACTGTATTATGTACATATGTTTTTAATTCAACTCCTAAAAACAATGCTTGCACATTGTCAGTGAGTTGGACTTGTTTTTATTCGTAGTATGAGTATCTGTAAAACCTTGTATTTAAAGATAAATGAGATAGTTTGACGTATTATAGTTTGCTGATGTTTAGATATACACAACTTATGGAATTTCTGATTATAATAACACCTAGAACTATGTAAAAAAATTTGTATCATTTAAATCAGGCTGTCCTGAGAATATTCGTACTATATGTGTGAAAATGTTCAAACGTCCTGAATAAAATATTTAAAATCAAATCAAATCATTTAAGCGTATTCAAGCCGCCAGGACGTTGTTGTATATATCCACAAAGTGATACAATATGTAGACGCAAACCCACAGGTATGATGGACGATATACCAGGATGGACCCAGGGTAATATGATAGGTTTTAATATTTAATACGCCTATATTACATAAAGGTATCCGTGATCCCCAGATAAGTACTTTTCCTCATTGTGGATATATGTTGCTGACCGGGAACACTTTACCATCCCTTAATGACATAGGATGAGATACCATGCATAGAGTCTGACGTAATGGGCTCGAAAGTACTTTGCCCGTCCTTGAAGCCCCTCTTTACTGTTTGCGGTACAGCGATTAGCGGATAATGTGCTTATAAACCTTATATGTTTGAGGGGGTTATACCCGCAAGATTGCCAGCATCGTTTCAGTAGGCCTATCGGTGACTACCTCAAAGCCCGATTTACATTTACAGTACTTTTGTAACGATGTACAAGCTTTATTGATCAAAGAATATCAACATTACCTTGACCGGATCCGATATTTCAATTCCTCATACCTACTCAATAGTTTAACAATTATGTAATCATTGATCGAGAATAATTGGAAATACTTAGTGTTGTAATGACATAGATGTATTTATTTGTTTGTCTGTGTTCCTAACTCTGTCTATAATGTCCCTCATTACTCCCATGTGAAATCATGTCAACTTGTCCTCCATGGAATCTAATTCAGTTGGGCATTCATCAGTTGGACGCGCATTATTACATTATCATAGACCATCACGACATAGCTAGGTAGGATCTAAACTATGCCTGACACTAGAGAACACTATTGTAATCTCGTAAGCAGATCAACTAAGGCAGCGTTATTAGATCGATATCATACACTTGTGCTTTATCATATACATGATACATTGCTTGGTTACGACTGCAACAACTTTGCGACTGCTAGAACCACCTAAGTCCATACACCTGTCATCTGGCCGAACCGTCATGGAATCCACTAGTATTGGTCTACTGTGGAGTTTGCAAAGACTATCTGTATGGTAATACTTTTTCATATTTATTGTTGCATTAAATATGCACATTGAATGTGTACGTAACTGAAATCAGAATTGATTGTACGCGTTCGGGTTAAACAACAGAAAATGTTTGTACATAAATTCCCAGAGGATTTCAACGTAAGAACATCTTCTCCTCATTAATTGATGAGTATTTTTCCCTGGTATTAATTGCAATAATATCATAGAGATGTTAAAATAGTATTGTATTCTTCCACTGGTCATCCTTAATGTTTTTTAATCCTTGTGTTGCATCTAATCGTACTTTAATTATGTCTTAAAATTGTAAGAGCCCAGATGGCAGGTATTTTAATCAAGTCTGTTGCAAAAACAAACAAAAATTGCAATAATATTTAAACGCTTTGTTGATAATGTAGCATAACTTTCTGCAATTTTCTCTGATTCTTGCCCTAAGTGCAATCTGAGAATGCAACACACCGAATTTGGAAAATATACCATGATCGACTTTCTGTGTGACCTGCTTTGGGTCGGCCAGGGTTGAGATTAGCCACTACATTATGTTACACTTTCGTGGCTTTAATCTGGTGAGCCAACAAGACCCGTCTGCCTACAAATGAGAGACCTTAATGCTGGACCCTCACTGCATGATTTATGGCTTATCGCCATGTAAGGAAGTTGGAGACTTATTGTTAGTTTAGCGCAGGGTTTATCTGGGTGCAGTGCTTCGTCTATGGTCTGTAACTGATAAATGAAAGATGGCAGTTCTAGGCATTGGCAAACTGGGCTTTGTGGCAGGTCACAATGGAAGACAGCGACGAGGGATGAATGTCATGCGCTAACTGCACTGGAGACATAGAGAAGACAAAACATACCATAAAATTTCGCGGGAGGAGTACCTAACCTCATTGACAGTCAAATGATGAGGACACAGGGCTGTTTTATCGCATGCAGGCGCCATCAGGAATGACATCAGCATTGCAGTTTGCTGTTTCAGTTTTGAACTTCGCGAGAAGATTGCCTAGGTCAGCTCATTGGTAGCAAAATGATTAAGCAACAGGGCTGTTTTATCGAATGCAGGCTTTATTTCTGTGTTATCTATTAAACCCTACTTAAAAAGATTACTGTATCATACTGATTATCATAGTGTGATTGTAAAATTATATTGTTGATTAGTTACATTAATGTCGAATTGGTAAATGTTGATGGTAAATGTATCTAAGTTAATGTAAGCTTGTATTGGTTTGTATGATATTGATTTGTAATCCTGTAATGCCAGAACCAAAGGCAATAACCCACAAAATTATAACTAATTATTAGTTATAACTTGATGAGTTAGTTGACTATGTAAGACTTGATAGGTTTATCCTGTTATAAATATTTTCGTAGAATTAGAGCAAAGGGGTAGTCGGAAGAGTTGCTACAGCAGAGGCTACCTCCTTTTCCACTATAAGTTAGCAAAGGATATATGATATAAAGACTGTGGAAATAACTATTAATACAATAATCCTGAGCCTATCAAAATAGTTTTTTGAAGGGGAGAAATATCGCTTCAAAATCGACATACAACTTCGAAAAATTAGGTATTGTACGGTGACTTTTATTTTCCAACGTTTCGGGCTATAGGGTGCCCTTCGTCAGGGAAAGTGGAGAATGATACAGACTTCAGGGGGTTATATCAAAAAATGTGCAAAACCGGAAGTTGTTTTCTTGTGTCCTTGGTTATACTCGTTCGGAACTTGCTCCATTTATCGCGGGGGCGTCGCTTGCATTTCTTAGCGGGGGGGGGGGGGGGGGGGAGGGATTTATAGGGGATTTTTGATCTTTTTACTGGGTCTTGGTTTGATTATTGAGTATGTGAGGTGGGAATTAGGTGGGGGCTTTAGGGGGGTTGGAGTTTTGAGGAATTGATGACAATTGATGAGAATATGAATAAAGTTGTTGCTGTTGTCTTTATTACTGTAATACATCTGTAATACATTCTGTGTCCCAGGGTTTTAGTTGTAGTTCCTTGTAGTTATTCTAGGAATATATTTAGCATATTACAGGTATATAGTAGGAAATTTTTTTTTAAACATATACAATATGATTATGAAAGTCTGATTAATCTAATAGAACTTGAATGTTTTGCTACAGGTGAAAGAACGCACGCATAGTCTTTTTTCAAAAAATTGTTAAGCTAGGTGATCTGCAGGTAGCCATCATCGGCTAGGATCCTGCCCACTTTTCTCGCTGTGTCTTTATTTATTAATCTCATCGTCTGGTGCAAATGGTACATAGCTTGGGATGCTCCGCTCCTATTCAGTGTGATGGTGGCATCCTCGTCGAGATCGGGCATGGAGAGTAACGGGGTAAATTGCTCTTCTGCGTCAGATTTAGCTGGTACTGGGGTTGTCTTTGGTTCGTTGGTAGTTGCCTGCATTGGGTCTTCGCTGGAGGCCATGGGTGGGGGGGTGTTATCTTTAGTAATGATAAGTTTTAGTTTGGGTGAGAAATTTTTACCAGGTGTAATAGGCAAGCTGGTATTCAGTTCGTCTATCAGGAGGGGGACACGTTCGTTGTCAGTATGTGGAAGGCTGATGTCTTCCTGAGTGGACGGCAATGGTTTTGATTTTTTGGAGGATTTTTTCTTCTTTTTCTTGGGTTTCGGTGGGGAGGGTGAGCAGGTGGGTGTGGGGCTTGAATTTTTGGGTGGGGGGTTCTCCTGGGTGGGTTTGGAGGTGCTGCTTCCTACCGGACGGGTCACTTTGCTTTTTGGGATAGCTTGCGGCGACTGGTGATACTGCTTCTCTAAGCTTCTTCTGGGGGGGGGGGCTCTTTTTGGGGGACTTCTCATAGGACCTCCGTGTGGTGGTGGGTTTACGGTGTTGCTGTGGATGGGTTGTGAGGGAGAGTGGACTTCTATGCTTGGCCCTGTTGTCTCTTGGAGAGTTTGATTTCTCCCGGTGTTTGCGGGGGAAAAATTAGTTTTTTTCCTATTAATAATTTGTGTGTTCTATCCATTCCCACCCCATCGGAAGGCCACCAATTAAAGTGGCTAAGATCAGTATTTTGACTTATGATCGCAGTTATCTGTGACTTGCAAGGACATACCAGAACTATAATAGTATATTCTTCCGAGTATTTGATACATGTTAATGAAGTATGAGTGGAAGGGAACCCATCGGAGAATTCAAATCTGAGACAAGGGACAAACTTTGCAATAGGGTGCTGTCCTCAAAGCATGGTGGAGGGTAGGGTATACGTAGATCGAGAGAGTCCATCCTTCCAAGGCAGGCCCTATACTCCGCAACCAGTTTCTACGTACTAGGCCACACTCTGCCATAGGGAGGATGGAGAGAATCTCGTGTAAGTCATAAGGGCCTAGTCCACTAAGCCGATTCTCATGCTATTCTCACAGAATATAGTACAAAAGAGTCCTCTGCGGCGCATAATCGCATATATATATATGTGAATCGGCTGGGTGGTCTAGGCCCTACACCAGTCCCATCCAGGTGGTATGAGCTAATGAGGTGCACTGATGGAGCAGTGACTTTCTCCCCAAACTATCATGGCTGAGAGAGATTATAGAATGAAACTTTCTCATTTTATAGCGTCTATGAAGAGATTCTAGCCATATATCTTTACATTGTGACTGGACATTTTTTCCCCTTGAATTTGTCAGACATAAGGTTGGGGCAACATAAAAAGTCCGAGTAGAATAATTTCAGTTGAGACCAATGAAATAAGATGATGAGAAAGGTATAATAATTAAATGTTTACTATAAAAATCAATAAAAATAATAATGATAGTGAGACATTATGAATATATGGGAAGGATTTGTACAAGGTTATGTCTATAAATTTTGGAGGTCGAACAATTAAGATAATTTTAAAATTAAGTGCCTGAAAATAAAAAAAAAAATCCAATTTTGATCAAAATGTTTAGTTCAAATGTTTATCTAAAGGTTCAATAATGGGGGGCGGGGGGAATGGACCTTATCACCTTTGCAATGTCTGCCTCCAAACCATTGGGGTGGCAACATAAGAAAATGGATGGCCACCAAAAGCACAGTTTTTGAAATTAGTATTTGCTACGGACCTTTGGATATAAAGTTTAATCATATTTGTAAATGATAAGTAGTTTCAATGCATTTAAACGTTTAGCCCAAAATACCCTCCGTGTACCATATATTCCAAGTCATACTCCAAGGACACAAATAGTGCATCTGCTTTTTTTGTTATGTTGGTGTCGGCAGAAAATAAATTGATCTCAATTAGAATACACCAATAAGAGAAGAAACGCCGAGAAATCGTGCTGTATACGAAAGACATTATTTAATATTTCTATAGCCTAGTAAAATAACCACTATGCGCTGGGGTAAATCATTTCATGCCAATCAATCTGTTTAGACTTTCATTGGAGAACTGTATAATCCACTTTTTAATTCATTTCCTTGGTTGGCCAATATATGAGTTAAATATAATAATGTGACTGCTCACAGGCCTATGGATTGGTTGGATTCCTTCTCCCCTATATATATGCACTTTTACTATTGGGCAATAATTGGTGTGTCTATCACTGACTAATACCGCCACAAGGAAGGCCAGAGGACGAGTGTCACGCAAAACCAAAGGCCACTTCTTAGTCCTTCTCTAGGGATACATTCATGGTCGGAAGACACCATACATATTACCAGTGTACGAATCTATAGGCTTCCTTATTTGGCCAAGAGGTCTGCTTCTTGACACGAACGAATTAGAAGAAAAGCAAGAGGTTAAATTGTTCGCAATTGGAAGTTCATCTTACGCTTAGATATATATGAGAGTGCGTTATATGCCCCTAATAGGATTGGAACACATAGTGAAAATGGCAATTCTGATTTAAATAACTTTGTGTCATCGCTTTACTCTTAGTAGTCTTACCAGCAGTGCTGGTTACCCGACCTTAAATATCAGTCTTCGCTCCTAAACGTAAATGTTTACTGACATGTATGAGGTGAAAGGAGCTGTAAATAAAGTTGAAAATTTATATGTGTTTGTGTGCAACAATAGCTTAGACTTTAATAGCCCTGGGTTTATCTCCCAGACTTCTCTTTGGAAGAACTGTAAATATTAGAACTCTTACAACATTCACCGGACTCTATAAGCTGCATTCTCAGCTAGCGAAAGCTCATTTGCTTAGGAAAATCCCACAGGAGGTCAGACTGCTGTCATGTAACTGTTACGTCCCCTTAATTAATGATTATTGATACACAAGAAACTCACTTTATCGATCTATTAAGATAATGCTTACCTCCTCATTTTAATCATGTTAATTTCCTGAATTAACTCAAATGTCCCAGAATAAAAGAACGAACGCCGACAAAGTGCGCTGTCCGAAATAATGTTATTTTACATTTTTATACTAAATAATTATCCCACTCTGCGCCGGGGAAAATCATTCCATATTAGTCATTCTGTTGAAACAACTGTATAATCCACTCACTAATCCACGAAGATAAAAAAGTAGAGAAATAACTTAGAGAAAGATAGTGTGCTTATCCAAGATACAATGATTGTACTGCTCTGCGAACGTTGACCTTTCTATAAATGGGAGGACATATTTGGTTGGTACCCGAATACACATTATCAGATGCAAAATATATAAGGCAATTTGGATCACACGGACATCTAGGAACGTAAGCAAAAGGTCACAAAAAAGCAATCGCATGGATAACACCCATGAGAGTAGACTTTCCTGACTTAATTTGACATCAAATTTAATGGCACAACCAGAAATACGGACAAATCCTACCGGGGAAAAGTGATGAAGATTGCCATCTGACCACAGCATCATATCCATACATCAGCTAATCAATCTGGGATAATGGTCAATGACAGACAGGTTATTTCTAATTTGGGCTTTCTATTCACGCGAATAAATCATACTTCTGCCTGATTATCTTGTGCAGCTCGGCACTGATTGTCTCATCTATAATAAATCTTCCATTGACAAACGTTTGCGGCAAAGCTAAACGCTTCACAATGCCGTGTTTATTCTGCCGCAGAGGAAGGGTCCTTAACACGAGAAAAATAGTATTCAGTCCTTATATATATGCATGGTTCATTTTATTGGGATTCACTACTCTAGATTTGATAATAAAATTAAGGTTTGATTGAGTTATAGTTCTTAATGTAGATTTATCTAAACTGATAAAAAAAATGACAAGATAAATTTCCCATTAAATTGTAAAATAGTGGATCGAGTGGATTCTAGATGTTGAATCTATATAGCTCTACACTTGGTCTACATATTGACAAATCAGATGCAAAACATCCAAGTTTTACCTGTACAAAATAGGTATAACATTACTGGGTCCACCCTTGTAAAGGGTAGGCCTATATACAATCTGTACGCTAGTCAAAAGCTCCATTAGATACGAGAATCATTCACCCCATTATACCAAGTACTCACGGAATATATTCCAGGTGATTTACCTCGAACTATTACTACTAAAGTGTGCGTTTTCCATTTTTCCATGAGGCCATAAATCATTAGGTTTATGACAGTTTTATAGACTACTTTATATAACGGTACTGTATATTATGAGGAAATGAAATTAAGTATCACCATGTAATAATAATTAAAGAGAATCATCGAAATAATAGAACACTGGAAATAGAATAAACATATTTTGCTCCGTTGAGTTGATCCTTTGAAATGGGCCTAGTGTATAATTGACTACGACTGTCTCAACTGCCCTTGGACATTGCAGTTTATAGCAAAGTTATTGCACATGGAATTATGCCAGAGACCTGTCACAAAGCTAATGCATTGTGACAGTACAGTGAATGTATGGCAGTCGGTTTCTGGAACTTTGAACCCCTAGTCTTTTCCCACCTGGAACTTTGAACCCCTGGTCTTTTCCCCGTAAGTCTTTTCAACCCTTGGTCGTTTCAACCCCTGATCGTTTCTACCCCAGTTTCTTTAATAGAAGAATATACTTTGTATTTTACAGACCTGACGGTATCATAGACCGGAGTTTATAACAGGATACAATGCATCTTGTGGGGGTTTTCCCCACGAAATGTTATATTTTCAGACAATTTCGCTATCACTTTTAAACCATGGGCCATAGTTTGTAGTAATAGGATTAAGGACTATGGTATTACACCTCTGCAACCTTTCTGTAGCTTACGTATTGAGATGTTCTTTACGATGACAAATGCTGGGGCATGAACTATTTATTTCCATTGTCAATAAAGGGATTAAGTTTCATATATCGAACCCAAACGAGAACATAACATTTCTTCCTCAGACTAAATTAATAACTATTATTTTTGTTAGGCTGCAATGTCTTTTATCTATGCTAAGAAACAAGATCTACTTTATGTCAGGACAGTACTGATTCCCTTCATGTACACTTCAATTGCAGTTGGAAAGACTTTTACTAGTCATATTTGATGCTGCTATTTCAATGAATTGATTTCATTGCTCAAGCATGATTTTTGTATGAATCTTCTTGAAATTCACCTGCCTTTTCTCCTTTGCCTTCGTCGTTTCCTTGCCCTAGACCTGCACGCGAGTAATAGATTTTGAATTGAGCTACTCTGACCCTCCTCCAATGTAGGGCACTCAGAAAGCGTCCTTGGGAATCGTCATGGGACAGTGACAAATGATAGCCGGACACTTCATATGGGCATTATGCATAAGGAAGCCTAAATGTGTTGGTGTCTAAAAATTCCTAATAGGATCTAGAAACGTAAATATTCTATCAGTTTGGCAAGTTCTACTGATTCTATTCAGTGGAATTCATGGCTTTTTTTTCAAAATCTTCACTGGTAAGTTGTAGTTATTTCTTTGCATTTTGCTGATCTACAATGGTAATTTTAGGTAAAAGTATTAATTAATAGTACTATATGTTGGCCTCTAGATATGCCTATCTAGGCAGACCCAGTGTTATCCTGACATTTTCAATTCCACCGCAGATTCACCTAAGTTTGAGAAGGTGAAAGAAAGCCACATTGAAAATAGCAGGATTCTTGTACTCACCGAAATTAATAATTTGGGAGATGATTGGGTTTTGCACGAAGGAGGAGAGGCCATAACCATTGAAAATGACACTTACCACTGAGTCCCTGATTAATTGGGCAAAGTTTGCTTGAAGCTCAACCATGCATGCATGTACTAGATCATTACGTCAGTAAACCATACCCTGGAACACTAATGTAAGCGACAATTGTATTTGGAGTATATCAAAACCCCAGATTTGATTCACCTCAGTGGGCTGGACATTAATCCATGAATATGTATAGACACAGTGTTCAAATGAATATCAGTGGGGTGGCAACGTTAAAACTTTCCCAGCATGACTTTTTTTTAGTGATTCAGTTCTCATTGAAACAGTTTTTCGAGTATGTGGCTAGCCAATGTTTGAATTAAAAATAGAATTGTTGGAGATTATATTTCACAAAGGAATTTTCACTACACATTTAGTTTTTATATATAGGTGACCTCTTTAAAAACGCATTGAGATGGCAACGTTAAAACTCCCCAAAAGAAAAAGTGAATTAAAAGAAATTAAATATATTCTGTACCACTGTTTTCATGTACAGCCAATAGGTATGACCATTATTACAGACATGTGGACTAATCATTGGATATTTTATACAACTTTGACTAGACTGTATTTGTCAAATTCATTATTTTCTTCCGAAAAATGTATTTTTAGACGGTTTTCAGCCTAAATAATGGCCATTTGTTAGCCTTCTATGAGAAAATGATTATTTGAATCAGAAATAATCTTTGGATTATTGTTTAAGCATAATAAACAGTGTTTCAAGCATTGTACTACCGGACAATTTAGAGATCAGAGTATTATTGAAAAGTCGATTATTCTTTGTATCGACCCATCAATCTGTGAGATGCAAGCTGTTGATATAGACATGATTATCTACAGTGTTTCATGGGTATTGGTGAACATGCAATCAGGGTTGCTATCACCCCAAAGCCAGACATCTACCTTAGTGTGGATGAATGACCAATGCTAGTCAGTCGAAAACATAATTATTCAAAGTGTTGTTTTTTTTCGAATTAAATTCAGTAGTCATGAAATCACTTGAATGGGGTTTTTTTCAACTTAATCATATGGGATCCATTTCAAATTACAGAGAAAAGTGGTCAGCCACGATAAGGTGCTGCCTCCATACCCAAGTGGATTGACCAATCACCACCCTGTATCTTCAAGTGGCCACACCCAAAAATAGATAGAGTGACCTGGGGTTACGTAACCACAGATGCCAAACCAGATGCCAGCCACTCTTGGACCATGGATTTCTGTCAGCTATCATATATATTTTTCAGACTACTATGCACTGAAATATCTTTGAGACCACAGATCTAATAGAATTGAACTTTTACTGAGATAATTATGGGGTAGTATGCTACCATCTGTGAGAATTGTAAAGAGAAATTCCACTTGAGGTAAACATATCGGGAAGGGGCACTTTAAGTGACATCTATGTATAATTATAGGAGATATGTCAGATGAGAATAATGCATCATGCTCTCGAAGATCATTTCCGTGAACTTAGCTGTTGCAAATGGTTGTGACTTAAAATAATCAATCTATTAATTACTGTCTTACATCTGTAGAAGAAAACACAGCTGGCCGTAATTTGACCTTTAAGCCTACCAGAATTATTGGTAATAAAAATGATGTATCCTAAAATAAGAAAGTTCTTCCAGGGAGTTCGAGGGAGAAGTTTGGGGAAGAATATGGTCCACGAGGAAAGAATTATAATGACACATAATTTAATGAAAAGTAACAACAAAGTACGAATGAATATGCTCGTTTGGGACTTCAGGTAAATACATAAATATATCGCTTTCATAAACTTTGGAAAACCATCCGACAAGAGCGTTGTAATCCCCCTAATGAATTGTATTGAGCGAGATCAGATGAATTGGAAAGTCATAAGGTGTTTGGTTATTTTTCTTTTGCAGCCTATATAGGTCCATTTCATGATTTGTCATGTATAGTAGTGATATAAATAACCTTACCCTCTAACAGCTGATGATGTATGGTTCCGCCGTATTTTCAGAATAGGAGCCATTCCATTACTTATACATGTACATTCATAATATATCAACAGATAAATCTCCACATGCTTCAAGCATACATATATATGTAGCCACAAATTCATGCGGTTTGATCATTTATATGGGGAACATGATAAATAAAAGAAATTTACCCTGGAGTGAGAAACCAATGTGTACTAATTGCAACAGCAGTGGAATACCCGCGGGAACATAGAGAAGGTCACCTGAGCTGGAAATCAATGGAGTAAGATTGCAAGGAGCCTTGGGTGCTTCGACCTGTGTGAAGTCCACGGTCACATTTGTTTCTTGGTACTTCATTCTCACATGAATATATATATGTAAATGTAATGCCATTGTTTTAGTCTACTTTTTAAACCCTCCTAACACTTGTTGTATTATATGTACAAATGTACGCGCACTTTGCGCACGCATTTCTAACGCATAATTATGCGCATTTATATGCGCAAATGCTGTGTCTATATTGTCCACAAGGTGGCGTGTAAGTCCAAGTAGACTATATATTATTTGCTTTACTTCTTTATACCTTTATATACTTCAACACACCTTTTACCATTGATTTCGCTATGTCTTCTGCTATATGAATGATTAAACAGAGTAACAGAGTTGTTTTACCTCTCCTCCCCAACGATTACCAAAGGGTCTTTACATGATGGTGCCGGTCATTACATATATTCGATCTCTGTCCTTTTCTCCATTTGGATCCAGACAGCTAAACGTTTGCATTGTATTGATTGTGCGCCATGAGCTTCTATCGCAACAACCCATGCATGCATGCATCCACGTTGGGCACAGGCCAAGATCTTGATCTCGGCAATGTTCTTAGAGCACCCTATACTGGATTCACCTATATATCCTTAAAAATACTCCATTTAACATAGTGGAAGGACTTATATCTTAGTTCCGAAGTTTATTTTATGCAAACATAAAAAGCATCATCATAATTAAAGAGATGGGCGTATCGTTAATCTGCACCCTATATCTACGTTTTGCATTGAAAATAATAGAATACGTAGAAATACGTACATACGTTTACATAGATACATTCATATATTCTTGATCGAACTTTTGAAATACAAGAGCTTGCCCACATCATGAAATGCTGCCAAATGTAGCCCTTGATATATAGATCTATTTTCTTCATCCATTTATCACGAGAGACTTTATTTCCCTGGATGCTTCTTCATCTGAGTACATCAAACTCTACTCACAGAGTGATGTCAAGTTTCTTAATCCGATTAAATCCTCTATGTTTGACAGGCACGCATATTTCACTCCCGATTAAAAATCAATCTGCATGTAAAACATCATATCGCAAGCACTTTATCAGGTATCTTCAAAGGAGGGGAGGATCTGAAGACTCATGTCTCCCAGAAGTTATACAGAAATATATTGTCTGGGGTCTTCTGGTATGAGAAATGTGTACTTTTGCGGTTGTGTATAGTAGTAAACACACAGAAAATAGTATACAGCTTATATTACACTTCTGCGTGTTGGTCTAATATAAAGGACAGCGTGAGGTTAAACTTTACCCTAGCCCCCGTGCAATACAATTCACTGAGAGGGGCGGAGTTCGTATACTGTCGGCGCCTCCGAACCAGTCTATAACTATGGATTCATGAAGCCAAGACCCATTCACATTACAACGGCCGATTGGTGTACGACCGCCGCACGGCAAAAAACACAATGTTAAAGTATTACAGCCGGCAATTATCGCGGCCGCCTGCAAATATTGACAAAGAACGGCAGTATGTATTTTACATATCATGTATACTTGATCCTCTAACCTTTCCTGACCATGGCCGTGGTAATGGGAATGGACCTTTAGAATCGCATTGTTGTATAACAATTAGCCAGACAAGATTAGAGGATCAAATATACATGTATATGTATGTAAAATACCTACTGCCGTTCTTTGTCAATATTTAGGTGACATAAAATATTATCTCATGATCATTGTTAGCAAAGCTTAATTTTGATCTATAGGTTATTTATTACTATCTAGTCTTTAGTCATGAAGATTGGATGAAAGTTGATCAGACTATCTCATTGTATGAAATGAATGATTTAATAATAATACGGAAAAGCATAGATAAATTGATTCATATTGCGATTAAAAACCAATATAATTATACATTTCAGGATATAAATGATGTCCTCGATAATCTAAACATGCATAATGTCTGGGATCGCCAGCCAGATTGCCATATATCTTGAAGTCTTTAGTGTTGAGGATAGGTTTCATTAATTCGATTTACCGCCCACTTTCAGCATATAATCGATAAAAGACCAATTATCGCTATCCTTTCAAGTGCCTAGATAGCCAATGCATCCATGGACGCTTTGTTGGGATCTGGCTTCGGTTCAAAATCATTTATATGAAATATTATTCTAATGATGTTTGGGACATTGACGGTGTCTCACGCACCTAAAATATGAATGATCATTTACTTAAAATGTCCATCTTGTCTAATGCGTTGTGTAAGTATTTATTATAATAATCTCTACATTGGGTCTGACATGAAGTATGTTGCAGGGTTTAAAATTCTAAGTGTTAAATTAGACGTTAACGAAAGGAGTTCGCAAATAACCGATGCGGCAATCACCTTGATCACCCATATGCGTACGTAAGTTTGTTTTTTCTTGCGAAAATTTACTTAATGAAGAGAAGCACTGCGAACAGCAACTTGCCAATCACGTTTGATCTTATTTATTTAAGTCAATTTGGTACAAGATTAGTCACTGCTAGACGTTTTCTTATGTATTCTTTGGATTCTGTTAACACTTGTTATTTCGTTTCAGAATAAGCAAGTATACAATTATAGAAGGTTTAGAAGAATGTCAACTATATGACTTTAAAATGTTTCTATTGCAATTATCAAAAGTATATATTATGATAAACCATTAAGCCAATCTCCGTTGTAATATGGTACTGGTTTCTCTGTCGCAACTCATTCTCGTTCCACAGTCTAGGTCCAGAGTTGAGAAAATCCCGCCAAACTGAGGAAAAGCTTCTCGCTCCAAACCGCAAAATGCCGTTATAATCTCATTATAGAACGCCTACTCCAGGGCCATGAAAACCATTTGCACAGTATAGTATAGGCGTCCAATCGCTGACATACCATTCTTATCTGATCTTAGAGACAGGCCACCTTCGTGGGTTTGCTCGGTCGCAACTATTACGATCTGCCCATTCCCTCCACACACTCGCATAGGCTAACCAGTGTAACTTTATATGTTTATACTTGTATTATATGAAATATATTTATATGTTTATACTTGTATTGATTGAAAATAGTTTTTTTCAGGTATTAGACATTTTAACAGTCACAAAACCTCATACGTACAATTACAATATTTAATTAGAAAATACACATATTGGAAAAACACCAATAATGTACCACGCGGTGCCTGGTTGGACTCAATACATGATACGATTTTTTAAAAAAAGAAATACGCATCTAAATATTAATTTGAGGGATTTGAATAATAATTTCGACACTCATGAGAACACTTTGCTTGGAGATTTAACCTTAAACCAATTACATGGTTTAAACAACTCAATGTAATCCTGTGATATAAATGAATAGTCTTGATTCACTTTTGTTTAGATTTCAATGAGAACCCACTCCTCGGTAAAGGTATAGTGGGCATTGATTGATTTGTACGGGGGGGTTTCCGAAGTGAGTTTTCGAAAAGGTTTCTTTTTCTGCAGAAGCCCCATTTTATTTCCTATATGATTTGGCAAACAGGTGGCTCAACCAAGTACACACGTATAACTATTATATGTACGTAGTACATTCACTAGACACTAGATTATCGGGAAGATTTGGTTGGCAAAAAAGAACGGGAAAATGTCCAGTCTCTACAAATATAAACTACTCAGAATCTGAACCAACAATCCAAGATAAATAGCAGTATGCTACCACAACACTTACATTCGTCTCCGGTAACGTCACATGTTGGTAAGTGTAGTTCACAATAGGGTAAGGTAAATTCATTTCTGTCGCTGAAGTGTTTCTCCGGTTGAGTTCATCCAAGCACAAATTCTTTAACCATTGTTGAACTTACCCCCCATGTATGTGAATGCTTAGTCCATCTGTTCATGAGACCTAACCACGATAATCCTATTTCAAATATTGCTTTGTCATATCGATCCATATGGATTTGGACAGTCCGGGGCGCTCCTCGTCAGTCACGGCTCAGCTCATCCCAAGCAGGAAAAACTCCTCCCTTAACATATGAATATTCATACAGGGACCATTTCACCAAGTTTGCGCCCGATTAGTTGACGACCACGATTTGGGAACCTTTTGGTAAAAGCGGCCACTTTATCTTGCAAGCAAATTGGAAGAGCACTGGTGGTGCGCTCTCACTCCGGCCACCGGTAAGAGCGGGAGTGGAAATCTCTTGTCTACCAGTTGTCAATAAGGTAGGTAGATAATAACTGGTGGGCGCGGGCGCGGAAGGGTAGAATGAAAGGCAAGACTCGCAGACATCTCCGGCCGACGCCAACAATTGCGCACACCCATGCTCTCTACTGGACGCTACAAGAACTAGCGGTTAAGTAATTCCGGCGCGAGCGATGGGATATCTTTCTGAAGTATCCAATAACTGGGGAAATAAGGACATGGAGATGGAGACCGTTCACGCATATTTGAGAAGCAAAGGCGTTAGGGAAAGAAATTAATTCCTCGTCCACACACGCATCTATGTGTGAATGGCATGCGATCCAAGTGTCATTGTTCGCGGCCATGAAAGTCATCGTCCTGATCTGTATACATCTACAATGTGGTCAGTGTAAGATATCTATCGAAAAGAAATCTGATTTATAACTAGAACATTTGAGATATCTACGGATTACAACTTAGGATTATAGGATCAATTTAAATGCTTGAATGCAAATCTGGTTTAGGTAATAGCTATAGCTTCATGTTAATTTTCATAATTCTAGACCTAACCTTGACCCACTTGATGGATAAAGAAGCTACTTAGGATGATAGGATACCGTTATGCTTGAATGCAACTTAGGGTTCAGACAATAGGGTTAGGAAATAATTGTTTGGTGTTAACTGTTATAATGTCAGACCTAACCTTGACCCACTTGATAGCAGAGTGCTTTATTTAAAGTTGATGTAAACCTCATAGGGCAGACATTCTTGCCCTGACTGCATGTAATGCTATAACCGTCACGTCTTATATTGAACCAAATACAGTCATCACAAAAAGCAATTGCTTTAAGCAGCTGGTAAGGGACATTTTAGGGAAGGAATTTGCTATTCACATAGTCCTATCTTTATTCGTACAGTATGATTTCCTGCCAAAGGAAGGGAAAAAAGCTATGTAATTAAGGGACATTTCAAGAAAGGATTTCGCATGAAGCCTACAGATCACCGTTTCTTACGCCAACTTCCTATATACTACTTACAAATGTCAACTTTATTCTCGGTCGAGCTGTCAATAAATCAATTACCAGTAATGAGATATCTACATGACTTTCGTGATTCTTCTCATTAGATTTTAAATGACTACCTAATCTTTCCATGCCTGGTGGATAAATTCTGCCGACTTACCTTAATTTTCTGCGTGGGTTGGTCTAAATATAAGCTTGTATACCCAGCTGATTATAGACGATTACTAGTTTTGTATACGATAACCTTTCCCCATTACCTTAGTGTTAATGACTTAACGTCCAACAATGCTATAAGAATTGGTATAATCATCTATGAGCAGCAATCTAATTAAAGTTAGAAATTGGTTCTCAGTTGTGGTTTCAACTTTGACATGTACAATGTTCAACGCATAAATAATTAACTAGGAATTATAATCGTGTTATTCTAGAGCCAGAATATATCGGTGGAGTACAGCACAGTTGAGGGTTCAGAAACAATCTGGTACTCTGGCCAAATGTATACAGGGCGTGTCTAATAAGGTGAGATATTTATAATATGAAGTCATGTCTGATTCCAAAGCCTTGTATAGCATAGAAACCTATACATGGTTTTATCGATGTTATAATTGATTGCTATAGAAATTAAATTGGAGAATCCTTGTACAAACTTCTTGGATTACCCGTTTCGATGTAGATCATATAACTATGACGACTGTTTGTACTTGAAGTTTAAAGAAACGGGTGAGATGTGAAGGTTTTCTCCAAGCAACAACAAAATATATTGCATGCATTGTGGACGGCATCTATTTCGTGATCTATCAATTCTGGTAATATTGTGACATTAGTTTCAAATACATGAATTTAGACGAAAATGGGAAGGATGACTATATAGGTTTACACTCCAACACGTCAACCTGACAAATCATGAGCCTCTATTTTCGTATAATTATTACCCGTATATATCGTTTTTTTATTGAAAATAATTAGTGGTAACTGTTTATTACATCTTTTTAGCGGGTAATATAGAATGCCAAAGGCTACCGAATTAATTGGGGCTTATGTACAGTATGGCCTGTGTATCACATGCACGGTAACCAGAAGTGAGGATATAAAAACAGTGTCACCATTAATTTCCATCTAATTTTCCCTATTTATTCGCAATAAATAGCGGGAAAAGTATTATAAATACAAAATTAGCCTCGGTCGATCACCAAGTTCGATATTAGAATCGCCGTCGGGCAATTTAGTCTATATAATGCACCTAAATAAAATTATAAGCAACAACAATGAAAGTCGCATGTATACTTTAATACTTTAGTAACATCTCAAACACAACTAATTCAAACAATCTTATTGTCTTGACTTTTGTCGAGGTTTCCTCCCGTCGAAGGTGCATGGGACGGCCCTGTCGAAGGCAGGTCGGGAAAAATCGTATAAATAGTTTTTATTTTATTTCATGTGCGCCACCATCTTGGATGGGTGCTTTACGAAAATGTGAGTATACATCTAAAAGAAGATTCACTAAAGCAACACCTGAATTTACCTTAGCTCGCTGTACGATCACTGAAATAACAAACGCTTCTTTTATTTCACCCCGAATAGTTCAACATAATATAGGCTAAAGGCAACAACAATTGGAAAGAGTGGCGTTTTCTTATCCCCAGATCTATGAGTGTTTTCATCAATATTATGTGTACTGTTGTGTCAGTAGCCTACACAATAGTTCTAGTTCTAGACTATGTTCCTAACCTGAACTTTACCTGAAGTTTTGGTTAAACTGAACTTCTTGCAATTTCCCTGTAAATGTCCTACTTTCAAGTTTCGTGGAATATTAAGTGTATTAAATTTGAGGCGAGAAAAACTTGAAAGTTTAGCCATCGAGTGCGTGCCCTCTGCAAAAATAAAACTAGATAAAAACAAAAACAAATCAAAATAAAAAGTAGTAATTCGGAAAGAGTACCATTTCCTCCAGCAAACTCTCATCGAGTCTCATGTTACAAGATTAATTCTCTGATGTCCTATTGCCTCCACTAGGTTTATGATGTCCTGTATAGCCGGTTCTTATTTATTCTTTATGTGTCATCAGAGCCATACGAATGGTATTCAAAATGCTTTCCATCAGGAGTCAGGAGCATTATTACATTCTCGACTGTTGAGTGCTACGTGTATCGTAATATGCGTCTCTCTTTCTGCAGGTAAGGACTATATTATCTGTAAGGCAGATACCAATAGGAGTGTACAGTACCTGTCATAGCCTTGTTAGTAACCATGGAAGTGACTAAGTAGTGATTTTGGATCTAGTCCCAGTATAGCACCAGACATTGCAGGATTGAAGGTGACCTGGGTAAAGGCCAGGGGCGCCTGTTCCATAAGAAAGTCTTACTTTAAATGTTCCTTGCTTAGCTATTTTCCTTTTCCTGGTACGGAGATGTCAGATCATTTGGTCCCAAAGGAGCCATATGGCATCATAATGTCATTTGTAATTCCTACAGTAGAAACTTCCTACAGGTTTCCATTGCTTTGATAAGATTTAGAATTCTTGGTTATAATTACTTCAAAGCAAAAAGGAATGTTAGTGTGGATTTCTTGCGAAACATGGCCCTGTTTTTCCTCCGGGTCGCTATATAGAAATTGTCCACGTTGGTTTGGATTATTCAATATTTATTCATGCACTGTCCAACGTCTCGGCCTTGGTTGGCCTTCGTCACTCCATTTAAATTCCCTCATTCACATCCAAATAAGCCAAGTTTTCCATGTCAGGTGATATCTATTGGCTCCTTGATATATCAATGCGTTACACTCCCATAATATGACTTCCTTGACGTCTGGGAGAGTTCAACATTTAACATTCTATGAGAATTACTTCTTAGGTCTGACACGAACTTTAAAATTATTATCACTTCTAAACACAATACTACTATAGCCATATAGGTACTTATACCATAGTGGATTGGCGATACTGCAGCATCCCTTAAGTGAAGATTGTCGATATTCCACACAAATATGATCAGGGTCGAGAAAAACAGTAAGCCTGAAAAAGAAAATATTTATTTTACATAAAAAATCTAACACTCTTAGTAAAGTGTACACAACACCAAAGAAAGAATAATATCTGATTTACAGCTACTTTGGACGATTTGAGTGAGTTTACCGAACCAGTTTGCACCAGTCAGTATGTATACATGGATTAATGACAGAGATTTCTGGCTTGCTGGTGCAGTAATGGTGCATAATCCTGAGGCCAAGAAGAGGAATTATTCACCATTACGCTCCAGCAGGCCCGAAATGGAGGTTATTAATCATATTAGTATATGTCTATACGGTGGTTATAGCCCTTGGACAGTTAAGGTAGAGACAGAAATCCAAGATTCTTCGTAGATAAGCAAAATATCTAGACTATCACAGGGCACCAGAATCGGTATAGCAAGGTTTGAAGGTAAGAAAATTGCCCCAAAGTAGCTATAATAAGATTATAGCAGTCTATAATAAGCCTGAATAAGAGTAGGTCTGGGATGTATCGCCTAAAGTATCGGGTTGATTTAATATAATTATTATTTATATTTATATATGCACACCACCCCTATTTTGGTTCAGATCGGGCTATAATATCTATATATTTAGATGGGATATTATGATACACTACCTGTATGTAAAGGTAATATGACATACTCTTCGAGTCCCTATAATCTATAGCGCCATTTGATTAATGGAATGACATCAACAAAATGATAAAAAAATTTAATCATGGCGAATCAGAAAGGACATTATAATTTCATACTTACCCGAAATCACCAATGAAAACAAATGGAGTTTCTCTCCCGGTCTACCTTGTCGGATGTCAATAAATATTCTCAATATCATCATGCACATCGGTAATAATATGGCGAGGATCGATAGCGTCTGGCACCATGAGATCCAAGCTAAAACACCAATGAATAATTTGGGTTTATATCTTTCATTGCTGTGATTCAGAAAAGGTGCCGATTTACAGCGGTGCCGTCATGATTAATAGTATGGATCGACTATTTTTAGATATCAGTACATCACATACTGACATAGTTATAGATGGAATCAAGGAATACATCTCATTCATTAAATAATCATTTATGGGTTCAGTAGCTTCCCTTACATCTCATGTTAGCTTGAATTTCAAAATAGTCCACTGCTCATAAAACATGTTGCTGGTAGAAAAGCATGATATACAATTCTATATATGCTCTGGGGGGAAATATATCTATAGATTACCTCCAATCGCCTCCATTATTAACATGTTCCCTAATATGCTAGCGCAATTTCCTTCAAGGCATACGGACCACAGGCCGACAGACATATCCAATATATTCTCATTGTTTGATGAGGAAACAAGCCATTGGTGCGACGCCACACATATTGTCATTAATCCCATTAAGATGACCGTGACGATGCTAGATTGAACCAAGTTCCTCAAGTCCATGACCTTGTTCTTCTCCGTCCGATTGTTGAAAGTTACTGAAAAAGATCATCCTTATCAAAGTAATTTACTTTAGCCGCTACAAAGTATTGCAGAGGGAGACTAACTGATATTAAAAGCGGCATCCTTGTGGAATATGGAAAGTTCCACAGAGAAAAATTGCCAAGGATATGAAATTTAAGTGTCACTTAAAATTTGTGCCAACAGGACACATTAATTCACCACAGTTCTTTCAATGAACCGAACTGAAATCTAAAACGGCTGTCTTTAGGTCTCATTAATAAGGAATAAAATAAGATGTGTGATAAGAAAACCTCATTCTGTATTCAAGATTTACGGCGAGGCAGAATATTGAGTTATGTTTGTGGTAATACAAAACACATACTTTCAAAAGGTAAGCCCCTCAACCATAAATTAAGCTTATTCTTGCGTTTGCCACTTAAAGCTGCAGTTTCAGTTACACTAACACCGGTCAAAAACTGAAGATTTTTTGCTCCATTCAATTCCAACCCATCTAAAAACTCGTTTTGGATGTTTTTGTGAGGTTGTTTTTGCTACAGGGCTTCATAATATATTTCGGAGACCCGCCCATATGCTTTCCACATGTGGTGGCTTCACTTTAAGGGTGGGTTCCATTGCCATGCTATCCGATTCGATTTCAATTCTTGTTTAAACATGTAACAGTAACAGCATATTGATAACTTCAGTCTTATAGGTCAAGCAATTAATGAATAAATCTGGTAAGATTTCGTTTGTCATTGAGCTGTTTCTGTAGGTGGAGAGGAGTAGCGAGCTCCTCCCGAGTCAGCTACGTTTTCAGTGTTATCTGATGATTAACGCTTGATATTAATTCTGATCTAATTTTATGCACGTAATTATAGTAAATATAGGATGGAACTCGCCGTCGTAATCGAAGAATTATTGGACTTTATTCGTCTGTGTATAAGCACTCTGCCTTATGGCATCGTGCTAATACGCGGACGATTACTGTCCGGGCGACTCGTTCCATTCTCCCTCATGTGTTGCACCACAAACATTAGAAGAAGGGATCGAGGTCCTCTAGTACTCTTTATAACCTACATAGACTAGTCTATATCCATTATTACCATTGCTTAACCAGTCTCAATATCACAAGCAGAATATATCTGTTCATAAAATAAGTGATAATAATTAATTTTGAAATCGAATTAGTTGATGTCAATAGTGTTGGTCCGTGTGGGTGTCCATGAATAAGAAAACAATATAAAGTACCTTCACAATCACTTATAAATCCAGGGACCTCTGTTGAATTCCATAAGCCAAATGGTAGTTCTACCTACTCCAGATTCATTCGAGTGTGCCACCCTAACCTACTATTATGGTAGTACTATACATTGTATGTATGTCGCATGTTCCATATGCCGTGTGTATTTATCCCCAAAGTAGGCCATGGGAACATAGGCCGCGAATGTAAACAGGGTCGAGTATAAACCAAAAGACACTTGTTCGATGCAAGGATTACTATTATACGAAAATATATTTTTTATGACTTTAATGGGGAATATATAATAGTGTCCACCATACCTTGCAATTATTGAATAACATAATTATATCATTTTCACCATAGCCCATGCAATGATGCAATGATCAGGCATTGCAGGCATTATTTATAACTCAATCACAGGGTACTCAGCAAAAGATGTCCACCACCAGGGGTTTCCGAAATACCTTCTGCGGCTTCATTTAATGGCGGTCTGATTTAAATCCGTTTTAGTTGTTAATGTTTCATGACAGCTATTGCAAAATGGAGAATTGATTTGCACATTATGGCCGGTATTGGACTCAAGGTGTTCTGGCAATGTTTCCCAAGGGGCGGGTCTGATAGGCAGACTTTACAGAGGAATTAACGGTATTGTTGGCAATGCCACACTGGGCTAGGCCAACCTAGAAAGGATCACAGATTATGTTCATTCTGTGCATGGCTTGTCATCTGTATAGAGATCTTCAAATGAGCATCCTTATAAGCGCCGCAACATAATAAAAAGGCGAAAAATGAAGTATCGCGTGTATCATTAATTTTGTATCCTATAATCAAGTGGGAATGGACGATTAACAATTGGATTTCAGCTCAAAATCTCGAATAATTAACATCTAGGATTCTGGTGATGTAATTGAATTATGAATGTTAATCTGAGCAAAAATAAATGAAAATTACAACGTCTGTCCAAACTGATTGCTGTCGAAAGTAGTATTTTCCGCCGTAGTACGCATGACTGATAAATAATCTGGGAGCCAAATTTGTACTGGTCGAAGGACATATCATGGTCAGTGCTGTAAGGACGAAACATGCATGTATACATGACAACACAAGGTATGTGCATTAGCCAACAAATAGTGCCTTGTACCTTATATGAACCCACTGCAAGTCTATGCTCATAGCTGACAGAATCCCCCGAACTGCGGAAAAGCTAGCTCTCGCTCCTGACCCGCAACATGTCATTAGAATCCGATTAGGATCCCTACTCCAGGGCCAGGAAAGTCATTAGCACCGTAGGCTTCCAATCTCTGACATGGTCTGAGAGGCTGTGAGCCGAGACTGCTGTCCCCTTTTAAGATAAGTTGAATAAAACAGTTTCCTATGCAATATAATTAAAGTACTTAATTAAGTATGCCTTCTTTTTTTCGTAATAGAAGGGCGATGTTTGTTTCATTTCAGACAAAATTACAAATATCTGATACTATATACCTCAATGATCCTTATTATTTTGATGTAGTATGCCTTGCAGTGGGTGTCAGATGAAGTAAATCGCACAAAACGCCTCAGGATGTGCAGGATCACATTAGATTTTCCATTGGTATGAACTGTTGAATTCGATTCCATAGAATGTTCAAATTGTGCCAAGATCGAACTATTGAAATGAAATGATAACATTTTAATTATCTCTAAGCAACTCATTTTACCCCCCCCCCCCCCAACAATTCACGAGTGTTTAGACTTTGCATTAAGTTATTGCCATACTAAGTTATTGACATGAAAAGATTATATTTTTGTTGGTCAAATGTTATTTTTGATCGATTTCTAATGCGATCTGTCAATTGGTCTATCAATTCACTTATTGATAATTAACTCTCATTTTCACACTTGAAAATGGACCCGTTCTATAAGATATGTGTAAGGCCGGCTATTGTCCATTGCCACGGCCGGCCGACTATAATACTTTACCATTGTGGTGTTTGCCGTACATCGCTTGTACACCAAGAGTACTTCAGGGCTTTATTGTACAATGCATATTTACAAAAGATTACAAACGAGCGGCCAAGTAATTAAATTGTGGTTGATCTTTGGATCACTGCACGGGAACGGTGTAGTCAAACCTTTAATCATTCACTTTCTCTCCTGGGTCACTGACCGCTGCTGTCCTATATATATAACTAGCAAAGTACCCGTCCTCCGGACGGTCCCCCCCTCTCCCCACACTTCCCCTCTCCCTCTTTTCCCTCCCCCTCTTCTCTGTCTCTCATACCTGTTTTTCTCTCCCAACCCCATCTCCGATCCCCCCCCCCATCTACCTTCCCTCTTCCTCATGCTCCCCCTCCTCGCTTTCTCTCCCTCCCCTCTCTCCCTTTCCCCACATCTTCTCCCTCCCCTCTTTTTCTTCCCCCTTTTCTTTCCCTCCCCCTCCCCTCTCCTATTTATGATAATAATAATAATAGATTTTATTTCCATTTCACAGTTACATATATATTAAGTCAAAAGAATAATGGAAGTGGAATACTGTCTGTGCTATTCACAGCTCTTCCGAGTACCCCGTCGGTTGGAACATATAAGAAGTTCTAAGTTATAACAGTTGACTAGTTGACTAGCTGACTATACGTAATATAAAAGGATAAGGCGTACAAAAGTGTACGTATATTTAGATGGGCGGGTGTGCAAGCACCCTGTCCGACCGTTGTCGGTTTTTGTCCATCGGTTTTTGTCCATCGGTTTTTGTCCAGCATTTCCCCACCCTCTTCCTTTTCTTCACTCTCCCCTCCTACACATTCTCCCTCCCCCACTCAAATACCCCCACCCTCTCCCACTCCTCTGCATGTAGTCGGGTCCCCCTGGAAGGGAGGTACATGTAGTAACTTATGGAAAATGACGTAGTATCTCACAGGGGCTTTTTTTAAAAAAGGCTTCAAAATCACATTTCCACCCCAGATACCTTCACAAACCGATTACGACGTTCTCCATAGAGGATGGACAGAACTCTACAGATAAGTAAAGCGGTTTGTAAAATAACAAATTCCGAGAATATGTAAGACAAAGAAACACCTCTTTTCTACCTCTTTGCGTAGAAATTGCTCTTCCCATATATTATAATATCCCACCTTGCCTACACAAAAATCATACCAATCAAACCCTAAATATAGACACACTCTGTTCTGTTACTACTGGGGAATATCGGTGATTGCATAACAATAACACATACTGTGTGGCTGGCATAATGAAGAAGAATCCAAGGCTGGAATTATTCATATGTTGACCTTGTATTTTTATTATAAAGCATTATACAGAGGTCCAGCACAAGACTAGAGTAAATGTGCCTGGGAATAAGAAAAACGCTTATTCAATCCGATGCAAGTATTAATTATGCATAGGGGTGTCCTCTCTCCCATCCCATCCAGGCTGGTTCCTGCTTGGACTGACTGCCTCTCACCTATAGTACAGTCGATGACCCAATGTTTTCTCATACAGGAGTTGACACTAAGTGGGACTAGTTTCATTGGCTGATCTTTGGAGGGAACGAGCAAACCTTTTCCCAACGAATACCTAAATGGTTTTTTTTAAAATCGAGAATCACTGTCTAAACAGTTACAATAATTGTAGTTTTTATCTATTTATGTGTGGGAATGGATTATTTATAATTATACTAGATGCCCCCCGTTTAAAACGGGTAGTAACCTACACGTAACAATTCATATATAAAAAAGTATTTTACTTTTTTAGAAGATGATATAATTTCATAGCTGAGCTGTGTTTTATCAGGCAGGGCATGGAATACCCCTCCCGTACCCCTGCCGCCCCCACCACCGCCCCCACCCATCTCGTTTCTCCATTCTTTATGACACCAATCTTTAACATGCTTTTACATGTCGCAGACGCTTCTTTTTCTCTAATGCATTCAGGTAGCTGATTCTAAAATTTTAATCCATTATAAAAACAAGATTGCTTTTTTTAGATTTCGTTCGAAATATTTCAAGACATAAATTCTGATTTTTTTTCTAAAATTGTAGCCCCTATCATCACTAACATTATGTGTGATAAATGAAATAACGATAAATGAAAACTAGAAGACTTAAGTTGTGGAAACAACTTTTTATTAACATTTTATTAACAACTGTCAAATATACTTCTATGGACAACATACGCGTGGGATCAAGCACACCTGTTACGCTATGTGATGCTATTTAACGATTAAGTACTACTCCATACACAAATTGAAAAAAACGATCATGAATAACTAATTATAATGAGTGTTGATCAAATCATTTGTCTCAAGAAGAAAACAAATCCCAATCAAGCTGTATATACAATACATGATGATTTTAGATATTAAGCATACATGGATTCAGTCCACATAATTATTTGCTAAGCTCCACCCAATGTACGTATCAACTGTTCCTAAAATAGAAACAACTTAAATGACCATGCATTGGTCATGCATACATCCGATTTGCAAGATATTTATAATCATCATGGTTGGTGCTCATCGTGTGATTTTTGATTTTGAATTAAAAGGTGGTTTGGACGGTTTTTCACTTATCCTTCTATACGTACAGGGCAACAAACAAAGGGATGCACCAACAACACAGAATATATATAACAAAATATTCTTTCATTTAAAAAATATAATGTAGCACTGTAGACGCCAAGATGGCAGGGTATCTTGAATACAAACTTGTTATTTAAAAACCAAAAAAACTAATGCATGTATGACGGTTGGAAATCTAGGATAATTTGAACGAAGAACGTAACGAAGAACGTAAAGCAGATAATTAATATCCATATGGTTTGCCACCCCCTTTTCGTTTGTCGGAGACGGCATCAATACAATGCTCATCACAATTTTCTTTGCAGGACGCGCACCTATTTTTGATCGAACCCACAGTACTATAGGCTTTATCCAGTTTGTTAAACTTGTGTCCCTTTGCTTTGAGGCCATCTACGACATCCTATAATGATAAGAATATCAAATCATATATGTAATTGATTACGTGTACAGCCGTATCTGATAGGACAGTTGATCTGGATAGTTTAAATCGACTATCACCAAATATAAGGTGTGCGTTTAAGTTCTAATGAGTATTTCAATACTATCGAGTGTAAAAATGAATTTGATTGCTTATGTTATTCGCCAAGAGTAAAGTGTCACAAACTCACCTCGTCCCAATCTTTTTCATATCGAACCTCATTGGGGAAGAGCTGATGGTGAAACCTAGGATGATTCACAGCTTCTCCAATATCGAGTCCAAAGTAGAAATTATGGAGAGTCACCTATAACAAAGTCCAAATATGAGATCTAGTTTTATATGATTAAAATGACCAATGATTTCTTGGTGTTCGCCATTGATTGAACTCAATTCCACTAAACAAGTATCATTGAATACTTGTTGCTCTAGGAAGAAGCTTAAAGAAATGAAATAAAACGATTCCATCTCTATTGGAATCTGGTAAAACGGCAAATGCAGTCCAAATTGTTGCAGTTTGATGACATTGCCAACTATTATGTAAAGGCATACACCCTTGTTTGCCATAGTTACATCAATACTAAAACAAATTAAATCTTATGGTTGACCCTAAAGTTGTTATAAACATACAATATAAATGGCAAAAACTGTGATTAAAGGCCACAAAATAGATATTTTTCTAAGTGTACCTGCTCTAGTTGGTGGAACGATACATGTATATATATAGGAATAACAAAATAAAGGGAAGGTAAGGAGTGCTGTCCGGGGTCTTGGCACCCCTACTGAATCCGCCCTTGCTTAAACAATGAGGAAATCAAACTCACAAAAGCTGTGGAACTGATGATTGATGATCCTCCTTCGGCGCCAACCATAAAGGCCACCTCATCATCATCCGTGAGGAAAATTGAAGGACTCATGGACGACATTGGCATCTTGCCTGGAACTGCATAGTTAGATGGTGAAGGACTGAAACCCCATGAATTCACCTGGCCAGGTACGGAGAAATCATCCAGTTGGTTGTTGAACATGATTCCAGTGCGAGTACCGAGGACGAGCGATCCAAAACTTAAGTAGTAAAGGGAAGAGAGTGTTTGTAATAATTTGCAGTGAAAGACATAATTAGAACCACAGATTTTTGTTCCATCGCTACAATACATTTAACTAAATGCTATTTCTCCATAATTCCACCTGAGACAGAGATTAAACGGTTTAATAACCTCCATTTAGCAGCCACACAATGGCGGTCATTAATCCTATAATATGTTACTATAAGACTAGTCACTATGTGTTACTATAACTCACTATATATTACTATAACTCACTGTTTGTTACTATAACTCACTATGTGTGTAACTATAACCTACTATGTGTTACTATAACTCACTTAATATATGTGTTACTGTTACTCACTATGTGTTAGTATAACGCACTATATGTTACTATAACTCACTATGTGTCACTATAACTCACTATATTATGTTACTATAACGCACTATATGTTACTATAACTCATTATATGTGTTACTATAACTCACTATATATGTATTACTATTACTCACTATGTGTTGATGGAAGAAGTAATGGCAACAGCGCTGCCATCTGGTGCAAGAACGTTGAGATGAGTAGTGCCTGAGTCAGGGGCCTGTTCGAACTGAGGCTCATAGAAACTAGTGTTATATGTCATGTCTAGATCCACCTTGGCTCTGATACTGTCGATGTAAGCATCATCGGTAAGATTGCGTACCATCTCTTCCTGAATTAAACACACAACTTTATATGTGGAGGCAAAGTGATCTTGAAATGGCGAAAAATTAATATTCATAATTGTTCGGGTTTGAGTATTTTCAGATTTGTTATATTCAATTTTTCCAGAATAATATATTGAAATAGATGCAAACGTACATATACTATAGATAGATATGTTGTAAGTTTTGAATCAGTAATTTCAGCGAAAAACGATGAATTCCTAAGCATACTCACGACTTGAGCTGTGGCGAAATTGTAGTCTCCCAGAGCCGATCTTTTAGCATATGCAAATTTCCATGTTTCCAGCATCTTCTGATAAGTGGCGACCTTGGACGGAGTATCCTTGATGCTGTCTTTGGTTAAGTTAAATCCTGGAAAAAATGCATTGAAATAAATTACTCTCTAAACTACGACATCCTCGCAACCCTTAATTATAATAATTGAGTCCTATCATAATGAGATAGGGAAAGAAATCAATTTCCCATAATACTAAAGACTAAAGACATAAGACTAAAATATATAAATATTAGACTCTGCGTAAGATGGTTAAATATAGCACCAAGACCGCTCAATGCAGAGAATTGGGCCAAAGTAGGCCTATTTGTATTTAAATATTTTTATTCAGCCAAAAACATTATGTAACGAGTACACTTTTTCTCAGTAGTCGCCGACTCTTTACAAAAATTCAATATTTTATCAAGGAAAATTAGTGAATACATATAGCAATCCTTATAATGAAATATTCGACATGAAATAAGTAAAAATACCGATAGCTTAAAACCATCACCGACGCATCGTTCAAGTCATAACAGTCAATGTAGGTATGTAAGTATAAATTCACACGCTTACCATCTAGAACCCGGAGGATAAACTGAAAAACAATGCCACTAGATGGAGGTGGTGGGCCGTACATTGTAAGGTTCTGACTCTTCAAGCGTCCCATTATTGGTGTTGTATCTTGGGTGGTGTACTGAGCCATGTCAGCCTTGGTTAACACTCCATCTGTATAATTAATAATCTCGATATGAATCATAATTATAAATAAAAAGCAATCTTTACTGCTCCTCTACAACCGCAATTGTAAAGATATGTATGCCTTCGGACAGTGAAAACCTAAGCAGGATTGTCATTGTCGGCATTTTACACTTGGTGTTTAACACGGAAACAGAAAACGTTTTGAAATATTAAACATTGTCTTTTTGAGTACCTACTTCGTTCATTAACATCAGAGATGATGTCATCCGCTAGCGATCCCTCATAAAACGAGTTTGCATCCTTGGAAATGGTTCTTAGTGTCATGCCATACTTTGGTCTCTTCAGGATATCGCCCTCCTTCAATATTTTACCATCTTTTGTCAGCACGCTCCTGAAGAGTATAATACCTTTTTATCACAAACCGATCTTACCACTCCCATAATGTTGACAGGTGCGGCTATTGATGGGAATATAATACATACGTGTGGCACATCACCCCCCTCGCCCCCAAAACGATAAGTTTAAACGATCGTTGCTGTATAATATTGTCAATTATGGAAGGACTTACCAAGGGACTAACGTACCCTGGATGACGTTTCTACATTCAAGAATGAAATCAAAGAACTATTTGCAATGGCATAATGCCTATATGTATTATATAACTTGTTTTGGATGCAAAAACCGTTGTCATGTCCAACCCTGTGTACCATGTGTTGTGAAAGTATAACTGTCTCTCTGTTTGATATCTGCTGTATCTAGCTCTATTATATATAACTCAGTTACATGTAGTGTGAGTAGCCACTGATTGTATTTTTCACATCAGGTTTACGTTGATTATTATAGCCTCTGTATGTGTAGTACTTTATTTTCCCTTTCTATCTGGTCGCCGAACTCAGGCACCCAGGGAAGACCACCGTAAGGTGAGCTGGGGTTATCGTACAACTAAATTCATAAAACTGATGTAAGATGTGACAACGCCTGAATAAATACTTGAAACAAAAGAATGATCATAACTTACGATTTTGTCTGAAGTACAGTTTCATTTTTTTATATTCAAATGATTCAAAAGGCAAACCTGAGGTTTGTGTCAGCTAGGATATCCGCTTCTTTGACCTTAATTGCATCAGCTAGTCCTCCAGCTATTTCAAAGCCGCCTTCTGCCAATTTTATGGAAGGTGCCACCAGTTTCGTCCATGGGACGCTGCCGTACAACTCCCAAGCTGAGCGCATGCCTCTTACCTCGCCCGGTACCCCTACGGCAGTACCACCTGTGGATAAAAGGAATACCATATATATATATGTGTGTGCTATACTTATGAATTAAACAGAGCAGCGCAAGTCTTTTTCCAAATTTTGACATATCTCATCCGAGGAGGAGAAGGCACTAAAACCTATCGATATAATATATATACTTAATAGTATTAATCTCGTGTGTTGAAACCCAATTATATAATTTCAACCTGAACGTCTTACCTTGGCTCGATGAAACATTCTTGAAAAAGTCCCTGTGTCCAGCTGCTGGCAAAACCTCTCTGGATAGTCGAGTGTAGACCTTTTTTTCTTTACTGCACCCAAACGGAATGAAATAACAATTATTACGAGTACAGTGCTGAAGATATATCTCGAATGCCGAATATTCAAACGGCCTTCATTATGTTATCATATACATTATTATATCAAATGTGTCATGTATTGTAGCTACGGTATACACTGGACCTAGGGCCTGAATACATGACCAGAAGTGAAGCACCTATTTGTACCCACTTTAGAATGACAAATAAACAACACTATTGTTATTATTTAAAACAATTGTAAAGGTATTCTTACGGGATGTAGACTGTCATGAAATGACCACCTCCGATTCCAGAGCTCTGCATATTGACTACTCCTATACAGAATAAGGTAGCAACAGCTGCATCGACGGCGTTACCACGCTCTCTAACTATGATGTCCCTGCAATTAAATATGTCGTATTAATAAACTACAGAGAATGATGGAATACATGTAACGAAGAATCAAACACTATCCCCAAAATCTCCTGAATGCACAATGTCCATATAGCCTATATACATCAGCAAATCTATACATTATGTCTATGTTTTTTCATATGGTACCAAAACTTACATGCCAATTTTTGAACATTCTGAGGCATCAGACTGGACAGCAGTGACTCTGTATTTCTCATGAGGAGATGTTCGTTTGGGAGCTGTTGGTGTGGGAGACGTCTCCGTGGGCATAGGACGGGGCGTCGTCTTCATCTTGTCCATGTCATCCTTACGCATTAAACCTGTCAACATAGGAAGAATTCGCCTTAGATAAAATATGCTCTCTTGTATGTATGTAATGTATATAATGTACAAAACAAGGCACTGACCTATAGTCGGGATGATTTGGCTAATATAATACGCTGGCAAAAGAGCGATGAAGTGTGTGTACATATTTTCGAGATAATCATCACCTGCATCTTTTGGGTTTGCCTATAAATTAATGTACTTGCCAGGGGGTGCATCAATGTTACTGTCATCTCTGGGCGCATATCTCCGAAGTCCTAACCCTAATCCTATACCTAGCGAGAGAGCCACCGCCAGGAATACCAAGACACCTATAATACATCCAGTTTGCTTTCTGAAAGAAAATGTTGTTCGTTAAGGTCGTTATTAAGACAGGAACGATACACAGCTTTAGCATTGCGCTGATTGTACTACCGTTTCAGATATTGGAAAAACACTCGTCATGGGGTTCAGTCTACATTGATATAATCCATTTAAAGCAAATACAATGTCTTACTAAGCACCATAAACATGCGGTGGAAAATTATGCATTGATGCATAAATTTAATTCATGTTTGCATATCATAATGCAAATTTATGGCATGCAGTTAATTATAAAATAAATGTTGTTGTTAGGGTATAACTTATAAAAGATAAATCTATTCCCAGAAAGAGGCTTTGCATGATTTATACAGAGAACATAGATTGCTTTTAAAGGGTCAGTCAATGGGTTCATGGTCACTTTTAGGACAAAAAACTTCATGGAGGCATAATCACAACACCCAAGTCTCGATATTTTTACTTCCATTTATATCTAACTTATAGTCACTTACAGGCATAAATTGGGAAATCCTAGTTGAAAAAGTCTGTTTAGCACAAGAGGGCACTGAGAGTGCTGTGTGACATCATAAAGCTGCGCCAGAAATGAACATAATATCTCTACCTTCCCCCTCCAATCTCCCAGCAATTGAAACAGTTTGTTTTGGTATGCACACCTGTGTTGTTCAATGTCCTTCTGCCCACCCCACACTCTTTCTTTCTAGCAGCAATTATGAGAGTTGTTTATTATGTTCATTGCATGTACATTTCTAGATTGGTGCACCTTTATGACGTAGGCAAACAGTGGTGCCTTGAATGGAGTGTTAAACTGTGGAACTACGTTTTCACTAATTTAAATGGGTAAAACTCACTAAATAATAACTTGGATTAAGTAAAACCGGGGTGGTTACATTTCAATAATAGCAAGGAAATGGATTTGCTCATAATATTTGGGGGTTTACTGACACTTTAAACCCCGTTACGCATGACTCTGATTTGTCTCTCGATCTCGATGGGTAGAGCTAGGCAGAATAGAGTGGTGTCGAAGTATAGACTATAGGATAGCCGCGCTGGATTATTAGGCCTATTAATAATAATACGTGAACAAGTAGTCCTTAAGTAGTTTCTAGACCGAATGGTAATCGTTTATGCCAGTAATTATACATTAAATGACGTGACATTGGGGTCCATTACGCATGCGCGTTAATTAAACATAATGTCCAATCAATATCAATATGTATATGGTGACCACAGGAGGTCGCTGACCTTGGCTAATAGGAATCATTGGCTAATCATGTATTGCAACCTGTGATCGTTATCCAATCACATGTGAGATACCTGGTCTATACCATATTATGTGGCCGGTATATGGGGAGGTCAGCATGTGTCATTACACATGGCTGACCATATGTGAGCATGGCTCCCCCTGTGGATAGGGTACATAACTACATGACTTATATTAACATGGAATATTAATAAATGACAGATGTATATTTATGAGATATGATATGATTACATGGGATTACCTAAGATTACATAATAATCAAGATGAGCTATTTATAGTCGTGACAACTCTTTACTTAACAAAACAGCAGGAATATATTATGATACATATTACCTTCATGTTTTATGTAAACTTGTATTTATATTATGTATCAGCAAAGTACTGGTCCGGGGGACGGTCACCCTCTTCCTCTTCCCTCACCCTCTTCCTCTCTCTCCCCTCCCTCTCTCTCCCTGCCTATCCCCCTTTTCTCCCTCTGCCTGTCCCCCTCTCTCTCCCTGTCCCTACACTACCCCCCTCCTCTCCCCTGCCCTCTTCCATCTCCCCCTCTTCTCTCTGTATCCTCTTCTCCCTCTCCCTATCCTCCCTTTCCCCACCCTCTACCTGTGCTTCTTTCATTCTCTCCCTCCCCCTCCCTCCCCCTCTCTCCCATCCTCTCCCTCCCATCTTTTTATCTCCCCTCCCCCTCTTTTCTCTATCCCCTTCTCCTCTCCCTAACTGATTCCCCCCACACTCTCCCTCCGCATCTTTGTTCTCCCCCTCCCCTCTCTCTTTTTCCTCCCCCATCCCCGTCTGATCTCTGCTCCTCTCCCTCCCTGTTTTTTTCTTTTTTGCCATCCCCTCTGCATTCCTTCCCCTCCTTTTCTTTCCCATTTCTCTTCTTCTCTCTTTCCCTCTCTCTCTCTCTCCCTTACATCTCTGGTTCACATGGGCTCATAGATCATTGCCTCTGGGTCACATGATCATTGGTTTGACTACACTTGCTTCCCAGGCAATAAATAGAGTGTGGATATCCCGATTTAAAAAAGGCTTCAAAATCGCATCTTCTCCCCAGATACCTTCACAAACCACATAATATATATATGTTGTCCTCCGGAAAGGGTCAACAAAACTGAACAGAGCAGGAAAACGGCTGGTAACATCACCGATTCCAAGAACATGCCTGACAAAAAATCACCGTTTCCCTTATATATAGTGGATATTATAAGTTTATTCTGACCACAATAAGCATTGAGACATTACTAGGGATAGTAATGTATCGTCTTTCGCTTGCTACCATGTAACCTAACGAGGAAAGGTTCTTCGCAGCATGAAGGTTCCAGATTGATGCCTCTCTTTAATTATATATTGTAAACTGGGCGCATTGGTAGAGCCTGGGCAACTGGGATAATGCTAACCCAGTGTAAATAAAATCTCGATCATGGATGCCCGAAGATTACATCTCGGTATCCATGTTGTAAGCACGTTTGCAGTCATGGGTCATGTTGCAACTTTCATCGACTAGAGCCATATGTTTGGCATGACATGGTTTCGCGTATCGCACGCTCATCAGGCAAGATATAGTGATTAACATGATATAGTAGCAAGTGAGGCCAATAAAGTCGGCCAACAAGGACTTATTATTTTCTTACTATTAACCCAAGCTTGGTTGGTTCGGATGAGGTAAAGGGGGGGGGGGGTAATTTCTATCAGTGGAAAGCACTGTTGGGGGCCCAAAGAATAGGAAGAAAAAAAAGATAACTATAATTATTTAACTAATTACTTAATTGCCAATTAATGGGTGTCAGTGTCACTGGCCTATTGAGAAACTTCAGAATTTTGTTGATATCGAGTAGTGACAGATAAAACATTTGAAGGGACAGGACCAAGAGAGCTTTGTCTGCCATGTTTGTTTACGACAGTAGTAATGTGCTGTGAACTTTATTAGGCAGTTAGATCCTTCGGTTATGGTCGTGAGTAAAGTACGGATCCCTGGAACCACTTCCGAGTCAGGTCACGTTGAAAGTATGGTGACTCGAAAGGCGTCCCATGTTGTTTTTCGGCATAAAAGCAAGGAATAAAAAAGGTTTATCTATCTATTTTTCTATCTCATGAAGTGAATCTCATCAAATCACGTCTAAAAGCATTAAATCCCTCAGTTTTGTCTGTTCTTGGGTCCTGTTGCCTCAGGGAACTTCTCGGGCAAGCCCTAGAAGTTTCCCTGAGGCAACAGAACCCACGAACAGCCAAAACCTCAGGAATTAGTGCTTAAATAGAGCTGTCTGTCTAGGTCTACTGCCAGTGTGTGTGGGAGGGGAACGTAAGGGGGAGGGGTGGCAGGAGAATTTAAGGGTTGAGTGGGAGGTGACAGGGGAAGGGGGCAGAAGGAGCATATTAAACTTATAGCCCAATCATAGTGTCATTTGCCACCCAAATACTATACTCCTTATATTTACAGCAGGGGTACTCATCTTGGCACCGGGCCAACTCTTTCTACCTGACATACTGACGTTTTCTTTTCTTTTTTTATTCGAGACAGGCCAAGACATTTTAAAAACACAAAGTTCACATGTAAAGACATATTGTCCACCATGGACGTACTTCATACGGTGCCTAGAATAAACGACATATCTCAAAAGAAACATAGTAAACGATATAACAGAGACACAAATTACTAAATGATAATAGAAAAAAAAATCGATACATAATTAAACTAAAGAGAAACAGAAAATGCCAAAGCATCCTAATATTGGAGTATCGAAATATTAAATTACTAAATGTAGACGTGTCAACATGAATCACTTATTGTGTAGGATATATATATGCTTAAATTTCAATGTGTTAATGATTTTTTTATAATCGCTTTCCTGCCTAAATGCTTTCGAAAATACAATTCATAAAAACAATTTATGAAATCTACCCGTGACATAAGGGGGCCTGCTAGTTCAGTATTATTGCACCATGTATCAAACATAATGGCGTGGCATATAATACGCATTGAAATACTTAGTTTCACACAGAATATTTCATGAGACATTGGCAGGATATTTTCACGGACATTTCTATATTTATTGGCGTGTATTATTAAGATGATTTTAAAGTTAGGGAAAAGGGCATCTGGAATGACACTAATGACATTGACGGAATTGGTATTGTTTACTGCTCTAACACTGTAAGCAACCAGAGAAGGCTTCCAAACCTTCCATAATGCTGGAGAAATGTCTTCAAATATGTTCTATAAACCGTTTAAATACAAAATATGAACCAAATAAAGCGTTGCAGTCCTCGGGAGGGGATATGGTCCAGCAGGATATTGTCCTATAGGGGGATACTGTCCAGGGGATATTATTCTAGGGGGATTTTGTCTTAGAAAGATATTCCCCAGGGGATTTTGTTTTAGTGGTCTTTTGTTCAAGGAGGGTATTGTTGATATTGTGATACTTTTCCAAAAGATATCTGAGGGGGTTTAAGCATTTAGGATAAGGAACTCTTATTAGATAGAAGGCCTGATCCCCCAGGCATATAAGATTCCCACAATCCAAATTCATGGGAATATGTTCAAAGTATTAATAGCATTAAAATCAGCCCTAGCCCAATATTTCCTTAGGACTAAACCATTAGAAATGTTTGCTCATTTTCAACGCCTGCTATTAGAATTAAATTCGTAGAATATTTCATGGGGCAACTTAGGTTTCAGGGAAAATGTTGATGGGTTAGCTTGATTTCCTTGAAAAAGGGTACTAATGTCATCGCAATTAGGATATAATCGTGCTTATGGTTCAGATATTTTCTTTGCTCCCTGAACCTCGTGCAACGCATGAAAGAAAGTGTGTTGGTGGCATTTATGATTTAACGTATCTCCGAAACGAGATGTGGTCACAATTTAAAAAAAACTGTTTACTACTATGGAATCCCATATATCAGTAGAGCATTCACGTCAAACGGATCATTTGGAGCCTGTCTAAATTCCTTCAAAATATCCACCCACGATAGAATGCTTTTGGATGCAGTAACATTTGGAACAACCAGGCCGGGATAAATTATTGGCCTCAGGTGATCTAATTGGAGCGTGAACAACACACAGGTATCCATAGTCAGAAGACCTCAAAATGCCTTAACGGATCGGTGCTTACCGACCGTCATATAACGTACAGGATCCGCTGTTTCCGTATACTCGAAAGATGTGATCAATAATAATTCCTTTGAGGATTCTTTGCGCCTCATTTACGCGTTGCATTTCTCATGATAAACCTCATCAGAGAACCATTTGAAGATTATATTTTTGAATTAATGTTAATTTTGTAGGCATTTTTTCATCCCATGCAAAATGTTTGCAAAAGGGAACGTACTCGATCGCATGTCCATGTAGTTGATGATCTACTTTTGTTTTTACTTTACATTGTTTCATGCGGTTGACTCTTACCGAACTGTTGTTTCTGCAACTAATTCTTTGCATCATCTATCGCCATAGATATTCACATGCGAATTAATTTGGTTCGCTATTCTTTAGAATACGTTTGGGCCTTTATTGACCCCATAGGTGGGTCTACACTCTACTGACCCGCCTGCCTGGACGTAAGCAATAGCAACCAGTTTGTTGAAACAGGTGAACTTATGATTTTATCAATGAAATTGCGACAAGACCACTGTGAAAGTTAAAATTCCATGCATAAAGTAGAACGGCCTGGCTAAGAAGAGATATTTTCGTAACTTCTGTTCGTATGGAAGTGTTTTCTTATTTTTGGCTGACACACGCGGTGTGGGGTGTTGTCACCCGCGCTCCTCTACAGTCACCATTAATAATTAATTATGCTTTTAAATAATTGCCCCTCATATTGGAGAATTGGGTAGAGCGGGTGAAATATCTGGTTCAAGAGATAAGCGGGAGATTTTGCAAGAAATATTTTCAAAATCATTCGATTATTTTATTTTACCACACGATTATTAAAGTCCATATACTTAGGGCCCGCACCAGCAAAGGAAACACTTAAACATACCATATATAGCTACTTGGTTGTGTATAACTGATAAAAAGAGGCATCCAAGCGCGGCCGAGGTCGGCTAAGTAAAATTCTATTTATAAATTCGGACCTAGTGATGGACATTCATTCGTAGGTCTATTCTTAATATTTGCCCTCTTTGTGCATTTTCTTCAAGTGTGCGGACAGGCCCTAAATTCAGAAGGACGAATTGTGCTTGTGCCCCTCACCTTACTACCAACTTTATGATACATGACGTTTTTTTATAAGCAGGTGAGCATGTTGTTCGAATTCCTTGATTGCAGGGCAAAACATCAATTGGAAGGCCAGCAATTGCCACTCCCTCTTTGTATATCAGGGATAGCATTTTCACCCCTTTCCCTGTGTCCCATGCAGTTCTTCAGTTTACATGCAATTTATATTTCACTAGTTTACAGGTTACAAAAGGTAACAATTAATATTCCCTTTTATATGAAATAAGAGCATAAAAGGTTAAGTTTAATGTCGATACAGTGTGAGATATTTGTAGTAGCTGCATAACATATTCTTTTCTAAGGGCTTTAAAGGCTGTCAGATCATTTTTTATCTTTTTATAATTATCATAATAATGAATACATTTATTAAGGCCCTTCTCGCCAGTTCCAATAATGGGGACGAGAAGGCCGCGGTTACAGTGCATAGAATTATGTGTGTCCAAATTGCTTCCCTGCTCAGCAAACTAAATTTTCTCCTCTGTAAAGGGTTCAAGAATGTTCTCTTTTATGAGAAATATACTATATTCTATTTCAACAAAGGCACAACAAAACTGTTTCAATATTTGAAACAAATCGCTCTCTCCAGGATAGTCAAGCGTTAAATGCGAGTAACCGGCTACTCTAAGAAATGGATGTGAGAGTAAAATGCTATCAACTGTACTTACGACATATTTGTGAATTAGTTACTCCTCTCGATGTTGCAGCTAGTTAAATCCAAACAGGCCTGATTAGTGCTTGCTGGCCACCAAACACAGCTTTTTCACACTGATCCCCAAAGATTATTTTTTGTCACTCATGGAACAGGGTCAGGTAAAAACTGGTGTTAAGGGTAAGGACAGTTGACTCGTAATGTCTCATGTAGAATGAGAGCAAAGGCAAAGGGAAAGGCCAAAGAAGTGCTTTGAAGAAGGTAAACTCTCCCCGGTCTACTTCACAAACGCTTCGTTTACTATTGCTGTATAATGCTATAATTATAAAGAATATTATACAGACAGGTTGGTGAGTCAAAGTGGTTTAAAGAATGATATGCCAGTTATTTGCACCCTGATTTTATTTCATTATGCTAATATGGCATCGCGTGATACTCTCATTTATCTAATTATATATGCGTCAAATATAGTATTATAATTTGTGAATCATTTGAAAAGTCAACCTGAAACTTGTATTTATCATTTACTGCTGCTATCTTAATTAGGACGTATATCATAGTAAAAAGCGTTGTATAGTGGGGAAAGGTATCGTATATGATATAATATGCATACCTTGACATTCAATTGTAATGTAAACTGCCAGGTCCTCCCGGAACAGTTACCGTGACGGAAGTAATGAACCTAATATATAATATTGCAATTATATTATATATATCTCATATATATATATAATATATACAACTATGGTGCGTGTTTCCAAGAGTTGTTTTAAAGTCATTAATTGTTTCCGATCTTAACGATGAGATTAAAGTTGATGCCTGCTGATATCCTATAGCTGCTGATCCGAGCAATACCAATGTTTCCTAGATTGGGTCCTGCATGGGATTGTTGAATGTTGTGATATGCTTTTTATCTTCTCAGTTTTACTTGACATCGCACACAAATAATTGATCCTGAGAAGTTGTTTCCTTTGGAAACGCAGGGTATAAACATTAAGTTAAACTGATTATAAAGTTAGATAGAAAAATAGTTGATTAAATCGCGCACAAATAATTGATCCTGAGAAGTCGTTTCCTTTGGAAACGCAGAATATATACATTAAGTTAAAATGATTATAAAGTTAAATAGAAAAATAGTTGATTAAATCATTGATTAACTTATAACTTGTTATTTCAGCTCTTATAGCTGGACTTCCAATACCTCATGCATGGAGTAGTTTACTACTATATACCATCTATTGCTGGGAGAAAACCCTCTAACGAGTAATAAATATCCTACTCTTTTCTAATATTAGCAGTGGGTCTTTCACATGCGTGGGAGCTGTTATTACTGTTGCAAATGTAAACATATTTTAGTACCCTAAAACCTACATTTGATTTATAAAATTATCTCAAGAGAGTTCCAAGTGATCTATGGTTTAATATGATAACCGGGGCGCACCCACATCATTATAAGTACCGTTTTATTGTAACTGTATACAACCTCTATGAGTGTTGTAAATTTATGGTGTTACAACATCAGCGATGATTATACAATTAAACTATGATTGTTATGCACTGAGAGATAATGGAAGGTACCAACGAAATAAAAGTGCACCAGCGATTTGCAAGAGCAAGAATGGCGGTACTACACCCTTTTCGTTTCAGTACTGGATTTACCTGTTGAACTTGTTTCTAGGTCATGGCAACCCAGTTTAACCCCAATCAGATCAGTCGTAGTGACACCTGTTTGCTGTAAGATTTAATGACTCATCTCATTGAGGGGCTGTTTGGTGTATGATCCCGATGCAAAGCCGATGGCTTATGCAAAAACAGTGCAGCATCAGGACTTGAAATGGATTGAATTATTAATCCTTTTAATCACTGCCTTAGTTTGTTTGAACCCCAGGTCTTCCAAGGGCAGTGATGTACATAGTTCCTGGCACTGGTGGCTCGAGGACATCCATACTTATACAGTACCCATATAATTTAAAGGGTGTAAACAGAAAAAATGTATTACTGAGTTCAATAATCTCCCTTCTTTTGAATTGCTCTCGACCATATAAAAACCAACAACATGCAGTTTTGTTTTGTATGGTTGCTTGAATTCGCAAGAAAAAGCCAGCATTGTGTTATATATATTTATGTATAAATAATTAAAACAATTAATACTATAATACATGCTGGTCTTTTTAAACTATCAACCTCTTCACACTATAAATAGATAGTATTACAAGGGGGCAGAATTAAGTGAATGTGGTATTCAACTATCAACGATTAGTATGGAATGTAGCGGAACGTATCTTTGTTACAATGTGCCAATTCCAGCAACCCAAGAACCCGTATAATTCGACGCCATAATTCTCTTCGTGGCAAAAATAGAGTCACTTGGTTTCGATTATTACAATACAGATATTGTCTCTTTTCGGAAAATTTAACTTCTCGAGCGGTATTGTCGTGTTATACCCTTACTCCATGGTCAGGAAGAAGTGACATATTTATAAGCATAATACGTCGTTCAGATATAAGATTCTCCTGGAAAATTTCGAGGAGAATTAACAACTTGTAAAGTGTATGCAACAACCTTTAGTTCACAACTATGATTAAACTTGAGTATCAAAATGATAAGGTATTGTTTTACAAAGAAAGTTTACGTTAATAATAAATAAATATATATAAGTGACGCTACATTATTTATTTAGGCAACAGTACAAGTGTAGCAGTTCTAATGTACTCCCCATCAGATGTACCCCCGGTATATATAACCTAGGTCTAAGGTACCGGGGGGACATTTGACCTAGGTCCATCAGCGAAGGGGTACTTTAGACCTAGATTGGATATACCCCCTCCAGTTTTAATGTACCCCCGGAGGTAAAATAGACCTAGGTCAAATGTACCCCCACCAGGTTCAAAGTACCCCAAAGGGGGAAACTAAACCTAGGTCTAATATACCCCAAGTAATGGAATCAATAGAAATTACAAAATTCAAGATTATCATAGAAACAAAGGGGGGTAATTTGAACCTAGAGGGGGTCATTTAAACCTGAGGTCTAAATTACCGGGGTTGGGGGGGGGGGGGGGTACATTAGATCGGGGGGTAGTTTAGAACTGTTACACCGGCATATTAGCGCAGGAAGTGCCATGATAGGTGGCGCCGCCGTGTGTTAACGAAAGACATTTTTACTCGCTCTTTCTCTTCCATCTCCCTTCATCTCAATCCATCGGCTCGCCTGTCCAACTCCCCTCGCGCTATATTGCATAATTACTACTCGCACACTCAGGGTTTGCACATTTCTAGTATAGTGTGTGTAAATGACCCTGACAATCACATAAATGATGACTGACCTCTGCGACCCTGTGCCATTGGGAATGTTGGCTTAATACAGAAGTAATTGAATTACCCACTATATAAACGAATACAATATTCATAAGTTTCAGTTTTTTAGAGACATCAAATCTTCAACTCTTCAACTCTTCAGGGCACTCTAGGAAGAACTATGCGTGCAAAGAGAGAGAAATGACCCTTTTCTATGTAATTGTATTGCAATTTGGAAATAAAAACACTTATATATATATCAAATCTTCAATCTTTTAAGCGGACCAAAATCGCGAGTTGTTTTAAATCCCGCATATTATATACTTTGTTTAGCGTTGGCATTTCCTTCCAACCCTCATATTCATACAGGCGTCTGCATGAGTGACACAATAATTTAAACAATTTCATTTTCTAGTTTATGCTCGGCTGAACTAACCATTATTGTAGCCGTTCGTTTCGTCATGCTGTATCATAAAACGACCATTTAGATCTGCGGATATGAGAGGGGTTTGAAAATGAGTATTTTTCGACCTCTTGCAAGAAAAACAAACTTTTTTTAAAATTTTTTTACTGATTGTATTGCGTAATAAAATATATTATTTTCGGGGGGTCATTGATCTAGCCCCCAACCCCCAACCATCCCACCCCAACCCCCACCCAAAAAAATGGATTCTATCAAACTTTCTCGCAAGTGCCATAGGGGAGAAAGACAGGAGAGTGAAGAAAGAGGGGGTGGGAGCAAAATAGACAGGGGAGAGAAGAAAGAGAGATAAGAGAACAGAGAGAGAAGGAGAGAGGGGTGGAACAACAGAACGGAAGAGATACAGCTGTTAGAAGAGAGAGATAGGTACATGAGAGAAAAGAAAATGAGACAGGGGAGAGAAGATAGAGAGGAAGAGACAGGTGAGAGAAGGGAGAGAGATACACAATTGCAGAAGGGAGAGAGACAGGAGAGAACAGAGGGAGGCGATTGGTAGAGAAATAGCTAGGTGGGAGATACAGAAGGGGAGAGATATGGGTTAGGAAAGAGAGACAGGTGCATGATATCGTTAAGATAAGAGAGGGGGAGAGGGGAAAACACAATTGTTTATATATGTATGTGTTAATATAGCCTTAAATAACATGGACTTGATTCAATGTCAAATAAAGGCAAAACGTCATGAGATATGAGAAGGGAGGGGGGCAGGCAAAGAGGGAGAGGTGAGAGAAGAGAGAGGGAGGGAGTGAGAGACAGGTAACTGAAGGAAGAGAGAGAGAGAACAAATTGATGAAATTCATACAAGCTTTTAACAGGAAGGACATATATCACCTGTAGCTTCAATGGATATAAATATTAAATGCCCAACATTAATAAAATGTACATATGTGCCCCATGCATTAACGTTTGTTTATGATCTACCATAATAACGTATAACACAAATGTAAAATACACGTTTATATACCTTTAAGTTTTAACATCAATTCAATGTATAGATTAAACGTTTATTTTACTATAAGAATAGCGTTCTCAAAAGCATTTTTCAATGCTGTATATAGACGTGGAATTAACATTCATTTAACTACCAGGGAAAAGCGTTTAAAAATGTTTTTTTTACCGTTCATTTGTTATTTTAACATTTGTAGGCCCAACGTTAGGCAAAACGTTTATTTGACGTTGAATTGAGTCCACGCCATTTAACGCTATATTAACGCATATACTCAAAGTTATTTCAATAGACTCTGCACGTATTATTAACGTTCTTTTGAGGTCAATTTGTTACCTGGGATACAAGTACTCGTATTCTCTACACCCTGACTATGAGACCTCAAACTAATATAGATAGCCCGGGTCTGCCCAATTGTGATGGCAAATACCGCGGGCAAATGGCCAGCTAGATGGAGGTTTATAACTGATCTGTATGGAGACATGGTCAGCGAAACCATAGATCGTGTGTCGCTCCTCCCGTTTCTCTGACTATTTTGAAACCGAAATTATTATTCCCTGGAATGATTATTAAGACATAATCAGTATTAGCTTGTTTATTCCGAAGAATTTGCTGTGAGGAGCTCAAGTCTTCTACACCAACCAGATTGGTTCATTGATCATCATGTAAAAGGCACATCGGATCAGCACCTTACAAACTGAGCAAGTGCGTAAAACGAAGCATAATTCCGTGTAAGTATATGACGGTTTTAACTTCCAAGTTGTCCAAAGTCACTGACTCTATTACATATAAGTCAAGAATAAGGTGGAACATGTTGAAACCAGTAGCGCACAAAATTGATGATAGTTCCTCATTTAGGAAATATACTCAACAACTTCTAGCGCCTTTCTGAACTTGATACTGCTGATCATTATTAGCTAGTACCCTCATCTACTCTTTTCATATGTCGCTATTCATCTCATTCAAAGTTGACATACCTGTTATTGTTAAGTTATCATTAAGCCCCATAAAGGGAGTTTTCACTTTATTGTTGTAATGAACATTCAAAGAAAGAGACGTCGGCAGTCATCGGAAGAACTGACCTGTCTCTGTGTCAGACTTGACCGACCCATAGTAAACAAAAGCATACAATAAAGAATTTCTTAATTGAATTGAATTGAAGTATGGGGAATAATTGTACATGTGTATATAGAATATCTCAATTATGCAGGCAGACTGGGTGGACTCTCTTTCACTCTAAGGTCGAATAGAGAACATTGTATTTATCTGAACTTTGCACATTATGCAACTGCATGGGACACACGTTCACATTATATAAGCAGCTAGAATTATTGGGCATGTTGCAAGTACATTATGCAAAAGGTATCTTAATTTTTACCATAGATTGAGGTTCGAGGTTTTCGAAATAGCATTCGTAATATAAGTTGCACATCTCAGATTGACGATCGGCAAAGTAAATAGCAGTCCCTAAAATACCAAGGAGGGTGTAACAATGTTTCCTTTAAAAAGAATGGTTTATGCAATCGTTTGGGAGAATGTTAGGCCTTGTTTGACCAAATGATTTACTTTCCGTTCAAATGATCTCCGTGCATAATTTGTAATGGGTTGCATGTAAAATGTTACAGTTGTTTGTTGAAAACATCCTTAGGCTTGCCTGTTGTGAAGGAATTACCCTGTATGCTATAGCTTATAATCTGACATGTAAATGTGGTCTATATATACGTTCGAAAATTTCTCTAAAACGTGCAGCACTAAATACTTTTGAAGATTGGTGAAAGGTTCTTTAATTTTTCAGGTGTACGATATTGTATAACTTCTTGGGACCTCAGGCAGCAAAAGGTTTTAATTGACTCTGACATCTGAGATTGACAAGTTGTATCTTCACAACGATGGGTAAGTTTTTAAGCCTTTTCCATTTCATACCCAGAAGACATATAGAATTTCCTTTATTTTGGTTATAACAATTTCTAATCAAATCAATTGTTCAATATTTGTATCTATTATTTGCTGAAATCCCAATAACGCGGTGTTTTTATCTATCGCAATAGAATAATGCCTAACAGCGAAGTCAGCATTTGAGAAACTGACCATGCAGCTAGATTTAGTTTACTTTGTACGTTATTGCCAAGGGACTCTAGAGAAAGCACCCCTCTGAAACATTAGATAGCATCGCCGTTCGTGCAAATGAAGGCGCAATGTCTCGGGCTAGCTAGACTTTGTTAACTCTGTAAACTCTAACCGACCCGCATGTTGGCAGAGACGTCGCTATCTCCTGGATATGTTACCCAAACTATAATTATATCTTCTGTCCGACAAGGAATCAACAGTTGGACAAATGTATTCTTTGAATAAACTTGTAATTAGTGATGGAAAGTAGGCGCTTTACGTCTGAAAAGGCGCGTAGTATGATGCCTGTATAGCCTAGGCCAAAAACATGAAATAAAAACAAACTTTGCTTTTGTTTACAGCTTGCCATTTTTAAACCTGTTTCATCCCTATATTGCTTGCATAGATGAAAATATTTAGTCATTTTGAAACTGGATCTGAAGATCATACTGTAATCTTTAAGAACATTTAATAAAAGGGGTAATTAGGGCTCCACTGAAACTGAATAAAAAACACCATGTCTATAAGCCCTTATGCACGAAAGTATACCCTGGGTGCATGCTCATTGTGATGCCAACCGAAATAAAAGACAGAAAGGCTGCGTGTGGAAAGATCGTGCTAAAAACAGAAGTACAAGCTAGCGTATGCAATGCTCCAACTGTTGTGGACGTGTAGGTCTGGATGGGGGAGCTAGACGTGTGTTGTGGGAAAACGAGTTGGCCAGAACCAAGGCTTGTTGTGGTGCAGTCGCAGATAGAGGAGTGCACATGGGTCTGTTATCTGCCTCAGTCGGGAGTTGGTTCGAAAGTGATTCGACAATATTACTAAGCAGATACTTATTGTCAGTGTCTATCTCTTGTATGCACATAATGGAGGGTATATAACTCGTGATGGATGACAGTAATAGGGATAAATGAATATTTAGGACACATCTCTGGATACGGATGTACAATGCTACAGTGGTCGAGTGTATAATATATATTATGCACGGCATGTAATGGGAAGCAATTCAGCGCCAGTGATGTTGAAACTTTTACTGGCACTAATACTCGGCCTTCTGAGGAGTCCATATCACCAGTGAGTAGTGAGGAGCGGTAGGTAAGAGTGAAGTGCTTTGCATGATCTTATTGCTTTAAGTAATTTCAAAGTTAATTTAACCTTTTTATCGGAATGATTTCTAAAGGTATATTTTGGTCTGATCAGTATAGGGTTAATATGCAATATACATGGGAGATATATTGAAAAGCATTTTAATAGTTATTTGCCGATTCATATTTGATTTTTCTTAAGGTTTTGCCACGTCGATAGCTAAAGATGAAGAGATAATAATATCGTCAGAAATCATAATGTGAAATTGAATGGACAAACTTCTGTCGGGACCTTTGCTTGCACAGTCCTATCTTGCAAATTTGTAAGTGCATATTGTACCTGATTAATTGTGATGCGGGTTGGAGGGGTTTGTGGGTATAGTGCTATTGATGCATATTATATTTCCAAATGAAAGCCGACTCCCGCCTTCTGACATCGTTCACATAACATGCACAGTCGGTTTGTACAGCATGCATGGAATGGGATATGAACGTTTACAATACTACCTCCCTAGCCGCGACATATTATTTCCAAAGCACGCAAGTTAAGAAACTATAAAAAAAGAAGCAAAGGAATTAATCTTCATCATGATTGCCCAATATATATAGTTGGTCCTGGCTAGAGCTGTAGGCCTACGGCCCAATGAATGGCCTCGTTGTCAGGCGTCATTCATTTGTACCGAACTCTAGTGTGATCATGATTCTGCGGGAAATGTTCTTCGCACCACTGCTATAACAGAAAAGAAGCCCCTGTAAAAATTTCTCTGCAGTACAGCATTTCAAGCAGTGAAAAGAATATTATTGCTGCGTAGTCTCTGTAAAAAGAATATAAATAATAAAAAATGAATACCACTTACGATTCACATTGCTGAAAGAAAAGCTAATTTGATATCAACCTTACATTTGCATTACTCATTCGGAGGTTGTATATCAGAAGTCATTTTAAAAAGACACTATAATATATATTTAGGCCAGTGGGGAGGTATCATGCATGAAACACTGACAGTGATTTACTTTACTCGTTCTCTAGCTGAACAAATATCCTACTGCTGAAAACACAAAATGGTAGAGGAGCGAGCAGGTGACTCGTTCCCTTCTGCAATGCATAGGAATGCAATGTCACTCTACCCAAATGTTTTTCGACCGAGCGCAGTTTCACGCTATAAATATACATGACCATCACCTGCCCTCTGTATTTACTGGAGTTTGTATTGATCTCTGTGTGAGGTAAACATGTATACTACTATAGTAGCTCAGAAATGCCCCCTCCATGCACTGACTAAACAATACGTTATAGACTATTGATAAAAATCCAATCGATTTAAAAGAATTAAGGTGTTGATTTAAGTAGATTCTAATTGATTCAAACCTCATTCTAACTGTTCGGCCGTGAGTAACTCAAGTTCATTGAAAGCACTCAGATTACTCGATCTCGCTGCACCTCACACTTAACTAAATAAACTAGGCCTATCTGGCTTTTTCCTGATGGTCTTAAAGGTTCACATCAATCTGTATTACTCTCTCTAAATAGCAAGAAAGCGGAGCAACGGGCCCCTGGCATATGAACAACTTTTTAGACATTTCATCCACTGCCATTTTCTATCAATGCATTCAGATCCCCACATTTAAAGACTCTCTTGGGTTATTAGGTATTGACAATCAGCTCTTTTATGAGAATGGCCCCAGTCATATTTATACCCATGTATCCCACCAAGCCTTCACTCTCATGCTAACAAATATAATTGCCACCTCGACCGAAAAGCAAATGGAACAGAAAAATCAATGTGATTTCGTTTAGCACCTCACTGTCACTTTGCTTGCATTCACTGTTGGCTTTGCCCATTTATCAATTATTCGAATCAATTATTTCAATTTTTATGACAATTTTACCATGTGTTTTGACTAGCGTTGTCATGTCCCCTTAATCTAAACATGAGAAAGTAAATCACACTCATACAACTACACTCATGTTATTCGATTAGTTTCCGATAAATACCACAACTTTTGGCAATAGCAATTAGAATGGGCAGATATCATAGTCAGGATTGATAAAATGTTATCACTCCTGTTATTTCCGCCTATTTCTCTGATTTCCCACGGAGAAATATATGATAGAAAACCGTGATATACTGGTAGCTGAGCGAATAGATGAAACAGATGAAGTACAATCTTGGATATCGGTTGAACATCAATAGCGATACAATAGCCTAGATATCAAATAGTTAGAATAATATCTGATACATAATGGGTAGTATGCAGTATAGAAGAAATATGTAGCATGGTAGTCTTTTGACCGGCTGGATGTGGGAGCAGATCTAATGGAAGAACTCACTCTGTATTGCTCGTTGATTTTTTGTACAAATGATTAGACTCCATTGTGTTCTAGTTGGAACGAGAACTCCATGGAAATTAGCCTGCAGAAGTAGATTTATACCGTTATCGCTCTCTCGTAATGTACATTATAAACCTAACCTAGATTTTGTGATCTGCCAAATACTCCTACTAAATTATACCCCCATATCGTGGTGTACATGGGTCTATCCCGATATTACCCGTTCTTTCAAATAGCGTGGAATTGCTAATAAATATCTAAAATTAGCACCAAGTCATGGAAATGGTAGTATTGACTTGAATACGGAAACGCACCATTACCTTTAATGTAAATAGTCAGAAACTAAACGAATATACACACATGAGGCTCATTATGCCAATGTGGCTTGCCAATAGCCTTGTATATAAATGTATATATGCATGACCAATCATTGTGCACATTCGATCTCTGTTCTATTTTGAGTTGTGTGGTTCCCTTGGCACTGATAGCCGATGCATTGGAGCGAACATGGATCCCTTCACTGTTATGATGTACAGACCTCTCTAAACATCTAGTTTTCGTTCTCTCCGTTTGATGGTTCCCACTTAATTGATTCCCCACTTGGTGTAGGCCTATGTTTGATAAAGAAATCGGTTGGTATACATTTGACTATAACACTGGTATATCTGCATTCGTTTTCGGCGACATTAAGGTCCAAACAAATTACAACTTTGACACGAAGGCCATCAACGGGCATCCTTGGATATTTATTCAAAGAGCCGGAACTCTAATTTAAGAGGGCGTTTACCGCATAAATTGTTCATTTTGCCAACTCCGTGCATTCAGATTAACAATGCCCAAACCACTAAATGCGGCATCACGTAAAATGTAGTATTGGCATAATGTACAAGTAACACGCTCGTGGTCGCCGGTCATGTTGCCAACGGCATCGCAGTCCCACTGTGACATCACAATTCCTCATGCGTGGACTGATGTGCGGTCGACGTCATAGTTGTCCCACTGCCGCGGCAGTGACTCCCTAGCTGGGTGTCCACCGCCATTGAAATAACTTTTTGCATGTGTACATAAATTTTCAATGTATTTTTATTTAGTATTTCTAAACAGCAAATCTTCAGCAGATGACAATTTAATTATAAACAGGCATGCTCAATTATTTATATTTCATTATTCACAATTATTATTGTACGCTTGCTTAACAATGCCCATGTTCCTATGTTGGAACAATTATTTGCTCCGAGAGTCGTTAGCCACACCCTGTACAGACAAGGCAGTACAATGCAGCCTGGTAAATGTGCAATGGAAATTAAAAGTACCATAATTATATATTGAACTTTATTTCCAACCGTCCAGATCCAATATTTAGTGAGCAGTTCCCTTTAATTAAAATTTTACTCTCTTGAAAGCATCGTTATTTTACTTTATTATTTAAAAAGAATACATGAAGGGTATTTCTTAGATTGAGAAATGTACAAATTCAACAGTTTATTCAACTCTATACAGTCTGTTTTTAATTCATTGACATGTATTTTTGTATGGTTTTATGTGTTTTTAAAAATGACCAAATCGGTGTCAAGGCGTTCAAAATGATAATGAAGCTTGAGGCCTATATATATAACAATCTGCGATCATTAACGGTAGCGATTGGAAAAGAATCGAGAGGAGGAGCAGTCCCACCAAAGCTCAAATGAGGACATATATATAGCACTAGACCTAGTTCATGGTGAGGACGAGTAAGTGGTCATGGAGCCACCTGTCCGTTCCTGCATTCACTTATTATCTGATTACCAACGGGTCTCCCAGGTGGCACTGCTAAATTCTAGTTCAGTTTTGACCGCTTGGGAGCCTTGTGTTTCGGGGTCTCCCAGACAAATTGGTTAAAGGCCATAGCTATATATAAATGGAGCTGAACCAGCGTCTGGTATTCTGCTGAAATATTCTTTACAAACGTATATTGACAGAAACAAATTGTATAATGACACCTTTCAACATCATTCTTATATAACGCCTGTGGGTATCCACTGGCAAACACGCATGCTCAAAATCTTGGACACCACCTATATATAAGAGAGAAATTTCTTTACTTTGATTGACCAATCTATCAGCAAGCATACTATATGCAGGAACGTGACTAACACACCTCTTGATCGTATCTATCAAAGATAAATCATCCAAGACAAACACATAGTCTTCAAATATTCATCTTGTCCTTTGGCAGCACAAACCGACGCTGAATGAAACAGTTGTCCAAGAGGACTACCAAACTTTAATATATAAAGGGAGGAGGTCTACTCGCATGTAGTCGAATGTATTATATATCAAGCCAACTTATGTGTGCAGTATGTTGATCGATTAATGTCACATAATAACAAGATTAGCACGACACAGCAATACCCGGAATGCCAAGAACGAGGCAGGATATATAAACCTTAGCCTTAGCTTAGCCTTCAAAGAAGGGGTATAATAACAAAGCTCACGGAAAATAGGAATATTAATCCACCTCTATATTTATGCATGTGAAACCCTAGGTTTATTTAAGGACTAAAATGATGCCAAACACGGATATTCTTGCGCCAACAAGTAAGGTTCAATTTCACATTTCCTCTATGTTTTATTTATTTTTCTTAATTACACGGTTCCGTGTATTCCTACTTGTATTTAAAGATTCCATACTTCAACATTGCCTAGTAAGCGGTAATACAACAATGATATAGGACTACTGCTTCTAACGTTAATCGTACATTGCGGCGAAATATGTCGTAGTGTGAATGTCATGTTTATCCATTGTACCTCGTTATGTGTATCATGATATCTTAATTCCTAATTTCACACACTTCGTTGCTGACAACGCCAACTACATGATGCTAATCTGAATAACGTTAAATCAATGATTTAATTAACACTTTATTGTACACATACATGTTCCATGGTGAGAGTTGTATACCTACGTTTGATTTAAATTTATTGCCACTCTATCCACACATTCTTGAGAACTGCAAGTCTGCTCCATGTATGATATGTATTAATGCCAATTAATGACAGGTCTATAGAATGACGCTACCCTAATGCCAAGCATCGATATGATATGCAAGCTAGTTAATGACTTAGAATCACGCTACCCTAATGCCAAGCATCGATATGGTATGCACAGAACCTCCCAACACTGGTCTTTTCACTAAACAGGAAACTGAAATACAACACTATAAACGATAATAATATTTTAATCATCACCTCGTTCCTTCTTACATCAAGGTGATAAACAAATAACTGTCACATAGGCGGACATTTACCCTGCTGTATGGCACTTTCATCGGGATGGGATTGCCTTGAATTACCTTCCATTGCAAATACTGTTATGCAGGGACTTGACTTTTTACATCAATTCAATTCAAACTATTATTTATTCATACCTATGGGGGATGTACAAATAGGAGCCATACTTCAGAAAAGCACTTTTCTTGTCTTCCAGTATGTTCCTGGACTAGAGGAAAAGAAAAGAACATTCTTTATTTTTAACTATAATTATATTTTTTAGAGACCAGAAGGGATTCGTAGCTCTATTCTATAGCCTAGTGCTTAGCGGTATGATTATATAGGAGAAATAGTTTATCATAAATAAACATTAGTTTCTCAACTAACTAAAATATTATAAGGTCTAGCTTATGCATTTCATATCAGGACATTTACAGTGTTCATATACTTCAAAAAGGGCGTTTTTGTTATGGACTAATATTTTTTTTAATATCGACGTTAGGACATGACCCAAAAGAATGAAATGAACAGGAAGGTGAGGTTGAGATTTGTTTACAGTAGAGTCATTGTTTCCTCCATTGTTTTTGTTCTTTTTGACCTATTTGTTGCCATATTGGAATCACAAATGAGTCATTAGTATAGAATTTGATGATACTTTTCACTATATATGTCAGATTATGCCATCTCTCACTTGACCTAACTTGTTAATAGTATACAGTGCACAGATCTATGGTGGATGCTTGAAATATTTGTGACAATAGGTACACATGAAGATTCTTTACAGTGTCCTGGAAATATCTGGACTATACTACACCTGTATGCATTCCCTCTCAAATAAGAATACTGCACCCATATCCTATTTACATTCTGAAAATTTTGTTAATGCAGACACCCTCATTGTTACGCAGACACCCTCATTACATGGCATTCCTTTCCAGTATTGATGAAGAGTATGATTTGTATTTTTATGTAAGTTGTACAGGAAATATATATGGAGATATGGAGACTAGAATGCCAATTTTACAAAAGCGAAAGAAAGAATTCCGTAAAATATTGTCTCAGGAGGGCAATATTCTGGGATAGGAATATTGTGTAAAAAAAGTTTGATTTCAGCAATTTCACTGATGGCATCAGCAATAAAATCTTGGGATAAATCATGAAATCATTGAAAGCTCTATCTATCCTCATATGGTCAGTATGTAACAATTGCCAAGCAGATATTTCAATTTTTCAAACTATTCTAATTTTTGTTTACAACACAATTCGCCTCCAGTTCTATAGAATATGTATGAAATATATATTATACATGAAGTGCTAACTCAGATCATTTACTTGGCCAATTTTAGCATAAATCATCTCATCGTGAAAAACCTAAAACCTAAAATATTCACCTTCAGCGCCTCCTGGTGGCCAATAAGCTACTCATTTGAAAGGGGTACCATAGCTCATTTGAAACCCCCTGACCCCTTCTATTTTTTGGGATAGGTGAGAATCTGTCCCCCGAGATGGTACTCATGACCCCCTTGGCCCATGGACTATAAGGCGACCACCTTTGAGACGGAGCGATGTGTCCTTGGTCGTTTTTCCTATCTTATCTCCTTTTCAGGCTGACCCAAAGTGGTCGTAATTATGAGTTGGTCGTATTACTGAGGTTGTCACTATATATTCGGGACTGTAATAGGACTTTCCAACGTTTCAGGCTACATGTGCCCATTGTTAATGAGGATATTAACTATTAATTTAAGAAATAAACCAATTAGGTCTAGTACCATACCAATTATGGTTTGCTTCCTTATGGACATCAAAAGCCACGTTCAGAATCAACTTACTCTTTTCATTTCAAAAGACGACCTATCCCCACTTTAAAGTAAAATTATTTAGTTGTATGACACTATAGCGTGACATATGCATCTATAAAATGTATTAGTGTTTGGCTGAACTATCGCATTAGGGCTACTTTGCAATCGCTGGTTAAACACTAAAAGGTATGATAATAATAATAATCCAACTCCATAATATATATATATTGACTACATTGAGTGAACTTGCCCCGCAAACCTCAGTCCAATGAGCTAAATCTGTCTACTCAATCAATATGCCTGCATCGCTTTAGTGATACCAAGACACATTGCTTTTGTTGTGAAACAAAAGATATTGCCTAGATCTTATATAATATATAACCACTGTATTAAGTACTGCAAAACAATGTCAATGTAAAAATCATTAACTGGCTTATGTTACAAGCGAAGGCCGTAATTCACAGGCAAACATTGTTTCATGAAGGCAATTAGTTTTATTTACAGATTGTATCGTACGACCTTAGAATGACATGTTCAATGGAAAATTGTTTTGTCGTTTGTCACTTAATTTTCGTAAAAAAGGCCGATTTTTTTTGTCGCTAAGGATTAGTAAGGTGTTTGTTGATTTGTCAGGCTAAGAAAGTGTTTTTGTCATTAGTCATCGACATGCCTTGGTCGATGTATCGATCTGAGCAAAAGTCATGTCGATTTGTCGATTTAAGGCCACAAGAGCCTATAACACCTGCTTAAAACTGTATGTGTACACATGTCGTAAGCAATAAACCAGCTGTTCAAAACAAAATTATCAATTAAGATGTATTAAGGAGCCCATAACAATGAGTACAGAGGGCTGTTGCACAACGAAATTCAACGAACGAACAGGATAACCTCCTCGTAGGGTCTAAGAACGAGCTGGCCCCCGTTGCATAAAAAGGTGTGCTGGGACTGTGTTGTGCTGGGACTGTGTTGACGCTGTGCTGAAAGTTGCATTGTATAATAGGCGTTCTGTGTTGGAGGTGTGTTGGAGGTGTGTTGGTTCTGTATTGGTTTCGAAATTTTATGTTGGGAAAATATCTTGATACACAAGAGTTTCACCACAGATTTCTGTAAGGTGGCAAAGGACTATTATTATCTTTAATCTTTAATTATGATCCTCAATACTAACCAATCCCATACAAATCCATTGAAAATGCATTCTCATGCACAAATCAAACTGATATGTACAGGGCAAACATGTATATCCTAATACAATTTACAGACTGTCAAACTTGTCTCAAAGCTGTGAGTAGGGGGAGAGCCATTATAGTTCAATGACCATAATAGTGTAAACAATTATTGCTGTGATATGTTCACCAATTAAGGAATCCATACTGAGAGTTGAAAATTATTGTTGTTTCAACAGAGTTATTTGTGTGTGAGGACCATCAACTGGGTCTCAGTAAACACCCTTAATTGTCCTAGTAGCTGTAGTCATGTACTCCAGGAATAGACATAATCAGACATCAGATTCCAGATTGAGTCCTCAAAATGAGTAGGGGGGCAGGGGGGTTTTGTTCCCCCCTGAAATTATAAAACTTGTTTTAACCAATGTTTAACTTATATTATCGACAGGACACATAATAGGTACAGTTCAAAAAGGCAATGCAGCTTACAATTGTAAATAGAATGTATAAAAATCATCACAAATGTTTAGTATCTAAATTCTAATGTAGTCCCCTAAAGAGAAATATCTGCCCCCCCCCCCTCCACTGCCCCACTATATTATCAATTCTATCAATAAACACAAGGTGGAGCTACATGCACTTTAAAATAATGTCCCTTGTGAAATTTTGTTGAATTAGTTAAAAGTAAGAAAACTTGTGTACATACTTCATGTATATTAATATGCATCTTTTGCATAATGGAATCAACTGTTATGACTATCAATTTTTATTTAAGATTAACAAAAGGTTTGAACACACCTCCAACACACTTTGGACACACTGTGAGATAGGGCCGTGTTGGAGGTGTGTTGGAGGTGTGTTGGGGGTGTGTTGAAAGCTCCAACACGTGTTCAAAACCAATCAAAACACCAATCTGAGCACGTGCTGAAAGGGTGTTGGAAGGGTGCTCAGTTTATGCAACGGGGGCCAGGAATAGCCATGATTAGCCCTCTGTTGCACAATACTTCGTCCTAAACCTTCCTTGCTGTATGTCCACACATTCGTGGGTGTACTCCACTAAATATAGGAGGTGTGGACCCAGTCAAATTGTGGGTAATCCAAGAAGTGATGTCACACAGAAGGGATAATCCAACCTAGTTTACTACTTCTTTAATTGTTTGTTTTGAAACACTCATGTTCAGTAAAGGAGGACATTATGTGTGGTTTGTGCAGGTATTTTGGGTGAAAATGTGATCCCATAGTGACTCATTAAAACACCCCTTTACCTCCCACCTAGTGCACGCCAACAGAGTCCGATGGTTATATTGCATGTAAAAGAACCGACCCCCCCCCCTAGACACACACACGCACACACAATGTGAGAATGAATATGACTTTACGAAGCTTCCCCAGATATGAAATTATGATAGCAACATTGCAAGCTATGGGATATTATTTATACCTAATGGCACTATGGAGGTTTGTAATCGATCGAGACGTTGGGTCAAATCGCATGACACCACAAAGGGATGGAGTGCGATTTGACCCAACGTCTCGATCGGTTACAAACCGAACAGAGTGCTATTAGGTATTTATTACATACTAAATCAACAAGAACTTGAATTTAATAGTATTTTACCTTACTTTCCATCAATCTTGTGGATATTCGGCTCAAATAGCACATATGTGCTATTTGACTTTTCAAATAGCACCCCTGAATAGCACCCCTGAAATTACATACATATGTAATAATAATTAAAAGAAAGGATGCATGCACTATTGTTACCCCCATCATATAACAGCCATTCAGCTGTGAAAACATATGGAATCGAATCTTTGATCTCGCTCTCTCTCTGCTAGAAAACAGGCGATAGTTCCATGATATTCATCACATGTTTGAACAAAGCGGGCTTGGCCCATCACTAGGTGGAACCAAGTTCCCATACCTTTCATAGGGTCCCACTATGATTATAATATTTCATGAACCTTCACGGGCCCACAAACCTTGGATTTCCATTATTCCACAGCCATTAAAGCTCTAAGTATCCTCCACTTGCTGATGTGTCTCTGTTCCCTAGCATTGGGTCGAGTCCATTGAAGTTGGAGGAGTGTAAGATATCTCAGCTGAGTTCTTACTGGATAAGAAGGCAGCTTCGGCCTTCCTATTGATTAATAGTACTCAGCTGCGACCTCTTACCTACTATATTATCCTTATTGAACAAATATACCACCCTCATAGCTTATATAAATATAAATATTATAATATACATGTAGGCCTACATCGTCGCCTGCCAATGATTCATTTAGTCAATATATAATATAATGACTTAATGAGTCGTGATTATGTCATAAATAATGTATTGTTATCAGTTGTGCTTGAATATATTTTTAAATGGGAAGATGAGCATACTATTGAGAGCATTTAGCAAAGTATCTATGTCCATATATGCGGGGATATGATTGCTGACGAGCTTGCATACATTGGAGGAATATCAGGAATAGCAACCTCGCCCCCAGCCCCCATATTATAGCTATATGTTATGATTTAACCAACACATCAATGTTCATGTTCGAATTCTGTTTACCATCCGCCCCTGATATAAAATTGACGGGTTTGAGTTCATCATAATATTTAGTATAGTTTTAAGTCAGCCCAGCGTTATATTTAAAACGTAAGAATAATATTCATTCCATAATCTTCATTCCAGTTCTAAGACCTTCTTCTAAAATTATTCTTACACAATCTTACTTATAAACTTATTACGTAGCATTTATTTACTTACGAAATCAAACGATTATAAGGAATCAAAGACAAACTCTGAAACATGACATCATACTCCCATCTTTATTCAGCGTCAGGGACATGTCGATTCATTGACCCTGGCATGCTTTCATTTTATCGACGAGCAAAACATGAAAACTTGTGAAATGACCTGCTTTCTGATTGAAATCTTTGTTTGATACCAGCCATCCAATAAAATATTCACACAACCGCATCCCCTTTTTTTCTTTTCATGGAGCCACAGTTCACCCAAAATACATCATGATTAATTGCTTACGTTAGCGCAAATCCGACCGACCTGACAAGGTAAAGAATAGGACAGTTTCATCAAAGAGTGTCAATTCATGCTCATACAGTTTTAATTGCAGGTACATGACCATTAAAACATTCTAGTTGCAATAGGTTCATATAAGTGGCTTGGAGTAGTTGCATAAGGAAACGTAACCATTCATTCCATCATGATTATTTGTTTTGTGAACCTTCATAAGAATTGGTTGCAAAGGACCTATTTTGAGAAAATGATTGATATAACCGAAATGGGAAATAGCCAGTTATTGTGGTCAGTGCCTCGCCGACAGTTAAGTGTTCGACCATGCAGGAGACCATTATCTTGCTGAGTACACAAAGACGGCAAATGAAAAAGTGAACAACATTTGAATGAGAGACCGTGAATGAGCCTGGATGTGACAAGGGCACATTTCCAAGGAGTGAATGCTAACACAGAGAAACATTCCTAGCGTGACACAAAGGCATACATATATATGGGTGTGAATAAAATGGAAAGACCCTGCAGCTCCATACGACATTAACGTTTTAGAATAACGCATTGTTGAGGAACAGAGGCTATATCTTAGCCATCAAACATACACCCATGTATAAGTACATTCGTCTTTTTGGTGATTCTGTTTGTTATTATATTTAGGCAGTCAGGTCCAGACGGCCACATTCCTCGATTCCACATCCAGCGATAACCTTAACCACAAGGCTAAGACTAAGGCTAAAAGTGTTTATGACCCCTAAAACGTAGGGGTCTAAAACTGCCTTCTGAACCTGACTGTAGGCATTGGGATCTGATGATGGGTTATCAAGTTATTATTAAACTGCTAGTGGTTCATAAAATCCAGGTAATTTAGACCTGCATGTAGCATACAGCAATTTACTGACTGTATATTTACGTCATAACAATATTAATAATGCCATTTGTCATGATTAAGTGAATTAATATGATATTAATTTGGTTGGAGTGTATGGTTGTTAGGTATGGTTCAATGCATAGGTACATTTATCAATAATAATACAGATTTTTATAGTTGAATTACGACTCAAACACAGAACTACTTTTTCCCAAAACAATGTGTATGAATACGTGTTCCGAAAATCAAGTACTACTTTCTTATTCTCATTTTCCCGCCGTATTTTTATATCCTCTAGACCTACGTCGTATGAAATGAGCCATCGCTCAACTTTCCATTTGCTGATGAAGCTGTGACACAACCAGACAAACAGAATATTGAACGCAGTTTTTATCATTCACTTCTTGAGAGTAGGGGAGCGCACCATGCTAATAAGGCCCATAAACATTATGTTTCCAGACACCCCTCCAATTGAACCCTAATAGCGTTTTAACTTTGTATATGAATTCCGTAAACGTATATAATAATATCAGAGCTTACAATGTGGGGAGTAGTTTTGTACAACTGTCACCTCTTAGAAATTATGTTCGTTGGTCAGGTTGCCATGGCAACTATTTCTGACAAATCTTGAAATTGTAAAAAAAATAAGGACCTTGTAGCAATCACATCTCTCCCATTTCATGACAACTTGATGATAAATAGTTGTATCTCCTCATGTGGTAAACAAATTTCCGTAGATGTTTTTACAGTGAATCTGTGTTAAAAAGTAATAAGAAATAAGGGTCGAAGATAAAAAGTTTTGATGTAGCAGTCCTTAAAATTCTTACATAAAATATGGACCATGCACTATTTTTTCTTGACTGATATAAGGTACAATAATGATGTAGACCGAAAAAAAGACCGAAAAAAAATACGGAATAAAATAGAATAAGAAGTAATACACACATATATACTAGTGAAAAGGAAGATATTTCATCCATCCAACAAATTTCGTCGGAGTTAGGATTACCAGTCCTGTATAAATTTAGACAACTACACAATACTGACCACTACAAACGAGTCCCCTTGGACACCACGAGCAACAACTACCATAGAATCGCAAACCGCATCGCAGAAATGACACAACACGGCCACTTACCACAGGAGGCCCCCGCATCACTGATACCCAAAGAAATCAGAACTGCCCCCTTCTATACCTTACCAAAAATACACAAAACTGGTAACCCAGGCAGACCAATAGTAGCAGGCATTGGTTGCCCCACAGACAACATATCACAAGTAGTAGACCAAATACTACGCCCACTCGTCAGAAAAGTACCATCATACATCCAAGACACAAGACACTTTCTCCAAACACTGGAGGAATACGGACCACTACACGATGATGAGATAATGACAACCATAGATGTTACAGCCTTGTACACATCCATACCCCACAACGGTGGCATAGCTGCGGTAGAGAATGCCCTCTATAGCCGACCAAACAACACAATCGAGCCAAACATAGTCAGCGAACTCATCAGAATGGTTCTCACCACCAATACTATGTCTTTCAACAATCACCAATATCTACAAATACAAGGAACAGCCATGGGCACAAAAATGGCACCAAGCTACGCCAACATCTACATGCACGAAATTGAAACTGACCTATTATCCAGAACAAGCATACATCCATCCCTATGGAAAAGATATATCGATGATATCTTTGCGATCTTCCGATGCTCACAGGATGAATTAGACCAATTCTTGACAGAAATCAACACTTTCTACCCGACAATAAAATTCACCGCCACCTCCAGTCGTCTCTCAGTCGACTTCCTAGATGTCACAGTCTACAGAGGTCAAAACAACACACTACAAACGAAACTCTACACCAAGCCCACTGACAAGGGTCAGTACCTACATGCTCATTCGTTTCACCCAAAACATACTATTCGATCCATAGCATACAGCCAGGCCATACGCCTCCGGCTCATCAACTCAACCATGGATCAATATGATCGAGCAACTGAACGCCTCCTGAAATTGCTCACACTACGAGGCCATGATCATAAACGCACAAGGGATACCATATCACTGGTCAGAAATATGGACAGAAACAGCCTACTACATCCCAACGACAAGACAAAAAAGAAAATGATCCCGTTCACCATCCAGTACACCCCCAGTAACCAACGGGCAGAAAAAATCCTGAAGGAAGCATGTTCCTTCCTCAGACCTAACCCAGCCAATCACAAATTCCTTCAGTACCGTTGTATGGTCGCCTACCGCCGGGCACCTAACTTCAGAGACCTTCTGGTCCACTCCTCATATCCAACAAATCAGAGATCCAGTACATGCAGGCCATGCATGCGCTTCAGCTGCACAATCTGTGAACATATGATCACAGCCAAAAAAGTTACCTCCACTGCGAACAAACGCACCTTCAACATCAGTGGACACAACACATGCGATACCATCAACACTGTATACTGCATCACCTGTCCCCTCACCACCTGCCGCAAGCAGTACATAGGGGAAACTGGCCGCAACATCAGGGCCAGAATCAAAGAACACATGGGCGACATCACCCACAGGAGAAGGGACAAACCTGTGGCCAAACACTATATAAATCACGATCTACAGGCAAAAGACCTGATAGTCACTATAATTGATTCATCCCCATGCAATACCAACGACAGGAAACGCCTAGAAGAGGCGTGGATAATCATGATGGACACGCTCACACCGAGCGGCCTAAATCTCCAATACTAGACAAGTGGCGGGAAATCCCACCACGCGTCAAGAAACAAGAACCGCTCCCCTGACACAGCCCCGCCCACAATAGAGCGCTCCTAACAACGCCGCTTGACAACGCGCGCTGATTGGTCGGCCCACCACGACCGACCTAAATTCAAATTAGATTCCAACGTCAACAATAACAAGAGCCACGCGATCACTCGGAAGGTGCGTACACCGTAAATCTTCATCAAAAATGAACCAAAGCAAGGAGGATAAACCCATCCAGTGCCATCTATGTAATACCTGGATGGCCAACAGAGGTGGGAATCTCATCAAACACTTAAATCGAGTACACGCAGGCCCCAATGATAGGGGTAAGTACCCATGTCCAGTTTGCTCCAAGTTGTTTACACGGAAACAAGAGTTCCATACACATGTAGATCGAGTACACGATGGCGGAATCCCTCTGCCCAGACCGATCTTATGCTCTGAAGCGATTGTAAAACCTAAGCCACCCGAAAAAGAACTGAGAATTATCAAAACTTTCACCACTAAAAAACCACCCGCACTGTTTCGTATCATAGAGGGTAATAACTCCCCATACGTTTCAGGCCGCCTCCCGAACAAGAATAAAACCAGCACCACCACCAAAATGCAACACCCACCTTGCTTCCCGGTAGTAAGACCGGCCGATCGGATTCAGAAGCAACAAGACCCCATACCATCCACCAGCCGTGCCCATGAGAGCAACTGGGACCCAACCATTAGACGCCCACGCCAACAACACGCACCACCAACTCCCGAAAAGAGAGCCCCTCGCCATGAGAGCCCTCCTAAGAACCACACGCCGAGTACGCCAACCAAAAGACCATCTACCTCAGAATCGCCTATTCCACCCAAAGTGAAGCCAGTTGGCCTCACTCTGCCTCAGAAAACCACTACCTTCACCGAGGCACTCAGGGGAATCATACCTATCCAAAACCCAATTATAGAGCCAATCCCATCAATTAGCTCTGTCATCACTGATATAACATTTAGAAACATAGATCGTAGTAGCACCCCATGCCAGGACGAGATAATACCGCCAACTGATATTTCAATTGACACCATCTCGAACGGTGACCTCTCTATCTCAGACAGTAGCAGCTCTTCTGAGATGAACGCACAGCTTGAGTCACTTATAAACAATGATTACAAGACCATAACAGTGGAGAAAAGCACCATGACACTCCCAGACAACAGTGTATTGAAACAAGCTGAACAATTATTCCATATCTATCATCTAATTCACTGCATTGACCCAACACTTGCTACTGAATTTAACCAGCTTCTCATATCTAAGGGGCACCAGTATTCCCCCGAATAACTTACCAATACTTTCTGGTAATTATCACATAAATTTAAACATAGAAAATTATTGAAAACCACTTGCTCTATACTAACATCGTATCCTTGTTATTCTATCATATTGTATATGTAAACAAAATTTTTTACATTCACTGCGGCCAGAACCCACCCATGACATTCTGTGCGGACAGAACCATGTAAATCACCATACCTGTCACTACATCTTTTTACACTTAAGCATACCTGTATGTATACCTAATCACCTGAAGAAGGGCAAACCAGCCCGAAAGCTTGTGGAATAAAATCATTAAAACCATAACACAAGGGTTTTATTTCCAACCTCACATCAGTTCAACTACCAATAACCACCGGACCCCTTGGTATAAATACGATATTTACCCACCTCGATACATCTGTATAAATTTACTCAAAAAATTTCTGTCTGAATACTTATGTGCCTGTTGTTACACTATTTGACACTTTCCCAGCGTGTGTTCAATGTAATACATGACAGGAAAACTTATCCCAACGCATTAATATAGCTACACATGCCTACACACATAGACTGGTAATAATCTAATATTCTTTTTTCTCCTAGATCTTCCTGTAGACGAAACTACATGGAGAAGAAGGGTAGTATCAGAGCAGGAAAACGATAGAGCGTTGTCATACTCGGTATGCCATATTTCTTTTATTGCAGTTGCATATAGTCAAAGATTTATATTATTATTGTATTCATTTATTGTTTGGCCTAAAAGTCCCAACGTTTTTTAATAGAGCACCCTTAATGGCGGCGCCCACGAAAAATGTAAAACCTTATAATGTTTCCCAATACAAGCGCTTTCAGCGCTCGTACCGCCTTTGGCGGGAAAACTTTATTGTTTAAAGATATAATTTACCAATATGGCGCATGTTTCCGTTCGTTGACATACATCATATATATATAGATATAGTTCCTCAGAACATTACATATACAATAATTATATAACTAAACCATGGTTCACCAACAATTCACATTTCATCAGGGATTACATTTCTTTAATCTGACTGGTTAAAACTATTCAGTCTTTTTTAAAATCAATATTACAGACTCAGGTACCGGTATATTCAGTATATGGAAGGACGGGTGAAATGGATTCCAAGAAAAAAGTCTCGAAAACGAGATGGAAAAAGGAGCTGTATGACTTCAGTCAAGATACGACGATCCATGCTCTGAAGCAAATAACCGAGCCAACACCTTTTCTCATTCGCAGGTAGGTAGATGTTCTATGAATTAGCACCTATGAAATTAGCCAGCATATCATTACTATTACTCCCGATATTACTATAATAGAGTTAGGGTTAGGGTTAGGGAAGCTTAATTATTTCATGGCGGCTTAATTTCACGGCTACAATTTCTCCTGCGATCTGGCATGGAAGTATGCAGCCCATGAAATCAAGCAGCTTCTATATATAATTATTAATAATAAAGCATTGCATAATACATATAATGGGCTGCATACTATTATAGTACAAAGAAACTATTTTGTTTCACTTTCCTGGATGAATAAAAAAGTAGAAAAACGATTTTTAAAAAAACGATTGATAAAACTTTCACCTCTGACGTTGATATTATTATGATTAATCGTTTAAGGGGATTGGAACCGCTGAAGGTTCTTTGGTTACATAATACACTGTTCGTCTGTACCTTTTAGACTATATTATGCGTACTTGGATTAGGAACCTACATCATTTTTTACCTGAGGCCACTATGAAGTATTCACCAGACCATTGATGTATTGATGCAAACAGAATGATGTTAACCAATGAACAAAATTCTACGTTATATTTGTTTCAGTTAAAAGTCCCAGCTACCTATCACTACAATAAAGCCATCCTGGTATCCATTAATATTTAAATACAGTAGCAGATTTATCAGTAGCAGAGTCCCATTTACCTCTAATGCAGTTGACAGTTGCTGGCCGTTCCAGACAATACCAAAGTTTGAGTGAAAACAAGTAAAGCACTGGTGACAATGTTGGAAATTAACACTTTATACCTTTTACATGTGCGACAAATATAACTTTCAGCTACCTATCACTACACCAGACCCTCCTGATGTCCATTAATATTTAAAGACAGTAGCCAGATTGTCCAAAGGATCCCATACATTTACCTCTAATGCAGTTGACAGTTGCTTGCGGTTTCAGACAATAGCAAAGTTTGAGTGAAAACAAGTAAAGCACTGGTGACAATATTGGAAATTAATACTTTATACCTTTTACATGTGCGACAAATAAACTTTTTTCTGACAAATATAACTTTTCAAGAAAACTTTTTACTGTTACCTGTTTCCAGACCTTTCAATACGTTCACCACTGTTTAGTTCCCAGGCTCTTGGAGGGCCGGGAAATCAGCAACACGAATACAAATTATAAAGTTTGCTCATTATTGTCTTACTGATAGATTTGTGATATTTGTTCAATCGATCATTTTCATTACCAACTGATGAGATATAGAGAAAGGATTATGTAAATGAGATTTTGTCCCTCGTTAGCAAAATAGCTTCATAAAACATGGAAAAACAATAGACTCTAAACAATCACCACACATTTCTTTATTGTGCTAACTATTATCCATTGTATATTAGGACACTATGAACTACTATTTCGTGTTTATCAGAGGATTCTTACCATAATGTTATATATTCCAGAATAATATGGTTTCTTCTGCTAGTTGCCGGTCTGGTGCTTTTCATCATCCAGCTTGTTCAAAGTGCGATGTACTATAACTCTAACCCTGTAGCCGTCAATATTGTAATCAATTATAACGACACTCTACGTTTCCCTGCTGTTACTGTATGTAATCAGAATGCATTCAAGTAAGTACACACATCCTATCTATTTAAATAAGATTATATCTACCTATGAGAAGCTAAGCCACACCACCACCCACCAACACCAAAAGACAACTGTTATTTGATGGCAGTTTCATCGGACCAAATCTAGTATTAAAATATTGTTTACTATTAACAAATAATATTATATGTATATAAAGGCAGATTATTATTAATGGAGCTATCGATCAAATGTCATGTTATTTCTGTGGGAATTGGGAGAGGAATGAATCAGTGGAATGCTCACTGCCTTTTGTGTTACGTTTTAAATCTTTCAACGATATTGCCCATACTTTTACACATACGTTCGTCTGGAATTTGAGCATAACTTCCTTATGCTATGCATTGATATTGAACTTGAAAGAAGTGACAGTTGCACCACGTTGAATCACTCTTCAGAATGTCCGAAGCCTCTTCTATGGGTTACTATGATGTTCTCACAGAGTTGTATTCTCAAAATCCTGTGACAAACTCCTCAGCTTTGAGTAAATCTCAGATATTGGACATTCCATACAACGAATTGCTTCTAGCTCTTTCTCACAAAAAGGAGGATTTCATCGTCGGGTGAGGATCCCTATAAAAGAAATACTATTTGGTTTATCGTTATGATGAATCAAAGAAATTAAACTGAAATTTAGGCTTAAATTTTGGTAGCATAATTTGTTTAGCCTAATACCTATAGTCGTTTTAATGTTGTTCTAATAGATGTGAGTGGGCCAAAGAGCCATGTCTCGAGGATGATATTGAACTCTCCATCACAGACTCGGGCCTGTGTTTTACATTCAACGATGGGCATGTTGTTAAAGAAGTCTCACAAACAGGTTGACCAACCTTTACTATGATTCATCAATCTAAATTCATTTTCATCTTCTTCAGTTATGAAAAGTAATTTTCTCACATGAATTCAGTTCTATGATCGATGTGCATGTTATTAAGTATTGTCTGCAACTTTCTTTTGTTTTTACACATCGATTCTAATCAGAGTCTGCAACTTGGTTCTTTAATGCTGAAACAAATATTTTGCTTTTGCCTCCTCTAATGTTTACATAATGTCTAATGCACTTGTGCTCCCCCTTGGTCTTCCAGGGGGACAATGGGGCCTGCGCTTGCATTTGAACCTAGAGCAATATGAGTATATGACTGGACCGACCAGTGGTGCTGGAGTCAAAGTATTGGTACATGAGCAAGGCACTGTAGCTGAAGTGAGTGAACAAGGTCAAGCCATCCCACCTGGTTTACATGGATACTTTGGACTTACAATTATTCAGGTATTACCTTACTCCCAATGTTAAATGGGATCTCCCTAGATGTATTAGATCCTTTATCATGGACTTTCATATATATAAGGTTCGCTCATGAAGATCTATTTGTACATGTATGTACATGTATATTTATTCCTGCTATGATTCTAGGGTGAGATTTTGTCTTGATAGGTTTCTAAGACTAAAAGTATAACTGAGGTGTATAAATTTACTCCATTGAACTTTCTATTAGATTTAGGAGTTTAGAATTGATCATAAAAGGTTCAATTTTAGGCATTCTAAATATTTGGAAAACATACATTTGGAATAACTCATAGACATGACAAATATAGTCATGTCTCGCTGTATAAAAATGTAGAATAAAGAAAATAGAGGCAATGAACCAACCTAGGAAAAGAGAGATGGGTGGATGAGAGGAAGAAACAATAACAGTGAGAATTATATGTGACTTGAAAGTATCCATATTTGTGACATACGTACTGTATATTAGATTAGATTAGATTAGAAAATTGTTTATTCATCACTGAGTTATACAAGTACAGAAACAAGTGTGACAAAAGGGTCGACTAGCTTATGGAATGAGAAATTCCATGTTTTCCCGCTGTTACCTTTTTGGAGAGAAAAATATAAGAGGTTTTTAAGGGACTAATAGAGAACTACACAAGAGTTAAAATACAGGGTAATAGTAAGATTAATATAAAATATAAAATATGAATTCATACAAAATACTGAATAACATAATGCTTAGCAGCAATCTAAGATTGGACAATTGAATTGAATTGAACAGTGTATTATGTTAAAGAGATTGTCCTACCGGAGTCATCATGTAATAAAAGTATTCCTATTTTAAAGACATACTGATCGGGTCTGCCTTTTTCCAGGTCCACGACTTGAAGCCGCCTTATGGAAAATGCAGTGATGACGTGAAGTTGAAACATTACCATCGTTATTCGCAAACATCTTGCTACACTGAATGCATGCAAGAGGAAATTGAGAAAAGGTGTAAATGCACTTACGACTATGACAACCCTTACCATGAAGACCATGGTATGTATTCCATGTTTCATATTTCACTCCAACCATACTCACTCCAACGAAAATAATGTGTTTCGAGGGGTCTGCAATTTTATAATTCTCGTTGAAGTATGCCCAAATGTTTGTCTCGTGACTGAAGTTATAATACATATATATTCACTTGTCAATCTCCTCGCCTATTTTCATCATTGCTACATTTATCCATAATTATATATCGAATCATACTTACGCTGATTTTATTTCATCATTCTCTGAGAAGCAATTTCCCCACCGCATAACGCTATATCTATTATGGACACTCTCATGTCATAACAAACATTAGCTTTTACATCAAGAAATAGATCATTCATCATCACATATCATTTTGTCGTTTGGCATGTGTACGATTTAAAAAGAATGATTTCTCCTGGGGCATATGGATTGTGTGATGTGGTTTGTCCAGGGAGATCAGCTCAGATAATCAATTTAAAGCAACTATTTCAGCATAGAAATGAATGCAATAAGTGAGGAAGAATACATGCATCACTTTAATTGAAATATCATATAATATATAAATCACCAACATCATTCATCACCATCCATCATCCGTCATCATTCTGATTTATATTATGTACACACACACATATATATGGTCCATATATATATAGAATTTGGTGGTGCGGGGTATTTAAGTTTGCAATGGGCGGAGGGGGAAGAGGGATGCGTCCGTCCTCTCCAATAAGTACCTATATTGTGTAATTGATATTTTAAAGTAACAATTCCACCATTGTATTTAACCAGGAGATCTAACCATAACCACGGTAAAGCTAAATGGATCTGGTAAGATACATCTTCGATAGTGAACTCAATGTTGTTGGTTTTCTTTAGCTGAAATATTTACTCAAGCGCAACGTAACGCATGAAGAACTTAGTCCTCTGTAAGCATGCCCAGTGTCCACACAGAGATGTTAGTCATGGAGTCGGCTTGATGGCGTCCTGTGATTGATTTGCATGTAACGTAATCATCATCATAATTATTCAGATGATTACAACGGTGGCGACGCAATGTTTGGCCGTCCTATCGCATATCTGACTTTTTATGTTTTCGTTCTTTTCGTCTCTCTTTTAATGTAGTTTCTTGTAATTGTAGTGATGCTGAGTTAATCCATTTCAATGAACTATCACTAAACCAGATTCGTTAGAGCTCGATAAAAATCAAAAACAATACAGGCAGGGTTGGATACATTCCATCCTAAGAAACCGAGTACAGACAGTTAATGAATACAAAAAAGTTAAACGTAACGGAAGTACCCGTTGGAGTTATTGTACAAGAGGATAGGGATAAGAAGAAGAACTGTAAATGACACATTCTGCTATCATTATTCAATACAAAAACCTAAACTGGTAAAAGAGAATTAATGGTACAGCAAAATTGAATTGGCATCCTGTTGATGTCGGAGCCCAGGCTTTGTGTGACCAGGACCCAGCTACAATTAAAAGAAAGACAAAAAGAACAACATTATTATTCTATTCTTGCCCCGGGAGATTGAAGGTATTCATTTATTTTCCTGAATAAGATGGTCTCCTTTCAATGACGACCAACCAATCAGAAAATGAGATAATGTAAGTGAAGTCATACAATGATTGCATTGAAGTGATGAGAACCCAATGAGAGAGTCATACAGACATGAGATTACAGCAGTGCATTAAAATGCTGCTGCTTAGGATGACTTCAGAATGACTGGTTTTTCTTTATAACTTCCCTTCTTAAAATGTGCTTGCTATGCATTATTGTAGTTCAATACATAGGGAGCGTAAGTGTCTTGGCTGCAGTGAGCGAATTAACGTGAAAGAGTCGTGATGTGTTGACAGGACATTTTTAACTTAACTTAGCATTGCAGGTGATAAATATTCACTCTTTCCATCACCCCATTAGCGATTTAAAGATACGCGAGGTCAAAATTGAAATGTTTGGGTGCAATATTGATGGATATCTGGTCGTCGGAAATCTTAAGATCTCTTGGAGTGATGAAAGAACCATGAATAATTATGTCCGCAGTGCTACGCCTATGGGCCGGATGCTTTGCTTCCTGTCAACAAACTAGTACGATGGTGCACTTCAAAACTACTTAACCTCTTTATTAGTGTATATATAGATAGATGTGCATATAAATGTTTGGGAATGTGGAATGGGAAATGTATATTTGACAAATAGATTTCCATCCACTTGGACTCCTGTAATTGTTTGCAATGCTACATTTATATTTAAAGCATGAATATAAAAACAATCTACATCGATTTTTTTCCCTGAATTCAGAGTCAAATAGCTTTAAAACCTACCAGGGATCGAACTTTCGACTTTTTAGTATAATCACTACAAACAGCACATCAGATTCATATAGCCTTAAAACCTCAGGGCATAATCAGTATAGGTCTTCCATTTCTGTCTGTTTCCAAATTGCATAGTTTCTTAAAATCCTGACACATATGGGCTTTAGTCGGAATGATTGCATACATGTATCAACATGCTTACGACACACTTTTTTCTTGCTGATTGTAGATGATGGAGAGAGAAGATTCCCAGTCTGCACTCTTGGTCAATACCTTGAGTGTGCACTTCCCACAATGCGTGAGTAGTATCATGTTACTAGACGTGACTGTGAATTGGTAGGAATTGGGGCGGGGACGGGGGCTCATGGGGGTCTCTATAACCCCTGTAGAACTTCTTACAACGTTTTCCTAATTCCTCTTGCTGGACTAACGATTATGTAACACAATGCTAACGGTTATGTAACACAGTGCACTATCAAGCATTTTACATGGTTCAGAGGTCGACTATAGCCCACAATCGTGCCAAAGTAGTTCTAATTTTCAATAGACAGATGAATAGACATTTGTCCTCAGCAATCATTACGCTATTTAATTGTTTTACTTATCTGGAAAGAATTATACCCCATTTCTTTTTTAGTAAAACACGTTATTTGAATAAAGACCCTTACTCTTTGCAGATGGCATTAAAGATTTACACACGATATGCACATGTCCCCATTCATGTGACAAGACTCATTTTGAAACAACAGTTACATACGGAGCCCCATCAATTTTTGACATGCTTGAGAACGTTCACGAAGGAAATCATTCAGAACTAGCAAGGAAGTTTCATGATGCAAGAGAAATAAGACAAAGAGTTGATCCTTATATGCGAGCAAATGATCACAACTTGGCAAAGAAACTCCACCTCATTATGTCCGATTTGGAACAGGCCCTTGACGAAATACCACAAAAATTGGATGATATGGCTTCTAAATTCCTCAGTGAAGCAAACAAATTGGAGGACAGAATCCAATTTCATCACAACAAGGGTATAAAGAATGTCAAATATATCATCGAGCATGATTTTATTCGTGGGTGGGACATACTGGAGGAGAGAACGTTTAGTCATGTTGCCACTGGATTCTGGGAAATTGTAGCGAGTGTTGATCGAGTTGTTTTACTCCTTACCTCCGACTGGAAATCAAAATCATTGGACTACAGACAGATTGGTTGGTATTCTATTGACGATCAGTTACTGACCAGGTACATTCGAGCGGACAGGGCCAGAGTGAATCTTACTGAAGTGGATAATGCTTACAAAACTGGGAAACATCTCTTAAACTTTGAGACCACAATTGACAGAAGATATGATCTTCTTTATATAACACCTGAGCTCTTTCGGACAGAGACTAGGTCACAGAACTTATATTACGGTTCGGCAAATTCAAGTTTAACTAAGTACATGGCCGCGATTGTGACCCTAAGAGAGTATGGGGCGTTGCTAGTTAATCAGACTGATGCTTCTAATCTAACAGTAAGTGAAGCGAGGAACGATTTCATTGCAAATGCCAAGCAAATCAATTACAGGCTGTTTCAATTCAAGTCGAAAGTTCTCATGAAACCAGTTGAAATAATAGATGCCACTATTAGTGACTTCTTGGTACAAAATACAACATTTTGGAATGAATATGAAAAGTTCCACGCCGCCGTGAAGAGTGCCAGTGATGAAATTGCAAAAATTAAAAACGAGAGCTGGGGCGAAATTAAACTTTTGTCCGAAATTTTCTTTCAATATACCCTCTCAGGTGACAATCGCTCCTCCACAAAAACATATCTAGCAACGGAATTCAATACAAATACAATGGCGGGGCATATTTTGGAAGTACGTCATTTCTTCACATTACTCCGCTCTCGCGCTCTGGAAATACAAGACTCAACGATGCGGCTGAGAAAGCTTTATGCAGAAACCTTTGAGACTATGGTGACCGAAGAGACTACTAAAAGGTTTTACGCCAAAATAGCCGAGGACTTTAATGAATATAAATATAATAATGGTACGACTGATTTCGTTAGAATATTTGCGTACATGATAGACACAAAAAGGAGTGCAGTTAGAAACATGTCATTAGACGAATTAGAATGCAAATTAAACGCAGATTTTGCGGGAATGGATCTACAAGATGCCTTGTCCAAGATGGAACTTTATTTTACCCTGAACTTAAATCCGGAGATTGAGGTACTCCAACTGCTAAACAACAATGATGAGGCATTCTTCACCCAAATAGAAAACGTACAAGCAGACATGGAAAAATACATCACAGAAAATGAATTAAACTTTAATTTTTTCAGGTGACGTTTCTCAATTGTTTCTAATTTCGTAAATACCTGAGCAGATTTTTTCCCCAGTATTTTAAACATCATTTCTCTTATTTAATCATGTGATTCCATGTTACAAAGTTCTATATAACTGCCTTTCTACTCCTATATCTACGCTTTTTATACTCACCATGCACTCTTTTGTGATCTCAAACGATCGTCAAGGCGAATTGTTATCTTTCCATCGATTTCCCCTCAAGACCAACTCCTAAATAATGGTGTACATAGAAACCATGAACACCTCCCACTGGTTTATAGCATATTCGATTCCTACTGCATGAAATAATGCCGGACTGTAAGCTGATTGTTCCAGTATATTCAGTTTTGCCACGAACACTCATTTTCGACCTAAAGGCTTTTCAAAGACATCCCCAACGAAATAATGAATTAGAACATGTTGCCAATGCAAACATTTACTAAAACTCATTCATCCCCACCAGCCCATAGTCTCTATAAGCCCCTGCACAAACACACACCTATACACAACAACACACCAACGAAATATAACTATAACTATAACGATTGGATCATTTCAGACAAAACTATTTGAATGTGGACGTTTTCATGAAAGAACTAAGTTACGAGTTTATAGACCACCAAAAGGCCTATGACATTGTCAACTTAATGAGTGAGTTTCTCTTGCAAAATACATATCTCAATTTTGAATTATTTTGATTTTCTACTTTAAAAATGTATGATTTAGTTTTGGGGGACAAACCGTTGAGAATTCTTAGCTTAAATGAGCGAAAGCCAATTAAGTCATATACGTAGAAATGTTAAACATGTTGAATACGTAACACTAAAATTGTGAAACCCTTCTGGTTGGATCCAATTGGATTTTTTTGATTTTTTAAAAATTTTATTTCATGAAAAAAGATCCAATTGGATCCAACCAGAAGGGACAAATACATTTTACAATTTTCGAGTTACGTACCAATTGGAATTATTATTGAATCTCCACAAACGATATTCTAATGACATTGTCTTTCAGGTGACATAGGGGGATCCATTGGTCTATTTGTTGGAGCGAGTGCACTTAGTGTCTTTGAAATATTAGATGTGCTCATTCACACTGCCGCCAAAATCATCACTGAAAACGACCGTAAAAAGAAGCCATCCACCAATCTACCCATTGACGGTGCCAAGTATCAAGAGTCCGGCCTGATGACTTGATTACCCGCGTTATTCTCATAGACTAAAGGGGGGCCTCCACTGGCTGCGGTAAGCTATGCGGTAAGCCTTGCGATGGTGCTGTGATAGTGAGAAGTGGCGAGGTCCTGCGCCTACATGGCCAGTGAATCATGTAGGCAGGACCTCATCATACCTCTCCACTTACAGAACCAGCACAAACCATCGCAAGGCTTATCACAGAGCTTACCGCAGCCATTGGAGACCACTCTTAATATTGCCATTGGTGTTCCACGATACGAACATAATTATAATGTCCTTAAATAGTATTCACCGGACAAAAATCCCAATCTGATTGGGCGTGATCAATGTACAAAAACTTACCGCAGGTATGACTTGCTTAGTAAAATTCTGATAATATATCATGTAAGTTATGGAAATCAGAAATTGACTGGCCATATTTGGACATCGCCTTTTAGAATCGGATTCCAGTTTTACCATATTTACACAACGTTACGCTGCATTTAAATATACATTTGTATCGAGGTAAGAGTTATCGCTTGTATATTGATGGTTCCCGGTAGTTGGTTATAGTTGATGTGATAGGTAGGAAATAAACCCTTTTTTATGGTTACGATATTTATTTCACTAGCTTTCAGGCTAAGTATTGCCCTTCATCAGGTCAGATATATGCATTTTTCAATGTGAAAAATCCGGTGAATGGTATATTAGGAATGTATGCATGCTATTTCACAACAGTTCAACAAGTGTACAAGTATCGTTGCTATACTAATTGTAAAAAAAGTCAGCTTTATATCTATTATATCTACTTCCCAAATTTTCGATTTATACGTTCAATTAAGATTTCATTAGATTCTTTGATTTGTGTCTTTACCGTGCTGGTATCTATTTATCTATTGCATTAAATTAAAAATAAAATCTACACGATATAATATGCAAAAGTCCCAAAGTAATATGAAAGTATGATAAGGGGTAATGGTGCTCTTTTTATTTAAGTCGGAAGCTGCATGATCAGATCATGTGCACAAGTACTGTGGACTCTACATTAGACGTCTTGTTAATTTTCAATAAAGACTTGATGTTGACAGTCTTAATTGTGCAAGCTGTGTGTTTTATATGTTCCAACAATACAAAGAATCAAATGTAGTGAACGACATGCAATACGGGGGTTCTGTAGCATTTGTTTGATTGAGACGTCATAACGGATCATAGATGTCAATATAAATTACAGAAAAAGGACCACGAAAGTCAAACAAAAATGTATCCATGAACAGACATCTAAAGTCTATGGTTGCACAAGTGAGTAGGATCAATGGAACCACATTGCCTCTCAATAGGGGACTTGCATGTACCACTGCGCATTATTATATCTTGGGGTGTATGATATAACACTAGAATAAAAATTAACGTGTCTATTACAGTGCATCCTAGGATTGATTCTGTTAAAATTTAACAAACAGATATTTGGAAATATTCTTATCGAAAAAGGCTAGAATGTTTTCACCAATATCACAGCTTTTATAAATGATCTATGAAAACCAAATGCACGATGGGAAAGATGGGGACTTGTGTCATGGAAACATGTATAACACGTCTATGCAAACCCTCTATTCTGATGCAGCTACATGAGAAAGACCCTGCGTGAAACGAGTATAATAACTTCCAGTGCTATCCAGACTTCAATGGGTTTTTCCTGACCTCTTAATTAGACCCACTTGAGGCAGGTGAAGTGTTTTTTGCGATGCTCATTTGGAAAGATTTAACACTGTCCCGGGGATCAGTATAGAAAAGAACAAAGCTTCAAAGCTTTACGTCCTTTCCCTTCGGAGTTTTTAGTATACGTTGTGCCTATTTGCAAAAGCATGGTACCATAGGGTACTGGGTGTATTCTGTTGAAGCCAGCTGTGCCTGTGGTTCCATAAATCAATTTAACAGGGAGAGGTAGTCTATATATACTTACAAACCCTCCTCTTTGAATATATAGCAGATGATCTCCAACACTGTGAAATAAACAGTTCATTAATCCTCATCGGTTTGTAAAGTTCTGTAGCTTCTCTCTTAATTACGGTCACTATGAATTCCTTTATGTGAGCGAGCAGGTAGTTGAAACACATCTTTGTATATTATGGGATTAATCATCTAAATTTTGGACAGGAAGAGGGCTCTGTTTGTTGATAATGACCAAGACGAAGCCAAGGGTATAATCAACATCGGGGCCTGATTCCTGTCAGAAATGGGGGCTGGGGGCACTAATCTCTTTAGTCTATATGGGGATGATTTCAAACCTCTCTAACTAGTTAACAAGGTGTATTGACGAGGAAAATGTCGTCCCAGGACCATTGTAATTCTCACATGACATGTTAGCTCTATAATATCTAACTTCAGTTGACAATAATAGCCGAAAATCGTACGAAAATCGTAATGATGGATCAATTATATGTGTTGTTATAAACTGAGAGGATATGGCTGTTCAGGCCAATCAAAACTGCGTGAACTTGTGGATTATTTCACACCAATCTAATGGAACTAATATGAATTGGCACACTACTAGTCTCACGCTGTTGATGAGTGAAAGGTTAGTCTTACACTTCATTAATCCATGTACATAATACATGCCCCCAATTTGCTGCTGGCACTATCGGTTAAAAGCCATTGATTTTTTAAATTAATAATAAGAAAGGCTACAATGCAGTGTTTGCTAGATTTGAGGTTCCCGATACATGCTCCTTTAACAAGATACATTGACACATCCGAGATATCAATTGCTCACTGGACTAGTGCATTTCTCAGAGAAAATATATCATTGGAAATGTAGATTTTCAGACTTTATTTACATGACAGAGGCTGGAGATATCTGTTAGACGTCTTTCAAGTTTGTTTGTGCAGCTATAGCGGAATTATATATGATATATTAGGTTGTGTTTTCCATGAAATATAATATTTCGATGAGAAAAAAATGATGTTTTTTTGTGGACGATGCCAGTTTCACCATGAACTATCTATCTGCGCAACTGTGAAGGTTTCGGCGTAGAATAGCAATGTCCCGCCGTGCGGTAAAAATATCAAGAATGAGAAGGCCGCAACCCAATGCCGACAGAATAGCTATGGCCACACTGCCTATGCGACTAGACCCGGGACTCTCTTTGGGTGGTTCTTCCTCTTCAATGCCTAGAACATGCGGAGAAAGGTTAATTAATGGTTGAATGGCTACTTCTTCAGAACAACATGAACTGGAATGCAGTTCATTTAAACATAGATTGTTATATTTAACCAATTGTTTTATAATGTGTATAAATTATAAAATGGTTATTATTGAAAATTCTGGAACAACATATTTACAATTAATACTATTTTCCCGACTCTTGAAGTTCTCTCTAAATCTTGAAATGGTATGCAAGGTGTGACAAATGGTTAACGAAATAGGTTGATTAGAACAGCCACGTGGAGCTGTGAGTGCCAACAAAAATATTCAATTAGAACTCTATGCAATTACTCACTGAAACATTCAGCAATAGGGGGGTCCCACATCCAATCTGGGCTGCACTGGGATGCCCTCGACTCTTCCCCATCCTCAAATGCAAAGTTTGCAGGGCAAGTGTAATTCAATCCATCGCCGAATCTGAAGCCAATGAAATATAGATTTAGGACTTAACTTGTTTTTCCAGTTTGGCTTTGTATGCAGCGTTCCAAATGCATGTTATTCTCAGCTTATGGTCAACTTGTATCACTGATTATTTTTCTGTTGGACTCATAATGTAAAGGAAAAGCGGCCAATTTTAAGAGTCTACCTTTTCTGAAATGTCTTGAGTCAAATTGGAATTAAATCGAGTTAAATACAGGTTATAGGTTGGTTGAAGGAGCATGCATATTAGACGGGTTTACTGATTTATCAGACGTGTCTACCGAAAACGAGGAAGCCAACTCGTTAGAGCCTACTGGTTTATCATATGTATACCTCAAATAATGTAAAAGGAATGTAATGTAAACATAATGTCCTATCAGGGCACAACGAAAATTCATCCAAGGATGAGCGTGCTTTAAAATTATGTATAATTTTTCCTGAATAAATAAATTCGTTAAAAGAAAGGAAAGATTTTCACGCGTTAAATTTGACTTTTTAAAAAAAAATCCTAAACCATTCTTTACTTTGGTTTACAGGAAAATAGAATGTTCAATGTGTAGACCACAAATGCTGGTTTCATTTTAAATTGATTTGTGTATTAATCAATTTCGAAGTCTATGGGTTCGGGTTATCAAAATGGGTGTTCATATGTTATCAACATGACTTTTCTCCTATGAACCTTTTAAAAGATCAAGTGGCTTGGTCGAAATAATAATCTTGAATGGGAAAGGCAGAAGTGTCGGTAAACGTGCAGCTGTTCCAGACCATTAGCTATGTGTATAGACAAACTCTTATCTAAATATCAAGAAAGAAGGGGCAAGCGATAAGCATTTCTTCTTTATCGGCGCTAGTTTAGAGAAGATTTGCTCAATGCCAGTTTTCCCATTATGAATGATATAAATGTGCTCATACCAATCAAGGTACACATGGGCGTATATGCATAGGGCTTTATTTACTATGCGTTTTCTTTTTCTGAGTGCATGAGGTACTGACAGTGTTATGTTTAGTTCCTCTTGTTTATGTACATACATATCATGTTTGTACTCAGAGTCAGAAGAGCACGATTCCGTGTGAACTCACCGGTTGACTGTTCTGTTTACATCGGCCAACAGGACATTGTCTGTCACTTGACGGCAACGAACTTCTGAAAATAACAATTTTCATAGACAGGTTTTACTTTCGTCTTGCATAGGTCCGACGATATATTTTATCATAATGTTTTTATCATATTTACGTGAACACATCGAACATGATCACGATGGTTTCTTCTTAGTCCTTATACAATTGATTATACCCAATATAATGGATATATAGTGTTGACCATGTATACAGCAGATGAAATATTATACTGATCTACATCATTAAAACAGTTTAAGATATTCATGTCAATACTAATAATTATTACCCTATTGTAAAATATGTTATTACACTAGTATAACAATTATATGACATAGGTATGACTTTCATTTATATAAATGAGAGATAATAACAAAAATGAATGTAAAAATGTTTTGCCATGCAAGGGGGTGGTGGGGTGGGGGGTGTTAACTTTCACTGTCCCATCTCAGATACTGCCACCGGAATCGACATGAGAGTATAATGTTCACAGGTACTTATTGGTTTGGCGCTTGACTTGGAAATGCTCAAAGCTTGGCATAGGATCTATATAGGCTACCATATAGCTTCATTCTATACTCATACGAGTACTTACCTTTACATTTAGTGACATGTGGCTGCCATTGAGCATCCTTATTACATCGTACTTCCTTAGAAGAAGACTTATCACTAAATGTAAAACCTCTTCGACAGGTTATATGTACTTTGGCACCGAATTTTCGATTTGATGGATCCGATCTGGAGGCGTTGGGGATGAAGGGCATATGGCCGCACAGGGTTTCTGAAGATAACCAGATCTTAGAGTAACCCAGATATTAATTAACATTGATTACACTGATTAAATTAATTAACTCATGCGTATTGACATCGAAGTTTGGTCGAGTTTTTATGTCACACTTTCTTCTATTTAGAAAGATTAAGTGAGATGGCGTTGCAAATCGAATTCCATCTATTTGTACCTTTGATATATATAGGAACATGCTCCGTCAATATTGAAGCTTTAGCTCGAATAAATTGAATGGACAGATAGAAGTTGATGTACCTTTACAAGTGGCTTCCTTTTCCGCTACCCAGGTGGCATTGGCAGCACACCGCAGCGCCCCCTCGTAAACACCAGGAAAAACACTATAGCCCAGACGACATTTAACCAGCACCGTACTCTGGTACAGCGTTCCATTAGTAATGATCAAATCCGCGTGGGGGATTTCACCGGGTGCTCCGCAATTGACAGCTATTATCCAAATAGTATGGCTTAACAGTTGGGTGCAATTCAACCTAACTTAAAGATTGACAGAAAAAAGAATGTCACTTGCCAAATGGAATAGCTTACCAACATGATCTATTAATTTACCTTCACATTGAGGTAATGCACCACTCCATGTCAGATCATCAAGACATAGCACCGATTTTGTTGAAATATTATATATGCTAAATATAAAACCCGATTCACACGTGTACGTCACCAACGAACCAACATCGGCTGAAGTTACATCGGGTTTAGCAAACATAATCTGCTGTGCCGGAGGACATCTACTGCCTGTGTTGTCAAAATGTTTTTAAATTGCAGCACTGCTTTTAGAACAACCACTTTACAACAGCATAGTAACACTAACAGTGTACAGGAGCTTTTCCCCGGACCTCCGCTCCTCCCCGTAGGACTTTTGCTCCCCGAAATTCATCCCTATGACAATGACTTTTCGATCCGTCTCAGAACTATTCCTCTGGGACTTTTCCCCTGTATAGTTAATATCATAATGGAATAGAGAGGGGATAGAGAGGGAATAGCTAGGGGAAATTGGGATATGAGGCCCGCTAGTAGTATTTTAGTGTATATGAGAATATATGTTTGGCAGATCGTTTCATTTGTGAATAATGTAGTTCTGATGCACATAACATTATTTTTGTATGTTCCTTTTCTCTTGCTTTGATCGACATCGATCTCAGTATTATGAATCCTTTTTGACAGGATCAAATATACATTATACTTTGCCAATATAGAATTTTAGATTGATAGATGGCATGTGGCGGAGGAAAGGTCCGAGGGGGAAAGGTCCGGGGGAAGAGCCAAGGGGGAAGTCGTAGAACCCATATCTCTTGAAACAGTTATTTATTAGTATATTTGGGGAGATGTACAACATCTATATGTACCTTTCTGGAGTAATAAAGTTTAAAGAGTGATTACGAACAAAAACTGCACGATTTTCTTTAGATTATGTTTGCGTTATAGGAAGTATCCAGCAATATCAATGCCTTTCCTTGCCGCACAATAGAGAGGGAAAACTAAAATACACTTCAAGGTTAAATAAGTCAAACCTCCACACCCGGAGCTGTCCACAGACCAGCGTCCATTCTGCTCACATGTGAGGATCCTAAGGGTATAGCCATCCTCAAAACGTGTGTTGCCTACACATTCCATCATCACCACTGATCCAAAGACCGTATCACTTATGTTAACCACTGCATGGGTTGCATTGACCAAGGATGGACAGTGTATCGCTGAAAAGGTTAAGTGTATCACGGAATAAATTTTTAGAATTATATCCAGAAAGGGAAACATATCGTATATGGAATGTTTATAAATTATATGATATGAATATAAATAGACGGCACTATTTATGAGAGATGATATATATGAGAGAGATCTTTTTGATATGTTCAAATAAAAATTGCAGTCTATAAATTTTCGATTAGGGTTTATCTGAGACTCTCTTACAGATAATGATAAAACGATATCCACTTTTTTATCAAAGAAGAAAGTAGCTGGCAGTCGTAGTTTGATTGTTTTATCGAATTGAAGGAGAAAGTGATTGTCAACTTTGTGAAACATAAGGATAGCCAAAGGGTAAATTATTGAGGAGACTAGAACCCTGTCTGTAGATTTGAATTATATATTTATAATGGTTCTATCTGGTCTCTAGAGGTTCTATGTCATGGGTTATGCCCAGACATTCACTGTTAAAATATTGACAAGTTTGACTGGCAGGCAGTCTTGGAAATATATATATTGCAGGATTCCTGGATTCCATCATATACAACTTTCTTTTAGAATGTATATAAAATAATACTAAAGGGAACATCTTATTATTGATGACAGATTCATGGCTGTTTCATGAGCTCCAGTGAAACAGAACGATTTCCACTTTAGTATTTCATGATCCATATTATAATAGTTACTTCCTCTATCCCTAATATATTATTGGAATCGTTTCAAAGTACCACATTATATGCAGGAATGTGAAAAAATATAGCTATGATGTTGACAAATGCCAACTTAACATTGACCTTCAATTAAGCTTTGAACTTTCAATTAGAACCAGTTCGTTCATGTATCTCCCTGTAACCAAACTCTAAGGAACCTGTTGGATTGCTGGTGATATTTTCGTGTCCCTAACCTTGACAACTCTGAGGCATTCTATTCCAGTTTCCTCCATCTTCACACGTCACGTTCTGCTGTGTGATACCTTCTTGAAGCCAAAATCCGTTGAAGCACGTAAATGTCACCATTGTCCCTGCTACAGTTAGCAGGGTACTCGGCCAGGCCTCTTGAACAACTGGTAGTTTGTCGCAATAAATCTCTAAAAAAAGGACGAACGAAATTGATGCCCTTATAACACTGAAGAGTTGTTATAATAGCAACCAGGTCGAATCGGCAATCAAAAAATATTGATAAAAATCATTTGGTCCACAAACAGAATGGGTTATTTAAAGCAGTGTGAGTGTAACGTGTGTATAGCCTAGCTTTATCGTGGGATGAATATTAAAACGATCATACAACTATATAATGTGTCTCAGTGTATAACAACTGCGTGTATCTGTTATATACATTGCTTCGCATCAAACCTTCTAGGAATTCAGCGCTCGTGGGCCGAAGATTAATGCTAGTGATAGGCAGACCCTTATAACCGATCCCTGAGTCTTAAACCTGCCATATTGCCACCGCAATGGGAACCACCCGTGAACTCTCCTTATCCGAGGCATTACAGCCAACATAGGAGTTCATTTCTTCGAATGATTACCTTTGCATGGAGGGAATTCCTCTTCATCCCATTCGGCATTCTCAGTGCAAAATAAATCTCGGCTAATGCGCCCATCGGGGAATTTTGTTCCTGCTTTACAATTCACAACAGCCACGCCGCCTATCGAGTTGTTGAAAGACTTCACTATTGTGTTGGTAACATAGGCGAGGGGTGGGCACCTCACTGGAAGTAAAGTACAGTAATAGTAGAATGTGACCATCATAATAATTATTATGACCCACATACCGAATACTCCAACAACAGAATATTTAAAATATACTTACATTATAAGGAATTGGAAGGGAACAGATCGGTCGATCTTTTGCTGATTTTACTCATTCTTTAGAATTTCGTTCACCTTATTTGCAATACACCGGGGCTATTTCGTTCAAATTATTTGCAATACACCGGGAATATAATTGATTAAATCACAAGTATAAAGATCCAGCAACGCAGATCTATGGCAGCTCGCCACAGCGAAGAATATATGGTGACTTCAATTACTGGTTAATCACTGAAAGGCACTTTATTTTAATCGGGCCCTCAATTGGTTTCATTTGGTGACAGTTCCCACGTGTCTTTCGGCATGCGGGAGGAGGTAAGCTATAGGTTCAATGGCCGGAATTGATGTTTGACCTAGAAAGGTTGGACCAGCCAGTGATCACTTGTCTGTGAAGATGAGGCAAACAGGATGTGATGGAAGGACAGCAGGCAGAGATGTCACCTCAGACAGAGCGTCTACTTTCATCGACAAGAGGAATGATCCTACCTAAAGTCGCCCACTGACCTTGGCACTCGTCCAAGCGCCCAGTCCAGCCCTGTGATGTACAAACAAGTCTTTGTTCCCGAAGACCGCTTGGCACAGTGAGCCCACCCTGACATTGGACGACGATCTCCCCACCATATTCTATCTGCCAAAGTATGACATCGACATTATGTGGTATTGGTAGGGGATTGCATGGTGGGTCTGAAAGGAAGAGAAATAATAACTAAAACAGGCGGATTTCAATACTTCAACCATAGAATCACACAGGTAATCACACAAGTACCTCATTCAAATGAAAGGAAGCCTCATCCTCTTACAGCGCATGAGCTTAAGTTAAGACCCTATTGACACTTGAGCTATTAGTATGAGTAGTATATGAGATGGCACATATAAGTATGAGTAGTATAGGAGATGACACATAAGAGTATGAGTAGTATATGAAATGGCACATAAGAGTATGAGTAGTATATGAAATGCCGGGTAGTTTCCACCTTTCCGGCCCCCTGTCATTGTAGCCCCGCAGGGCTACTTTCCCTTATTCCCTGGTCATTTTAGCCCCGCAGGGCTATGAAGGAAACATTTATCTATCAATGACTGGAAATTTGGAATTGTTTGACTTCTGAAAATGTTGTTTTAGTTAAGATATTAACAAGCTCTCCTACTCCACATCTCCGCCGACATAGCTTCCATTATGCCCTACGACTGAGTTCAGTTTTATGACCACATGACCACAGTTCAACTGTTGACCTAGTATTCCTGACTTGACCTACTATGACCACATTTGACCTAGTGGTGGTCTTCCCTGGAGCTACCACTATGGAATCGTAGCTTCTTTTTGTGGTAATATTAGTAGGGTTATGGTTAGAGATGACTAAGGTTGTAGGTTAATACTGAATAATTATTTAATTAATTTTATCAAGTTGATCTTGATAATTTAGTATAGGAAACCTATGTATGGGTAACAAGAGGGTGAAGAAAGGGGGTGTGGGGGGTTTCCCCCCCGTACAACATAAGGGGGATGAAAGGGGGGGTGTGAGGGGTTTCCCCCCACATACAACATAAGGGGGATGAAAGGGGGGGTGTGGGGGGTTTTCCCCCACATACAACATAAGGGGGATGAAAGGGGGGGTGTGGGGGGTTTCCCCCCACATACAACATAAGGGGGATGAAAGGGGGGGTGTGGGGGGTTTCCCCCCACATACAACATAAGGGGGATGAAAGGGGGGGTGTGGGGGGTTTCCCCCCACATACAACATAAGGGGGATGAAAGGGGGGGTGTGGGGGGTTTTCCCCCACATACAATATAAGGGGGAAGAAAGGGGAAGAAATAGGGGGTCTGTGGGGTTTCCCCCCACAGAAAATAAGAGGAGACAGTATTGTACTGGTTCACATTTAATTGCTGGTTTTGGATTTCAGTGGCTCAGTGCTGGACTTCTGTATTTTACCCTTTTTGGAGAATCGTTGGGGTACAATTGCCTGAAAAATTTATCCTCAGACTGTCTTGACTGCCTTAGACAGTTAGTTTCATAACCCACACAGCCCACTCAGTCAGACCCCTCCAGTTGAGGGGATTCCCCGTCCTCAAATCTCCTGCCTCCAAACCACAACCACTGACTCATTGATCTAGTCCTCATGAAACTCCAGTTCAGTAATAGCTGGGTCTGTGGCTCAGTTGGTAGAGCGTCGGCTCTTTGGTTACTATTCTACCAACTGAGTCATAGGCACAGCTTCCAAGGGACTCATGGGTTCGACTCCCAGGCTGGGAAGAAAAAGCCTGTGAGAGAAGGGGGCCGGAATAGTGGAAGTGTCCCTGAAATGCCACATATATATGAGTACGAGTAGTATATGAACTGACACATATATGAGTATGAGTAGTATATGAGATGGCACATATGAGTATGAGTAGTATATGAGATGGCACATAAGAGTATGAGTAGTATATGAAATGCCACATATATATGTGTACGAGTAGTATATGAACTGACACATATATGAGTATGAGTAGTATATGAGATGGCACATATGAGTTGGAGTAGTATATGAGATGGTACATATGAGTATGAGTAGTATATGAGATGGTACATATGAGTGTGAGTAGTATATGAGATGGCACACATGAGTATGAGTAGTATATGAGATGGCATATATGAGCATGAGTAGTATATGAGATGGTACATGAGTATGAGTGGTATATGAACATGTTGATTTGTTGCATTGTGTTTGCATCTTTCTAGCCCCAACTAAAATGCAATCTTGTACAATCTAAATTAACATAGAATGTTAGAGAGTAGCATATGAGATGGGTTATTTGTAGTATATCAAAATGTTGATTTGTTGCATTGTGTTTGCATCTTTAAATCTAGACCCAACTAAATAGATCCACCCTTGTGCAGCTGTTTATCTGATTCCAATTATGCAAACCTTAACAATTGGAGAAGGGTTTATAACAAATGTAAAACTCCTTACATCTGCAGTCGTCAAGGGTAGTGCTCCACACTCCCCCAGGAAGACAATAAGTCGACCGTTGCCTTGTTCCCCCAGAATGCATTGCTCCTGGCATACAATTGTAGGTGACCATTGCCCCCACACTGCGGTGAAGGGAATAGGGATAGGAGTTGAGAGGATCCGGTCTCATTGGACAAAGGACTTCTGGAGTTAATAATAGACACAGTTAAATGATAAATGTTATCGAATTTCGTACTTGCATATGAATTAAGTAAATTCCCTTTCTTGGGGTCGAGAGTGTGTGGAGGGGGTGGGGAGGAGGGAACGAAGAATGATGGAAAAGTGTGAGCTTATAAATAGCTTATAGCATCATCTTTCCTATGAAATTAGTCACTGTTAATATAATATATCTGAAAATACTATCATCAGAGGAACGAACTAATTTGAAAGAAATATTTTGACGTTGATAACATGCCCTTTATAAGGTAAGTTTATCTTAGGTCTGATATAGAATAGTGCATCCCTAATCTTTAATTCATTTTACACGGTTAGTTTTGAATTTTATGTTGAAAATATTGTAAACATATTTGCTATACCGATGCAGTTTTCGGTGTTTCCATCCCAGATACCATCGGCAGTACAGGCTAAGTAATGTTGATCCGACCCATCGGGAAATAAGAAGTTTTCTCTGCATGTGTAAACAAAGACACTTCCGGGCAGGACGTGAAATGTTTCCGCGGGACCAGTGTATGTTGCGTTTGCGATGTTCGGAGCAGGAGGACAGTAATCTTTTTGATTAAAACACGATATATACTAGATTGATACAAATAAAAGTTATGAGAGTATTAAATTTTGTAATTATTTTAATCCTTTATTACAACTACAGGGCCTAATCCACTAAGCCGATTCTCATGCGATTCTCACAGAATGTAGTGAAAAAGAGTCCTCTGCGGCGCAAAATCGCATGAGAATCGGCTTGGTGGACTAGGCCCTTACACGATTGAGATTCATTAAAGGTCATTTTGGTGGAGCTATTAGCAATAATACGAAAGTCTAAATAATCGGGTTCTGCTGATATAGTTGTTGTTTCTGACTGTTTTGTTCCTAGTCTGTCATTGACTTGGTGCTCGTCCAACATGCGTAAAATATGGCACCAGTCACAATGCTTACTTTATACCTTAACACCACAAAACCTGCCAAAACCCAACTGTGCACTTGGGGTCAAATATATCGTGAGATCGTTTCTTAGAAAATGACTTCGGAAGTACACGTGAAAAGCTTTCATCGAAAACATTCACGGGCATAAAGTTCGTGCGAATGATTACATGTATTCATTCGCATGAATAAAGAGATTAGAACACCTGTAGTGGTAATGTAATTTAGGTGTTGTGTTTTCATAAGCTTTCGAAGTCTATGTAGCCAAAAGAAATAATGCTTGTGGTAATGAAGCTATCTAGATGAGAATTTGAGAAGGGCATACAATACTCATGCACATGGCGGCAATAGTAATAACAAAGCTAAAATTCAAACTTTCTCTGTGAGATTTTTTTTTTGACAAAATTTATTCAGGTAAACAGACAGTTACAATCTTCACAAAAATATTGCTATAATTGTGATGTTCATCATGTCCTGACTTAGTCAGTTTATTTATAGAAAGCAGAGGAATCTTTTCATAAACAGCCAGATTAAATTTAAATTTAATTTGTTAAACCTTAGAACCTTAGAGATGTCCAGGAATAATTATTTCCCTTCGCGTATCCTTAAATAGGTATGATGCACCCTAGACCACGCTCAGTATATCCGTTATAGATTGCAGCAATATAGCAAAGACCTATTGGTAAGATAATATCCTGTCTACTCACATATTAATTGTCCTTCTTGTATGACTGTAAACGTAGAAAAGAACGAACGCATGGAATTAACTTCCATACGCAAGCACAGACTATATATTCTCTGTTATGAGAAAAATATCTCACTGAACCATTTTTTCTTAAAATCGGATTACCTTAAAAAGAACCGACCTGTACAAATTGGAAGACCACCAGACCAACTTCCATTTCCGATGCATGAGATTTTGACATTGCCATCGGAAAGGTACCGACCCTCATCGCATGAATATGTAACCACGCTCCCATAAGTGAAATTTCCGATGTATTTGGCACCCTCCACCATTGGCGGAGCTTGACATGCAATTTCTAAAATGCGAGGCGGTCAGTGAATCAAGGCTTTTTTGGGACTCTGGAATTCAGGGTTTAAATTGGACACATATTCGGTCTGTCTTTGTGAATTAAGAGACGCTTCAGGTCTGGAATGCATGGCATTATAGGGAGAATTATAGATACATATATCTGGATTACATTTCTGAATAACGCCAGTTTTTATTCGCTCTTTATTATTGCACTACAGAACAGCATAGAAATATACAAGTGAGAACTATTTTCGACGTACGTTTACAGTCCATTTGTGGGTATTCCCACTGGCCTACGTCAGAGCAGACTGCTTCCAGGACATCGGAGACTGTTTTGTAACCTAGGTGACAATGCAACGTCGCTGTAGAACCCACAATTCGCCTGGGATTTGAGTACTCAAATTCTCCATTAGGGGAATCTAGGGGGATATCGCACGTAATACCTAAAGAAAAAGAGACAATATAGTATGGCATTTCATATGACACTGGGATGCCTGAACCTCAAGCCTTGGGGGAAATGTGGGTGTGATTGTGTGATTGCGGGGTGGGTGGAAGGGGGGCTGAGGGGATCCATGAAATGGACTCTATAGGAAATGTGCATGTCCGCCATCATGAACCTTGATTCGCATGAAATCATAGGATTTGTATGTCAGTGTAAAAGCTATAGAAAACATGTCATGTTCAGCATTGAATTTTTATCAGTGATCTCATATAAATAAATAGCCATATATTTTACACGTTTCCTTTAAACAAGACCTTATCTTACCCATCATGCATTTGGTTTTATAAATCATTTACACAAGCTATGATATTGGTGAAAAGATCCTTGCATTTTTCCATAACAACGTTGCTAAATATTTGTATGTCAGATTTGAACTGAATCCATCACAGCATGCACTGTAATAGACATGCACAGTGAGACATGCAAATCCCCTGTTGAATCTACTGCCTAGATTAGAATAAGGTCCAACGGTGGTGTTAAGCAATTATGTTGGATGATGATTAAATTAAATATGTTATATAATTATCATTAATGTGGATTATATGTTATAACATGGTCTGGTATTATCACCACATGCAGCTAAGGTAAAATACTACCTCCATTGGCTGTGGAATATCCGCTTGTTGTTGGTTCAATGGACGAAGGCCCTGTCTCTAGTTCTGTGATTTTATTCTCATTTGTCTGTTCCATATTTCCGTGAAACACGGTTGAATACCCTGCATCATAGCCGGTTGTCACACCATCAGATGATCTTCCATTGTCCCCACTGGGAGTTGTTGGGTCTGAAGTATAAGCATTCATTTTTATATTGGACCCTGACCCCTTTGTACTTAAAGATTTTTCGCTTTCTGAAATGATTTCTTTCGTCGTGATTTCCTGCGAATTAGTAGTAGATTGAATAGAAAATTTAGATGCCGAGCTAGTATCTCTTTCGCCTATTTTCAATGTTGTCATGTCTATAGTCGTTGTAATTATGGGGTTTGTGATAATTGATAGGTCTGTGGACTCTCCTTTCACATTAGTGGTTGCTGTTGATGTTTGGTCGTATCTGACTGATTCGTCTGAAGTCGAAGTAGCAACTGTTGGGTTATTGCTTACTGTCGCCTCTTCTGAAGTTGGAAGATCGGACGACCCCTCTGTAAGGGCAATTATTGTTGAAGGGTTACCGTCCGACCCTGGTTGTGTCGTAGCCGAATGAGGAACATCTGTTTCAGGGGATGAAGTGGCTTCTGGGGAAGTTGTCTGAATGGGCTCCGTTGAAATTGAGGAAGGTTCATGGTCCAGAGAGTCAGTCGAAAATAGAGTGACCATTATTTTGCTGGTTTCATATGTGCGTGTCATCGTTGCTGGCGTCGTTGTTGGCGTTGGTGTCGTTGTCGACGTTGTTGTTGGCAGAGGCCTAGTTGTAGATGTGTCAGGAATGAAATTGGTTGGTTCTGGGGTCGTAGTTGAACCTCCGGTATTGGGGGATGTTGTTATCGGAGACTGTGCATCTGGGGTTTCTTCAACTGTGGTAGAGGAGGAAGCCTTCTTCGTAGACTCTTGCGTGTGCACACCTGTGGTACTATCATGATGCAAGCCCAAGGGAGTATACCCACTGGCGTTTGCTACATCCGTAACCATTGTTTTCTCGTCGCGAGCTGCAGTCGTGGACCGTTCGGGCGAACTTACCGAGGACAAATAATTGATACCAGTAGTGGAATATGGAGCAGTGGTTTTGTTTGGGATGGAATAATCAGAACCAGATTCAGGTATAATTGCAATAGTTGTAGGGTCAGGTAGAGGTGATGAACCAACGGTGGGAATTTGTGAAGAATACCCTATACCAAAATAACAAGGAAGTTATTATTAGATTAAACTTGATATTGAACATATTGTAGAATTTATATATGAACTATTTAAATACAACTATTTGTATTTCCAAGAATATACCAACCATGTAGCCAGCAGTTGTCTGGGTATGAACCAATCCACACACCGTTTTTGCAAGCTAGATTAGTAGATTCTTCTACGCCATGGTCAACACAGGAGTACGTTATTGTTTCGGATTCATAAAAGCCCGCACGAAATGGATTAAAGTATCCATTCAGATATGATTGTGGCTCAGTGCACATTATCCATTCATCTGAAATATGAGAAAAGGCTTCCTCCAACAATTCCAACTCGTGTAACTTGCGATCGTATGACAACTTTTAGCAAGACAGTGTCTAAAAGCATCACATAATACATACATAAATAAAAACTTTGTTCACCTTCTTGACAAATGAGTGGACCAATTGTTACATATGCATATTCAGATGCAGATCCAGTGTCTCCGAATCGAAGCTCCTTTATTGGAAACTTATTCCTTCTGGTAATATTGCCTTCATCAATGCGCTCAATATTATCATCAGCATCACAGTTACATGTCGGATCTGAAATAGGATAGAGTATAGTTGCCTGATAAGCGTGGTGTCTGTATTAAAGCTTGGGGAATATGTTATGCATTAACGTTATGTTCCTCCATGTTCTCTCAAAAAGCACAAACGTTAACGTAATAAGAATAGATGGTATTATATCACGATGAGTGGTTGTACACAATAATATAAAGTGAAATCCTCACGTCATATAAAGTATATATATGCCATTCTCGTGGATCCTCAACTCAGTAAAACGAGTGACTATAAGATACATATCTCTAGATCAAATGCTCGTTACATTCTCTCTATACCACCAAATCTAGAGTGGATGATCAGCTGTGGAACTGAACTAAACACCCAATATCATACAAGCAAATACAATGTTCCATTGGTGATATGAAGTGTAGACACAATAATCACCATAGTATGTTAGAAACACATTACCACACATATTGTCCGTTGTATCCTTCCAATTCTTCAAATTGCTATTATCGCGTGCAACCCACCACCCATAATCTGTCAGTCTTGAACCCTTGCATCTGTATTGGAAGTGGTACCAACATTCGGAGAATTGCTCTACCATTTTCTTGACATCTCTGTACCTCACACTATCATTATAGGTCACCACCATGGAAAAGGACCCCTGTAAACAGGCGAAATGTCCTCCTTCATAATTATAGAAGGATATTGTACAACTCATCTGTTTTCTCCAGTTAGTATATCAGAGATAGACAAGATATCAGATATTTCTTCTTGTTTTTTTGAGATATTATATCTCCAACGTTCCATTATTAATAAAGGCATCACTATTTCTCTTAAAATCACAAGGAATATTTCGCAAACGCGCTTTGGGCTTAATTTCCTGTTATGATATTTATCAAATAAATGTGCATGTATCATATATTATATATACGAAAGATACAATTTTAGCACTGCAATTCATGAGCGAAACGATCATTGAGACTTTTTACCTCGCCCACATAACCATTGATAAAAGTTGTGTTTTCTTGATCATGATGGAGGACCGTTCTTGCTGGGGTGGTGGAAAACTTGCATTCAACAACAAAGACGGGATCACCGTCGCCTTCAGGGTCGATTTGATACGAACCATCAGTTGTGAATCCTGCTGTATTGTAGCCGTCACATGTTCGATAAATGTAGGCTGATGATCTCCGACAAACCAGGAATACAGCTGACAGACAATTGGTTATATCGGGTTTAGTGTCACCCTATCACAATATGCATGTTTAAATTTTAGTAACAGTGAAATCACTGCACAAAATATAATAACTCCTTACACGTTACATTTCTGGAAATATTCATTTTACGTTCTATTTTGAGTACAGTGTATAGGTGGGAGCTTTCATAGAAACGTTTGCATTGACAAAACAGGCTTAATTTACAAGAGATGGAACAATGTATTCCAATCTCGTCTCTCAGTTCATAACGGTTAGTATAATTATATCCATACAAGAATTTAGAAAGAGGTCGAACTAACGTTTCCTTTAAGTGATGTATACGAAATCTGTCTTACCAAATAGAGAAGCTACCCAATCGAAAGGCATTTCGCTTGCAGGCAAATGTACACAAAACCACACATGTACATGTATACGTGGGACCCGAACTCAGAACATTATACGAATACATAGATCTGCTTTTGATGCTTCCTCTAGTCAAGTGGTATTGATTCATTATCTTGCTCCTCGGAAATTAGTCGCCCACGATGCCCAAATCAGGAAGGATGTAACCAGATAGATTCGATGCAATTTTTATGATTTGTATAACGGTAACATTCTAAATTTGTAAACCTGCTAGCATATCTTACCTAAATGGGATGTTACATGAATTTACAGAACTTTATGTTGAACTATGTTTACATTCATTTATACCTAGGCAATTGCATGTCTGTTCTATATCTGCAGATTACTCAAATGGCGGCTCACCGGAAAATCATTGGCGTGAGACTTAGAAACTGTATATTTTATTCACTGCCTTGAAGCTATAACCAGCTTAGATAGTAACCTCCATTTCAGGGCTGATGGTGTACTGTTATATATATAGTGCATAATCCCGAGGCCGAGGGACAATGCACCAAACAGGGCACATGCAGCCCCTCAATATCGGTCATTAATCATTTAATATTATTATATGTTTCAAGGTTTAAAACATGATTCAAAAATCAATGACATGGAGACCTGTTGATATAAAGTAACTAGTATTTTATTAATCACAAACAATGGGACGATGTGTCAAAGCAACAATTACAGTATCATGATAAAATCACAAGAGATGATGGTGGAGGATCTTCCCTTCCCTTCGAATTTCTCTTCCTTCCTCTCATTAATTTTTATTTATGAGCAGGTGCATTTAAGATAACATACATCTTATATATATATTTGATCGATACATTATATATAATATATTATTTAGGATGTTATATCTCAAATGCTCAATCTACTGGATTAAACGGTCCTCCATTTTTTCAAGCGATCCAGAGAGTCATATTCTACGCAAATACATCTCTGTGAACAAAACGAATCTACGAATGGTGATGCTTACATTTGAAATTGCCTGATATGCATAGACTGCTGCGATAAAGTAGTATTCCTGGTATTCAAGTTACACATATTTAACTTTCCAATCTCACTAGGGCAAACCATCGTTCGTAATTTACAGAGATGAAAAACAAACATATATTTGCACAGTATGAATTTAATTTTAACCACTATTCCCACAACGTACAACATATCAATATTCACTTCTATTATGTAACAATTCCCTAATGTCTACACGTGAATGAAATCTACAAATGATAATTGACAGACTTATGACTGGCCATTGGCCATTGTGATATCTACATCTGCACATGGGGCTTCGTCTTCTTCATGGTTCATCCGATGGAACACTGTGCCATAACAACACTGTGGCAGGGTTTAGAAGCTAAATTGAGCTAATAACAGCCTTCATAGATCTTCACAGAAAACCTCAGACCACTGGCAATGAACTACCCTTTTAAGAAGCAAATTTTAAAATTAAAGTGTACAAGAGCCATTTTGGGTGTGCCGTTTGTGTATGCGTTCAAATGAAACCTGTGTATTATTCCGCATCACTGATTCAACAATTCAACTACAAATGGGTATCAAATACATTTTGAAGTCTTCTTATATAAATTTAAACATTTTGGTACAATTTACATCTTGAACATCTTCGATGCTATGATACATTTTCACATCTTTTGGTGTATGTACGTATTTTCTCGGTTTTGTCCTTAATTTACATCTACCTGCCACACGAATAAAGGGAATTCATGTCCATAGGATAACTTAAATGTATGTTCTCATTAAAAACGTGCATCCGGTTGGAAAGGTCTTTGTCCATTTATTCAATATCTTCAATTTTGTTTTGCTTTATCTGTGGCACTTTGCATAGTTTATTCCTTTATTTCTAAAGATATCGGACACTTGGCAACAAATCCTAATAGGCTGCATGGAGCTATCATGCGCACAGACAAAATAAACATCTAGCTTACATTTATCATTAAAACATTAGTTCTTTAGTAGAGCAAGAGACATGATAGCAGCTAAGAATAAAGACCACACTGGACGAGAGATGGAAGCACTGTTAGGGTTAAAAGTGGCTTTAACAGTACGTCCTTGTAATGCTTGTACCGGCCTGAAATTATCAACGATGGCTCCAGAGCTGCCCAGCAGTGCGTAGAATTTGGCGAGCTGTAAATAGAAATATTCAATTGATTTGATTTGATTTATTTTATCAACATGAAAACAAAAATGGGACTAAATAAACAGAAATCAGTCGGAGATGAATAATAACAAGAGATATGTCATATAGAATCTTTGAGGTCTGAACCATACGAAATATTACCTGAGCTTCGGAGATGCTGATTTTGCTGTCCATGACTGACCATGTAACAGTTTCATAGCAACCTGGGGTTGTGAGACTGCCAGAGTACCTATAGAAATTGGTTCCTGATGGCAATATGGTGTTAAGCGCGAATGTAGTCAGGGCCTTTGTTGCACCTAGAACCAAGATTTTACTTTATTTTACAAAAGTGTTAAACATGTGCACAGAGAACTACTTCATTTATATCTATCCAATATGACCACAAGAATTGCATTCTATACGTATACAACGATGATCATCTAAAGCGGCGATGGAAAGAAGATTCCCAAGCAAAGAACCACAGATGTGGAAGCTTACCGTTAGCTGTGATGCTTGAGAGTTGGTCAATTATTGGGTTCAATGCTGTGTTGTCTGATGAAGAGGTCTAGAAAAGATATAATATAAAAATAAGAAAATTACAAGCGGCAGACAAAATACACCCAAAGCTTTAATCGGTACCGAAATGTAGCTATATTATTGCCTTGTATGCGCAATTCTGTAAATCGTTTTGTTTAGTATACTGGACTTAGAAGACACAACAATATTTTCTCCTTTAGACCCAGATTGTACTTACCTCAAAGAAGTATCCAAGGACAGCAAGACCGCCGGCTTTATCAGCGGCATTTCCGATGCTACCCATGCTGCTATCGTAGTGCACAAAGTGCACCTGGAAGAGATAGGAATTTGCTTTATCAATTGCTTATAAATATATTCAAACGTGTGTAACATGTTGCTTAAGATCATGTTAGTGACATCTTTCCAGTGCAAGAACGTTAAATTGAAAGGGTCGGATAAAAATAGCATCTCCGACGTAATGCTTGTTTTCCTAAATAAAAAAATCTAAATCTAAAGTGGGGTACAAGATCCCTTTCTAGACAAAACTGCCTGCAACTATGTGTTTCTAGTATTCCTACATTGAGGTAATGTACTTGTCAATTGCAAGCCCCCACCCCCATCCCTGAGGGTATGGCGGAATAGTAGGGGGATGTCCAAGAAAATATGCCCCCGCCCAGGCGGGGATTTCACTTAGTTTACCGAAGCATCAAGCACATTCCCCTGGGTGGGGGAATGTTTGTCAAGGTTTATATTTTTCATATATTTTTGTGCAATAATATGAAAAATGAGCCCCGTAGGGTCGGAGAATTTACACAAATTTCTTGCCCTCGGGGATCGGGGATTTCATTATATTTCCCAAAATGCCCAGGACATTCCCCCATACCCCCGGGGGTCGGCGGTGGGGGTTACAATTGACAAGTGCATAAGTATATGTGATATTGTTTCTATAATACTTCCCATAATTTGTCTAATCTATCAATAATCGATAGAATTATGAAACACATATGAATCTTATGTTCATGCAATTACCTCCAGAGGATAGCTTTTTCCGTTTACAGTATGCTCAGAGCCATTGGTTCCACCGGAGGTTCCCCAGTGAAAGTGGAATTGGGCAAGGTTGAAAGTGGTTGAGAGTCCACCGCCGCTAATACTCTGAACTCCAACAGTGGTAACTTTAGCTGTAATAAATTCAAATTCAAATTCAAATTTAGATTAAAAAATCCTTTTATTGCTGTTGTTGTTACAATGCGGTTGCTCTACATCTAAATTTTAGGTCCACCAGAGGATGCCATTTTTTGGACTTGAATCTTAAGATTAACAAAAACTGTTGCAAAAATTGGTTTATAAGAGTCTTGGTTGAGATGAAATGTAGAATGAATGTTTACAGTGAAAACATTGACGTTAAATGACAGAAGATAGTGTTTGTAATAGAGTAACTGTTCAGAGTTTGGGAAAGAGTAATAAGTATATAATTATATGGTGTTCTCGGCGTAATGACCAGGCTGGCCGTGCCCTGATCCAACATTGTCTTATATAGTTGCCTGTATTAAGAACACATAGAAGCTGGAAACACAATGAATAGTTGTTTGTAATATAATAATAGTATATAGTAATATATAATGATATAATTGTAATAAAAGAACATGAATGCTGCAGCTATAATTTCATATATCAGGAAACAAAATGCATTTTTCTGTTTTAATGTCAATTTAGAAACGCAATTCCATGCAACGCTTTATGCTTCTAAGTATATTTGGAAATCGCTCATGCAGTTCTCGGACTGCTGTGTACTATTATTTGCTACTTCAAAATTATATTGGAGGAAAATAACATTATTATTTTAGTGAGAAATAAACTGAGATTTATCGACCAAGGATCAGATCAACAAAAAACGCCTACCCAAGGTGATATATCGGGACACTTACCTGTGTGCCCATTGTTTTCCAGAGTCATGGAAGTAGGGGCGACAGTATAATTATTCATTGCGATCTGGCCCAGGGTGGTATCTACAACCACTGAAGGCGTAGCGATGTCGATGGGCGATTGACTAGTCTTGCCACAGTCAGCGTAGGAGCTAGACCATTTGCTTGGTCCTAAAATGCAATTGAGACGACACTTTTGATAACTGGAATCTGACGATAATACAAAATCTATTCGATTGGTTTTGAGAAAATCTTGACGATCATCAGAGATAAGTGTAATATTATTGAATAAACATACCCATCTTCTTCCGAAAACAAAATAACATTGATTTACTCCAACATATTTGTTGCCCGCGCCTTTAGTTTTTGCACATTTTTCTTAATGTTTATACATTGGATTTATAAGAGAAAGTTGTGTTGAACTTACCATCGTTTGCCGTGCGGGAATAGGACCAACCTGAAAAGATTAACAATCATCATACACCTTCAGAAAACATGATTTTTCAATATATAAGAACAAATTTAATAATATAGATATTACAGGTTTGTGCTGTAGATCATTATGAATTGTCAGCGATTCCTCTGTGTCTATGTATATAGTTGGATGGCCAGGGAGGGGTCGGGATCGGGGCTTATGATCTATTTTTGTCTTCATACTACACACGACACAAGATTTAGTAGAAAATCTCCTACAAAATATCCTGGGGGTGAATTATTCTTATCCCAATGGTGCCTATAGAGCAGTGGGAATGGAGTGTCCCACCCTGAAACCCTCGTCAATTGGCAGCAGTACAAAAGGCTAAGCTTGGAGCGGGAGATTTATTCTTTATCTAATTCCAGCACAAAGCTGCAGTCCTGTCACCCAGTAATGCCCCACATCCGCTGGCTTTGAGCTACAGGCGGTCGATTCCGAGAAAAACAGCAATAGCCCCCTTTTCTCTCTCATCTTTACCAGCGTTCTGTTTTTCCTCATGAATCTTCGCTATTTTAAACTACTATGAGGGAATTACTTTCTCTAAATGCGCTCTTTGGATAGGGTAATCGATCACGTGATTCTAAGGCTTCGCTGTCAAATTCATCAGCCTGGTCTGAGAAAAGAAATTTTTGCTGCGATTTGTCCAAATATAACATGCCAGTCATGTGGATGAAGACCCATTTTCGCCTCTCGTCGTTGTATATCATCTTCATCTTAATTTAGCTTAACTTATAGGGGATGCTTTTTCCACTAATGAGATCACTTGGTATTAGACATGTCTTTTGGTGTTGAGTTCAGAGAACAATAGCTTAACGCGTTATTCATTGTTAGTCCCCGTTTGTTGGGCTGGCCGGGACAGTTGTACACATACAGACCAGTTGTACTAGTGTTTTACTTCCGTTTCCGGCCGACCGCTTACATCAACGAAAATGCCAAACATATATTTACCGCTCAAAACGGCAAGATCATGGCTTTCCACTGGTTCATTCTGCTTCGAAATCATTTGTAAATTGTTGTTAATGACAGTAACAGCCCAACAAAAGGAGACTAAAGCCATTAGATCCTGAGGTTACGGTCCTTCATTTTGTCTGAGAACCAAGCCGAGGCAAAGCCAAGGCTTGTTTCCGAGACCCTTAGACAAAACTCACAACCATAACCTCAGGATCTAACCGCCAAACCGAGGGAATTACCAAGGGTGCTGATAAATTCTTCCAATTATTTGTCCTCCACCCAAGACGTAAATTGTTCGAAGTACGTACCAGATTTTCAACTTTGCTGAGGAATGCATGTTTCATATTTGTAAACTCTCAACACTATTTCCGAGACCATGCTCAGTTGGAAACATAAAGGTGGAAATCCCCAAGGGATAATATTTAGATTGATTATCAACTCACATATATGAGGCACACATATATGTATATAATATATACTATAATGTCGTCCTCCCTTTAAAGTTGGCACAAACAACCTGCAATTATTGATACCCATAAGAGAAACAAGAGATGGATCTGCTCTACATTCATTGTTGTAAGCAATGACCTTTGGTAACTGCCAGTGGGAGAGTCAAGTGTTTATCACACCGGTCCTACAGCTCAGTTATGGTTCGCCAGTCCCATAGTATTTAAGAAGCCACTTCAGAGTCAATCACTCATGCAGAATGTATTGTTGAAGGTCAGAAAAACACGCAGTTAATGGCTTCAATATCTGAGTTGGATCAGGGATTACCATGAAAGGCTGTTATTCATAAGCAACGTTTGATGTGTTGTCGGCTATCTAATTGCTGATTTAACATGCAAATCATCACAGTTGCTCGATTTGAAAAATATGTTTTGGTCACTAAATGGACATGCGGTGTCGTGACTTTAGTGCAAAATAGTGATTGAGCGTTCTTCTCTCTTGTTGACAATTAAAGAGAAAATTCTCAGTCAGGGAGGAACAAAACAAGTGCTTAATCCACCGAACTCTCCATGCTCGAATGCTCCATGAGTCGTAGGTAGCTTCGTTATTTCGATGACAAATGAAGTGGAAGTCCTATTCCAACTTCAACCATGCTATGATAGATGACTCAATTAAGCCAGTCTCATTCTTCTCCACAGACCTTGGAGAAAGAGCTGTCGTTGGCAACGACATCCTGGTTACCTTAATTAAGATGATGTCATTATTCAGAGATTCATTTCTGAACCTAAATTTGGCCAACCTGATTTGAAAATCAATCCTGGTTTGAATAAGTATATGTACCAATCATATAGCGGTAATATTTCCGTTTTTTTTTTACTATTGTTGCAGGTTCTTCTCTAAGAATGGAACCTTACACACAATGGAAATCCGTTGTCATGGACAATGGCATGAGTATATATAAATAACTACCCATGTTTAAAATTCCCAAATGCCATTTTATGATAGCATGAAGTCGATGAGTTGCTGAAATTGAAATATGATTCGCGTTCTATTCGGGGTTTAATTGGTCTATCTGGACCTGCATCGGTATAGTGAAACCTCACTAGATCTTATTACCTTCTCTTAACGCCGTCGTATGGCATGTTTCTTGCCTCGACCGTGCCAATTTTATCACGAGCCACCTCTCAGCGGGATTCTTTCATGTATGCTCCCTTCCAGAAGGACATAAAACCTGAGCCAATAGGCTTAATGTTAAAGTGAAAATCGGGCGGCCGGTAGGAACGCCTAGGAAGAGGGATGTGCCTGATTTGAATCCTTGCATGATCGATCAGGGGCTGGGATCGACCTGGACTCGTCGACCTCACTCGGCTCGATGGAGAAAACTTATTCTTGGCATGATGAAGGACCATCGTGTATTCTTTGATGTTTCACAGGCATAACCGGAAGTGCATCATATCCAGCGAGATGCTCAAATATTTCTTCATGCCCAGAGCATTTTCCTCCGTTTTTTTAGATGCAGGACCGAGTTAGATAAAAGCACTTAATTTGGATGGTCGGATGGGCTAGTATACATACATCTAATAGCATATTATCTATATTGAGCCGGTGGTCCAACTGACTAGAACCATGCATAGGTATACAATTTCATAAGAAAAATAAATACAGAGAAAACGCAAAGATTAAATGTTATGCTGCAGTGGTTTTCTCGATCTGTTTACTTGGCATGGAGTTTAAAAATATTTATGAACTGACGTAACAAAACAAATCAGTCTTTGCTCAGAGCCTCTCAGATCAGATAAGAATGATAAATCAGTGATTGGACGCCTAGTGCGCTAATGATTTTCCTAGCTCTTGAGTAGGTATCCTAGTGGGATTTTAATGACATTTTGCGGTTAGGAGCGAGAGGCTTTCCTCAGTTTGGAAGGACTCTGCAAGGAAGGAAACTGCATGCATGCCAAGCCTAGACTGAACTTATCTTCTCATTGCAAGAGGTACCATGCCCCGCTCTTCAAATACATAATATTATACTTGTATTTAAGATTTTTATTTCAGCTAAGCTATATGCATATATATATTATGTATCATATTTAAAGATAGTTGATCAATTTTTTTGCTGGCAATGTCATTGTAACTAAATAATACCACTATAATAACATTATTTCTAACAAGGACATTCTGAACAACAATATCAGAATATCGAATCATAGAATGGCAAGCAAGAATAAAAACTTTCCAAATGCTTCATGATATCATTTCATTTATTCAAAGGATTTGTTGGCAACTGAATTGAGATTTACAAGGAAGCAGTTTTTAAAGCGCGTTTGAGTGTCGGAGTATTTATTAAAGAATTAAGTCTCGTTGCCATTTAGCGTCTTGGCAGCAATTAATTCTCGAAGGATTCGATTACTTTTGGATTGGTGGGTGTTTGCTCTTGTAATTGTAATATTGTTATTCCATCGGCAACAATGGGAGTTAACTACATTGCCGTGTGCCCCTGAAGACCTGCCTCCATTAAAGGCAGGCTTTGAGTAATAATAACTAATAGGAGTTCCAATATATCATTATTAACCAATAGCTATATATGTATATGCATTCAGCCATGCATTGGTCTGCATTGTGTCCTAAGCCATTGTGAAAACTTGTGTAAATAAATTAACGTCCAGTTAATAGTAAACTTTCTTAGAATCAACCATGTAGTGCTCATGAAGAGACGAATATAGAGAATGGTTTACAAATGGTCCTCGGCTAGAGAAACCTTGCTGTGGCAGTGTTCAATGTTGAAGAAATAAATACCATTGTGACCTTTAGAATTCTTCGCGAAGTATGCGACAAATTGAATGCTTTATGGTGGCTTCATTCTATATACTAGCCAGGGCAACAGAACACCATACAAACATACATTATATCTTAAAAGCTACGCCCTCCTTCCACATACCCTTTTCGAGATAAAAACATATAGCTTTTAAAAGCTGTTTTTGTGCATTTGGTGGTAATGGGGGTGGTATAATATGTAACGGGGAGGTAGCCGATCATAGCCTTTGGTACATCTTGCAAATGGAATAATATATATATAATATATATAGTACTGGGGATATAGCATCATCAGTTAACGAAGTCTTAAAGCAAGTGCAAGCGATAGGATTGTACCGACTATAATATACGACAAAAGTCGCAATAAATACCATTGTATCGATGCCTTGAGCTCATGTCAATTTTCTCACAACTTAATTGTCTTTTTTGTTTTAGGCGCAAGCTGTACATAATTTCCCCGCTTCAAAAAGAGTTAAATGTGAGCCCACGAAGACGCTCATTCATTATCACAATCAATATTTCGCTGCAATCTCTGCGGTCCATTTTTTATTCGTCGCCCTATCTTTATTATCACCGAGTGCAGTTCCATTAAACGTGTCGTACGAGCCTGGTGGACACAGCACTGAGAAATCTTATTATCGTTAAGAAAAATCATTAAGACCCGTTGGCTCTAAATGGCAACCGTTTGCCTTTGAAACGTCGCGGTTGGTCCAGAAAGCTCAAAGAGGTAGGGATCCATGATGTATATTAAATATGGTCTCGTAAAATATTTAATATCAACTTGATAGTCGGTGTTATCTTTATCCTGCAATATTACAACCCATAAAATAGCAGGATATTGCATCCTATAATTCAAGTACCAAAATTCCGAGCCAGGACAGGGGGATATCTAGACTTGCTTAAGTCTTTGATTTGATTATATTTTTAAAAACGAAATGTCAAAAAACTCATTCAGGGAATAGGGAGTTGTAGACCTATACTAGGACCATACAAACAACACTGTCTTGGGGACGAGGCCTAGTCTATAGGGAATATCCTACTCAGTAAATCAAACCATTATATTATATACCATTACCAAAATAAGTGAATAAACATCATCGCTCATCCTAGACAACATTCAGACGAGGTTCTCAACGAACTGTCCGCACCATAGGGACAGATCAAATGGAGTGTGAATACCGAGATAAGGGAAATTACCCACACGTAAAAAAAAGCCTCTTGCACTGGCGGTGCATCTCCACAGTTGTTCAATCGGCTTCCCATAGTCTCCCCAAGCGCCTGCATAACCTAGTTACAGCAAAAGCTTGCCCATGTACCCGATGTCTGGGGCATAACCCCGAGCTGCTCCCCCATTTAAGAAATGTATAGCTTTTTCTGCCCGTTCATTTCTCACGAGCGAAGAAGAACGTTTAAAGGGGAACTGGAATAGTATTTACTACACTGGCAGATCCAAAACAGACATGGCACCAATCCCAAGCAATATATTGTCCGCTCGGCCTAGGTATTGTCACACGTGTTTGCCTCCGCCGAGACTCACCTTAAATCTGCTAAATCTCAAATGGAAGATAAATGAGATGCTGCTAAATATTGTGGGTCTCTAAGTTTAAATGCTGGGAATCTGGGAATAGCAGTGACTGGTATAGTCGTAAGTTTGTGACGAAAATATATGTGCTCAGAAAATCGATTAAAAGACTGAAAAGGCAAATGGATATTATTCTGTAGATGTTATGTAACATAAGAGTAAACGAAATCATTAGCATTTTGTATAAAATTTGCTTCCCATAGATAGACGCTGCAATTTATCTGGATATAGCTCTCCCTATTGTGTACTAATATTAGGTTGCTCCGCTCAGATTTTACTTCACTCGCACTCGCAGTCGCATGGAAAACATTATAGCCAAAAACTATATTTCATATTTATTGTAGGGGCGTCCATTATAGATGTGTTAACACCAGGGCAGTTCAAAGTGCTGTCGCTCGTCGAGATAGAGTACTCAAACCATGCCTATGGAACTATGTGTCCTTAATCTTCAACTGTTCCTGATTCTTATGGTGCATTCTTGTGAGAGGACGTGCAAAATACACAGAGAACTGGCAGCACATAGATCTAGTTCTAGTCATCTCTGATTGAAAACATGGCCGAATCTCTAGTTGCGTGACAACACAGTGAAGGAAGGTGGTTAAAAACTCATTGAAGCCTTTCTTTTTTTGGCTGTTGAAAATATTACCTACTTTGGATTAATTGGCTTCAATGCATCTTTAAAGGTGATAGATATGGAAATAAAATAATGAACATTAGAACACACCGTAGTATATCAACATCCATTTTCCTGACATAGTGAGTGGTTACGAATTTTATAACTCTCTTCAAATTGTCACAGCCACTTCGGTGCTGGTTGAATTGAGTATTTCGCATAGCCCACATACACAGGCAAACATATCTATAAGTTCTAAGTGCATTTCATTCACTGTTCTTCAAATGCTTACACACGGGAATAAGATGCTATCTCAGGCACAGTCATAGATAATATTTCAATCCTCGTTAGTAGGTGTTGGCTTTTAATTGCGTCAGAATATCATTTATCATTTAGTCTCATTGCTTAGAATCATAATCACGCTATGTGAAGCAAAGATAAAATCGTTCATTTTTGTTCATCGTGTTTTTCGACCACGACATGGATGCTTTTCCTCCCGATAAGGACGGGAAATCCGATGTTCAATACCGGGTAAGCTCTTTAGAAATCGACCTTCTTATGGCAGTTCATCTTCCGTTAAATTGATTAGCTGCTTTGCACAACCATGTAGCGCGTGTAAAAAATGGGATATCCTAGGTTCACCGGGTTCGTTGAAGGGAACAATTCCCCGAAGACAGACACAAGCCCCCCACTATGGGGAACGGGTGACGGTAATACCCTATAGAACTATTGTGAACGTAAACAGACCCGTACGGTGATGAAAGCAATGTTAAATTGGGTCTGAAAGTCTTCATAAAACTGGTTTGGATGGATATATATTTAACCCAATGGAATGTATACATATACGATATACGAAGACTTGGGTGCCATTTATGTATAGGCTATATATACATTTTCGAGTCCCTATACCCCTACCCCCACCCCTGAAACTACCAATTTAACGAAGCATATTACACATAGGCCTACCAACATACCAACATTTCGTTTTATTACTAAGGCTTGTAGGCCTATAATAATCGACGTTCCAGAAACGTTGCATCAGTTAAACAAGGATTCCAAATGTGTAGACTAAACTCTACTCGTATACTATAGTTAGCTGGTCGATATATCCTGTGCTGCAAAATATATTTCCCAAGATTTAGCAATAGTTTCATTCATCCATCGCCAATATCTGTACACACTGATTCAAATTTACGTTCATGTTTCGGAGACACGCCATAATATCGCATTTGTACAAGAACCATGGTTTAGAATTGACAAAAAGACACTAAACACTAGAACATGTTTAATATACTTCCTTTATCTATTATTCAACTCACTGCCCATTATCAAGAGCTGGTGCATCAGATTCGGAGCTCATCCTCTCACCACCATGCTGGGCAGGACCTGTTAAGGTCGCCCTTCATTTGGGGTGAACTAGGACTGGGACTAGGCGGACGCGAAAGCCCGGAGAAATTCGATTAAGGTCAAGATCGATAGACGGAAGTAATGACCTACTGAGCATGTGCAGAATAAGTTCTCGCCGGGGGCCCTTCATTTCCGCCGACGTTTGCGTGCAGACATTGCAGGGTCTGCGTTGGTCCCGCTTGGCCCTCTATAACGTAATATATTGACCTACACCCGTACAATATGAGAATAATATCACTCTAGAATGTGATAGATATGTTGAGGGTATCAACAACAACCTGCTTTTGTAATATTACTATTTTTGCTGGTTTTGCCTGGAATTTCAACAGGTGATTTCGGCACAATAGAAAGCGTTCCCCACGTAGAAATAATGCGAAGGGTCTTTTTTCGTTTTAAAAAAAATCATCTCTTTAAATCGGAAATCTGCATGTTCTGATCACAGTATTGAACAAAAATCGAAGCTGTCGAAAATCAACTGATTTTAAGGAGCAACCTCTTAGTTTTACACGAAACGATCTTGTCGAGGAAATGCGTTGTCTTAAACTTGTTCCTCAAGAGAAAAGTAGCAGACACCGGGGAAACAATCAGTTTGCAATCCACACCTTCCTTCCATACTTAGAGATTGATATTCTCTCTAATCATATATATATATATATACACAGCGTCTTGATTCGATCTATCAAACTTTTACCATGCTGATATCTTTAAAGCTGCATTCTCAGCATATTGGTAAAAAAACTAAAGATGTTCTTCTTTTTCATCCGTACTTTTCCAACCCATCTAAAAGTCATTTGACCAAAGTCTTGGAGGATTTTGTCCTATTGTGTTTGCTACCGCTCGGGCTTTATATAAGTCAACGTTCGTGTTTCGGAGACACGCCAAATTTCCTTCCGGCGGTGACTTCCCTTATTGTCGCTCACCAGCGGCCGTTTTCTTTCGGCCAATTCGACTTTCTTGCATAAACAGAGGAGCAATAAATAAATCCAGTCTTATCTATATAAGTCATATTATCAGTAAATTTGGTAAGATTCTGTTGTAATAGCAGTAGTGTAAGGCGTACGAAGTTCACCTCTATATATCTTTATTATTCAGACATGGATCTATAGTATTACCCTCTCCTAAGTATCCAACTTTCCCTCCAAGGGTGGTAATTGAACCACATAATAGTCTGGAGTGCAGGGATAAAAACGTTTCTTTGTAACGCAACCTCTTATAAGTGAACGAATAAAAAGATCGCATGAAAGATGAGAGTGACAAATTGTGAATAAATAGGCACTCCAGACTTCACGTACTCCCTGCCGACAAAACTTTTTCAATGCCCACTTTTTAATGCCAATACTATGGAAGGCCAAACAGGAGAAAAACTGTCTGCCACACATTGTATACATTCTTTTCTTGCAGTGCTAAAAGTCACCATGATTCAGTCTTCCCATCGATTTTGTTCATTCCTCAATTTGACGGTCATGCCATTGCAGCTGCTTTTGGAATGGTCTTCTGATTGTATATAGCTAAACCAACCGTGTATTCGAAATCAAATAACTGTGGAAGAAAAATATTTTACTCCGATTTACCCATATCCGATTCCATTAAAAACACCTATTATGCATGAATAAGATCCTCATGAATGAATTGTTTGAGGTTTCTCCCGGTGCCTGGCATGTATAAAAAATGTCAAAGCCCACGTCCATAGCAATTTATCCTCCAATATATTTTGTTGTCTGCACGGTGGCCCACATTGATGCCATCCAATAAGGGGATGGTCAGTGGGGTGGGGGTGGCGTGGCGGGGGATGGCCTTCGTGTGAAATTGGTCGAAAAATAAGCTAATTTTTTTCCTGTGTAGACTTGGGAGGCGTACGTCCGCAACCAACTCCAGAGATATAATAGAATGCAACCGGGGTGTTATCGCATATTCCTCACTTGAATCTAGTGCCAACTTCAATGGTTACCTTTCTTCATAATCCACTATGAAGGATATAATTTCCAATGACCACCCAGATTTTTTTTCAGGCCAATAAAGGCATTGTTCCTCATTATGCCTCCTATACTTCTAGAAGTTAAAAATTAGGTATCAATTAATCATTAATCATAATCATTCAACCTACTAGGTATAGTAAACATGAATGTATACTTTGACATTACAGTCTATAATAGACTTTGTGAATTCAATATGCCAGGAAAGGCTCCGACGAATAAAGTATAAAGGGGTGAGACGGTTGTACCAGACGGATCAGTGAATATGATCTACGTCAAAAACATAGTGATACGGCATCGACCCAGAAACCCAACCCTCTCGGTTGGTCTCCCAACACATAGTTACATTTTTGTCTTATGTTTATGCAAACCATGAGCATGACATTCGACCCTGCCATTCGAAGTGTCGATATGCCAATTAGTTTGACGTGAAGGAGAATGGACAGCGAGACTGTTCCATTGGTGACATTATTTCCGGAATGTGGCATCGGAATTCATCCAATGTAATTTATATAATATCACAGGATGACACGTTTGTAATAGAGAATTACATTCTGCTTTGTACTAGATAGTTGTCACTCACAAGGGGCATTCATGCCATTACTTCTATTCAACATACACGGTATATTAAAAATCCCTTAAAGCTGGATTCTCAGTTATTACAAGTAAAATCTAACCAAATTTATTCACATTATTCACACATTTCTAACCAAATAGGACTGAATTTATCAATATTCTGCTGCTTTTATATGTTTATACAAGAATTCGAAGTCAAATCGGCCGAGAGAAAACCGCCGTAGTGCGATAATAAGTGTAAAAATCATCCGAAGAAAGGATTCCGGCGCGTCCCCCAATATACGTTTTAGAAGCCCTGCTGTTTAAAAAAAAACTGGACAAAATCCTCCAAAGTTGTGCGCAAATGACTCTTAGATGGCTTGGGAAAGAATGGAACAAAAAGTAGAAAATATCTACTTTTTTACCAACGGTAGCTGTCATTTTGACATTAGTCTGTAACTATATTGCGGTTGATCCACTATATCCCGATGTGCATCGGAAAATCAACCAGTGCATGGAAAAGTGCAACTGACCAGTCACAGAAGTGCAATCCTCTCGAAAAAGCAGTTCTGCACCTGGTTCTGCACCTGATGCAACGTGCATCAAAATGCATATACAAGTTATGTATCTAAATCGGGTGTAAATGCACTAGCTGCATACAGTTGAATTACTTAGCAAGTTATGACCAAGTAAATATTTGTACTGATGAAAGAATGTTTAAGACTCTACTGTATATCCCATATATGACGTGTCACAGGAAAATGAGTCACAAGTTGCAAAATTCGCCTTTTTTGAAGTGGTTTGTTCACAAGATCCCTTGGCTGGAATCTTTTCATCTTTGGAGTGCTTAGCACTGTTAGTAGTATGAATACATCTGCCAAATTGCTACACTCTACATTGAATATATTCATATATTCCCGAGGTTATCAAAGGAGTATGTTTAACTATATTTAGGCCTAACTACTTTACTATAGTACAGGCAAGGTGAACCATGCTCTGCCTACTTATTTTACTTTATACTATATAGTGATTAACCATCAAGAACTATAGCTAACTTATTTTCATACATAAAAGTATATAGGAGTACCTATCATAGATGTGTTAATGTTTACCATCATTGGAATCCGCCTGATCCCATCTTTGCAAATAATCATATTATGATGATAATTCATAATATTTTGGGGGCAACTTGTGACTCATTTTCCTATACCCCATCACATATAATTATGGTCAGTAATTTTGAGACTATTTTAATAATGAAATACCAACAATCTCTACTTATGTCTCTGTGAATGGGTAGTGGAAAGGGGGGCTGGTAGGGAGAAGAGGTGAGGGTGACAATCTAGTGCAAATTCCCCCCAGGGTAACCCTCACACACATGCATAATGCCGATCTACACACACACGCTTATAATAGCAAAGCTTAAAGAAGCCCATCTCAATGGAAGGTCAGGTTCAATTGAAACTGTCATGTAGTGTATTCTTATCCAATAATGCATATAGCATTTATAAATAGATGATTAATATAACACTCCTAATTCGCCAATGTGCGTTTGTAAATCAGCTGCAATCAGCTCAAGAAAGCAGTTTTGTACCTGGTTATGCACCTGGTGAAATGTGCCTCATCCGACGCACTTTAAAATGTGCATCAAAGTTATGTATCTAAATCAGGTTTAAATTGCATACAGTCTAATTCTTTTAAAAAAAGAGATAGACATTGTCATTATAGTTATATACCTATCCCCCAGAACACACACAGGGAACCATTGATTAAAACCATTGTCTGGCATTCGCATTAGCTTTAAAAAGGTGGCACAATGAGTCCACAGTGCCACTGGTATAGTATGGGCGAGCGAACAGAGGTGTTAAAGCTCTAGTGTGACATGTGCGACCTTGCTGAACACTGGCTATGTGTATTCACAGAAGCCTACCTTTTGACACACAGCAAGGACACTATATAACGGTTAAATCATAAGAATTAACCCTCATTTATTTGTCTAATCATGTTTTATGCCCTTATTATCATTGTTGGCCCTTTGTCCAGACCATTATGAAACTCAGTATAAAAACTCTGGTCAAATTCACGCAGACCTCCTGTTGTTTAGATTCATTTAGGCCACATGTAAGGGTTTTTAATGACACTTAAACTTGACTCTTAGAAAGTTATTTCTACCCGAAATAATTAAGAATACCTCTTATTGAAATGCTGAGAATGCTGAAAAAATGTTCACAATACATAATGGTCAGTCACTAGCAAAGTAGTTATATATTCTTTATTTCTCAGTGTCATTCGTTGAAAATAACCCATACAATAATCATGCATTTCCATAAATATAATTTTAGATCCTAGTCACACAGCTTTTACCCAATCCTTTCCCGGGAGGATGCCTACCTAAATTAGATGTCTTATTCCCGGCCAACTATAGAGATATACGTCTATATTAATCGTCACAGTTACACAGTCATCTAATATGGACAGTTTTGTTTTTGTGCTCTTAGTTAAAACCTAGGCGGGCCCCAGACCCCACACCTAATGGGCTGAGATACAGTAAACCAAAGTTGTCCTCAAAGCTCATGTTCACAAATTGCTAATTTTCATTTGTGGATGATGATAATTAATAAGTTATACAGAACGTATACAAAATTTTCAATCACAATATAACAATTACTATAGGTATACATGACGATATGTTACAAAAATAATTAATTCACTAATAATTCTATTAATATTTGGGCCCTGCCCTTTTAAAAATCAGGGAAGCCTATGTATTCAACAATTGATCATTCATAATTTTAGGTTTGGACCCCCGAAGATAATTATTTAGTTGTATGTATATCTTCTAATTCTATTATTTCTTATTTTTTAGCCAGAGAAAAACGCTTTTTCCACCATAGCGGCAAGGATTCTGGCCTTAGAACGTTAAAAGTCTTATTATATTTTTGCCAACAAACCCAAATTGAATTATTATAATCATGTGGGATCATCCCAAATACAAGTTGTAGACACCATAGACTTGAAGAGGAAATAACGCCCTATTGGGAGAATTAATCATATATAACGTAATCAAATAGATCATTAGCTAAATAATTATATTAGAGGCTTCAAACCTAAGAATATGAACGATAAATCATACCCATTCTCAATGCATGGTGCATCTGATCATACATTTAACATTGTGCGAGTTGTTTTCACCAGGTGGCGGTAGTTTCCACCAGGTGGCAGGTCAAATAAGCTGGTTACTTTTACAATTCTTTTCACAATGAAAGTGCTGCTAATACACTTAATTTGCCTTTATACGTACCCCCATCTGGTTACTTAAGAATATTATAACTAAGGTGCTTATAGAGTTCAGTTGTGTAATTTATGTACTCAAACTTTCAACATATTGTAATCAAAACACCTTCCACGGATACATACATAAGTTATGAGGTCTTTGGGCAGGCCAAGACGGTTGTTCAGTTGCTCACACACCAACGCCACCTGTAGGCAGCTACACTCACTACAGTATTGGATGCCTTATGTTAATAAGATGCCCTAATCGATGTAATGCCTTGCTACAAAGAAGCAATGTTTGGCTTCTGAACATTGGGAATGAGATATTATTTCCATTGTACCCTCATTGTTTGGATAATTCTAACCATTATATTTACATTTTGGCATACAAGTTAGGCTTCATTTAAAAACACACCTGCAAAACAAAGGTATGAATGAGCCTAGCTGAGTGCATCATAAGTGAGTTTTTTAACCTGGAAAAAAGAGCATTGTTGAGAGCATCAGAATCCCAATAAATAACCTGGTCAGTAGTGCATCATTGAGAGTATCAGTAGTGTATTTATAAATCGGGTCCATAGAGCATTATGAAATCAAGTTTGAGCCTCAAAACTGTTTACGATTTCCACTAGTAAAGCACCAGGTCACAATCAGGTCAAAAGTTTCAGTTCAAAACTATGTCACAAATGCAATCATGCACATCGGGATGCTATGAATGCCTTTATGGAGTGCTCATGGGATGTTTACGGGAGCCCCCATTTATAAGCACTCCTTGGCACAATGGATGAACGTCTCCGGAAAGTTCCCGGAGATTAACGGTTCGGGAACAGTTCCTGGAGTGAAATGTGCCCCAGGAACAATATCAAACATGTCAAATATTTTCCCGGGAAAGGCCTTTTGCGCGATCTCCGGGAGTGCCCCATGAGTGCCTCAACATTATGTTGATCAACGTTCCTGGGACCTTCCTGGAGCCCCGATTAATGCCCCAGGACTAGTGCTCACCTTAAAGACCCCAGCAACGTCCCATAAACGTTGATCAACTTTGTGGCGTACAGTTTTCCCATGCATTAACGTCCCAGGAACATTGATCAACTCGGAGCAAACTTCTTACTCAGAAAATTTCCCTCCCTATGTTATAGCTCACATTATTTCTTTAGCGAAAAAAGGAGTAACGAGGAAGTTTGATATATTATAGTGTTTTCAACTATCATATTGTACCTATTGATCAACTTATTTTACATTTTGTCATTTCTACCTACGGAAATACATGTGCTAGGATATATAAGGATTTTTATTTCTCTTTTGATACATACATTATAAATTCATAGAGAAAAAGAGTTGGACCATTAGAATAAATTCCGATATTTTACCAACTAAGCTGGTGAATACAAGAGGTCACCATCAAGATTTTCTCTTACTTTCTATGAAGTATTGAACTTTTACTTCACTTATCACAGAATTGGTATTCCTTAGTTGTTCCATGACATTTTAATTACTTGTTATACATCATGCGATTTTTGATGTTTAGTATTTACCTTATTTGCTCTCATCATGAATGCTCATCATAATTATTGATTAGTGAGTAATAAGAATCAGAATCAAATCAAAAGGGGTCTTCTACATTTGCAGACCAACTTTATATTGGTTTATGCCACTACCGGGTATCAAATATCATTCGTTATAAAACTATACGAGGTAATCGGTACTCGGCCCGTGCCCCTGAATACAGAAAGAGCCTTCAATTCTTTATGGAGATTATGTGCAATGCAGTGAATGTTATCCGACCGTATAAGTAGCAGGTAGTCAATATCCGATGGACGTGACTATTGCTTTTCCCAAGTCATTTAAGCAGAGAGACTTGAAACTTATATCAAAATAAGCATAGCCTTTGCGATTAATAATTTATGTCGCCACATTACGTTTTCAACGAGACGTGCCAGGGTAATATTCCAATACAGTTCAGACGTTCTAAATATTAATCCAAATTTATGTACTGGGTCGCAGAGTTGGTGCCATGTCCAGGAGCTATGGATCGAGTAATAGTTTAAACAGAACGCCCCAAATGAAAATGAGCCAAGTTTCTACACTATAAGAAGGATTAAACTGTATTTTGTGCAATACTTGCAGTTCTAACCGGAACCGACTGGATCGCCCGAGAACATTATTAAATGATGTTGTACGTACTTCACACCCGGTACTTATAGCTTTGACTCCACCAACTCTTGCCGAAAAATTCAAAGTAATGACATATATGCATATATTGGCAGCCTTGTCTTATGGAGTAGTATGTACATGTATTCATATGGTATATTCCTTGTGTGCTTTGATAGACCAAGAATAACATATCTAACCTTAATCTGGAATGTGTTCAAGTACTATCTAATTGAAAATATACACCGGCAATACAAAGAATTGTGTGAAATACCAATGAGAACATAGGCCTATACAAAGCCTTCTAACAACGTAAACGGGGCCCAGAAACAGTATTCAGACGGATACCGTTTTGTCTATATATATATATTGAATTTTTATTCATGAATTTTTAACAATTACATAGTCATGAAAAGGGCATACAATTCTACAGTGCAGGTCTTCCAATGTGTCCTTAAATAAAGTGAAAAACGAACATATATCTTGATTTACATAGTAATTCGTCAATGATTTAGGCTCAGTGTTACAATTTTTATAGAGAGGTACTTAGGTAATATTTAGGTCCTATTGTACTTTAAGACCTTTACATCACAGTCGGTTATGTTACAACAGGATTCCCTGGTAATTAATCTATTTTCGTACAATCTATAATGACGGGGTTTCAATATTTAATCATAAACTTCGTCCTTGAGATAAGAGCAATGTTACATCATATAGTATAACAGTAAATCAGTAAGACCTTTAAAGAAAGATCACCCCACCATACAACCCAATATGTCTACCCATGAAGTCTTTGAAAGTTTATCCACATATCTCAAGTAAGTGAGAGAAAAACATGTACTACAGTGCGGACAGATTAAGCTATAGACAGTGTTCTAGGATCGTCTGGTTATAATCGCCCTATAATGCTTTAAGAAAACTAAAGGGTTTTCGAATGCACCAACGCGCAAGTTCATGCATCTCATTAATTCTGACGTTTTACAAAGTTTTCACGGTCCTATCGAATGGGTATCTTGCATTACTCTTTGGAATACTATAGTCACTATTTCTTTTTCATCATTTAGATTTGTTATCACGCGGAAAAAGCCGGACATTGTACAGATTTACTGATATTAGGGAAGGAGGTCTAACAAACCTTAGAGCTAATATAAACCATCAATACCATTGGAGGACAGTTTATGAATATCATTTAATCATTTAATGTTTTCGATAACAAGAAAAAACCCTACCCGCCTATATCCAGGAAGATGAATTCATGTATGTGTGTCTTTGGCGGTACATGAACACTCTGTACACACCTTACATCATACAAATATTATAATATCATCATAAGTTTCTGTAGCCAGTGGAATTTGCCATTTTCTACAATAGATTCTGACAACGACGAGAATCTATTTTAAGGCCTGGGATCCCTGGTTTTAATTGAACCCTGCATGTAAATGATTTAAATGTCCATATACTTTTAAATTGACAGACCTTTAAATGAAAAGATCCAAATGGATAATTTGATATTTGCTTCGGAATCATCTGTATGCTATTTTAGTCGCGATTCACCATTCGAAAGAAAGGTCAGATTCCCGACGTCCGAGCATTGGTACAGTCAACAATTTATGCTGATTGACAAAACGTGAAACACTAACAATACGTAAACACGTCCTGGGCACATTTGTTCAATGAAATAACATGTTACACGGATCTGTTTCTTGGTCAGAGACAACAGACAGTTGATTCCAAGAATATTCGGTAGATACCAACATTTTGTATACTCCATGATATGGAAAGGTCTTCGTGAAATCATGTAATTGCATAATAGACCCATGACGTTGTTAGTCATTTGTATGTACGACTAATCTGGGGTTTTATAGAGCTTTAAATAGAAATGCCAATGCTACACAAGAAAAAAGTTATACATATGTCGTCATCACTTAGTCGGCCGAGCACCAGACATCGAGAAGACTATATTGCGGTTCCGGATCAATGGCATTAATATCGCATGATATTATAAACAACCATCCGTCTGTAAATTGCAGCTTTTTCTTTCTGATTCCGGCATTTTTCGACAAATGAGGTACATACTAGATAAAGAAATTTACCCGTAAGTGTACTAGGAGATATTTAAATGATCGTATAATACGCCCACTTGGCGATGGAGACAACTTATAGTGTTTGTATATAGTCAAGTGTTGATAAAGAAGAGTTATAATTCATATATAGCTGATATACATGCGAGATACGAATGTCTTTCGGCAGTATTCAAACTAATATAATAATCATGTGGTTCGTCAGGTACAATGATATATAGACCCAGTTATATATGGGACATCCTTCCCAGGCGCAAAGTAGTTTGTTCATGAAATATTTCCTGCGCTGTAAATGTTGTCGATAAAAAGATTAGATAGATATTCATAACCGATTTTGAAGATCGAAGAATCATACATTGTTATCAAATTGCGTCGTTCTTGGCGACATTTATGAGATATATTATCACCAATCAGTGTTATGTAGGTGTATTCGATCGGACCTCTGATATAAATTAAAGTATGGATGCGGGTTTAATCAATATATAAGGCTCTTTACACGGGCCCCTTAATTGGTTTACGACGGAATATCATTTAATTTGTCAATAGTAATGAAGCGCATACGACCTATCTGTACAAAGTTCCAAAGCGTTCCATGATCAAGTATATTTGACCCTAGGAGGACATTGAACTTTTATCGCATGACTATCAGATGTCACTAAGCACTGGGACCGCATCTCCATTCTTTATTATACTAAAGTAGCTCGAAAAACTCGTCTGAAATAATCTTTCGCTCATAGGAGGGAAATACTCTGACTTTGCTTTACGTTTCATTTAAAAATAACCCAAAATCGACTGACCAAATCAGCTGTTTTACGGATTTCAATGAAAATGGTGTTTTGAAATGAAATGAATCAGCAGTTTAACGGGTAGTACCATTCGCGTCCCAATTCCTGACGGGAAAAGGTAAGCGTGAGTAAAGCCCATAGTCCCGCTGAGGAAGGGCTCTTGGTAGTCGAAAACGAATTTAGAACATGGTTCCACCAAAAGGGCTCCTCGAATTGGGTAATAAGAGGCAGAATTCTTGAATTCTTGAATTCCAGCAATTGGCTTGGTCATACTGATTCTACAAAATAGCATGATCAATGCGAATTTTAGTTTATGTCAGACTAGGGTCTAACATGTTTTCAACTGTTATTGGGAAATGTAAAATGATATTAAAAGCAAACATTTTGTAACGATATGAGCCGCTGATAATAGACCTCCTTGATGGTTAGCAGAACCCATATTATGGTGAGAGGGCATGATAGGTCCATCGCAGCAGCGCCCGCCCCCGCATACATGTAAGTCCATTGTGTTTCCAGAAACCAGTAACAAAAATCGCTAAATCGCGCTTATTTCGTCCACCGGAGAAACAAATTATGAATAAAAACGAAGACACTTACTTGCACTAAAAGCAGATTGGATTTGGACGACCAGGAAAATGGCCAGCATGAAATATACTTGGACACCCATAATTTTCCCTCTGTGCCTTTCGGAAATTGGCCGGTATGTTATGAAAAAAATCAGCACCGTGGGAAAAGGTTACACCGGTGGATCCCTGATATGAATGCGAAACAAGCTAAAGACCCTTTGAGCTTGGTATTGACTTGCTCGATATTTAAAGCTCCGGAGACCTCTAGCAAGGGGCTTGAAAGCTACAGCACTAGTTCGCAACACCAACAAGCAATCCACTGGAAGACTCCGGCCCGCCGTGAACAGCTTTCTGATTGGTGCCTCTCTCTCCTCTGGTGGCAGTGATGAGGGTGGGTGGGTGGAAGGGGGGTGGGGTGGGGCGAGAAGTGATCGAGGGAGGGAGCTCTCCTTCCTTTTTTCAATTCCTATTTATAATGTTGGCCGGAAGATGAAACAGGATGATTCGATTTCTAGTTAAGGCACAGGCAAGCGTCATGGTGATGGTCCTATCCGGGCAGACGACAAATGACAAAATGGTCCAGCATTGCTATATCTTAGGATACATTTGGGGAGATACCAGGGCGGGAGATTGTTGGGAGGCCAGGAAATTACTCTGATCAGGAGATCCCTGTCGGAATGACGTCTTCTTCATCAAGCTGATTAGATTTTAAGACTAAACCAGACGCTAGGAAATGTGAGACGACGCTCAGTTGAGTGGATCGGTCATGGGCAATATGGCTTTACTGATTTTATTTTATAAATAATTTTAGGCCTGATTTTATTTAGGCCCCAGCGTTAGTTTGATGCTCAAGATCAATACATGAGAAGGGTCATATCATCACTGATAAATAGACGTATTATTCCATTCCTAAATTCGTTTTCTGTAGTCTGCGAATAAAGGATGGACACTTACTTGACCTGAAAGCAGATTGGAATTATACGAGAGAGGAGTAAGAGAAATATAGATATAGATATCTTTTCTATATGCTCTTCTTGTTGTACATCAATTACAAGTTATATTTGAATTACAGAAATATATTGGAACTTTATTGGGTACAATTTGATATTTGGTAACAAGCAAGGTTAGCAGAAAAGCTAGGGGATTATCTTTTGTGTATTGGGTGACTGGTGCAAAGGCTTTAGCACCTTTAGCACTGTAATAGCCTAACAGCTAACCCTCTATAATTTTCTCTGTTTAAGCTTGTTCAGCGATGCCCCTGTACTTTCTTTTCTTCAATCATATATAAGCTTTAGGGATTTCTCCTTGGTTACTCCTTGGTTACTTCATATTTACTACCATATTTACTACTTCATATGTACTACCATATTTAATGTATGTTTACCTTATGCATAGGGAGTTTGGAATTGAGTTAGGAATTTAGTCTACATGGAGTGAGAAGCAAACTAATATCAAGCTAGTTCTGAACTAGCCATATTTAGATAGAACTGTACGCAAGGTTGGAACTACAAGTGTGATTCAATGGCTCGCGTTAAAACTTTCTTTTGTATCCAACGCGCGGCCGCATTGGATACAAAAGAAAGTTTTAACGAGAGCCATTGAATTACACGAGTAGTTCCAACCTTGAGTAGTTCTTTCTTTATACTACGACTTGGAAATATTAAAAAAAAGGCCATTCTTACGCTGTTAGGCTGACCGCATGTCTAAGACGTGCACCATCTTTGTTTTGATCATGCCGAATCATGGAGTAAGCTCGTCTCTGATTGGTTGACGCAGCGATGACGTCACCATATTGACCATTACTGACCAATCAAAAACGTGTTTACATCGGCGGCCACGCCCTCTTTATTCAACGCGTACAGAAATGAACAAACTATTAAATGGGCGTATTCTTCCCGCTCAAAGTGAATAACCCATTCAGTCGTAGTATAAATATTTCAGATTTCCAAGCAAAAACTATGATTTAAAATTATATTTATGGAAATTTATTATACGCATTGCTCTGAGAACACCATATCTAGGATGAGTTATGCACAATGCATATGTCACTAGGGAGTTACGTGCCCATGGCAACCAATGCATTTATTTTACCAAGTTTAGCGCCAAGATTCAACTTTATGACTAAAAAATGTTTTCTATTCATATCATTAAAGCTCTTGGGTTTCAGCTGCTTAGAATATTGCACTCGTTGCGCAATATTTACGCTCCTTCCATCAACTCGTTAGTTAACCTGTATGCATTCTGTATGGGTTATGTTCAATGAATGGGACATATCACTTCAGAAGAATGCAAAGATCACTAACAACTAAAGACTAAAAATATATTAACATTAGCGCCTATGCCCCTCCTATGCATAGCTAAAAGCCATGCATTCAATATTAATTATGCAACGCAGCAGTGAGACCAATTCTGGATTATAGTGGCTGCATGTATACAATGTAGCACCACAAAATCTGTTGAATAAACATACAACTTCAGACATTACAAACTTCCTTCATCAGACTTGCCTATCAATTAGATAAGAGATAACACGTCTTAGAGTTGCAAAAAGAATATACCTCTTCTTATGACAAGGAGAGAGCATCATATGGTGGAGTTGGTTTTGGATTTAAGTTTAAAACATGAATATTTAGACATTAGGGAAGTGAGCCTTAGAGCCCTAGCTAATGGGAAGGGAATGAAGGTTCCTCAACTTCACTCACAAAGAGTGAACAAATCTATATTTTACCAAGTTCCTATATTATGGACTGATTTGCCTAAGGATGGTAGAACGTGCATGTTAAAGAAAGATCTCAAATTATACATGAACAAAAAAGAATAAAGACTGGGATGTTACAGACAGTCGGTGATTAAGACTAACTAACTTATACAAACTAATTAACTTATACATTTCCCTTTAGATGCAATGATATCTCGATATAGAGTAAATACTTATTATATAACTACAGAGTTAGAAGTATAATGAATTTTAAGTGGAAGTTAAAAACAAAATAAAACTATCGTTGGTATGGAAACCATGTAAAGAAAGAACTAACAAAAAATAACAATGTATAAAGAGTCAAGACAAAGTCTACATTGCGGATCTTGTATAAATGTTTATTGGAATTATGTACTTTAATATTCTGTTATTGCATGAAAAATAATCTATCAATAACCTGAGACAACCTGAAAGAACTGTGATTATACAGAAGGTTAATTGGAAAGTCCCTTTTCCTATTGAAATTATTGATGTGAATGCGAAAACAGAAATAAAACTATTACAATATATATTGATTTTATTCGTACGCTGAAACTGATAACAACTTTCTTCCACACATGCACTAGTAAGTGGTGGGACAGGAATGTACAGTTTATTATCTTATTCTCCATGTTATTATAGCCTCTTAGGACGGCTGAAAAGCCCCACCCGGAGATGTCGGGTAACCCAAATAAAATAAAAGCTTTCAAAGAAAGAAGTCGTGGTTCATCAGTCAAAGTGATGAAAAACTTTTCTCATGGGTAGAATAAATTTATACATTTCGTAAAATAAAAAATCGTATGAATCAATATAGATTGGTGGGGGCGGGGGGGGGGGGGGCTCGAACGAAATGTCTAATTCTCGAGTTTATACTGCATACTATGTACGTATGGGTTTCGTACAGTAATGGGAAATAGACAGATATTAGTAGTGTAGTTATGGTTCACTGGAGTCGTCCTTCCCAATTTATCCTCCACTTGCTGCGATGCCCTTATTCCCCAGCATTGGCTTGGGCGGACTCCCATGCAGTCCTGAATTCCAGGTGCATTCTTTGAGTCTTCTGAGTGGACTGTTTCAAAAAAGAGACAAGACAAGATAAGATAGAGAGAAGCACAGGTGTTGTGTGTTATAAGGCACATGATTACCTCAGCCCCTCACATGTGCCCAGGTAGGCTCTGGCAGGTGGCAAGTGGAGGTAATCATGATTAGTATATACTTAGTACTTGGGTGTAAGGTAAGGGTAATTGGTAATAGGGCTGGAGGTGGTGGTGGTGGTGGTGGAGGAGGAGGATGATGGAGAGGATGAAGAAGATATAAAAGAAATAATGATTAAAATCAATCTTCTAATATGAAAACCGGTGCGAAAAGAATTGTATGCTTGTACGTAAAACTGTAACAAACCCTATCCCAAGGGACTTGACAACCCAGTATAAAATTCGTTAAAAAAATAAAAATAAATGTATATAATGTATATGTATATGTATTTAACCACCCCATAAAAATTCCTATCAAATATTACATTAACAAAATCCAAAACTGATATTAAATAATATAAAAACACCCGAGTATCTATGATATGATAAATATATTAAGAACTTTAGAATAGGTTATGGGTTGGAAAAAGAAAGAAAGAAAGAGTCCGCTCAGGCATCATGTGGAAATAATTTTGATTTAGGATTGGCCTGGATTCGAGCCCAGGACCACTCACATAAGGATAGGCTAGTAAGTAGAGTTGAGAGCTCTACTCACTCGGACACAGAGGCTCAGATAAGATTTGTAGGTTAGGCCTATAGCATAGTATGATTCCTGAAACAGAAAAAGTCTGTTTTTAAAAAATAACAAATTTGGCCAAACCTTTTGTGCCCCCAATTACTGCACATTGATACAATATCAAATCATAAATTAAATAAATATTAACAATGAAACTGGCTACAGTACATTAAATATATTCTTTTGTTCTTGAACCCAATGAGAGAAATATTAAACGTTCATTTCAACATAACGAATGGTCTCATGTTCTCATGTTATAGATATTTTACCAATCATATCGATATTTTACCAATCATATCGAACTTGGTGGTGAGAAGTCAAGAAAAGTGTAATATGAATCAGGCATATTTATTATATTATTTTAACGACATTGTCATAACTAACAGGCTCTCCACACAGATATTCAGAATTGGAGACTTGGGTGTACTCGAATTGGGAGAGAGCCAGGTCCAGGAATTCGTCAGAGGAGGAATTGAATAAATTATTCTTCATTCACTGTTCTCCCATAAACATGCGGCCGTTAGCAATGTGTCAGTGAGAGTGAGGGATTGTCCAATATACAGGACCATGTATCTCCAAGCAATCCTGCTCACTGATCAGGCAGTTGTTGTTGGGTGGTAAGGTGGTAGAGTGGTAGGGGGATTGGGCCTAGACTTCTAGCGACCTCAGTGGCGGCACCTATGTTGCCGTCTCGGGAACTCTCCTGAGATTTGGGGCAGTCGCACCTACCTTTCCCGGTTGGGGCAACATAGAGAGAGCTTGCCGGTATATTCCATCTAACTTTTTAAAATCACATGTCACGAACAGTTCCAGTCCCGCCATCCCCTCCCCCCGACTATAACCCTACTGCTTATACAAGGCCGTTGTCCACAGAGCTGTAGAATAAACGATTTCGGCCACTTTTCACCACTACACATGGGTTGGCCCTACTCATATCACTAGCAAACTTCAGCCTCACCACTACAACAAAACTCCATAGCTCAGAGGCTAGAGCACTCGACTGCAGGCGTGAAGGTTGAGTGTTCAAACCTCGCCCGGGTCCGTCAACTTTTTTTTTATCATCCTCTACTTGTTGGGCCGTGTAGAGCTGTCACTACACGGCCCGGGGGTGGGTGGGTTTGAAGGTTTGTGGTGAGGGGAAAGGCAGGCTATAGAAACAAAATATCCATATAGTGTTTTAATGTGTACCAACAATAATACAAAAACGGCCTAAACATTATCTAAATTACATTCGCAAAGCGCCGACTAGCAGCCGCCTACTCTTCTGGTCAATAATAACTAACAATTGAAGTTTCAATAACAACTAACAATTGGAGTTGGAGGATAAGCATGCTAGAGGACTCGATGCTGTACTCTTAGTGAATAGGAAATGTCTGAGGCGAAGCCGAAGTTATTTCCTATTCACTAAGAGTACAGCGTTGTGTCCTCTATCCTGCACATACCCCCAAAAGACGAGTCACTGGTATTGGTACTGGTATTCCCTTGAAGTTCAGTATGAAAATAGTTTAATAACAAGTTCGCTGTTGCGTGTTTTTTATGCGTTTTCTTTAAAAAATAAATTTTACTTATACTTGGTGTACAGTATCCGCTTTTCGGGGGTTTTCATCTGACCCAAGTGGTTCTTATATAAGCATATACAGGTATGAATGATTTCTTGGTACGAAGATGTACATACGATTGAAGGTAATTAATTATCATGGGGTCAGTATACTTATTGGCAGTGATTTGATTCAAAGACTCCATTTGTCGGATATCACCAGACTAGCCCCTTGCCTCTCATGCAGATCATTGTTAATCGAGTGTTGGTGGTGTCAGATAACTTGTATGGGAATACCAATATCATCCTATCTGACTACGACATGGTAAAACATTTTGGGTTTTTAAAAATGTGTAATCATAAGAGGCCAATATTAATCTAAACAAGTTAACGTTACAAGAAAAACGCGCCATCCTTCAAGGATGTTTACAGGTGTTGTTTCCCTGAACCATATGAGATTATGTATCAAAGTAGCTATACTCGCGGTAACAGACAGGGGACGAATATTTTGCCTAAACAATAAATAAATACAAAATCACATTTAATTCGTATCGTCGTTTGCACAAAAAATATCTTGAATTGAATATATATGCAGTACGTAGAGTAACTATTCATTACGATTGGCATTCTAGCGTTTAGTATCAGAATAGCAAGATTGCTAGTGATATACACCACCTAGTGTTATAATACTAGGACGTGTTTCGACGATATGAATTGTTTTCTTTATTCTCTATTCTTGCGTCTCCTGTGAGTGGGGAATTAGGTCATTTTCTAGCCTATAGCTCTAATTATAAAATCTTGATATAACCATATTAAATGTGTTGATAAGGGCGTAAAGGAACCAATCTCACTCACTCACTCACTCACTCTGCATAATGGAACAGCCAAGCCTGGCCGAAAGCTACAGGTGTCCTTGAAAGCGAGTGCGCCAAACAAAATATAGACCTGTATGTTTCCGATTTATCTGGCTGAAAACTATAGATCAATTTTATAACAATAGTTGTTTTAAACAAGGGAAATGTGCCTTTTGACAGTTCCTGGTTAGGAAAACCTGTTTTCCTGCTTTTATTTGCTTTTGTGTTCTCAAAAAGAATCCGGTAGATTAGGTAATTTTCTATAGCTCTAACTATAAAATCTTCTGCATAATGGAACAGTCAAGCCGGGTCGAAAGCTAGGCTGTCCTTGAAAGCGAGTGCGCTTAACCATGGCCAAAACAAATATTGGTATGTTTCCGATTTATCTGGCTGAAAACTAGGTCCAATTTTACAACAATAGTTGTTTTCAACAAGGAAAATGTGTTCTTTGGTTAGGAAAACCTGTTTTCCTGTTTTTATTAGGTTTGGGTTTTTAACCCCCCCCCCCCCCCCCCCCCGGAAATTCCGACATGGTCAAAATTTATTTTAGGTAGTGGGGGTGCATGGGGTTGGGGTTGGGGTTTGGGGTTTCTAGGTAGTGGGGGGGGGGGGGGGGTAGCGGGGCGTAAATAGGAAACACCTATTTTCTTTGGCCTGCTGTGACTGTAGCAACTCCACCCACATAATATAAGAAGGCGGAGGGTGGCGCCAATGCAAAATACCTGTTTAAGAATGTACGTGCTCATTGTCGAGGCCAACTTCGAACGTTTCAACATTTCTAAACCCCTTAATCTGGCGGGTGTAGGCTCCTAGTCCTACGTCTATGTGACGTCACTACAGACGTTTGACCTTCTTCACTCGTGGGTCTGCCGCCGACATCTTACGTCACGGCCTACGGAACTTTTCCCGCCATCCCAGCCCAACCAAGAATCTAACATGTCCTCTGCCGCGGCCCAATATCTTCAAGATGATAATCCTAATTCAAGGACACATTGACTCTCAACGTTATAATACTTCACCATTCTAATAACTTATAAAGCTACGTTATGCTAAACATGTTCTCATTCTTCCATGTTCTACATGAAAATCGAAGTTTCACTATACTCTATATGCAAATGAAAAATGTGAACATTGTTTTATTGTGCCAAATAAGCCATTAAACTTCCAAACTTTTAAAAGCGGTGTTTGTGTGTTAATGAGTAGCAAATTTTTGGCAAACGTCCTGAATAATCGCCTAACATTCCCCATTACTCCCAGTACAATTTGGGGTTTGGTCAAAGCGTATTGTGTCTAGTCAAAGCGTACTTGGCCCTATAGTCGATTAAGACGTACTGTGTGATTGGTCAAAGCGTACCGCAAAGTGTGTAGTACATACATACTTATTATTTGCTTTGTACATAACAGTTCATTTATTTTAAATATGGTTTCTATGTTCATTGTGGATAAAGTAAGTAAGATGATTCATTGCTTATATTGCTAGTGTCAGTTAGTGTTGATTGCCTCGATTTACCCCCCCCCCCCTACACACACACCATTCATCCCATTATTAATAGTACCGGTAGTACAGTAATTCGTTACTTTAGGGTTTGATATTATAATTATTATAATACCTCTCATGATGGGCCCAACCCAACCCGAAACATGTAAGGTCGAGTAACCTTCAAATAAATCAACAACTTCAAATAAAATCTGATGGACTTGTGTTTATTTGAGAATGTTGTCACTTACTCACCAACCTAGAATTATAATTATTATTCGATCGTGTACAAAACATTTACTATTATCATTATTTAACAGAAGTTCACTTTCTCCATACCTCCGGCTCTTATCGGGGTCTTGATATCCATGTTTCATTTCTAATTAACAAAAGTGGCGGAGAACACTATTCCTTAATACTTGAGAAAGGCCCATTGATACATTACTTGTATCAATAATAATCATTATTCGATTGTTTTCGGTTGGAAGTAATTTGTTGAACAACAGCAGTAAGGGCCACCATTGTGTCGTTGACGCAATCGGGTATTGTTACCCTTACATGTATGTACAATCATGCTTTGTACGGTAGTGCTTGAAAACCTCCCTATGTATAGGGAGCTTAGACCCACCGATATTGTCCAATGCTCACAAATAAAAGTTCCAACAACAACAACAATGGAACTTTACTGGCCCGATTATCGATTAAAAGCCCTGAACAGGAAAGCATGATTTGAATGAATTGTATATCTGCAGACCTATAAAATTATTAGGGACTTGCAATTCTTTGGATATTGCTACTTAAAGAAAGTCACATCGTAACAACCTATTTGTGAGAATAGCTTTAATCATATTACTCATGAAAAACCAAGTAATTCATAATTATACTGTGTATGTTAGCAACAAAATCATATTGTATCATTTCCTTGCGATATCACTCCCACCTAGCTATCCCATAATTTAAGTATAATACCTTAAGTATATCTAAGGAATCAAATGTATCCATGACGACACTAACAATAGTATTCATTCACTACCCATTTCTACTCATATATCAATGTCCCTAATCAGTTTTCATAAATTAGACATCACCTGAAGAAGACCGCCACCAGGTCGAAACGTCGTGATTTATCATGTATCACAAAAGGCTCCAATAAATCAGCAAAATACCGAGGTTTGAGGTTGTGATCTTTTCCTTTATAATATTTGTGTGAATGTCAAGTCATTCAAGTTTCACATCCGATGACAAAAACAGGAGCCCACGATTGGTCACTGTATGGTACCGATGCTGGTGTATGGTGGAGTTCAAGACGTTGATTGGTGGTTGAATCAATTGAGTCATGTGATATATCCATACTGAAATATATAATTGATTTTGACCGTTTCCAGGTCCAGTACATTTTGGTGTGTGTGTGGGGGGGGGGGGGGGGGGGGGAGGTGGGCATATCATTTCGGACACTCCAAGGTAAATAATGTTCCAAACAAATATCATTTTAACTAACATTGACTAAACGGACAGGTGTACTGTTTGTATAAGTAATGCGTTTATAGTTATATGCATTAGGTAATCGTTTTCTGAGAGGTCTCCTTATATGTTATATGTCTTGTTCCAGAACATATGGCTCGAAAGAAGACCAGAGTTTGTGGTCTTTAGAGACGGACTGCACTCGGCTGGAGTTGATCAAAGGCTATACTCTGTCAAGGATGGTGCGAAGCAGGTCTTGGACATTGGGTGCAGACTCTAACCTTTGGCTAATGATCATAGGGCCCTCGCCCACAATAGAGGGATAATGCAAGGAAGCTGCCAGAATGTATACACATAATATCCTAAAGATATTACTACTCGACATAATCGTGTATATATAATGTAGTACACCTCTTAATTGTTTATAAAATAATCTCTATCGGTGTAACTATTTTAATTTTCCTTTGTGATACATCTCCCAATGTGAAAACCAAGTCTTTTACAGAGCCAGATATCAATACCATAATTGCATGCACACTCCTTTTCGAGCCTTTGTTCATACGCTATCATGCATGTTGTTTTCAAATCATCTTATCGTCATCAACAATATAGACCCATGCCATTACGCGAAGACGTCATGAACAGATGCATACCTTGAGTATTGATAATAAACAATACAACATTGATTCAGGTAGGGATGTGTACGAATATAAATCCTCGGACACTATTAGATTTGGAACTTGGGTATTGTAGTTTGGCAGATGCAGACCTTTCTAGAATAATGACATTTACACTTTTGGACAACTGTCAGATCACTTCTTTGAAGATTGATATCTTTTGTTATAATTATTCAGTAGTAGGCCAATATAATATTCAAATAAATAATATAGTTCACATGGAAAAACGCAATATTCTTCGCGAATGTTTTCGTGTGTCGCCTTATCAAAATATCAAAATAATTATACCAGCAAATATAGATTGGACATATATACATGACTGTATATACAATATTTAAATTTCACAATACGGATACATGTACATTATGTAACTATTGCTCTCTTTATACTTGTCAAACTAATCTCATAGTTTGTCTGTCAAACTACAGCAGTACGCGGCGGAGGGGTAGGCATATTTTACAGCTAAAACTTGGGAGGAATGAAACTTTTGGGGGACAATCGCGAACAGTTATGCTGGAACCAACATCTGTCGGGTCTTTATGAATGAATATCAAGTATGGTACCATCATCGCAAGGTCAAAATGACACCGGTGTTCTTTTAAAAGATGATGATAAATAAGGTTGTAATTCGGTTGGTAAGTAAAGGATTTCATTTCTGCCTCTTCGCTCAAAATAAGAAAATACCTTTTAAACATGTTAGCCAAACTTTCGAAGTTATTGAGGTTCACCAACTTGCGTATTTCTTAAATCTAAAATATTATACATTTAGGGAACCGTGGAGACAGCATTATAAAAACATTTTTTTTGGCATCAATTCATATCGAGTTACGGTAATGGAGTTGTAAGTATATGGGGCTTACCGTACCCATGACCATGAGCATTCAGCAGCCAAATAGTTACCAGCTTAGGGTCAACCACTATAATGGTGTTATGTTGTCCCCACTAAGGGTTTAAATAATTGTGATACATTGTATATTGTTATTTACTGATTTTAATCAGCTTCTGTGTGGGTAGGTAGTTGCCATTCCTCCGTACAAATCAGTACTTTTCCTCTCTGAATGTTTAATTACAAATACGCCGTATGTATACATATAATATTATATATCAATTGTTTTCCCCTGGCATAATGAATATTATATGAGTGGCAAGTGGAATCAACCCTGTTAATACTACGCTAGTACCACCAACACTACCTTTTATGTTAGGAAAGGTGGCAAGTGGTATTACATAGTATGTCTTTTATATTCCCTTTCTTACATTTTCAACCTGTAACATGTCTTGAATTTTAAGTTGGCTTCTATGTAGAATTGCTTTGTAAACATTTTTATGTTCTTTGACAAAACTACTCTGATACCACGGCACCAACACTACACATGCAATAAGAAAAGTGGCAAGTGGTACCTGTATGCCCTATGATAACGTTAGAAACTCTATATAATCTGTAATTATTTTTTTTGCTCGCCGAATACTGGGCCAAGTGAAAAGCCCCGTACAGGGGATTTGTACACCCAGTCAAAATAAAATCTTTTTTTTAAAGTAAACCCTCTAATACCAACTTACGAGAGCCGATCAAGCTCTTACAGGTAACCAATGTGGTATTGTTTTGTTCAATCTGACAGCTTCTTGTCTACTTGATATCAAACTTCTCAGCCACCTTATTATATAATCTGCGACCTAAAGTCCTTTGTCGTATAAGCCGATTCTCATGCGGGTTTGTGTAGTAGCAACGGGTTTTTATAGTCGCAAATATAATCATTGGCATTAATATAGAGGTATAAATATCTGATTGGACATCGTCTTCAGCTGGTAAACCCAGATTCATTGGTGCAGATCAGACTGTTAGTTTTAAAAGAAGGGACCTAAGAAGTTATCCATAATCTTCTCTTTTCTTGGCATTGGTATTTTGTGCCCTAGTTGTGACAGATTTCTAAGTTTATGTTCCGGTCATGTACGTTTTCATGGTAGTAACTGTTTGTAATGATGTAATCAAACTCAAGGATATGTTTTTCTCTTCTTTAAGCCAGTAGTGAGATTGATGCACGGAGTTCTTACACAATTAATTGTTATACTAGTATTAGATCAAAGATTCATATTCCTGTGTTTGCAAAAATTGTAGTTTCTCTAGATGTTTCTTTGCGCCCACATTATATGAATTTAAAAATGATTCGGATTACAACTTGTAAATCGTAATGATTAGCCTTTAATTATAGGACTACGTAGGTTATGTTTGATAAACCTTTGATTCCGTCTTACTCAGATTCAGGTCTTGAGGTATACAACTGCAAGAAAGCGTTGTTCAATACAACGACGAAAAGGATTAAGGATCAGGAAAATTACATTTATTTTGGATTTCACCTAATCTCACCTTGCCCATGACCAAATGCCAACCCAAATATTATATATATATGATTGTGAGTTCCAACAATAGCCAATATTCCATTCAAGGTTAGTCCAATTCTTCGTCAATGGAGGTCCCGTGTTCCAAGTATACCATCCGTTCAGAAATGTACTGAACCAAAGTAATTTAATTCTTGTGGCTGGTCTCCCTTCCATATAACGAAGTTATCCTTGAACACGTCAATACACACAGGTTCTAATGCAATTGACGTAATTGTTTTAACACGAGTGGATTCTTTAAATAATGATAGCCCTTATCTCCTATACTCACTTTAGGCCGAGCATCTCGCCTGGGAAGTATTTAAAGGTGACTCAGTTGGCTACTGAATCAGATGATGATACTTAGTTTATTGTAGTAGCATATATATACATACCCATGTCTAATATAACGGCACCACGCCTTTATTAAACGAGGATACATATGAATAGATGAAATCATCGAAATCAAAATCAAAATGTCACAAACCTCCACCTTTTAAGTTCAATGTGCTAATCCTTATAAAGAATTTCACTTTAATACGTCAATCAACTTATCTGATCCTGAGTGGAATATTATGGATTTCAAATATATTTTTCGAGCACAATTTCTTATGTATGTTTAATTAAATGTTAATTTTCTCTAGAATTCTAAATACATTCCTTCTGATCTGCAGAGATGCGTGCATGTTCATGTTATGTTTATATGATAATTGAGCAAAAAAAATGTTTTGCCTTTTTTTCTATAAGCCATACAAATGTTTCGTGATCGGTACTGGCCAACGTTAAGAAAGAAGCACAGTAATCCGCTTCGATTCTACTCCACTTTCATTCTGTTCATTTGTCTGATAATTAAAAGTTGGTTTTCTAAAGTATACGTGATCCTGCGAAAATAAAAATCGACAGTATCATTAAGCGAAAAGGTGAAGCATGGAATACTTGAAATCCGGCAACCAATTATTCATTTTCTTTGTATCGTTTGTTGCAGTGTTCTTTTCTCTGAAACCAGTTTTATTACTAAACCCTTACATAACATAGCATTCTACTGTACCAGCTGTTCCTAGAATTGCTAATGTGCCACACAAATACATGCCTTATATAGATTGTTATTACTATTTCTTACGGCTTTTTTAAGCCTACTTTCCTAACAATGATTACTTATTGTCGGAGGGGTAGACTGCCCAAACATGTTCAGTTTATTCAACATCAGGATTACTAAGCAACTCTAATGGAATATAATGTTAAATATTATTCCATGATATTACTGACTATGTATATTGTTGTTCTAAAATAGCGAGTACCTCAATGAAGTACCGCTGAAATGGAGTCCCCACTAAACCTGCTAATTCCATGACCTCTACAAGGGAAACAGACCAAAGTACATGTACTTTCCAAATATCGGCATCAAATCTATTACTATTAAAGATGTGTCTTCGGTACATAATCGTATGTCAAATTTATTTATGATATAAAAGTGTTAATTTAAAGAAAAAGTAGATACTTATATGTTAGTGCATATTGGAATAGTTTTTAAATAGTGTCAAAATACCAAAATATTAGTGATAAGTACCCAACGTATAGTGGTAGAGAAGTTACAGTCCACTTATAATTATAACATGCGACCGGCAAGCAAAAAAGGATGCTCCATGTGGGATTCTAATGCTCTGTTATTGTCCACATAAAAGCCAATATTATGATGACAATAAGATTAATACACTGAACACACGATCAATGTGTTCAAGTGACTTATCAGGCCAGTCAACAACTTGTTATCGTTGAAATCTATATTGGGCGAGGAGGATTGTTTTTTTTTATTTTGTTTACCTATCCAACTTTATTGCTCAGGTTATTACATGTTATGACAGTTGAGTTGACATCGAGGATGATTACAATGGATGACTTTCATGTTTATTTTGTTCTGATCCACGATGGATATTAGCTTTGTTTTTATTTCGAGATTTTATGGCGATAAATCTCGAAATCATTAAATGACCCAGAAGATTGTGAATCATTGATTAGGATCGTGCTAAAATGCCTTCTCTGTGTTATCAGATATGATCACAGATGTTGCTAATATGGGGAAATCCTGGGGTGAGGGTGTTGGAAACTTAGATGCGATCTAATAGCATGGAGATTGTTTGTTTGTTTGTTTGACAATCTGAGGTAGCATTTTGTGCAACTACTTTGGTCATACAGCACTCCTGTTCGCATAGATATCCAAATCATGTCATGCCACTCACTTACCAGCTCTCTGCTTAGTATAGCTAGGCATGTAACAATACATGATTTAATTTAGAACAAAAGCAGTGTCATTATGCTGTCTTGATTCTTTTATATGGCATTGTAGTTAAGGAATGAATAGTATGATGTGCTTTGTGGTTATATGACTGTGTAGCCTGCAACCCTTACTTGTGAAGGGAGTGCAGCAATCAAACCTATAATCCTCTTGACAGTTCTGCATGTGCATACAGTAATGGATTTATGGTAGCACAGTGTGCATTTAAGTATGGCAGAACATGTGGGGACATGGGCTGGCCATGCATGTCTGTCTTATTATGTAATAAGTGCAGTAACTATCACTTGACATCCACCACAAGTAACTGAAACCGAGAATCGTTTCCCTTGGAAACGGAAATTAATTAAATTAAGCTGACACAAATTGTAAATTTTAAAACATAATAAGTATAATATACTAACTGTTAACTGTTTCTTGTTTCCGTGTGGGACAGCCCATGTGATCTACCGAGGAGAATATAATTGTTCGCATATTCAACTATATTTTCAAAATGAGCAAAATAATAGACATCCTGAGAACATAGTTGAAAACCGCCCACATTCGGAAATTTCGCAGCAATGTTTGATGGAACAAGTTGGACGATCAAGGACACGTACCAAAACTCAGAAATGTTAACACTGGATAGATTTATGAACAACAAATGGTTTGGGTTTCATTGGACATAATAATGAATATATGAGAACATTCGTTTTGAAAGATATCAACTTTTTGAAAATATGCCTCGCTCGGTAGGAAAGTGTTAAAAAAACTATAGATCTATATCCTACTTAAAATTAAACATTAAACAAAGTAATCATACCATCAAAATCGTGTACCGATGGATTAGTAGTATACTTGGTTGTTGCTGCCCTGGAAGCATTTGATACTTTGGCGCCATCTATTGAAGAGGTAATAATCTATGAGAATCGTAATCGCGGCCTGAAAACATGCCCTCTTTACGTATACTACTGCCATATACTACGGGTGCAATATGGCATGTTAGAAATATTTTCTTCAGGGGATCAAAAAAGACAGATAGAAGTGTCGAATACGTTCATATACTGGTGCGTTCAGTTTACCATACGTCAGGCGACCGATGGAGGGTTTCACCCTGCCTTGCAGATCTGAACAGTAACATAAAAATACATCGATCTATATCAGTATTAAATGAGTAATGAACTATAATGGAAGAAGAATAAGGTGGATGGCATACAATGTAAACAGGCAGTGCCCATATGGTCACATGGAGCAACGATGTTACGTAATGCATGATTGGGGTTCCCATGTATAGGAACACATGGCAACACAAGCATGACCCAATATTTGGCATGTTGTAACCCTAATTACATTGAAATAAGTAATCTGGCTTGGATTAAGAGGTCGGGAAAAACATAGATACTATATAGAATGTAATAGCATGAATATTTAATGATAAATTCAGAAATGACGTGAAAATAATATTCAAAAGGTTAATATTATGAGTATTATGGCTTTCTCATCAACCACATCATTAGGGCATCTGTGGGACGAAATACAGGGAGGCGAATCGTCTCAGATACCTGCAGGCACATAGACTCCCGAGTGAATCCTGCACTCTATCACTGCCAGCTACAGAGGCCAAGATGGCCCCCATTGCATAACAATCTGCGAGTAGCTTTTTCAGTGTTACTATTGAGCTCGCAGATTGTTATGCAATGGGGGCCATATGAAACCCAGTATACCCCAAAACCAGACGCTTCTTGCTCGGCGCCGTTTCAAGCTATACATATAATAGCCCTGCAGGATAGGCAAAAATGCGTCAATTCATCGAATTTGCGCTGACGTTTCTATCGGCAATAAGTACATCAAATCTATCATATTCCAAAGTTTCCAGCAAAAATATGACATAGAAACATGTTTAATATCCAATTCAAAATTTATTACACGTTTTTCCATGCCTGAATGGACTAAAACAAAGCCACAATCTGTCAGTTTTCACTCAATCTATAACTTCTCTTCTTTTGGTAATCATATAAACCTAGAAGCACGAATAGTTAAAATAGCGCCAAGAAATAAACCATTGAATTCTAATCATATTTTATATTGATCATGTAGATTCTTTCAGTATTTTGATCAGATTGAGAATGCAGCATGGGGCAGACGTCACACTGACTAACCGAAATATCCATGAGCAGCTAGTGGTGGAACAGAACAAGGAGGTGATGTTTCATAAAACAAATTGTAAGACGTCCCATATCTGATTGATTTTGAAATCCAAGATGGCTGCCGAAAAGTTCTATTTAGAACGTTGTGTATATTATTTCCATCAAAACGAGTATAAAAATGTGTACCTGTTCAGAAGAGTATATGAGTGTATGTCAATTCCTCACTTTTATTTAGGTAATTATCATTATACCAATCTATATCCTTTCGAAAATTATCATTTAATTATACATATCGGTTTCCATGCATGGTGAAATATCTCCAAAGTCACAACAAATCGCAAGATTTCAATATCAGATCTTAATCGGTGAGGGTCTTAGCTTCAAATTGGTATAATATGTTTCATGCGAGCTAACTCCTAAAATAATTGCTTTTAGAGTCCATGTCTGCTCTACTATATGGGTTGAAGATGTAATTTAGGACTGTTTTTACTTAAAAGATGATGGAGAATGTTAGCAACAGCTGGGTACGAAATAAAACATTGAATTATGTGGATCACGTGCTAGGAAATAAATCTACTGATTTGTTAAATACACGAGTTGGCATCAATATATGTTGACAGAACCAACCTGCCAGGAAAACAGAATTGAAAAATTGAATAATAATTGAAAATTGAATTTTTTAAACAAAAAAAAACCCCACTTGGATAGTTCATCTACACAGGATCATTACATGTAGCGTCTACCTTAAAAACAATCAGGATAAAGCATTCTGAAGATCGTAGCCCTACTTTCTGTGGCGAAAGGTATACTATTGTACATTTCTTCTATGAGTATAAAAGGGTAAATCAACTGTGGATATCTTTAACAAATTGGTTAAGGAATGCAGGTGAGGTATTTTTACAATTAAAGTATTAATAAAAATTTCTATGGATGATGTAATGTTTGGAAATAATAGAAAGAGATAAGGGATTAATTTTATGTTCATCGAAGCCCTAAGAGAGATAAGAAAGCATTTAGAAGACAATAAGAGAAGATCTATATAAATATATTTCAAGCAATGGCAAGCAGTGTATTATCTTGGATAAAAAAGGGACTAAGATTATGAGATTGCCTTTTTTTTTTTTACTATTGTAGCCATGATGGCAGGGTATGTTTAATAATAAAAACGACTGTATTTAAGATTGTATCTTACAATTTAAGATGGAATTTTTAGTCAAGGCCTGGTTAATTTTTTTAGCATACCGTATATGTGTAGCCATAGGCAATTATCCATTTCCTATACTACTAACGAGGTTCTGAACATCGTTTTTGGTTATTATAGGACCCATGGTGGTGTTTTTCAAGCATGGTAATCATATTTCTCTAACCATTGCTGCTCTACTATAACTGTGTTTTAACATAAGAATCACTGGTACTGTATCGTTTATACGTTATACGGCCTGAAAAGAGAATTGCCTCTTTTCCCTCAGAATTAAACTAAATTTGAAAGGTCTGCCATGCGTCTATTACATTACTCGCTCGTTCTAAAAGAATTCGTAGAAAGAATGCCGTCCTGTTTCCTCTAGAATTTCTTTGCTCAACCGACAGTTACCTTTTTTCATTCGTAGCAAAGTATTTCTACCAGATCTGATCCATGCCACGTCAGCATTCTCCGTGCAATATTCACGTTCAAAATCAACAACAGATGGCTCCTGCTGAACAGCCTAGTTTGCGTACGTCTGGTGGCCTTAGTTCGCCAATTCAAGGCCAGGTGGCGTATGGTAAGACCTCTGCTCTTGCTGTGATGCATTGGGACACGTTTATGGTTGATGCAATTCTTTGATTTAGTACAGATCCTTCATAAACATTTCATGTAACGGTAATAGTCTTGGTTTATATAATTATGTCGCATGAAAAAGGTTCTGTTAACAGAACCCACGCAATTAATTATTTGAGATTCCTGAACGTTCTTTGGGAAAATAACGTTATATTTTTATTTTTCAAATGCATGCATAACGTTAATTCAATTTAATTTGTTTATATTAATTACTAATTAAATCTGGTAATAGATGAATATAGACATTAGAATTATTGTGTATTAAACAGGGCAATTTATTTAGGTGTTACATTATAGGGGCTGTATTTCTGGGATGTGTGACAGCAGCTTTAGATACAACAATGTTTTGGAAAGGATATCCTTACAGCTTAGCCTATCTGAATGACTTTGCTTGGACGTCATGCGTCTATTACATTAGTCCATCTTCAAACTATTATGAACCACTATATAGCTGGCTAGCCAGTTTTGGTTAACATCGGCTTCATGCATGTTTTTTTCAACCTCGCAAGGTGGAAGTAGTTTAGAAGTCTAACTCCTTCATATAAGGACATCTTATTCTAACCCATTCATTTCCTCGAAGACAATCAAACTTGAGGTTGTCAGCGGGGAGAATGAGCGGCGGGGAGATCACGTAGGTGGTAGAATGTCGGCGGGGAGAATGTTCGCGGGGGAATGACCTAGAACTCTGGGGGAGCACTATCAGGCCATTGAACTTTTTTCGCATACAACTGCTTCGGGTATAGTGGTAATTTAGGAGTCAGTTTCAGTATGCCTCATGTGTCCGTTGTAGAGTAGCAACGATGCAAGCCAGGAGGGCTGGCAGATAATAGAGATATATCATGGATCATTTGCCATACCTACCAGGTCAAAACAAACAATAGCAGATTTTGTATTTATTTGTATTTTCACAGATATATAATCACAGCCACATTATGTATAGGATTTATAGCATTATGTAATATGTATTTGTGCGTTATTATCATTTTAAAAATTAAGGATGTTCTAAGTAAAAATTTCTAAAGAATAGACTACATTTTTTGGTAAATACTAATGTTTATGTAAAATAATATCATGTCTAAAACTCGCGCTGAGAATAGCATAGCTGGAATGTAACGCTTGTGGTAATAAAATAGATCAAATCAATCAATCTAAACCATAATATTCCCATGCCCCTGGGTCCATAACAAGCATTTAAACAGAGCTTCCTCAGTATTTCTTATTTGCTGCCCGCGATATCTATACCATATCTAATTATTGTGGTATTCTTGTGATCAAATTCCATTCTCAACTTGACCGATAAGGGGTCTTTAATAAAGTACTCGCAAGTATACTGTCGACAAGGACCACCAATCTTTGCGAGTAAATTGCTTGTATATTGTACTTTGCGACCCAGTGAAGGAGTGTTATTAGACCGTTCTGTCATCCCATGTGCCCATAGTCCAGGAAAGATAGCTAAAAAAACCCTAAAAGGTGGAAAAAATTAGAACAGAAATGCGGTTTTCACCATGCATTGCCATTAGGTCCCCAGATGAACATACTAAAAATGTAGAAAAATCGAGTGGTGGGAAATAGGTCAAAATGACCATTTTCCAAAATGGCCACCATGGTTCTAGTGCCAAACAATAAATCACTGTAACTTTTGAAGGAAACATAGCAGATAGATGATTTTGGTGTCTATTATAGGGTTTTAAGGTATGCTCGACCTAGTGGTGACATTTAAAATCATGTAAGTCATGGCCTAATTACCCAAATCCAAGATGGCCACCACCGAAAACTCCAATTTTGGAAAAGTTCCAAATATTTGACAGAAACATAGCATAAGGCCAAATTCGGTCTGCATTAGGGGGTTTTCAGGTATGCTGAATACAGTGGTGACATTTATAATCATGTTAAACATTGCCTATTTGTCCATATCCAAGATGGCTGCCACTGAAAATCCATCAGTGATAGCAGATAAATGCTTAGGGTTGTTTAACTAGCTTTAACTAACTTGTGAAACTAATCCAAGATTCCAACTATCCAATATTTGACCATGGAGAATAGATAAGTGTCTTTGGTGGGTGGGTCTATTGATTGGTATGCTTTTGTGACATCTTAAATTATGTTAGATATTCCCTAACTACCAATAACCAAGATGGCCACCGCTGAATAGTAGACAATTATGCCAAACATGTCATATGATTTGATAGAAAGTTTTACTTTGAAAGTCTATTCAGTACATACCTTGAATTGGCTCATATGTACAGATACGCCCAAGATTTCTGTCATGTTATGTTGTTATTTCCTATTTAACAGTCTGTGAAATGGTTTGTTTTTAGTATTTAGTATTGGCCTACGGCCTGGTTTAATCCAATTCAGTTCTCAGCATCATCATTATCTATTGGTGGGGAGTTGAAGCATGATGTCCCATGGCATTCTCCACAGGCTGAGGAGTAGTCAATGCCATACTTAACTGCAACTGCAGTTCATGCTACTACATCCTGATGTGCATTTGCATTTAATCATCTTCAGCAGATTATCTGGTGCTGCTTGCTAGTCAGTCATGGTTGCATACATGGCACCATAGGTCGCTTCCCACCTGAGTCAGTTGACTGGAGACTGTTGTTAGCTAACCAGAATTGTAACTGGTAAATCACTTGTTGGCTGTGGAATTTAGCTGCAGTTGAAGTTGGTGGTAAGAGTATTTGTCTGCACACATTTTGCCACTTTTTCATAAAACTTGCAATATCAAAGTTTGTCCAGGAATTCATTTAGCTCTCCGCCATATACAACTATTTTCATATGCATAGTTTCACCTGCAGCAATGACTTCTGCATTAGTGCAACTGGGAATGCTGCAGCTATTTTGACTTTCTTAATCCAACACCTCTCCCAATGCCATACAGATGTGAGTTTGGTCCGGTTGCCATGGGAGCTTGAGAAAATGAGTATGTCTGTGTCATCTGCTACCACTACTGTTTCTTTGTCAGCAGCAGCAGTCACAGTAGTTTGGGCAATCACCATCAACTCTGCTAGAATACTCTGATACCCAGCTTGTACCAAGTGTTTCTCAATAAGTTCATGAATTGCTGTTTGTCATGTGTTTTTCTCAGGAAGACATCCTTCTTCACAGTCAGAGGCATGTCTGGCTCAAAGTGAATGGCTCATTAATGGTCCACCACAGTACTCATTGAACACACTGATGCATGTACCATACTTTCCTTTCACATAATGAACATACTAGCCACAGATTTCCAGGAATGTTGGACCACAGACCCAAGAGATCTGATGTAGCATGGCACCTCCATCAAGACCATAGGAAGCTTCAGAAGACAATGATCATTGAAAACACTTTACCTTATTCCATAGTGCATCAGACAACACTGACTAGCTGCAGGTTACAAGCTGTTTCAAAGAGAGCTGTAGGGTAACTATATAGCTCAGACATAAGTCTATGTTGTCTCTCACAGCTACTAGAGTCAACCTCTGAAACAGCTTAGATCTGTGGGTTAATATGCACAACCTCTTCATTTATCAACAGAGCTACTTCCAATCCAAGCGTTGTAGCCTGTTGCTTACTTTTGAAGGAATGTTCGGCAACAGCTTTTTCCTGCATTGATTGAAGGATCTTCTGTCCAGCATCTTTAGCTTGATCAGTATTTACAGGTGGTCTTACTGGGTGATCCTTTTCCAGTCTGGCCATGTTCTGATAATAGCAATATATTGTCTTGGTATACAGGATTTTTGCCCCCCCCCCCCCCCCACCCCAGCAGCAAGATATGAGAGCATTTCTTGCAATGATGCCAGGTGCAGTTTCCAATTTCCTATATATTGTGCTCTTGGTAATGCTTGCCTCATGTACTACAGCCAGAGACAGGCAGTGTGGCTTCCTTAATTCTTTGCCTTTTCTAGATCCAATTAATTTTCATTTATTTGTAGTATTTCCACCTAGCAGTGGAAAGTTGAATGTATCTCTAAGCAGCAGAATCTTCAATGCTGCATCAACAAGAAAATGGCCTCTATGAGCTCTGACCATTGCTTTGCCACTGAGCATGTGTGCTACTGTATTACTCCCATACCCCCCCTCAAGGAGCTCATAAAAGCCAGTGTTCTCCATAATGTGACCTATGCATCACAGGTAGTTCATTCAAGTCCACCATTCTGTAATACAACTAATTTGAGGTTGCTATCACAAGACTCATTTGTAATGATAGTACTAGCTTTCAACCACAATGGTTGATCATAGGTGATTATTGGGGTCACACCAAAGGTTAAATGACTCTGTTCATTGTATTTTGTATAGTTGTACTGATTGGACCTCTCCTTTCCTGATCTACAGGTTGCACCTGGGATAACAGCTCTCTATGGAACTGAACCTGGGCCTGCTTGACCAGTTATAACCATACAAATCATACCCATTCCATGAAAAGTTCCATGACCATCCAGTGTTAAAATATTGTGATTCCCATTGTCAGCTGAATACCAATTGTTTTTCAGAGGTGAATATCACATTATGTGACATAACAACAGCACTTTTCTCAAAACTTTGGGCCTCTGCATAAGAATTACAGAAACCATGCTGGTGCAGCGAATCAAGAAGAAATCTTGAACCAAAGTGATGGTGCATCTGTATGGCTAAACCCATTTGGAGTGGGACCATACTCACTATAGGTCTTGTAGCTTGGACAAAGACATGACCTAGAGAAGCCTGCTTCTGTTCAGTATTTTTGCAGAAAGATTTTAAGACTTTCTGGAAGAAATGCCTGGCTTTCTCAATGGTTAAAATCTTGGATTCTTGGATGGTTGGAATTTTGGATCAGTTAGTTAAACAACCCTAATATATAAGCATTTATCTGCTATCACTGATGGATTTTCAGTGGCAGCCATCTTGGATATGGGCAATTAGGCAATGTTTAACATGATTATAATTGTCACCACTGTATTCAGCATACCTGAAAACCCCCTAATGCAGACCGAATTTGGCCTTATGCTATGTTTCTGTCAAATATTTGGAACTTTTCCAAAATTGGAGTTTTCGGTGGTGGCCATCTTGGATTTGGGTAATTAGGCCATGACATACGTGATTTTAAATGTAACCACTGTGTCAGGCATACCTTAAAACCCTATAATAGACACCAAAATCATCTCTCTGCTATATTTCTTTCAAAAGTTACATTGATATTTTGTTTGGCCCTAGTACCATGGCGGCCATTTTGGAAAATGGTCATTTTGACCTATTTCCCACCACTCGATTTTTCTACATTTTTAGTATGTTCATCTGGGGACCTAATGGGAATGCATGGCGAAAACCGCATTTCTGTTCTAATTTTTTCCACCTTTTTTCCTATTTTTACTGGACTACCAGGATTTTTAATCAATCAAGCTGATATTTTCCACGGTACTTGAATCTATACTAGTTTGCTTTTTTAATTTTTCCTAATAACATGGCTAGTAGTAAGAGATACGATAATACTTATACTTAATAAATGAGCATGTGAATTGTTTTGTTAAAACACATTGCATTCAGAATGATAATAAATGTTGAAATTTAAATTTAAAATTCTCAGAGCCACAACCATGTCTCACATCCAAACGTCTGAATGACTCGTTAATTAAAGTAAGGAAAGAAAACTGACAAGTTGACTTCCAAGATTTTGACGGCCAACATTATATTTAGAAGGGCGTTTGAGGGTCCTCTTTTCTTTGAGGTGGTCACTTCCTGATCAAAATCATTCAATTTTGATAGAATCAGTAGCTTCGACGGGTGGACCGGGGGGGGGGGGGGGGGGACAGCAGGGAATGAAGTTAATCAGGACTTTGGATGGTGTTGGATTGGTTGATTTTGATTTTTATTGGGTGTGAGCAGGCGGGGGTCAGTTAGTGGACACCGGGAAAGCAGAGTATTCCTACGCATAAACAATCGATGAAGCAATAACCAATTTAAGGCCCATCCACATTACTACGACCGACTTAGTGTACGACTGCCGTACGATTACAGGAAAATAGACGTAGCTAGGAGATCGGGGGATGGAGACACAATCGTGCAAGTGGAAACATGTTTCTCCCAACGCTGACTGTCGTACACCTGCCTTACGTTGATTATATTCATACTAGGGCATCATGAACAACCTGGGGTTTTTATTGTCGTATTTAGTTGAAAAAAGTCTCTTTTTAGAATGTTGCTTGAGATTCATCCAAGTAAATAACATCACTATATTGCTAAACACTTTGCAGATCATTATATAGTATTTCTAGCATATTGGGAAATCTTAAAAAATAAATTGAAAGAAGAGTTGGTGATTTACAGTTATTTCGCTGCACTGGTTTTATTTATCTGTCGGAGGTGAATACTTTTTAATACTTCCTATACCATCTGTAAAATGTTTGTAATTTAATATCAGGCTCTATTGAGAATATCGTCCTGGACGAAATGTATGTGTTTTTCCTGAATAAAAAAACTTAAATCTAAAAAATCACCCTGGCGATGTTGATTCATACGCTACACCCAGCTTACATCAACCGTGTGAAGATGTGAGATGTCGTACGTTGGCCGCAATTACCACTACGACCGATCGACGCCCCTGTTATAACAGAGGCGTCGATCGGTCGTGATAATGTGGATATAAGATACAGTGTAGCTTATTGCCGTATTACTGTCACGTAATTACAACACAAAAGAAGACTAGTCTCGAGTGCGCATACTCATGTATGTTTATCATATCGAATTAAAATGTTGAGAGCGGGAAAGTTCGCGCGCAAAATCCCCAATAATGATCAATAATGTTGGAAATAACCACGACCCAGAAATGCCATGGTTTATCATTAATAGAGCTCCTTAGAATTACGTCGGGCATTAAGTAGGATGCTGACGTCTTGTACGATGGCAGGTATTGAATAATAAGCTTGATGCCTGGAGTGAAGACTGTCCATTGATAGCTAAAAGCAGAGGGTTCCCTTAAATCATTGCTCCATATGAAAATAACTACTAAGCTAAGTCGTTTTCAAGTGAGACGATTCACTTGATACGTCTAGCTATCTGCTATTAGCTTTCATTATTATAATTGCTGTGACCATCTAATCTACAAAGATCTGCTTTACAATTTTGGTTCAATCTAATTGGCATGCAAAATGTCCCTGGAGAGCCTTACATCCCAGCTGAAAGTGCCATGTCAAGATGTTAAGGGTCTCAATTTGGATGACCGAAAATAGAAGAATCTGTGATATCACATCCCAGCTAGTAATGAGGGGCGTAATAATCTGATACCTGGAACAAAATTGGGTTTAAGTTCTGAAAGCGCCGAGTTCTCAAATTTTTATTCTGCGTTATCTCATTAGTTAATATTTCAGGCATACCTCATTTGGAAATAGATAACTGGGCAGGCCAATTTCTTATCCCCTTTATTTAAACTACCCAGGGCAAATCCACCGGCGTGATAGCTAGTGATTTGTTCGTAAATAAGACGCAGCTAATGTATCCAACTTCCAAGTAGGTAGACACGCTGTCTGTAATTCTAGACTAATTGTGTCTGTCTCCGGGCCAGTCTCTCGTGTCAACATCTTTGTTTTGCCGTTGTCATTATCACCTGGCGCATATATATATCAAGTCCTTTCGATCCTTCTCGTTTACCCTGGGGTGTCTGTATGGCTCAATCACCTACACGATTTCAGTTCATAGGGTGCCTGGCGTAACCCCGCCGGACAAAACCCCCCGGTCAGAACTCCCCTGGACAGAACCCAACTAGGGTGGGACCCATCTAGGGCAAAACTCCGCCAGGTCCCTAGCTTGTCAACCTGTCTCTCATTAATAAGATTTAATCAAAAATCAAACAAGCAGCCCGGTCATTGATCGAGACTTGACTCCCTCTCTTCGAAATATATGAAATTACGTTGGCTGCCTGTACAATTATTTGAAATGTATACGTCATTGAATGCCAAAGGATTTCAGCCATTTCTAGAGAGGAAAGATTCGTGCTTAATAGAATTATTCGATTTTATTTTGGCATGGGCTTATTAAAAAATTTGAAATTTAGAGTATCGACCTCCTGCAGATAAACATATAATAGGGAAACAAACGACAGCAATTTTTTTCTTGTACGTTCTATCATGGAAGATGTATCCCAGTTGACGTACAACTACGAAACTCTATAGACGAAATGCAAGGATATATTTAATGCAATGAGAGCAAGGAAGAAGGTGATAGAGGACCTGAAATGCATAATAAATTATTGCGAATATTTTTTCATGCATATAAGTATACAGAAGTACTTATTAAATATCCTATTTTTTATCACCATTGGACTCGGCTTGATCTCATCATTTCAAATATGATGATATCTCAAAATCAATATTTGTCAACTTGTGCCTCATTTACCGAAAGAAAGGTTAGGGAGAACTGTCCATATCAACAAAATAAAATGTCTTTTTCTTCTCTGCTCTATGTATTCAAAACGCAAGGATATATTCAAAACGCAAGGGTATATTTAATACAATGTGCTGAGATTTGGTAGAGATATTCATATGACGAGAAGTGCTAAGCCCTCCCCTCCGCCCTCCCCTCCCCCCCCCCCCCCTCGAAAAAAAAGGGAAAAAAAGCAACAAACAAACAAACAAAAAACATCACATATATGCATGTATTCAATACATATTCCTGAAATAAAATTCCCTACATGCTCTTCCTCTCCATTCCCGGCCGGCTCTTCTCTTATTGTCTTTCAATTCTCCCTATCTTGGATACAGTAATTGTGGTGTGCATAGTTAACACCAGTGATAATTGTCGCCCCCACCACTACCCAGAAGCCGTCAAAGTAGCTTCCGGTTTCAGTGCTAAAACAAAACATTACTTAGGCTGTACTGCTGTCTACTTATTTGTTTGCCAATTAGGAAAATTCTAAAGCCAGCTTTTTGCTGACATTTTGGCGATTCTTCTGATATATTACATTAGTTTATACCTCAAATACATAATTTTCTGTAAGCATTGGAGTATGCAGAACCATAGTGCGGCACCACCTCCCTAGCATTTGACCATAGCTGGACATAGTGGAGGAAGGATGCGCTGCATCCAGATTAGTTCCAAATTTAAACATAAAGTGGCGGCTAGATCGAATAGTGGTATTCGAGATAAGGAGAATTGCAATCTATCTGTTTGCCTCTCTCTCTCTTTCTCACTCTTCCTTTCTCTCACTCTTCCTTTCTCTCAGCATTCAGACTCATAAGTTGAGACTGTTATACTAACAAATTCTGTAATGTAGTGGTTAAGTCATTCTCCTTCCAACCCAAAGATTATATGTTCGAATCCATGCTTGGGACACTTTTTCCAGGCATTGACAAGCTTTTTTCCCCTTGCTGTGTTGTCCCTGGCTCTCCACTGGCAGCCGTCATGGGCTAATGGTCACAGCGGCTGGCGGGTAGGCTATAGGGTTAGGGATTAGGAGATTTCTTCAATTGCCTCAGTACGATAGTTAGGACATAGATAATTGATTTACAATATATGCACTTTAACATACAATTTTATATCACACAGAATGCATTATTATACCTGCACGAGAAAGGTGTCCTCAGAAGGAAAACAAAAAATACGCCACAATAGAAGACTCAACCAACGAGAGTGGATCTACTCTCGTCGACTCAACCAAGCGGTAGGCACCGGTAGGTTGTCAGCGATCTTACATGCAGAGGGGTTTAAAGAAGACTATGATGGGTTTCCCAGATTTGCAAATGGAAGACCGTTTCAAATCAACGCCTATACGATCTAGATATACTATTATCCATATAATATACGGGAAGAGCGATTTCTACAAAAAGAGGGGTTTATTTAGGTAGAAAAGCGGGGTTTCTTTGTCTCACATGTTCTCGGAATTCGTTCTTTTACGAACCGTTTTACTCATCTGTAGAGTTCTGTCCTCCCTCTCTGGAGGACGTCGTATATGGTTTCTGAAGGTATCTGGGGTGAAAATGTCATTTTGAAGCCTTTTTTAAATTGGAATCTACACACTCTATTTATAGCCTGGGAAAGCCCCTGTGAGATACTACGTCATTTGCCACTACATGCAGAGGAGTGGGAGAGTGAAGAAGAGGGGTGGGAGTATTGGAGAGGGGGAGGGGAGGGAGAGGTTGTAGGAGGGGAGAGTGAGGAAAAGGGAGAGGGTGAGAAAATAGGAGAGGGGGAGGGAAAGAAGAAGGAGAGGCAAACGAGGGGAGGGAGAGGATGTAGGGGAAGGGAGAGAGCGGAGGGAGAGAAAGGGAGGAGGGGGAGCATGAGGAAGAGGGGATGGAGAGGAAGAGGGGAGGGAGAGGTTGTAGGAGGGGAGGGTGAGGAAAAGGGAGAGGGTGGGAAAATAGGGGAGGAGAGGGAAACAAGAAGGAGAGGGAAAAGAGGGGAGGGAGAGGATGTAGGGGAAGGGAGAGAGCAGAGGGAGAAAAAGGGAGGAGAGGGAGCATGAGGAAGAGGGGGGAATCGGAGATGGGGTTGGGAGAGAAAAACAGGTATGAGAGACAGAGAATCGGAGATGGGGTTGGGGGAGAAAAACAGGTATAAGAGACAGAGAAGAGGCGGAGGGAAAAGAGGGAAATGTGGAGAGAGAGTAGGACCGTCCAGAGGACGGGTGCTTTGCTAATACATATATAATAATGATGTATATTCATTGGAATACAAGGATAGGACAGTAGACTTCTGTTACCAGGTCTTCCAGTCATATGCATTATATATTATACTCACGGCCGATCCACCTAGAAGAGATTAGGCTGGCAGGACAACCATAATGAGAGAAATTATTTGCTTGTATCAAGTCCCATAATACACGTCTGGCCTATTGATAATAGCCATAGCTTTTGTTGTCCCTATCTTTCTCATTCCTGGAGAAAGATGATTAGGTGACTGCGTACCCTTCATATAAACTGAGTTTCCACCTATTTTGGTCTTGAATTGATACATTTATTTTGTACTGTAACATTATGACATCTGTGATCTTGTTTCCCAATTTAATTTCAGCTTTATATTTTCCAAGTCTTGCTCTTTTGAAACGAATAATCGTAGTTTTTGTTTTGTGTGTAGTCCACCAAAATTTCGAGTGGAGTGTCTTTAGTGCAATTCTTAATTAATGCTTTGGTGTGTAGTCATTACTTGGCGTTTCATGGCCTTGGCTTGATGGGTATTAATAGATTGCTCTCAATACCTTTTTACAACTCATTTCAACTTCCGATATTTATGGCCTGATAAGTCAATTCTCCAAATAAAGGTTACACAATTATCGGTTGAAAAATGATGTCTTCTGGTACCAACCAAGAATGAAATCACTTCTGCCAAAAGTCTTGAAAACATTTTGAAAAAATATGTTCTCATTATGTGAATCCGTTGCCGTCAATCTTAAAGACTTAGTGTATTTCTCTGACTTTCAAACAAGTAACTCGGGGTATGAGCAACAGGTTGTGCCAAACCCTTAGCCAACTAATATTGTATGTAATCCGGAATGTCCTTTTATATCCGTTGGTTTTTTTCTGGATTACCATGAAAGCCAACCCGAAATCAACGTATTCAAAAGTGGCATGAAAGGGTGTAATTGCATGTTTTAGTTGAAATGAATTAATATATTCACTTTTAATAAAATTGGGAAATAAATCCTCATGTAGCTTAATTAGGGATTGGAAGATGTAGTGATGGTATTTTCACAGCAGTTTCTCTTGTCACAGCAGTTTCTGGTTTCACTTTAATCCAAAAGCACTGGAAATTCTTTGTCATGTGAAAACGTCTGAGAGTTTTCCTCATGGGAAAACACACGCAGCCGAGTTTATGGAAGAGCCCAAAAGAACTTTTATTTCTTAGAGTTCACCTTTACAGAGCTCACAGCAAAAGAAATGGAGACACCTGATCCCCTAAGTACAATAGATACCTTCCCTGGCAGTGCGTCAGTTTAATATCTGAGGACATTCACCCAGACTGCAATTTTTGCGTTTGAGACAGTTACCTGAGTGTCATGGTTGATCATATATCCAATATAGTGGTCATGACACCAGGTACCCATGCTTCATATTATGATGCCATGTCCTGACATTAATTCTTTTTGTCGAGCAACCGAGTATTTCTGGAAATGTGTCTCGACTTCATGTGCTCATTAGTGTTCTGGCAGATTTGAGGGCAAGATTCGTTCCTGTCGCGCTTCAAATTAAAACACCCATGCTTAATTGAAAACTCCTACAAGAAGAAAACAGGAACAATGTGAAGTACAGTTGTGACCCACTCTGCAAAAATGGGTCTAATTTAGATTAAGATTTTAGATTTTAAAAATATTTTATTCAGGTCATTGAACATTTCCAACGAATTCCGACGAAAAGTTCTACAAATAGCGAGATGTTTACATAAATTAGTTGTTATCATTATAATTATGTAATTTAAAGTCATTTTTACTCAATATACAAAGGATTTAGGGATTACATAAGACCCGTTTTCACAGAGCGGGTCACATTATTTTGATGAACTTATTGGTGAAAAGCAAGCGGGGATTTCAATCAATAATTACACATTTCAATTCAACATTGCATCCAACCTTCTCTTGGTTTTTCGTTCGAGGGCATACTGCTCCTATGGATCTTAAATAAGAGAAAACTTAGAAAGAGAACAATCTATAGGAGCATTGTAGTAAGACACATCCTGATGATTATCTTCTTCGTTTGAGATAATTGGTTTTGATTCAACATTATGATATTATTGTTGAGCAGTTCAGATATGGCAATAACGCCGCCAAAAAACATCCTATTTTATCTGCCCTTTTCTACGGTCTCATCACATAGGTCCACAGTAGCTCACTTTAACACAGGGGACAAATTCTCGGAAAAAAATCAATTTCAATTAGGATCACTGAATGGGATCATTTATAATCGTTTGACTTAATATCACTTTGCTCATTTGCTTCTGCAAACTCTATGTTAGAACGTAAAGAAATCATGTTGAACGTAAATAAATGATGATAGCAACAGTATCACAGCATCCAAAATATAAATTTGATTCCGCCTATCCGACTCGATCTATCATTTATGGTCTTGCCACACATAACATGAAAATTGGGACAGCACAGATGATCGAGATTTAGTCTGCTTCATTAGATGGACCCTAGCCATCCTATTCCCCACGAGAGGCAATTAGGAATATCCTTGCCTGGATTGAGCCTGTTTACCTCGACTTTTCGAACGAAACGAAGTATCGTATTTAGAATTATTAGTAATAATGCACCTTGTGTCCCATGTTGACCACAAACTTATAAATATCTCATCCCCAATAAGCAGATGAACCATTTATCAATTTTACATCAAAACGTTTATTTGCCTTTTTAATCGGACCATTGAACCATGGTTGTACTTGTGATTAGAAAGAAAGGCTATAATAGAGAAATAGGAGGAACGGATTCGAAAAAGCAATCATTCCCATGCAAGGGATATTGAATTACGAGTATTAATTAGTAGATTGGATTTGAAAGTCGTATTCCCGACCATGCACTGAATGGTAGATTATCATTCTCAAGATAGTATTGCTTATATCTAAATCCTATATATATACCTACTATGCCTTTCATACCACGATGTAAATATTTGCCACTGGGGGAAGTGCAAACCCGATAAAACTGTATTATAATGTTTCTTAATTTTTCTTCCTCTCAAAAACTCGCTATTGATAAGGTGAAATGAGTTGGAATCCTTGTTTTTAACTTTCATTCTTTCATTTTATTATACCTTACCTAAATTGAATATTATATAAAGTTAGCTTATAGAGAATATGTAAATGACCAGCAAAATCCCTAGTGTAATTAGTTTCTAGAAGGCCTCAAAATAGCAGTTGGCATACCTGCATGCTGATGTCATCAGTCTTTACAGCTTTTCTTAGGGAGGTCATGCAGATAGCTGATATAGATGTTGAAATTGGTCGGTATATCTTATTATATACACCATTTAATATGTTTACATCAAGCTCAGGGTAAAATCAGATCGTGGTCGATTCTCCATCCAGAATGTGAAGTAGAGACTGGTAGGTAAGTTAAGAACACCAAGGGTAATTAAAATCCAGCTGACCGACACAAATGTCATGTCTGGGTAAAAGGTCATCGTAAGGAAACACCACCCACGCACTTCTGTTAGTCTTGCAAGCTAATGGGCATCATCATTTCTAGTTTGTGTGCAAGGCTTTGTAGTCTTTTGTCCTGCAGTCTGTTTATGTATACTACGAGCAATGTTATACTATTCCTGTTTGCTCATTGTTGCCCTGTCAGGAAGTTTCAGTGGAAGTCCTACGTTCTCTGAAGCAGTGACAGCAAGTCGCCAGAACCATTTGCTCGATTCACTAACGCATGTTCGTTCGTCAGCATCAGCGAAATAATCTTCCACTCTGACGGAAATGATGGGTAATATGAGTATGAGATTCCATCCATGGCAGCGGTCATATACGCATATGTATACATTAATTATGGCGTCGATATCAATATAATATTAACATATATTTACACATTATGAGACATAATTATGACCGGGGTATCTTAATTCCCTAGTCTAGTCAAAACACTCAGTCAACCTAGTGTCTGGGGAGGGGGGATTTTTTCTGAGACAGGTCGGATCATTAGTGGTAGTATAGCGAATAAAAGAGACAAGCTACTAATGAAATGTTGATTATTCTCCCTTGGCACGCACCATTTATCTTATATTAATCATGCCCCCTCTCCCATATTGCGTCGTATTGTGTCATCATATATTGCGTAGAATTGTCAATCGTACACAGTCGGAACGATAATTATATCATAAAAACGAATGGAAACAGAGGGCACAATATGTTGGTGAAACCGATCCTCCGGTTGGCTTGTCCTATCATTGATAATTTCCGGGTTTATCCTAGGCATGTACTTGTCACGACCCAAGTCTCACCTCGGGTAATAGACGCTGATTAAGTCGATACATACCAATTAGCCCAGCCCGGTAACCTATACAGCATAGGCATATTATATATGGCATATCAATGAGCAATAATATTGCATATTATTATACGGATTGCCCCATCATACTATATATATAAGTGGGAAGAAATCAAGTAACATTCAATTCGTTAAATATTATGTCATGAAAACTCAAATCGTGTTTCCTTTTATAGGCCTAGCTATATTTATTTGAAACGTCTCTATTTGTACCTGTGTATGAAAATGTTCATTGTCCTGAATAAAATATTTCCAAATCAAATCAAAATCTAGGTTCTAGATTATTCATTGTATCTCTATTAATTGGTAAACTCCAGGTTCATTAATTTAGTGACCTTGCTCATATTGTTTAAATGGACATTGTTAACCTCCCCGTGTGCCTTGTTGTTTTGAATGCTGATAACCTTTGGCAGACCTACGCTAGATCGGGCAAAATTGTCGGCTTATTTTCTTTCCTTGATCCGGCGGTTACTGAAATTAATGGAGTGTGGGGATTAACATTTGGAAAAAACAACTGTTATGGAGAGCCGTGTTTATAACACATCAGCAGCAAGTATTGACCAAAGTCAAATTACGATTCAAATAGAGGGAGGTGCAGTTCAACAGACGTTTTAAACGATTTACTCGCTCACTGCATGTGCTTACTGCAAGAAACTAGTCGCTCATGCTGGTAGGTTGTCCAACTATAATTTTGGAGCATCCGGAGTCATTAACCTCAATATAGCTGCTGAGCCAAACATGGATAATGCGATGTGTCAATGTAACATATCTTGTTATTCAATCGAGATAAAAACATATTTACTTTTTATCCCCTGATTTTCATAGAGGGGCATCAGACATATTCTACTTAAGATTATGTAGCTCATACCGATAGCCGGTCACATTTCTGTTAAAGCAACTTTAATATCGAAAGTACATGTATACGAGATAATAACCACCATATATAACCTTACTGTCACAAGCAAAACAAAAAGGAAACGAAACGGGAGTTTATGGACTTCTATTTCATTAACAGTAATATGTGTAGTCTGAACCAATGAAAATGTGTTTCTTTGCTTTTGATAGGATGGTAACACCCTGGTAAGAACAAATAATGTTATTGCACTTCATTCGCTATGTATATATATATATATATGTACTCGGAAAGTAAGTCACTCTCCTTCAGGCAGCCCTATAACATATGCAATATGCCATGAAATGGTATCCACCTGAACTAGGTCCCTTGGGGCCATATTGGACACCAGGGTCGTTTCGTGCTCATCTCAATAATATGCTCCATATGATATGAGTCTCTGATCAATATTGCCTCTATGTTACTCCAAGCTCTATGTAAATTTTATCTGATATTTTTATCCATTTTCTAGTAAGTAATTGGCTTCGTTCAAATAGAGATAAAAAGAGATAGATTGGAAAGTCAAGCCTTCCAAGTCTGCTTTAGCTACCTGAAGCCCTTGGGCATGCTCCATCCCTCCTTTCGAAACATGACCCGAGAGTAAACTGTTTAAAGCACTTATGGACAGGGTGTGTATTAATATCCAAAACTAATTAAATCATTTCCTCTCGATAATGAAGTTTCAGCGCGGGTTGGGAGTCGCCCAAGGTATAATGAGGCACGGGAGTAAAGTAAAAGTCATGCTTCTTATCATGTCTTTCTACAGCAAAGAGAGACCATTTGTCATTTGTGCAGTGTCGTATGAATCAGAATGATTATTGTTTATTGTGATTTCCATGATAATGTTAGGCCAACAGCACAATCCAGATTAATCGCAATTTAATTTTATGTTGCTAGGACGTATTAAGCTGTGAATACCAGAGTAGCATTCATTATTCCTCTTATACATATTATGCCTGGATGGTTGATCACCTCTGGCCCCCAGATAAGATTATGTCCAATGATAAGTGTGAGCCGAATGGTTCTCCGGCGGTGGGTCGGCACCCTTCTATATAATACTCAAGCTGTTACATTGCCGTTTTATGTCATAGACGGTCGATGTAAATGATATCTAGATCGGAATTATAAACCTCTCACCCAAATTATACGAGCCCTGGGATGGAAATCTCATTCATTTAATTTTATATTATATAATAGACAATTAATTTATTGTATATATGCGATATAACCAGGCTCCGTGTATATTTGGTTTTCCACTAACCATCGGGGCAGTATACTATCGTATATTGTTCAAGGGCAATACTCTAACGGGTGCTATATCCTTTTCTACTGTTTTCAGATATTAGCAATGGATCTTTAAGCATAGTGCTACATACAGCCATACGTAGGACAGACATGCATTTGATGGCCGAGTCAGCAATAGCACTGGGGTAAAGGAGAAATGGCTCATGCTTCTAAGTCCAAAGCCGGCACATAGACAACTGCATATAAAAGAACCAGACATAAAGACATTCATAATATTGTATTGAACAATAGTGTTTGTCTTTTGTTGGTATCATGACAAAACGATCGTAATCATAATGAACTAAATTAACTTGCGTAATGTTACATAATAATCATGCGATGCTAGATGCATTAAAATTATCCAATTAATGTATATAGATTACAAGTGTGATAGTGAATTATCACACTGGTAAGATGGAAATATGGGAAACCCAACCTAGTAAACAAATCCCATTGAGTCGTAGTTTTATTGTAGAGGCAGTAAATGCCAAATAAGGTGTATGATGAATATGTCACACTTATAGTAAAACATTAATCGGATCATCTATCTACCGAGTGAAATGAAACTTTCTACGGCATAAATATGATGGTGACAAATTATTCATTCTAATTACCGTCCTAAATATATTTCCTACCGCATAATCGGTGATTACGATGCCGAAACGTCGTGTGTCTGTCGCACCCTCTTATATATAGTCTCGCTTATCTAATACATCTTATGATACATATATAATATTCTATTCAGAGAATTTGAAGTTATAAATACCACAGTACATGTACTATGGTTTACTAAACTGCCGTCTCCTATGCGCATTCTAGGGCGATGTACAAATTCTCATTAGCCCCATGCATACGTTTGAGGAATGACAACGCATATGTATCCATTTCTTTCTCGTTTGAGAATGTTCACTAAGTACTATCACCCGATATTTTTTTTTATCAGATGTATGTCACCTTTCCACATAACGCTTTTATGTATTAATAAATAATATGATGAATTGAATTGTTCAGAATCATTCATTTTTTGTTACACTTAAGGCTCATCGGCTTAGATCAAAATTGATATGTTACCCAATATCAATGTTATTACCTATTCAAAAATACATTGGTGGGATTTCTATTATATGTGTTGATTTTGGAATATCTCTCTCGTTGATAAATCACATGTACTGGGATATTTGTATAAGTACACCACCTCTGATTTGTAAATGAAATCATGCTAACATATCGGTTCCAATGTAGCCAGTAGCAAAACCGCCGTTGCCAAGAATATCCTATCGAGGTACGACTGTAATTATTCACGAGGCATGAACACTGGCTGGTTGTAAATAGCTCTAGACCCCTCGCTAAAATATAGGCACGATAGTCTGTGTTCCCATATATGAGAGACTAGAATAGAGAGTTCAGTTTTTAAATAGTTACCGGTTTCCAGTGGGGCTTTCTTTTCAAACAATCCACTATATATCTATAGAACAGTGGTGAAGCAGGCATGAGGACATATAACAATGTGGAATATTTTCTTGTGTTAACATTAATTACCCTATAATTAACTCTTTAATAAAAGGTTTTCCTTTGTTATGAACCCAATGGATATCATTTAACATCGCTAAGTGTTCAATTTCTATAATATATTTCAGTACTATCCTTTCACATATTAAAAATGTTTTATCAATAAAAATGAACGAATCTTTTGATGGAAAATAAATGGACGGAGAAACGTTTGATAGATACCAAATCGGGAGACACACTCATAATTAAGTTGAGGTCTATGGCGCGAGTGAGGAAGCTAAGTTCACTATAGGCAGCACTTTTAAATGACTGCGATTGATTTAGGTACTTGGGATTGCCTCCTATAGGTTGATAAAGGCTGAACTCCATGCCAGGTTTTACACCACTGTCATCTGTTAGCAGTTGCTGGCTCAATCGAATACAGTGATCAATTCTCGTTTGTTAGAATAATAGGTTGGCTGATGTCCTGGCTGTGATCAGTTGGAAGTAAGAAGCATTAACAACCTGTTTGCTGAAACAGGTGAACTAGGGATTTTATCAATGAAATTGTGACTGTATTCATGCTCAATTGATGTAATTTCATTCTTGAAATAGAACGCAATGCTTTTATAAGATTTCTTTTGTCAATATTGTTCGCGCCAATATGAGCACCCAATGAAAATTGTTCTTGAGCTGTTCTCATGTCGTGACCAACAAGATCATGCATACGCGAGACCAGCCATAGTAAATTGCAAACAATATAAATCGTTATTATTGAATATTTGATATGTAAGTTACTAGGGCTAAAGTCTGCTTGTTTGTGTGGATACCTAATAATTATGGAATATTATTGAAGCTTTTTTCTTTATATGGATTACCACATGTATTCATGAATTGTCTTGATAAAAGATTGGATTTTATAAAGAGTCAGTGACTACTGAGAAATTGTATTCGATACATAATGTTTTTTGCCGAATAAAAATATTTAAATACAATACAATCAAAACGCCAAGTGGCTAGTAAATGCCCATATGAATAACCCGGAACTCAACGGTAGATATTTCCATCGATTTGAATTTTCAACAATCAAGTTAACTACCTTATGGAGTGGATGTTTTTTAAGTGGTTAGGGGCCTCTTTTTCTCTGGCCCTTGCAAATTAGTTTATGATGAGACCACGGCTCAAGGCCTTGGACATTAAATCAAGACAATGGCGAGGGGTCTACGGCAACATCGTCATCTAACCTTTGTTTGATAGCACACGCCCTTCATTTCAAAATAGGTATTGTTACATGATTCCTTCATCTCTAACAAATTCTAATGATGTCATGAACTATGAAATGGTCTGATCTAAATATGTCCTGTGGTTATGCCTATATAAAAAACCTTTTGACCTTAAATGGGCGTGGATGTTGAGTATAATTATTAATTTCCTACCGTAAGCATTTAGAGTGAGATCATCAATGTATGTATATGTATGTTATATATATATATAATGTATGTATGATAATGTGAAATATTCTGTTTTCCTTCGGTAATATTGGCAGTCATGTTGCCAATATTCTAAAAAGAATATTTGGTACCAGATGTTATCATTGAATGAAGTGCTTCTAGAATCAAAGTATTAGTAATACATGTAAATGTAATGTTGACATCAGCCAGCGGAAACAATGTGAATATAGGAACACCTGTGGTCGCCTCGATAAAAGAAAGGGTGTTTACATTTTATTCTAATTACCTTATTCCACGAGAGGAACAACTGCAAAACATCATTCATTTGATACAAGTTATTCGTGATGGAAATCTTTGGATATGAACACCTCAAACCAGTGCCCCATTCAATGCTTTTAGACATTAATATAGGCATTCATTTGATATCACCTCTTTCAGATTCGGATGGGTTTGCTATTACTCAGTACAAACCCCGACATAACTACCCAAATACAGCAAAATGGTAAATAATAATTATAACCTTAACGCCTCATTTATTTACATACGGTGCATGGATAAAAAAAATCCCAATCATTTTGAAGAAACTAAATTGGCTCAAGGGCGAACTAAAAATCCTCAGCGGGGCATAATATTTCGTTTGTAATTTACATCCATCAGATCCCACATTTCGATAAGTAAACACGACCGACTTGATCCAGTATAGATGAATCCCTTTTCTGATTTCTAGTTTAGCTTATAGTATAGGAGAAGCTGACTGCAGCATATAGGGCTTTATATTGTATAGTAACCTGAAGTCGTATACACCAAATGACACATGTTGTAGAAGACCTGTCGCCGTCAATGCATATGTTTGATGTCTGAGGACAGGTTAGTCGTGATATGAGTATATATGAGGCGCTCTGCTTTCTTCCGTATGTCAGCCGTGCTTGGAATGATGAATAAACGTCAGATCTTGGGTATGGTTTCTGTAAATATCCTTTGCTCCCTACATTATATATACTCAGCTATATATAGGTAGGCCTACAATTTGAGACTCCATGAATGTCAATTCATAGCACCGTCACTATTCCCACGGCAGCAGGGATATTTTTCTAGCTTATATTTAGCTCTCTTCAGTTAGAATACTTGGTGTCGCCTAGCTGTCGTCCTTGAACACAATACTGCAGCCAAGAAATGGCTATAGAATTATTTGGCCCGGACGCATTATACAATTCTATATAGGATTTCCCTGAAGGTCATGTTTATTGTGTGTTAATTTTGTATCATTTTGTGGTTGTGACCAGTCCCATGAAGCAAACCTGGCGATTTCCTAATTATATTTGCGGACCACTTTCGCGAATTCTCTGAAGGGACCAGAATAAATATATAATACACAGTATAATATATATATTACTAGTTCGTGTCCTAGCTCGCTTAAGGTGTATTTTCAATTCCATCTCACATTCATAGCCAGCTTATATATAGCTGTTGATTAGTCTAAGCTAACTAATATTCTAACATCCTTATATAATTTAATAACCATTTCAACGTAGTTTTGGAAGGAACATGTTTGAAAGGATATTGATGTTCACCTAATTCCATTTCACATATGCACTTTTACATAGACTTTCAAAGCGTTCATAATCACATTGTTAGCTATTGTTCTCTAATGATCTCATTTAAATCAGCCTACGCAATACGCACGCAGGTAAGGCAGTGCGCACATCAGCTCGCAAATCTTTGTACTACGTAAACAGTGCAGGAAGTCCCTTGCACAAAAGTGGATGTTCTTTCCTGCCGCTTGCCCAGGAAGAAGATTCCTTAAAAGGCATTAAGAAGCCAGACGCTCCCGTAATATGACGTCATTACAGGACCGATTGTAGTGCCTCCTAGGGACATTTGATGGAAACTGAGCTAAAAGGATAGAATAGTTGAATATGGGGTTAGGTTTGTTCTTCCAGTGTTAACTTCAATAGCCTGAACTTAATGTAGTTTCGATAATGTGATGTCATCGTACAATTAGGTACCATTATAGAATGCAATGAAGGAAACACATAATTCTACCGTTGGCGGATTCAGCGTGATGAGCAATGTCTTTTGAAATTATACTTTTACGACATTTTAGCCATCGTGAAAGGGTTCTTTGGTTAAAGAAAATTAAGCAATGGGTACCACCATTAGGGGCATCTGCGTCGAATTTTTAAATTATAGCTCAAAACTCCCCATTTTAGGTCTGATATTTTACATGTATTAATGAAGCGATGGTCCATAATTTTCTCCATCTCGAATCTAATGCTATTACTTGCTTAGTTTTACAATATGCCCTGAGATATCTTAATCATCTCAATGGAATACTTTTATTGATACTATTACTTCATGGACGATTAAATATCGTGGTTTAGGTAGAACGTTGCCGTACGTGATATTTTCATTAAAGTGAGGGCCAATAAATTACAAAGAACAATATGTTGTGTTCATTATTTCGAAATGAAAACGTTATGGGGCCAAACATTTAGAACCAAAATCATTCTTCAGCTGTTTATATTAATCAATCCACAAGATGAGAAAAATTATGTGATGTAGGTAATACGTCATTGTACGTCATCCATATTTACCACATTTTCTCAGAATATAAGTTATAGTCTAAAAGGCTGTTGTCCACTAAGCCGATTCTCATGCGATTCACATGGAATTTAGTGCAAAAGGGTCTTCCACGGGGCAAAATCGCATGAGAATCAGCTTAGTGGACTAGGCTGTCTTATACCCAATGTTCCGACCTTATATATTATGGAAGGTGAATATGGTACATACCGATGTCAGATGTCAGATGTCCGACATTCGATGCCCGAATAGTCCCCGATACCGAACCGAAATACCCGAACCGAACCCCGACCCAATACCAAACCCCCATAACTTCCCCATACAATTTCATACCGAGTTCCTTTGGCCGATTACAATTAAATCGCTCATCGGACGTGAATTAGGCAATGTCGTCAGCATATTGCACAATTTTATGCTCAATATTACCAGTTTTTATTCCCCTAACACTCTCATTCCTTCTTATACTGTTGGACATAAATTCCACCGCAATGGTGAATAGATAAGGTGATATAGGATCTCCTTGTATTACCCCCTTTTGTATATCAAAGAAATCCGACAAATGTCCATTCAAAGTAAAACACGCTCTTGAGCCGTTCTACAAAACCTTAACCCACTCAATTATATATTTAGGAAAATTAAACACTTCCAGGCTCTTGAAAAGAAAGCTCCGTCCTATGGAATCATAAGCTTTTTGGAAGTCGACAGTGACCACTCTTCCTTCTTTTTTATTTATTGTTTGAAAGCTCAACACATCATGAATTCTTCTCACTGCTACACAAATATATTGATTGCTCATAAACCCATATTGATCTTCATTTATTATGTCACCTATTACATTTTTAATTAGCTCTGCTATTAACTTGAAAATGATCTTGTAGTCCACATTCAATAATGTAATGGGTCTCCAATTTTCCAGGTGTCTAAGGTCCACTCCCTGTTTCGGTATAACCAATTAACACCCTTGATACTGATCCCAAAACATCTTTTTGTTTAATTCAACATCATCTATCATTTTACAAAATACACGTTTCACATCTGGCCAGAAAAATTGATAAAATTCAACTGTTAGACCATCTTTATCTTCATTTGACTAACAGTGAGCCAGACCTCGTGTTTGCTGATTTTTCTTTCTAACCTCTCGTGATGTTTTTCTTGGATATTTGTATCTATATTTTGTAGAAATATCTCCGCTTTTCCATCATCTAACTCTTCATGCTTATGTAGTGAATATGGGTATACCAATCAAGCATTGATTGGGGCTTGAGTGTTTGTTTACCAACTGACCATATCTGGACCAGTACTGCTAGAATTGGCTGCATGTGCCTTGCTGTGCTGGTGAAAACAGGCCTTTCGGATTCCCGCCAAAACTTACATGGGTCATATTCATTGATTCCTATATTACAGGTTACTCTTATCTAACTGTACTTTATACCACAATTAGTGTGTTGGTCTTTCCGGATGTTCCGGCGAGATTCCTTTTATGTACCATAACCTGTTATTACACTAGACCTTCTTTTACCTTCCTCTTACCTGAAACACCTTCATTGACTGTGTACCAAAGTTGCCTCCTTCCTGAATCTGCTGTACCTTGTTACTCTTGTCTTGAGTGATTGCTCACTCTTGCTGAGTCATTTGGACCTAAGCTGGGTCTGAGATTAACTGCTGGTTGGTCTGTGTGGTGGAATAAAGCCTGAGATACTAAAGCACTGTGTTACTGGTTTTACTTCCCCTTCGTTGAGATTGATAAGATTCGAACTTGGTTAGTGAACTAGTATTACTAGGTGGAAATCACTACACTTATATAATTCACTGTAAAATCTCTTACCTTCGTCTACAATATCATTCATATTTTCACTTAATTCTCACTGTACAAACAAATTATTTATCGACCTGTTTTTCCCATTTTTTTTTCTAGCTGCAAAAAAATATTTTGTAGGCTTCTGTCCAGCCCTAGCCCAGTTTGTTTTGGATCTAAACAGAGCCCATTCAGCCTCAGCTCCCTCCACGCTTATCTTTATAGCTAGGCTCTTGCATTCATTTTTGATTATATGCCATCTGAAGCTATCACTTATATTACATTTCACAGATTGGTACTCCTGTATTATTTCTCATACCCCTTCAACATATTCCTCTCTGCACAAAAGATTATTACCCAGTTCAAACCCTTTTAAAAAGTTTAACCTCTCTATTCTAGCTTTATCTCTTTGGTCTCCCTCAATTTCTAAATTAAAGTCACCCATTAATACAAGGCTGTCATAATTTATTTTGTCTAACCTGTTCGAAACATTATTAAACATTTCAATCTGTTTCTTAGCAAAACAAGCATTGGGGAAATAAAGAGATACAATACAGACCTTCATTCCATTCATCTCTAAAGTGACATAAACAAATCTACCTTCCCCATATTGACCATTTTCAATTATTTTCACATCTAGATCAGGAGTAATTAACACCATAACCCCGCTGTTATTCGACGAGCCATGGCTGAAGAAACATTGACCCAGCCTTGTCCACACCAAATAGCTTCCAAGGCTTCGCTACTGTGTGTCTCTTGCAGGGCGACGATAGTTGTTTTTCAATTGATTAACTCACTAAGCATGGCTTTTCTCTTCTTTATTTGATTCATACCATTTATATTTAATGATAGAAAGTTAAGATCATCTTTTTTATCCTTGTTAATAAACTACCTGGCTCTTTCAACCATTTCTTCCTACGAACCAACGGAATTGCTGTTGGTGTTCTCCATTTTGGATTGTTCCAAAACGAGGTGCTATCCGGTCATGCCCTGTTCATTAAACTTTCGCGCTCTTCCTTTTCGCTCTTGACGTCCTGTTGGCCTTCCTTACTTTCATCCACTGCGTGCCCATGATGTTAACACAGTGCCCGTTAAGGGCCATAATCGATGTTAGCCTAACTAATGCATCGCTGATCAATGTTGCCTTACTATAGTGAGGTATTTTCATATGCGTATTATTAAGTAAATCGTTGATTTGTGTCATATAAAGTCTTACTAAAAGTAACTGTATTAATTGATCTCAACACAAGCAAAAAAATCGGCAATTATCGGTTCATTTATTCACTTTTTGGATCGGATATAAATCCCTATACTTTGTCACTAGCCTTATAAAACAGGAATAACGAGCACACCTTATATTTATCGTTAATTTAACTATAGTTGCGCTAGCATAACGAACGCACGCTGTGTTAGATATGAAATGCCCTACAGATCCCTAATAAAAGAATGCACCAACACCTGCCAGATGTCAGTATGCCAGTACGTCTAATCAGACACAACTAGATAATACTATGCAATAACATGTTATATATTTAGATGCATATAAATATCAACAAGACTACTACAAAAGTATACTAAAAGCAAATACCAAATGACTCTCCAACACATGCCCTTACATACTTCAAATGATGTAATTATAGATTCAAATGTATAATCTAACAGACTCGTGTTTGTGAATGTGATATATATATGCGATTGTATTGGGAGATGTGTATCTCTGATTATCATTATCATCATGATTCTGTCATAACTGTTCATAACTTATTTTGATCATTATTAACAAACTGTATACTTGAAGTGACTTATGACAAAATATAACGAGAAATTACGAATATCTGATTGATCAATGATGTATAAATCTGTATAAATGTATACAAGAACCATAGGGACTATAGATAATGTATTATAATGTTAATAATTGGCAAGGTACACTTGAAAACCTTGTGGCCATGCATACGTCAATAACTTGCATCTCTATAGATTATTATATTCTTTGAAGTAACTTTAAACCACATTCCTACATATGTTTAAAATACGGTAGCCTACTTCCCAGGTCAAAGGATTTCCCATTAAATGGCCATACATGCGAAATTATCTATAGGTGTAAAAGTTACTATTATTATATCACCTATATATCTTTTTTTTAATCAATTTTATTTTCAGAAGAAATAACATGAAAATTTTGCAGAAGTAACCACCGCGTGTATTTCACTAGTGATTTACGTGGGGTTGTCATGGCGGCAACCAATTTGTGTTTTTTTACTAAGATTACCGGTAAAATTCAAATTTATTATTCAATTTCTTTCTATTTTCATAATTGAAAGCATGTATAATAAATCTTTTAACTAATGAGTTGGTTTCAGTCACTTAGAATATTGCACTCTTTGCTACGCAATTCGTGCAACATTCACGCTCCTTCAACCAACTTATAGTTAACCTGTATTTATTGAATATAATGATCGTTATGGTTGGGCTCCATACTTTGCAACTGTTTATAACAATTCTATATTGTCACTATAGATTTCTTTATGTTCATTTCAAGGCCAAAACATTTATGATTATACAATAAGAAGTTCAAATTGTCCCTGAAAGAAGAAAATGAAACTCTTGATAACCTTTGGTCTTAGATATAGGAGAGTAGAGATTTCAATTGCATCCAGGTACGTGTATGTACTATTTTAGTTATCTGACAAGGTCCTTCCATCTATGTGGGAGAGCGTAACAGAGATCGAGCCATGCACACACTGAGATAGTGCCTGCGTCCAATCGGACACCTGACCCGAGCAACAAAAGACTTAAAGACATGGCCCCCGGAGTCACATACGTAACATACTGCTGAATGCACCAATCAGAAGAAATTGTCATTTGGCCACTAAGCGAGGATGACTATTATTGTTATGCCTACATAATATGTCGCCCACTGGTAGCCCAAAGGCGTGCACAGGCACCATTTCCGCATTGCTATGCTGCTGGTGTAAGATAGATCTAGAACCATAGCTAGAGTAAACTGGTAATTATCTCCTGGCATCGGGCCACCTATTTCGTAAATCATTACATGTATTTGCTTTCGAATGTATATGATTATGTTATTTAACAAATAAAAATGAGCTGAGTGTAGAGTTGCTAATGTTCTATAATATACCCGAAGATGTACTACATGGCCATAAGATACATCTTCTCGAGAAAGGTTATTATTACACATTCTCTTTTGTCTGGGATGTTTAATGATGCATTTGCCTTTTTTAATTCATTCGCGAGAAAGTATACGTGAAATACGTCTGGCATATAGTGGTCCCTTTCGCGAGAAAGTATACGTGAAATACGTCTGGCATATAGTGGTCCCTTTGTCATATGACATTTAGTAGCATCCATTCCCTTTTTTATTGTCTTTCTTGTGCAAAAGCTACTACTTGTAGTTGAAACTTCAAATTTTGCGAAAAGTACAATTGATAAAGTGAAAAAGACACGAGTATCTTAATTGCTTCCTAGTAGACCGTGCAAATTGAAAATTCTATTAAGCCTTAAGGACGGTGATTTTGTATTGCCTCTCTATATATAACTATATATATCAATATATCCTATACAATCGTATTGATTTCTTTTTCCTTATGAATAATCAATCGAAACTACATATCGGAACTATATCCAAGGTAAAATGATGGTTACGACTCTGCTAATCAGGCTAGCTACCGAAAATATCGCGGAAGTGCCCCCTCAGACTCTCTCGACGTCCAAGACCACTCCCCCTAGCTACAAGGGCTACAGTAACAGAAGCAAATATCTACTGACGACTCGAGCATTGTGAGTAGGGCTTATTTGCCCAGCAGCTCCAGGCCTTCTGCAAGAGATGTTAATATTTACTCAAGCATCTGCCTGCCAGGCACTAAAGGTAACAAAATCCAAGCTTGCCATCTTAATCTCATATGGAGAGAAAGAGCTTTGGAACGCATAGCTGACATTCTATTGAACAACCATCATAATGCCTGAACGAAACATCACCGTCCTTCGATTCGGTGTTTATTGATATTTTGTATAGGGTGTGGGGTTTAGAGCGTTATTGGTGACCTACCATGGCTGTCAACTCTGAACTAAAAGTTTTGGAGCTGCATAAATCTTCTTTTCTAAGATTAATTGTTTTACCCATGCATGAGCATATATCCCATGCCATGCTTCGGCATTGATACATTAAGAACATAAATAAATTTCGGTCCTATGGCTATACACTGTTAAATTGTTTTTAATTATATCTGCAGAAATTATGATCATCCACTATAATTTAAACAATAGTACGTATTACTTTTATTCAATAGGTATTCGCAATTGTAACACCTTGCCATACAAAAATGATATATATTCCAAAACACTTGTATTCATGGTTCAATAAACGATTTTAAATAAGAATATAATTATCTTCGAATAAAATACCTATGATCTTTCTGATTTTGCAAGTATCTGGTGGTAGTCGGTTAGTAGGCCCCTGATTGAAGGAATTACTGCACATAGTAAGCCCGATGTGCAGGCACATTGTGATATAATCCCATTCTGCTTCTCGTCCTATATATTGCATCCATATTGAGTCCACAGGGAAAGTTGATAACTACGTAGTGACCTCTTGCAAAAAATAGGGCTACTTAAAAGTCTACCGTTGAACTGAAGAAACACTTGCGTCATTAGTGTTGTCCATTTGTGCTAAGGTAGCAGGTACAACAGACATCTCATCTCAGATAGAAGTATAGGTTCGGTGCTGAAAGGATTCTGATGTTCTGAACCCTTGAAGTTTAAATTGAAAGTGGAATGTTTGTTCTCTAAATCCCATTCATCCTTACTGTAAGGGCAAACTAGCTCGTAAATTTAAATATTCCTCAGTAACATCGTCCAAATGATTCATTTTAACTATTACAACTTAATCTCTTGGGGTTATATAGAGCCATATTTGTTCTCACTTTTTTCAGTTTCACTTTGCATATCAACACGTTTTCACATTACCAAAGTGAATGATATAAGCTGCAGATTTGCTCCCCCATAAACATAACACGTGTAGCCTTCCCTTCCCTGGCAGAAAGTACTGGTATAATCATCGTGAAATATATATGATTGATGACACTTAATTATTACGCTATTTTCGTCTGCTTATTGGAACATCGCGGTCACCACACAAGGGAGTTGTATATCCGTGAGGAAATGTGTCTAAATGGGAGAAGGAAGTATGCCAACACGGTTGCAGTAGGTAGGATATGATATGACTTGGGGTAGTCTTAATTAATTTACCGCAGGCTTTCATAGGCAATAAATCGGGTGTTATATATTCATTTGTAGAAGGTGCGGCGTCAAGGTCATGTTTAGACATAAATAGCCATTGTATGAATAGATAGCCACACAATTGGGTCAGTTCCCATGGGAATGAGTTAGGAAAGCAGGCCACAAGGTAATTTCATGACTTAGCTTATATAGGCTGGTGGATTAATAAAAGGATTAACTGGCATTGATGGGCTGCTGGTGCACTTATGGTGTATAATCCCGAGGAGAAGTCGGGGGATGATACACCATTTGTGACACCAGCAGGCCAGCAATGGAGGTTATTAATACCTTTAGTCTTATCTCTTGTGGTTATAGCTAATGTGGTTATAGGCCCTGGACCATCAATTTAGATTTAGATTTAGAAAATGTTATTATCGACATTGTTGCTGTAGGCCTAATAGCGGAACTCCACTATATAGAGGAAAAACGGCTGCGACACATTTTCTTGTTGCCCACTAACAACAGTTTATTAACTGTTGCCCACTAACAACAGTCGCCCCAAAAGAAAGCATTTCTCCAGCTAAGAGAGATTCAAAAGCTTTCTTGTTTTCATCATGATATTCATGCAGTGAATATCTCCACAGTCGTCATTGACGAAGGTGATACTGCTACTATAACTAAAAAATATCTATACACACAGTGGGTCAGTTTTTCAGAAAATGCACAATCTACAGTTCTACACATCTCTCGAATTCTGCTAAATTAGAGTGAAAAATAATATACATGTTTACTGAGTATATCTGAGTGTATTCTGTATTGTGTTCATTCAATAAATCTGTCTGGTTGTGTTGAAATGTATTTTGAACCTGATTTTCGTCTTAAATGTGGGTTATTTGAAGCGATTGGTGAAGGTGAATTGTACATTTTTTGACGATCTGACCCATATAGAGACTAAATTGCATTAAAGTTGACGATGTGATATAATTATATGTTATATAATTCTATGAAACAGTTTCAACAGTTTACAAATGAAACAGTGAATGAAGATCGTTCAATATTTGATATCACAACTTAGCTTGTTACCAACCCGGCAACCACATGTGATTTCTGCAGAGTGACGTCACTGTCGCGAAGATGCGAAGGCGTTGTTAATTTCATTGATTTGATTTGAATACGTTTTTATGTCTTCTTTTTATACAGGTAGATCTCGAGGATTGCTCCATATTTTCATCATTATCCCGTGACACTATACCTAATTCGTACATGTTATTTTGTTGATGATATATTATCTAGTCCCTGATGTTCTTGATATTCTTCTCTCATTTACACGGATTTACACATTATTAATGAATCGGACATTCATACTTTCTTGCTCGTTCTTTTTTGTCTTAAGTTATGTTATCCTATCAATTTCCGTTCAATTATACATATACACAGTTTGTTAACAATGATTGACATAGATTATGAATAGTTATGACAGAATGATGACAATAATGATAATAATTACTATGCATCTCCCATCACGAATGTCACATTCACAAACATAAACGTAATTTTATGTTGGTCTAAACAATGTCGGGGATGATCTCACAAGGGAATTTTACCGTTTAAACTTCATTTAAACATGGTAGTTGTGATAGAAATATGGAATGCAACTCGGGGCTGTTCTAAAATAGCGTATCAGACACACGAGAAGTTGTTGTGGTAACTCTTATTTGTCGTAATTATTATGGAAAATATCGATAGGTACTAAAGCCTCAAGGCCTATCGTAAAAGATTTTTAGATAATAGTGCAAGGGTAACAATACACCTAAGGGTCGACGAGACTTAGGTGGCCCTTGCGAGGTAGAAGTGAAAATGTATCATTGAGAGTGTCTGATACGCTATTTTAGAACAACCACGCGGTGCATTCCATCGAATGATCGACATTTCAGCTGTTATATTGGGCACCAAATATATGTGTTCATAATCCATTCTACTGGGATATCCTGGGAAAATATGAAGAAAAATCATGTTTATATCAATTCAATAATACCTTCTGCATCTATCTCACTAACATTCAAGTACCTCTTGTTAGATATTTTAGTCAACCATTGCAGGCAAACACATAAAAGGGTTCCTAATGCCAGTGGGACTATTCCAAGAGTCGCCATCGCTCGAATCTGAGAGACGTCTCAGTCAGAGGCAGACATCACCATAAAAGGAAATTTGGAAAGAAAGCATAAAACCTGCAGACTATCTCAGCTATGTAGGACGGCGGCAATTAACGTGCTCGGAGAGCAATGGCCTGTGAATAGATACAATCAACTAACTGTATAATGACGAATATTTCATACTTCGATCTCCTCTTCAGTGGTCAATGCGCCCCTGATTTCTTATTCTCCAAGCGTTCCTTTCTCGTCCAATGTAGGCATTTAGAGCATATAGGACATGCTAGAATGGTCCCTGATGAGTTCAGCATCACAAAGCCTGGCTATAGTGACGTAAGTGCAGCTGTTAAATAGAATACGCTGTTTGACTTCTATAAAAAATAAGAAAGAACTTGAACAGTAATATGTAAGCGAAGAAGAGTTTAATTGTAAATGGCATGAATATATCAAGCTGTGATTGCTGGTGCTGACTGCTTTCCACACAGGCAGCTGCCTCCAACCCGCGGACCACTGTCATTCATTCCGCGCGAATTAAGAGTTAATTGATAGTTTAAATTCAATGTTTAACGCTAATCAACCAGGGATGAGTTCATCGATATTGATATTGATATCTGATCGGGTTATCGTGATCATCGAATATGTTCAGATTATTGCATCGATGCACTGATAAATGATTAATGTTTCATCATTAATGTCTCATTATAAGATGGAAGACTGAGACTCAATTTCAATGGGTTTTTTCTTAATGGGGATAAATGATTATTTTGTGATATATTCCCAGCATGAGTCGAGAGAAATGTCAATTGTCTGTGAAGAGGTTTGACGTCGAGTTCATTAAATGTTCCTTATCATAATGTTTAAAAGGGAGGTGGGCGGGAACAAAATGTGTCCCCGATGTATTTGGGAAGCTGGGGAATAGGAGAGGACGTCTGAGGTGACGTGAGAGTCTGACGTAGATGTATGACATCGAGGGTCCCAGCCTCCCACCACAATGAGCCAGAATTATCCATAGAACAATCCCCAGATGATGGGATTTTCAAATTTCGCGCGGAAATCACAGATGTATTCCAGATATCACCTATCATGGCAAGTCTTGGGGGAAAAAAGAAAAAAAAGGAAAGAGAGTATACATTATTTATACACAGAATCATTATGTGATTGTATAAAGGGTCAAACGATTTTGTATCCATGCATTCTCGAACTCACCGTTTTAGAAATAATACAAGTGCATAAAATATTTTACCCTGAAATTGATTGATAAACATTTTTATTTGATCAAAAGAATGTGTACAGTGATCTGATCTTATTAGCAATAAATCCCACTATTCTGAAATATAAAATGTTTTCCAAACAAATATATACAGACACAATAACATTTTAAGACTTTACAGTCCTTTTCCTTTCAACATAAGCTATATAATGACCGAAGAGACAACCTCTTGGTACGATCATCGGCATCGGATGGTGTGAGGTGGATTGGTTGCTTTCTGATGGTATTAGATGCCATATATTAAAAGAAACGACAATAAAATTGCATTTGGCATAACGTTGATATAAATACGCCAAGGGGACGACTCACTAATAGCATCTGCTCCGGTAACATAATTTAAATATCAAATAATAATGTATCCATTCACAACTCAATGTCAATTCCAAAACAATGCCCCGCTGCATAACAATCTGTGAGTAGCTTTTTTAGTGTTAATATTGAGCTCGCAGATTGTCATGCAACGGGGGCAATATGTATTATACGCACTGATCCGAAATCGTTCATGTGTATTATGTCTAATTGGGTGAATTTTATTATCTTTTGTGGCCCAAAAACAAAGATAATCATATCAATCATGTTATGGACGATTCGAATAAGCGGTCACGTGATGAGTCCATGATGTGCTGTTTTATGCCCTATTTCTCACAGCAAATATGGTAATATCCATCTACGAAACTGCTTCTCCTCCGGAGGTCCCATAACCTATAATAAACTGACATTCAATCACATAATTTATTGCATAGCAATACAGTAAAATGTCACATAAAATATCTGGTCATTCAACATTTAAACTATCATCTTTGTTATATAAACTTTGGAAGTTATTAAAATTATATAATGAGAGAATCAATTGGCCTTTCCCACTGTCTGAATATACTTGCACACGCCAAATATGTGACCGTGTGTACCATCTTCATCTACATATAGTGCAATAGCTGGTGTATACATACCAGTCCAGTAGATGGAATAGAAAAGAACGTATCACTGCTGGCAGCATACTACTATATAAAAGCAAAAGTGACCGAGGGTGGGACATGATGCCGTATTTCGCGCGGCATAATAATCTCTAAGCTTGAAGCATAGCAGAGCCGAGAATGGTTATAATAGCCAAACATTATATGGGAGCCCAAGGTGCGACATGTATTTATATTACGTTCTAAGAATAATCTAGGGAAAACTGAATAGGATAAAAAAGGATATAGTTTGGGGCATTCTTTCTCATAACAATGAATTATTTGTGATCATTTATGAATTTCTAAATCCAATTGGCATTGGCAAAATTGCTTATGAAACATTATTTCACTATTTGTGAAAATAGAGGCAAGTAGATTATTGTTTGATCCCTCCATAATTTCAAATTTGCTTTGGGTTTCACTCATTATTAATTCGAATAAATAGATTAATGTATATTCTGAATATTTGACATCCTAATAAGATTAGACAACATAGTTTGGTTATCCCTCAGCACTCCCGTTTCTATATGAAATATACCCCTGTCTTTTTATGTGAGTCAGAATATCCATACGCGAATCCGTCGAGATTTGGTCAACTTTCCCTAAAGGGATCCATGCCACTACAAGGGAATCGCGTTTTCCCCCATGCTTCCCTCACGAGATAAGACGCTCTAATCTGCATTTACGACCCAATAAAGACAAATTCAGTTCTCTGTTGAGGAAAAGGTTCAAGCAAGCGGGAAACCCCCTTGACGCCATCAAGATGAAGGCCAGAGAGACAAGCCTTTTATCGAACCGATACGAGTTTATACTCTGCATCGATAGTGCAAGCTTTGTGCTGAAATGGTATCCTGCGGTAAAATGACCATCTCAGTGAATCGTGATGTTACCAGAAAGAGTAGAAGGTGTGAGTCAAGCGATAGCTTCTTTGACAAGGAAGAAATATCACTATGCCACGGTAAGAGGATGAAGGAAAAAAACAGACAGACAGGAAAGTCCGGGGACAACTCAGAATTCCCAAAGGAGGTTTAGCTTGATCTTGATAAAACAACATCCATATCCACAGTACCACCGGTTCATTTGTTGATGGATTAGAGCACAGAACTAGAGTATATCTATCTTAATCTAGTTATGTGATTAGAGCAAAATAATCTTTGCTATAAGTATAGCTATGTAATTCTGGGTTGTTTTTTAAACGTTATAATCGATATTAAAGTTGCTTCATGTAAAACATATTTAATTTGTATTCGTATGTATACATGGGAATAAGGTCCTGGACGACCCTTGACAAAATTGATATAATTGCAACTATGGCACTGGTGGTAGCGAATCTGACTGCCATGTTGCCTCAATGGGTTCAAAATAAATCAGCTTAACCTGAACCACAGATAGGAGCTTGAAATATTTTTACCGAAACCAGAGTTTTTGCAGAGAGGTATCGATGCCATGGTGTCGTATTGAGTTGTTAAACAAGAACAGGGAAATCCTAAACCGAGTGCTACTTCTTTACATGGTTGAAAAAGCCTGTGGCGACAAATCCAAACTTGGCTAGCATTATTTATTCTTGAATCAATCCAAATTCTGAATTGTAGTTCATTTATGAATTTCTAAATCCAATTGTCATAACTTTGGAGGCTCCTGGTAGATTAATCCATAAACTCTAACCTTTGAAAAGCTTTTCAAGTTTGCATTTATCCGGCAATAACTATATAATATATAGGGCTTTTCGCAACCAGACCTTAAATTTAGCCCGCGGATGGTGTCCACAACAGGAGCAGCTCCCAAAAGGGAAGATTTAGGCTGAGCATATAGGGGTAAATTAACCTGGAACAACGAATAATAAATAAACTATCAGATATAACAACGCCTACATATAAATGTATAGGAGCGTTAAGTCGAGGTTCCAGATGCCGGGCCAAGAATGTTAGAGCCAGATAAAAGTCAAGAAAACTGTATAAATCAAGCGAAAACAAATATCAGTTTCAAGGTTGTTATTTCGAAACCTCACAAGTAAGCATGAATGGGGCACAAGGCAGAAGCTTCTGTGGGGGTAAGCTATAACATGAATATATAATGTAAGTGGTAGAGCATCAGACAGTGACAACAAATGTCTAGAATTTCATTAACCAATCTGTGAAGAGAATAACATTTAAGATAGAATGTCTAGTTCATGCACAGTCTCTCTGTATTATTTAAGTGGCATTAATCTCTCAGTCCTGGATGTGAGGGGAGAGAAGAAGAGCTTGCGCCCCTTTTAGAAGAGAGATAAAAAAAAAAAAAAAAAAATTTTTTTGCGACTCCCTCGTCTTCTGAGATGGCTGGGAAGATGGCGACTGCCGTCTCGTCACTGAGACGCTGCCGTCTCCCAGGCGAAAGTTCTACGTCGTCCTGGCGACCGCCCTATGACGTCCCGTCCGGTCCGCGTGGCTTCCTAAGATTTATACCTATATTCCTACGGAATATACTCCATAAATCAAGCGAAAACAAATATCAGTTTCAAGGTTGTTATTTCGAAACCTCACAAGTAAGCATGAATGGGGCACAAGGCAGAAGCTTCTGTGGGGGTAAGCTATAACATGAATATATAATGTAAGTGGTAGAGCATCAGACAGTGACAACAAATGTCTAGAATTTCATTAACCAATCTGTGAAGAGAATAACATTTAAGATAGAATGTCTAGTTCATGCACAGTCTCTCTGTATTATTTAAGTGGCATTAATCTCTCAGTCCTGGATGTGAGGGGAGAGAAGAAGAGCTTGCGCCCAGAACCCAGTTTTGTAGTATTATTGTGTAGTAGAGTGGAGACTATGGGAGCACGTCCAGCGCATGGGCCATTTTGGACTCGATGTGCTGGCGGTGAGGGAGGGGAGCCGACAGGTACTTGAGCACAGCAAGTGACTGCCAGTCACCCGCCATCCTGATATCCTGCAGGTTGACGCCCTGGAGGTGCATAAAAGTCGCGGCTCCACGGCGGAGGCTGTGAAGACCGACATCTTTTTTAACGCCCGCGGCTGATGCCCATTTCTTGAGAAGGCGAAGCGCTGCAGAGTAGAGAACAGGAGAACCCCCTTTGGTCGATATGAGCGGGGCTGACGGGGAAGCAGGGTGCTGAGATACCAGGGAACGAAGTGCATGGACCAGGCAGAGAGCAGATGAGCAGCGTTTCACAGGCACGACGAAGGGTCTGGCACCGTGTTGATCAGTCTTAGAGGAGCCAATAGACACCAGAGCCCAATCGCCGTCGAAGGTGACGTCCCCCCTGGATAATAGATGGCTGCTGCCCTCTGAATGGAAGACATGGGACTTGCGTAGGAGGGTGCGATAACACAGTAACACGCCCACCCATACAGCAAACTCCAAGTCCTTGTCCAAGTCCACATGTTGAAACATTCCTTTTAAGTCGTGTGGAAGCAGAGGGTCCTTGGGAGACTCTACAGTAGAAGTAGCACGTTTAATGCCTCGCATGAGCAGAGACAGTTGAAAGTCTTCGCGTAGGTCAGGACCTCCGTAAAATTTAGATAGGTGATTTAGGGCAGAGAGGTTGTTATTAATTGTCGAGTAGGCAAGGCGCTTCACTGTTGCCATATGAGCCAAATACCTGGACACTAGTAAAGGCCCCGCTGGAAGAGGATCCTGTCCGATTGATGCACAGAACAGGGAAAACTGGTGCCATTGGCTAGACCTCACAGATTTGGTTGTAGCTGCCATGGCGTTCCACTGAAGCTTCCGAACCTCGGCGTCTAGGTTGCCTGCAGGGAAGATATTGCAGATGGTAAAAGACACACGTTTTTAGCAAAGCAGGCATGAAAGATATATTTGAGGATGTCGACTAGGTGAGGGCATAAGGCTCTGCCTTTAGATAGCATATGGACACAGGCACGGGTGTTACACACGACCAGGATGGCACTATCATTAAAATCCCTTGACGGCAGGGCCCGATGGAGTACGGAGGCAAAGGAGCACAGTTCACGTGAAGAAGGGCTAGCAAAGCAGCAAGGGGGCAGATTTATGGCACATGGGTCGACGTCCAGTTGGAAGCCGATGAACTCTGAATCAGACAAGGCATATGTGCCGCCGACAGTGACACTTCCCAGAGAGGCAGCATATGAGGACGAAGATATCCATGCTATGTAGTCCCAGTCAGTCGTTGAGGCAGAGAGCATGCATGACACCCCGTTGAAGTAGTTCATGTTCACGTACCACCAGTGAAGATCAGATATCATTGCAGGAGAAAGGCGCCTTTTTTCAGTAGATGACATGGATTTTAGAAGATCAAACACAGCATTAATGTATATACGCCCACCTGCAATGACCTTACCGCAGTGTGACAAGATGCCCGCAAGGCGCTGGAGTTGGGTCTTTGTAGCCCTTTTGCGGCCAGAGAAGAATAGTAACTCGGATTGAAGCTTGACCATTTTGTCCTCGGGTAGGCTCAGTGTCATGGACGAGGAGTCGAGGTTTATGCCTAAAAATCTACACGTCTGAGAAGGACCAGTGACCTTCTTCCACGCTATGTAGAAGCCTAAACGTCTGAGCACTGACAAGAGAAATGACTGAGTGTTCAGGGTCTCCTCCATTGTACTACCCCAGTATATGAAGTCGTCCAAGTAGCTTCTGCAATTAAATCCACGCCGAAGCAGCATACGTGACACACAATCTGTGACACGATGAAAAACAAAGGGGGCGGCGCTGGCCCCAAAACAGATAGCATTGTCAACTAAACACGTGGGGTGGCCGAGTACATTCCATTTGAGGCCGAAGTAGGTCCTTTGCGAAGGGTGGAGCAATAATGAACGATACGCACTCGACAGGTCCACCACTCCCATGAGGGCACCACGTGGAACTGCCAGTGATATGTCATCAATAGAGATCAAGCTGAATTTTGAAACGACCTCATTTGTGTAGTTGTTAACAGAGAGCCCGTCCGGGAGGCTGCAGTCCGTTATAGGTCTGATTCCTCCGTCAGGCTTTGACACAGCTCCGATAGCATGTATGCACACAGGTGGAGAGTCCACTATTGAAAGTTTGCCAGTTCTGATCTCCGATGTAATTAAAGAATCTAGTTTGGCAAAGGAAGCTGGCGAAAAGCAGGAGTTATAATTGTCTGCGGAGTAGCCTTGTATCACCGCGTCTTTGTTTAGTAAGCGAAACCCCGACATGATGCCGTCCAGGACGTAATGCGAGTCGGGGTCCCAGATGTCGTTGAAAAGAAGCATGTGCGCCCAATTTGAAGGGTTGAGCTGAGATCTTATCCCCTGTATGATATGGTCGGACCCCACTTCCCGGCATTGATGTACTAATGAGTTAAAATCGGGCTCAGAAATGACCGAAGACACTGAGGCACAGGGCATATTTTCACTCACCGGAAGCGATGGTCCGCCATCTTGGTTGTTTACCACGCTACTCTGCGCCTCCGCCACCGGAGACGTCAGACCAACGAAAGGTGCTGCTGCGTGACTGGCAGACATCGGCCGTATGATTCGCCGAGAGGCACAAAGCGCAGACATGTTTCCTCTTACATGGCACAGAACACTTTTTCGTCGGGTGCTGATAGTTGTATATCCAGCAGATGTCAGATGGCCAATGTTCGAAGTCGAATAACGGGTCATATTTATCCTCACCCGCCATTCTGCGTGCCGGTCTGACCACAACCTTGCGAGCGTAGCGAGGAGCAGCTGACGCCGAAAGGTGTTTTAATGTGGTAAAAGCCTTCATATTTTCCGGGCTGAAGAAAGTACTCGCTAGTTGAAGCTCGACGTGAACCCAATCCCTTAACTTGCCTTCCAAGACAGCATCCGTAACCGATCTTTCATAGCGAATTAGAGCCAATTTCACGTAATCCTTGCTGATAGATTTACTAGCCACAAAGGTCATGTGTAAGCCGTAGCCCATCGGGTCAACATCGTTAGATATGAGGTAGTTAAGGACTGACATGCAGCCGAACAGTAACTCACGTATAGTCATTTGTTCCGCTTTCTTCTCAGTGATCAGGTGGCTCTCTGGCCGCAGCTTCGCTAGGTCGGGTACGCGAGACAAGTCCAGTCCCCGCGTTAGGTTGGGCGGCGAGATGTCGAAGCCCATGGAGTTTCGCCCGCCTGGGCCTCTCGGAGAATTCATGGAGTTGTTCATCTCAGCAAGTTGTGCCTCAAGGGAACAAGTCTTAGACTCAATCTGTAGACGTTCCATTTTAACTCTCTGGGCAGTGACCATGGACTCTAGCCAGACTTGATACTCGGCGGAGCCTCGGGCCGCTGTAGTCTGCTCGATCTCCAAGTCTTTCGCCATGTCCTGCAACGAAAATCCTGTAGCCCCATCTTCCTTTGGTGTACAAGGAGGCTCCTTGTGCTTTTTGAAACACACCGGACAATTTATGGTAGACATCTCGGATGCGGAGGAAGAATCTTTCCCGATTTAAAATTTTTTTGCGACTCCCTCGTCTTCTGAGATGGCTGGGAAGATGGCGACTGCCGTCTCGTCACTGAGACGCTGCCGTCTCCCAGGCGAAAGTTCTACGTCGTCCTGGCGACCGCCCTATGACGTCCCGTCCGGTCCGCGTGGCTTCCTAAGATTTATACCTATATTCCTACGGAATATACTCCATATATTATATATGTAGTCGAGTAAGTAACATACGTTGCCTTCTGTGAGACTCCCGAGCCAAGGCTGATAGATAGATTCAGGCTTAAGAACTCTTGCCCTGGTCACTCTTTCTTTAATGTTATATCATCTATATATAGGCGTTCCTCGCTGAGATATAATTAAGCACGAATTGGCCTTTGATTCTGCAAATCATTGACTTCTTTATCCATGTGGGATGTTCTGTACAAGTAACCATCTCTAGTGCTCAGAATATTCTCCCAAATCATTATGAATGACTGGGCAACAGACGCTATTAAATTAAAGCTATGTACCCAAGCTCTATGTGGATCGGGAATTGGAAGTGATAACAGTTTATTTTCTTCTATCCCCTTTGAAGATTCCTGATACGATTGATATTGTTCTCAATGGCGCCTGTAGGGCTAAGCTATTTTCCGCTCACCTTGGAATGAGAGAGCTATAAAAAGGCATCGACCTGAGGGAACAAACCCGTATTAAATTGATTAATGTACCTAGAAGAACATTTCTCAGGATTCTATTGCTTAGCTTACATAATTTATAATGCCAGGGCTTCTTGCCTTCGTCCCTTCAATATTGCCTTACGTTCAGAAGCGTAAAAAGGTTTCCATATAAAAAGAAATCAGATTGCTCCCGCTAATTTACTGCTTTTTAGGAAGAAATTTCAGACGGAGGAAATCAATTACAGAATTAAGCATCCGTGTATCAAGACAATATTGGGATAAAACAGCAGGGCCCTTTGAGCAAAAAGGATTACACGCGAAAGATCGTGACTGACTACGTGTATATGTATTGTATATGAATAATAAAGCGGACGGTGGATCATAATTATATAACATACAGTATAATTATTTACTCGAAGATCGGGTTGAAATCTTTTTCGTTTTTCTTCAATTTGTTAGAAATGTGTTGGCCTATCTCAATTAATTGCTCTGAGTTGGCCAAAGCTATGATCATAATGGTTATGTACACGAATACAACATTTACGTCACTGTGTGTGTTCTCGTTAGAACCAAATACAGTATCATGCCATTTAATTAATAAGCAAAATATACTTCTGGAGGGTCTACCCGCTCTAACACGATCCCTTTGTTGCCCGACTAAGTGGCCTTTTTCCCTTGGCTACTTACACACGATCCTCCAGCTCTGTACCCCGCATAAAGTAGAAAGGCTTTCCCAGAGATGGATATGTGCATGGGAAATACCAAACTCACTGGCAGCAACATGGAGGCCCCCTTTAAGGGCTTAAGTGGTCGAAAAATACTGCTTGTAGATGTTAATAAAAGCTTATTCAGCGAAGTGATGTCTACGGTGGAGTTGAATTGGCTTCCCCCACGAAATACCAGGCTAATGACGATACTCAAAGCAGCTCTCCGCACCGCAAGGTAACAAAAACACTCCTTAGCTCGGTTCGTCTCACCAGTTAATAGCTGTATAATTACATTTCTTATTCTTTCAAAAACGCAATAAAATACAACGATGGCAGGATTCGTAGCGCATAATTGTACATTCATTCGTCTCCACTGAATATCTCAGTATATTTGATTATGTCGTTTCTAAGATTTTGCGATCGAGATTTTAAAAATAAATAAGTGATGATGTGGACCTAAATAAGTATGGAGGCCTATACAACTCTGACCTTTAAATTATAAAAAAAAAAGTAACATGGCGATAGACCAAAAAAAACCCAACTCGATCAGGATTAAATATTTAGCTAAGGCAAATTGCCTAAAGTTATGTTTGCAGTTCCATCAGGTCTGTATAAAATACAATCAGGGGAAGGAAAATGTGTGTATGACTCGCACGTAGGTATATCTATATCACATCTATCTACTTTGGTCCCCATACAAAATTCAGGATTCATGGTCAAGTCTTAAATTGTTGATCTATGGGATAAAGAGGCAGGACTCTGGGACTGGGGGAGACTAAAATAGCGGAAACAATAGGAAAACCAGGCAGAGAGAAGGTCACGTTTACTACTATGGATGGCAAAACTACAAGCCGCCGACGGGTCTTATGGGGGTTGGAAACCATTACGTGACGCGTCCTAACCTTCACATTTGAGTGTGAAAATGCCACATGAAATCTATTTCTGACTGGCCTACACTATGGCATATATGTTTTGATTGTTGAAGTTCCACAAAAAACATTATTCTTTACCCAAAATACGCACAGATGATTAAAAAGATCGAGTTCCCTGTAGATGTTTTTACATTGTACGGATTGCCTCGGATTAATTAGGAAGAAAAGTCCTCAACTTGTCATTCAGGATTGCATACCGAATTGTAAGCCTTTGTTTAATTCATAAACACAGAATGGTACACGCCTTGTAAAACCTGCAGAAAACAGGAATTAACAGAATAATGTTGCTTTAAAAATGGTCAATTTTTGAATAACGATTCGTTTACAAACATTTGGAAATTTGGAAAGTCTCAACAATTGTCCTTTGCTCTAAACAAAAATTTAAAAAAAATTGATCTACGTGAATATTTTCAATTAGGATATCTCAAATCATTCCTCAAAGAACCTGACTTATATTCTTTATATTTAATCACTACTTGATAAAGGACGAATGAAGGCCGCATATTACATGTACTTCGGTAAGTGATTGCCTTTAATGTCGAGTCTACTAATAATATAACGAGGAATAGATATAGAATTGATATTTTGGAGCAACAGTCATTCACATTCCTTTACAGGCACTTTCATTAGCGCACTTATGGCTTTCGATATTAATGTGTTCTTTCAGCCCCAAGGTAGAAATAGCGCTTTGAGAGGCTGGCTGATTATTCTGCTGTTGATATTTTCCTTTGTGGCAAACAAAAGATCGGGAGAGTATCAAAGAACTCAAACAATGACAGGCATCTATGAATAAACCATGTACGGCTGTTACATCTATGAAGACGCTCCTGGAGATAATTAGTTGGTCGCTGCCCAATTTATTACGTCAAACTAAGAGTTCTTTTTATTACGCACAGAAGTGCAGGGCGTATGGGAAATTGTCTCCATATTCAACACGTGGTGGAATCAGTATATCTGTTGGATGATTTACACATGATTATGTTCTATTTCTTGTCGAATGAACGTCATTAACTGATATATTAAATTAAGGAAATCGATCCCGAGCGACTGGAGTCCCGGATGCGTGGTATACAAAGTCTGAGGAGCGAGGGGACTATTTCGTTTAGTCCACCTATTATAGAACAAAACCCCTGCACGGATAGATTGATGCTGACAATTGAGCGTTGAGCTATAGTTGGGCGTTGAGCTATAGTTGTTACGTAATTAAGGTTCGAAATTGTGTGGGCATATATACATAAGGTTATTATGATATTGCCCGGAAAATGAACAAGGCGCTGAATAAGAAAAGATCGTATCCGAGACGAATTCCTAAACCGATGAGATAATTCATTAGTATGATCATCAGTACGGCTTGATGTTTGTTGGGCTCTCAGAGAATTCATCTTCTATATATAACTTTAAGTTATTTTAAAATAAAACCAAGACTGTGGGAGATCTTTCACGACATTGGTGGGTATTCTTATACTACTTTACATTTCAGTAACCACTGCCGATAAAGTGACGATAATAATATCAATAAATGTCTTCCTTTAGAAATAATATGACTGAAATAAACAAGGAGAAATGAAGGTGTTTTCTTACAAAGCATTTTATTCTGTTTTCGTGTGTTATGTAGATTTACAATCTTCCAATTAGAAATTAGTCAAGACTCGCCGGAATTCGCTTAGTCCCTGTAATTGGAACTGATTTACTCATGGAGTGACTTCATTATTTAAACGTATATATGTCCCATTGGGATTATCTTTATATACGTTCATAAACACTTTTTCTTGCATGTAACTCAATCATTTAATATAACATCTTATGCATTGTTAACGAGATTCCAGTTATTTAACTGAACAAACCACATTCATACTCGAAACATTTCTCCTCTCATTCGATTCTCTAGCACGAACTTATCACATTTTTAATAATTTTACGAACAATTGAGTTTCTTTTGATCCCCCTGGACGTCATTATCCAAAAATAAACTATTAATCGATTGTTTTTATCAACACGTCAAAATAAATGACGTACGGTCACTGAACATCAAATGCTTGTGACATTTTAAATTTTTAATTTGTCCGAAAGCCATTGAGAGATGACATCAAAACGTTTGACGCAAAAAGATTGCCAGACCGCCTGACCTTTTGAAATCCGTTTCGATGACTTTGATACAGTATCTGTTTGATTTCCCAGGGATTGTAAGTCTGAAAGAACAGCTCTTCATTGTTAACATTAACCCAAGGGGGAATCAGATATGCTGATCGCGGCCCTGTGTATTTTTTAAATCACGAAACGTATTTTGATAATGATTATTAAACTTCAACTCTGTCCGCTTAGAGATTGAAATCAAGTTTTAAGTGAAATACCACAGTTGTCCTTTACAGAAGTCAGCAACACCTTTGTGGACCACCTAACGCCGGACGATATTAGGCGTCCTGTGGTGGCGAACACTTGAAATTAGTTTCATTAATTTGAGTAATTATGCCGAATGAATAATATGAGGTTTAATTATCACATCCTCCACCATTAACAAGCGATGGTTGCTGCTGAGATCACAAGAGTATTGGGGTGATCATAATTGAAACCCAAGAATGTGCCTTTTTAAAGGCCATATACTAAGAATTTTAGCACATGCCACTGCCAGTTCATATAAAATGTGTATCACTGTTCAATAGTCTACTACGATGTCTCCGTAAAATGTTTATAAATATCTATAACATGATCATCACACCAATAAGACGAGTATGAAAATACAATGATGAATGAAATAAATGATTACGATGTTATATAAAATCCACCTAATTCATATCAAACATATGATTGATAATGATTCTATACATCATGAGTTTAAAATATATATCCAATAACTTCGGATACCAATTCACCGTATATTTGCAAGAACGCAACATTCCTACGTGTGAAATAATATATTTTACAACATTGTCTAATATAGTATTTCTAACATCAAAAATTCACCATTGGTATATGCCAAGATGAAAACTTAAAACATTAAAATACGACACATAAACATGACCACGTTACTAGAAAGTGCGATTTAAGACATTTTCGCACAACAATGGTATAGTTACTATATTCATAACTTAGTCAGGAAACATCAAACTTAACATAATTGAACATTAAAATGATAAAAATAGTTTCTTTATGTTTTAGGAAATCACAATATATAAGATCAATATTGTAACGTATATATTCATTGTGTAGATATATAATACTTTGTAGAACTCCACGAGATGAACATCATTATTTATCTCTATTTGAGTGTATAAATATATGAGTATTTCCCTTATTTAAGTAGTATTCTCTTGACGAGATCACAACAACGCCTTCTCGATTAGTTGACTTCCGCGCCAGCTCCAGCGATGACGTCACGTTCGAGCGGAAGTCCCCTGCCTCCGGATGCTAATGCAGCTCTCTTGTCTTCGGTTTAGGAAGCGTTGTTTTACCCTGAAGCTCGTCATCAGCTTAGCTCGTCAAAACCCTGAAGATCGTCATCCCCTTAGCTGTAGACAAAAGCGGTTCGTCCTTCCCACGAATGCCGATTAGGCGACTATACCTGTAACTTCAGAAATGACTGGAGGGAAAAATAAACATTATTTCACGGATAAGAGTCTGTATGGGGAAGAAGTCAGTTAATCTTTTTGGTCTGTCAGTTTCTTCCTTTTGTGGATCAGTCAGGAAAGTTTAGGTCAGGCATCAAACCGCCGCTATGGGCATATATGGATGCAGTCATATTTGGTCTAAACTTGTGCGCTTTGGTTCAATGTAAGATGGTTCAGTCTTCATTCCAATATTGCAGGAAAATGAACGTTTCGGGAGGAATGCAGTATTATTCCAGCCTTGCTTCTTCGAATGAAGAGGTAGGTGCGTTCTACGCTTTAGCTCTCTCCCATGATGGAATGAAAAACTTCTAAGAATCACTGCAGTCATACGAACCAAAGACCAATTCGTCAGTTCACACTGATACACGTTCTACGCATCATGATCAGTTCCGTCTTCTCATAAAATAGAATAAAAGTCATTTGAAAGACCTTAGTTTTCTTGATGGATGTTCGTGAAATTTCACGAATGTTATTTGGTTTTCAAACAGTCAGTCTTCATTGATTTCGTCTAGTAAGTCAAATCTTCATGTCTTCAATGCTAGTCAAATCTTCTTGTCTTCAAGACCAGTCAAATCTTCTCGTCTTCATAAAACGCTTATCTTCAGACTAAACTTCTTATTTCTTCTGTTTTCGCAGCTTGCTTCAACAGGTCGTACTCACCATCTTCTTTGTATGTTTTTACCTGAGCGATTTAGCTTATCTTCAGTAATTTAATCTGAGAATTAAACAGTCTTTAGTTAGCTTGATACCTTATAAATAGTTCAGTGTCTTCTATATTAAAATAAAGCACCCTTTAAACGTCTACTTATTTCCGATCCACCTAGGTCCTGCCTATGTGGACCCCAGTCTCGGATTCTTCTTTGGTCATGGTCAAGGTGTTTTGCCTGTCATGGTTTCCCAAGTCTTTTAGTCATAAACAAACCCCATCTTTATGCCGTGTGTCTTCGTTGAAGGTAACTACCAATGATGCTGCAGCTCCAGCAATTTTAGCCGCTTGTCCCACGGCAGATGTGGGTATTGAAGCGCTGGAGGAACATGGCGACATGCGGACACTTGATGTGCCCGTGCACACTGAAGGATTCATTCCTTTTTCGCTCCCTCCCAGAGAGGGGCTGCCCCTTTTTGATACCTGCTGTACTGAATTTTTTCTAGCTACGCCCTGAACAGTGGTTGTTGAGGCTTCTTTGTCTTGCTCGCTCCACCGCGAGCTACGCGGACAGAACAACCTTTTGAATTCAAATTTAATCTTCTCACTTCTGAATACATATACTAACGGATTGAGAGCGCAGCCTGCCAAGGCCAAGCACAAGGCACTACCCTCAAGCCAATATGGAATGATAAGTCCTGAAGGGGGTGGTTGGCTCTGGTCGTTCGACCAATTAAAGTTCTCCAAAGACGGGCCTATGATTGCTTCCATCGTAATGAGAATGAAAAAGGGAAGCCAACATACTGTGAAGGCTGACATCACTATTAACGATGTTTTAGCAGCCTTCCAATCATCTCTGTGGAGAGTTAAAATAGCCCTGGTCATGCTTGAACTGCTCCGTCGTCGTGTTGTTGAATGGAATAACGATGCAGCACTGGATCGCCTTCTGTCTCTACTTGCGAGCATTCTCTGAGTTATACCCTGTAAGTCTGATGCAGATACCGCATGTTCTGGTGTCACAGAGTTCCTTCTTGCCCGAGCAGTTGTCCTCTGGGCCGTCCGGAATGCACAAATATATACCCAGAGCATGGCCAAGTATGGAATGACAAAGCAGAATAAAACGAATGAGAAGGAATAGATCCTGTCTGCTAGGTTTGGTGAGCGCCATGTAACTGTGCACATAGCTTTGCCTGGCTGGTAAGTGTAGTGGTTCCAGCCAACAGCGGGGGGAAGAGCGATAAGTAATGATAACACCCAGACACCAGCTATGCAGAGAGAGGATCGCTTGGAAATCACAGTTAAATGATAATGCAATGGCTTCATGATAGCGTGGTACCTGTCCATAGCTATCAGAAGTAATGTCAAGATGCTGGCCACAAATAATGTAATGGCTAGCATGCCGATGATTTCACATGATCCCCATCCAAGGATCCATTCTTGTGTGAATGTGCTGATGAGGACAAATGGCATGACCAGGACTGTCATTAAACAATTGCAAACTGCCAGGTTCAACACAAACCTGTACGAGTTGCTTAGCAGGGTTGGCTTGCGGCAAAATACCACAAAAACAAAACTGTTGGCTAGAACGCTGGCAAGGAATATGGCAATGAGGACTGTGCTCTGTATAGAAATCCTGAGTAGGTCATTCCTTGTGGAGAAAGCCTGGATCCAACTCCGAACCACCGATACCTTCGTTGGGGTTAACAGGTCGGAATCAACCCCGGCAGATGTTGAGACCGCGGACATCATGAAGGGGTCAGAGGAGTTGCTGAAATTGGAATCGAGCCCAGGGTATGAGCTGTTGAAGATAATTTGTTGTTGCAGCTGTTGCTGGCAGATATTATAGGCCTGCAGATCAGGTTCACTGGTTAGCAGATCAACACCCTTCTCCAGCAGGGCGGTGCAGTTTGCCACCAGCTGCCCAATGGCTGTATTGTTAACCACGATCCCACTGCTGTTGCTAGCAACGCTCGCATTGGTTGCATTGTAGATTGCATCTGTGTTCCCTGTTGACCCTTCCAATATAGCTTGCTCCTCGGCAAGGGTGTCCGGCAAGATACCGGGTGCCATTTTTCACTTTTTGTTACATAAATAACTGAATGTATAATGTGTTGTTAGGGGTAGCGGTACGCTTGGGGTACCTTCGAATTGTTTTCCAATATAAACAATTTACCCTGATATGATGGATGACGGTCCCCTATAGTTGCATCCAATTAAATGGCAAATATTTGGCATTGCAACTCATATCCATGGACGTGAACATGATGAAGTTCATGGACCGTTGTTATTTCTGAGTATCAGTTAAGTGTACATACATGTGAAGGCTACTTTCTTATGTGTAGGTGATGAAGTAATTGCTTAGGTATAAAATCCAATAGATGCGGGTTCCTGTCCTTCCTCAGGAGGTACTATATATGTGTGTGTGTTCCCCGCACTGTGTAAATGAACATCGAATGAATGGGCCGTAGTATATGTTTGCACTAGCACCTCTCCGACTGTATGGAATGCTAATAAATTCCCATTGTAATGTGTACAGAAACTCCTGTGGACGCCGGGCGGTTAGGGTGACAGCTTGATAACTGAATTTATCAGGCGATTGATGTTGTATTTGTCCCTTAGTGAGTGCGTTAGTATGAGCAGAGCGGTGACTGGCAATAAACTGTTGTAGTGTGGCTCCTGCTCCACTTGTAGCCGTTGGAGCAGCTCTCAGTCTCGTCACTGTGGAGGCACGTGCTCTCCCACCGACTCCTGGAGTTAAATGACGGCTGGACTACACGTGCACGGGATAAAAGCATGAGGCTGCAGCCTGCCCCTCCTACTCCTCCTACTTCACCTCACAGCCTCCACCGCTGGCTGACGCTATACAGCTGCGGCAGCGTTTACAGCCTCTCCAGCGTTGGCTGGGTGGCGCCGCATTGTAGTGTGAAGGACTGGCTCGATAGATACGAGAGGGCTACTACAGCAAGAGCAAGTCCCAGTCCCCGGCTGTCTCTGTCTCAACTCTCACTCTCTATCTCTCTATCTCTGCCTCGCCGGTCTGTTCCTTCCGTCTACTATAATGCTATACTGCCTCCATGTTGCTGTCGCTTTTACTTTTACTGATGTGATGCAGCGTGTCACAATATGCGCCAGGGTTCGTGCACAGAACATGCAGGGCTGCATGCATGCACACACCACACATGCACTCACACTGAGTCGTCGCTCGCAGCGGGAAGAGTTGTAGAAATCCCGGGGGCTAACATGAAGTATCTGAGTGCATGGTATGAGTCACTGCGTTTTCGGCTTTTCCCATGCATGCGTGCTGCCTCGTCTGCAACCAGGGACGCTAAAGATCCTTAATTATTGCTTGAAATTCATGATGTGGCTTCCCTCGGTATCCGCGCATTTACTGGGGCTGAGGCGGATATATATAATATAGATAAACCCAGGCTAGCTGCCTGTCTGTCCTCGCAGCTGATCGTTGCAAGTGTAGGGTAAACACGAAGTAGGACACATGGAGAATTCTATATGCTGACCATCTCCACCCCTTACAAGCCCCTCGTCTACTCCAGTACACAAAACACTTGCAAACCTGTATAGGGGCCTGGCCAGGCCACCAGACACTACCGCCTAGCAATTTAGTCCCTCAGCTGCGCGATCAGTCACAGAAACCGAGGGTTGGCTGACGGCAACTCCTCTTACTATTCAAGAAAATTGCTGCTCGTCTGTGCAAAAAGGCTTGTTGGCAAATCCTCCATCCCCAAAGCCATAGAAGAAAAAACGCCACATATAACAGCCACCTGTGCCCCTTTAACACCTTGGTTGCAGAGTGTTGGGCGCTTTTTGTGTCAATGCGGAAGTCGGCCCCTGCATTTCAATACTCAGGGCTACCCTGGGCCTGAATCGAACTCGCATTCAGGTGCATTGCCCCAGTACTTTGTTTACAAAACCTCCATTTACACAGCAAACCTCCGAAGACCTATATATATCCTATAATGCAATGTTTTAGTGTCACAGCTTTCGGTTTAGATGAGGTTTCTCTTACTACGCTGGGTATTTTTCTGGTATATTCTCTTCGCTCATTCCAAAGTAATATAGTTGATGATGACGAGTAAAAATATCTCCTACTCAATGCCCACCCCACATCGGTGGTATGAGGCTTCCTATGCATAGATATTGTAAGGTGGCACAGTCAGGAAATAATTCAATAACATCATGGTCTATGAACTTCCTGAAACATAATGATCCAAAATAAACATCGCAGATCGGGCGAATTCCTATGAGATGCACTGAGCAATGGCAGAGAACCTAATCGCACTATAGTTCAAGTGAGTAGGAGGAGCTGGTTTGAGCAGGTCAGGGAGGTTGAGAGGAAAAGGCGAATATGTGGACGTGTTTGTGTTAAGGTGAATAAATAGATACTCTATGATGATAACTCACTCGGTAGAAATCCGTCTGCTGAATGGCACTGGCCCTTGGAGCAATGGTTCATATTATGCAAGCTTATAGCATTTGACCCCGAAATACGTTTTCGGAATCACACCACTTTCTTTGATTTCAGCGATGTATTTCATTTATACAGGACTCCCATTGGTAGTATATATATGACAAGCCCAGAGCAGCAACATTAAAGCAAATTTAATATCCATTGTGAACTGCCATTATTATTGTTTGGAACGGTTTATCTTCAGTTTTTAAATAACAATATAGCACGTGGAGATTTCCTGGGTGAAAACTGTGACTACAATTTTAAACATTGGCCAAATAACAAGTCTGTCAGATTTCTTGCCCTTATTGAAGGCAGGTCGGTATATGTGGCACCCTGTATATATAATATATACATGTACCTCGCATCGAGCGCTTTGGGAAATTTATCAAATATTCTGACCTAAGAAGCTCTACCATGAGGTTATCTTAACCATTTGTCCGAGGAGAGACTGACCGACTCTCGACCCTTGAATGATTTTGTAATTGGTCGGTGAACTTTGGTAACACTCCGTTGAGACCAACTTGCTCTACTGAGGGCCAGCCCCGGGATTTCCCCTGATCGATCCCTTCTCACTCTACATAATCTGTCTCGAGTCTGGTAAATGAATGTCCATTTCGTTTTTCATTGCCTTGTCATTCCAAGAGGGGATTCTCGTTTTCTGCACGCCATAGATATATTACATCACTTGTAAATAATTGATTCTTTTCTGAGCGTATTTAAGCTCAGGTGAATAAGAGGCATGCAATATGTAGTGTCATATATGTATGTATGCATACCCGACAGCATTCCCTATACACGTATAAGACATTGGTCTTGGTCTATAGAATGATTCAGAGCACGTTTCGATATTGCCAAATCAATCTCACTTAACTGAGGGCGCGGACAGACTATCAACCGAACAAGTGGCTAATAGTGTTATAGACAGTGCAGTTCTCAATCAATAGCCAGTCGGTAATGTCCCTACAATTAACCAGAAATGTGCTTAACAGAGTTTGCAGCTGGCTCATGAGTAATTCACCACAAAAGGTTCCCGGTTATTACATGCTAGAGTGCTTGTGATCATTCATATTGATTAGACTTGGAAACAGTTGGGCATATCCTCGCCGTACCGATGGAACCGAACAAACTTCCATAAGTTGCATTCGATCGATTTCTCTCATTGAAATGCGGAACTAATGGCATCCATATCCCGGATTAATAGTTGCTGTTGTGTAACGCGGCAGATCCCTGCATTTTATCGCAGTCAGAAAGCGGAATGACGGGGTCTTCCCCATTGCAAAGTTGTTGGATTCTTCGTTGATTCTAAGGCAAAACATCATCAGTAATAAAATCCATTCGCACATATACCATGGCATGTTTTGGTTTGATTTCATGTTCGTTGGAATTACCGTACTTTAGAATAGATTCGGTTGGAATTTCCTGCAGGGTTAACCTCCATTGAAAATAGAATGCAGCACTGCCTGTTGTATGATCCAATAGAATTAAATCAACCTTTATTCGTATAATATTCATTGTATTACACAATTTCGTTTGATAGTTTTTCAACAGGTCCTTACAAAACACGCATGGGCCATACATATTTCCGAATCACAAGTCCCTATATAGCTTTTCGATAACAGACAGTTTTCGTTTTGATTTAATATTCTTAGATACAAATTAATAACATCATATAATTGGCCATGTTATTTTTAACTTTCACTACAAATAAGACAGACTTATTTGCAGGGTTCAATTATCTTTTGTTAGGCGATATTTCAGACTTCCCGTCTCCTCAATCTCTCCTAATGATATATATGTAATCTATTCCATAAGATTGGACTTCTTATAATACACTTAAGACGTTTAGATTATTTCCAATCCACCTTACTTTATCAATCTTATTGACATCTATATTTCTTCCTGGTCCCTGAAGACTTGCGTTCGTTTCCAAGAAGTGAATGTTTTATCTTCTCGTCTTAAGCCTTATAAGACTGGTGATCCCGGTCACTACATTAGTATCAAGACAAGAATCATTCACTGCTCCAAAATGCGCAGTTGTAGAGAGTTCAGTAAGCGCAGATCCCCGGTTAGGCCTATGTCGATACTCTTATATACATGTATTACATAATACTCTTCGCCCATAATTATGTTCTTGCTGCTTCTGTCGACATATGGTCGCTAGCACTTTATCTCTCACGAGCATTTTCTGCCATCTGCATTCTTATTTACTATGATTCCACTGCAATTGAATTAGATGTATGTATACACTATATCTGGGAGGGATCTGGGAGCATGCATAATTCATGAAGGCTATCCATGATCAGATACATCCCCATCTGTGGTCTGATGCTGAGCATTTGAATTTGGTAATAGTCCCAGACAAGGCTTTCTCCATTCGGTGTTCTTGTTCAACGTAATCTGCCTTGCTCAATAAGGAAAGTTGGAGGTCATGAGCAGGTGGATGCATTCCCAAAGGTTGAGGATTTCAACCCACGACCTCGCCACACACCAGTATCTGAAAACCAGAACGCGAGAATGTATTTCGGGTGCTGTAATACAACGAATTAACACATTATATACACAAATATCGCCAAAAGAGCCTTTTTGAAACTATCAAATGGTTGTATATGTATTTTCATATATCGCCATGCATAATATATGATATGAACACAAGATAGTTCTATAATATTATAATAGATATTTCTATAATATAATAGCCTATCATCTGATGTAGAATGTATTTATCCTACTAACGAAATCAACTCCAATGGCAGAGAATAGGTTTCCTTATTTGAGTCGTTTGTGTAACGTGTCATATCATCACCTGGTAACTGATAAACGTCCATAAATGACGACTACTAACTCTGGAAAATCACATCATGTTCGCACGATCATTTGAAACAGACCCCTCAATATGCCCTGAGGGATTCAGACAATCCCTAAGAGTCCCTTTAAAAAGATACTACTGCAATATTAGAACACGTTGTGTCTACCAATTGTGGAATGCCTTCTAATGAACTCATTCTTTCCAGTGCATAAAACCTCCATACACGCGGTTCATGAATTGCCCAACGATACAAGCGTGCTGATACAATTTGGGACAATACGCTTTCACTATCAACCACTTTTTGTGCAGGCGAATAGACTGCTATAATGGTGGTACATGTACATAATACGGCTTATCTTTTGTCCAAAGATTGTCTGATCCGACGGAAACTCTGTTCTTTTCTGGTCAATATTTTACCTGAACAAACTGTATTGCAGTAACTCAGCAGCTGTTTTATAATTGTATATCTCGAATACCAGTAGATGAGTTTGGGGATTATCTTTGTAAGTACTGATAAATTAATAGGATATATTCTATATAAAATGGTAAAAGCTCTTCTGTTCGTCGCATTTTGATCTGATAGTCATGAAACGCAGGTTATTCACAACATGTACAACAGAAATACGGTAAGGCCTGGGTTTAAATTGAATCTTTATTTAAATAATTGATATCAAACTCAGGATGCTATAGAAATGCATTGAATCCAGCCGTGTCTAAGATGAGCTAGCCTCGATTGATTCGATACAAAGTTCATAAAATAAAAGTTTGATATACAAAATAGATATATATCCCCTTTAGATAATCAAAATAATATTGCACTGTGGTAGAAGGTGCATAATATTGAGTTATAACAATGCATGGCGATACAATATTGGGACGAACAGAGGTCAACCAATGATACCTTCTGAGCCTGCCATGCCATTAGAAAAGGACATCACCTGGGCGTATGTACGCCATACGTTATTTGTTCCACGCCCAGCCGTAAACCTGCTTTGTCTAGCTGTAGGGTGAGGTTTTAGTACATACTTAAAAAATGCTCCGACAAATATTTCCTCCACATTAGGAATGATGCCTTCAATCATCCAGCACGAAGGCGGCTGTTAAAGCCCTTACTGCTGACATTGCCATAGGCAGTAAAGACGCAATATAGGAACAGACGACGCTCTGCTCCCTTATGGGCGTTTCTCTATACAAAGCGTGCCACAGCTGTTCCGCCTTTTCTTACACTGGGAACATATTAAAAGCTGTTCCTAAATCCTAGCTTCTACACACAGATTTCTGAACTTATTATTTGTCGATATTTCTGGCAATAATAAAGGTGTGACGTATCCTTTGGTTCACTGTGGAAACTCATACAGAAGAAACGTTCTTTGGGTCTTTTATGCTTGGAGAAAACCGAAATGGCCTGTCTTTAGCAATGTTATCCCACTAGGAATTGAATGTGTATATATATGAGCTTGGTTTTGCCACCTGTACTGTCACTCTAACTTTAACTTACTTAACTATCACGACCTATATATAGGGCCTATAGATACAATAGAGGTAGACAAAATGTTTGTCCACTAGCCCAAGAGAACGGGAGATCGAGCATAGCAAAGCAGGCTACAATAGAGATAACTATAACCCGGAACCCATGCCTACATTATTGATGGTGCGGAGGCCTATACATCTATAGATTTCGCATGATGTCACCAGCCTCCCAAAGCAGGGCAGACTCTACTAAGAAAACGAAGGGAGTAAAGCTCTGTATTGGAGGATGGATGTCACACGCCTGGCTGGGGAATCACAGTGGCCGCCATCACAGGGGTCAGCGCTACCCTTGCGTCTATGACGTATTTATAAAAAACAAAGCTGATGAACCCCACAATGTTGGATAATATTTAGTAATAATTTACTAAAGAAAGATTATTTTTCATATCAACAAGGGTTACCATGGGTTCATTAAAACTGGTAATGGTTAAAACGGCCGGAAAACATTATTTTCGAGTCTTGGACATCTAACGTTTACACGGGGTAGCCCACTAAAATGGCGACGCTCTCCTCGGCCCTCGACGTCAGTGGAATCTATGTATACATTGGGGACAGAACAACCTATTGCAATGTTTGCATAACTAACATTTGACCCCTCTTTATACTTTCTGACGAGGTGGTATAATGAGTGCGTCTCCATCATGCAGCATTTGTGAAGTAAGCGCAGTGGTTGGTAAAAGGTATTAAGTAACATTTCCAGAGAGATTAATGGGTGTCTCCCTGGAGATTCGTTATGAAGGGCCAATGACAATGCATGCATTCATAATACCTCGCATCCCTGTATACAGGGTAATTTTATCTAAATGTGTATATCTGAGCCAAACTCCTTACTGACTATTACTGGGGAATGTTTTAGGGCCAGTCATGTAGGAAAGGTAGGTGTTTACTGGACAAATGATGCATTCCACCCCTTCTAGATTTGATCCGGCTAGGATCGAGGGCCAACCGGGATTCGTTTTGGCTGGCTCTCGCAGAGGTATTCTTGGACGGGACCTCGGACGAATAATGATTTTGGTACTGATAATAGACTCGCGAATAGCTCAGAACAATTCCCAATTTGCTGTGATATTTCCGACCAGACCAGAGGGTTGTATAACATTAGGCGATGGGTGTAACCCCAAACGAGCTATTTATAACTGGTGTAGCATTACTTAATCACAGAACTATCTCCTATAAGATGAAACACTTTTCTCATACTAGTCTTCCCGGAAGGTGCTGACATATGCATGTTTCCATTACCGTTTAAATCCACAAATTGCACTATTAGATATTATAGTTTACATATCCAACGTGTTAAAAAAAGAAGTATTTTTGGCTGAAAAAAATTGAAAGTGGGACCTGGTATATGTGATTTGCATGCTCCATGAATTCATGTTCTATTAGAAATAAGAGAGAGAGGGTTTTGTTTTTACTTATTTCTAAATGTATACAGACTCAATCCTAGATCTATCTGTCGCTCTTTCGGTGGCATAAAGATATATTCGCCACTTGAAGATCTACGCAATAATGTGTATACAATAATTGATGTGATGTAGCAATTAAGAATTCTTCTCGCATATATGACTCACTATCAAATTGACCGGACTGTGATAATGTTAACATACCGAATTGATATTTGAAATTCTCGAATAATTGATAATCATATCTTGTAGAAAAGTAATCCCGCCTTTGTCAATGGTGTCTAAAAATAACACATAGTCTGTATGAAGATATCGCTGAATAAAATTCAATTAGACTAAGGCTAGCTATCATAGCAAAAAGCAAATGAAATATAAAATATAAAGGAAAGTTGAAATATATTGCAATTCAACCAGATGATGACAAACCAACACTACATGTGAAAATTAATTAATCACACCCAGAATGCTATTTTTCTCTCAAAACAATTGCTTTTTATTTTTGGATGCCTAATCAGGGCTTGGACATCCGTGCTAATGAGCGTCGTGGTCCTTGCTTATAAATCAGCTATAGCTTACAAAAACACACACTGTATATTAACTGGATTTGTGTGGGTTGATGATCTTCCTCCTCATTGTGGAGCTAAACATATAGTCCGAGACGGCACTAATTGGTGTTAGGTCTCAGGAAAGACTCGAGTGTCCAAGAATCTAGGTTATTGACGCATTCCTCCTACTCAAGAAGGGTATAACATTTCAGCGTAGGGATAATTGCAAGACATCCCCTAAAATTTTGTTTTAAAAGCTGCACTTTTACATTCATCAAACCAGCATGTACCTTACAAGCCCTTAAGACTATTTTTAGAAGGGGTCCCTACTTAAGGACTGACGCTCAATAAATCTTGACCAATAAAAGGCATGAACGTATATCCTTATAATAAGGAGCAGACTGATTAAATGCACGATCACAAGTGAAACAATGGTTATAGTTGTAATGCTCCTTTTCAATCCCTGCCCATATATTACAAAATATATATATGATAACGGTCTTCTGATGACATACGCTTCCCAATTTGGTGGTTCTCCTAGTAAAAGTGCGCCCATATTTACGGTCCTCCTCACTTGCAGCCGCAGGTGATGAGGCCAGAGGTTCTTAAAAAGTTGTACAGAGAACATTGTTTGGGAGGGGAAACCGTTGCTATCGGTATTTGAGCCACAACGCCCTCCTCTGGCAAAACTCATTAAAATTTATACTTGCATGAGCATTTTTTGAGGCACTAAAACAAGGCCCAGACTTTCCTGTAAGGAATGAAGTGTCTCACGTGTTCTACTGTTTCAAAGGCGTCTTTGAATACTGTATGATCCGGGTTTAACAAGCCCATGCATCAAAATGAACTGACCTTTCCTTGCCGGAACTCTAGATGAGACAATTACCACACAAATTGGATCTAGATGATAGTGAAAGGTCTCATTCTAACACTAGAGCCCCTAATAGTCAATAGAATAGGCGTATACATGAATAGCTCATGATGAAGCTCAGAATCTAAGGATGTGTTCCTTACAACCCCACGTTAAGACACTATCATTACCGAACTGCTCAGTTACGATTGGTATGAATAACATACATAGTAAATTGGTGTTCAATTTGCTAAAATCCTTGCTCTCTAATAAGGAGTAGAGACTAGTTGGCACTTCCCTGTGTAGAGGAACATATAAGGGGAAGTAATGATAATTATCACAGACTCAGAGGGTCAGAGACTTACCAATATAATTATGTATCTGTTAAAGCTATGCTATAGAAACAAATATATGTGTTCAATTTCGATGAGGGGGTTCTATTGATATTCTCATCATGGAGATGTTACTTACTCTTGAACATTCCAACCAACTTTGACAGTTTAATTTCCTGATGTCCATTTCTAAATTGGAGTATGCAGATTACCCATCTGTTGATGCCCCACAGATGCGGACATAATCCATTTAGCTACCTACAATAATATGGAGTATAGCCTTAAGCTGCGATTCCACTGAACCGCTTATATGTGTGCTCATGGTTTGCTATTGGTTCACTTCTTCATAGTGCACTTTTCATTCACTTTTGATACACCATAATTCAGTGCATAAAGAGTGACCAAGTAGAATCACAGCTTACAGCACCAGAAAAGTGTGAAAGCCTCAAATGAGTGTATATAAAGCACATTACCTCTGGACCTCTCTAACATCACTCTTTCTTCCTTTCTTATCAATAGACGGAGCAAACCTTGATATATCTGAAGAGCGGTCCAGTGGAATCGTAGCATTGAATGTATTTTTTATTTAAATGTAATGTAAATTTAAGTTTTACCTAAAAAAAGTATATGGTACAATGCATTACTATTAAAATGGAACGGGAATCTGTGGTTGATATGTTTTGTATTTATTAATTTAAGGCCAATATAGATAAGTACTTAGATAGATAGATAGATAGATAGATAGATAGATGGTGATTAATTGAAGTGTAGATAACGAAGTGTCATTACAATATTTCATCCAATTATAGATAAATACAGCTGAGAATTCTGAAAGAGAAAGTCTATGCATAAAAACATATATATTTGATATAGAGTATGTCTACAAAAGGCAGGATAGCCCAAAGTGCAGGGCATACCGCAAGGGAGACGTCGATATACATGAGAAACTAGCAATGATAAATCATGTAGAATTACCCATAAATGACTGGAAAAATTATGAGGGGAATAAATACCCACAAAACGCGAAATGCAGGCCTACCAGGGGATAATTCAGCACTGACTCACAGGCCCAGTCGTAACCCCTGTGGTTACCCCCAATCTATAAACGTAGTTATGCACGCGTCTCTTCTTTGATTCAATTGTTATAGAGAGAGCGTGTGTACATGTTGACTTCCACCACCAAGGCCAAGGATCAATGATAGAACATAATATATCTTTATGTAAACATGTTTAAAGCTTCGTGCAGAACAATAAATAAGAGATAATTGTTGTAAAGATCAAAACGTATGTAGCCTCCGATTCCATTCTGTATTGAATTAGAATGATATAGAAGTGTGATGTTTTTATATGAATACTCAATACAGCGAATTACTACGCCCCCACTCTCGACAATCCCCAATGAGAACATCAGAATGCAGTGAATAACAAAGGAAGAATCAGTCCAAACACCACTGTCGCACCTGCTGCATGCATACTCGTCACAACATATACATTGTACTTCGCATTATTAATGAGGGGTGGAGTGCAGAATTTACGTTCTCGGCCTCCGTTTCCAAACATTTGATCTGCGAAATGTGCAATGTAATCACTATTATAGCCTGCTTTGATCCCGCTTCTAATACAAGACAAATTCACATTTCCTCCGACTCATCCGACATTTCCGATCCATCTGAATTTTACGCTCAAAAGGTCAACATGGCACCCGACATGGCAGCTCGGCCTTGTTTACAAGCTTGGATATCTAAGCTGTGAAGGATCATTCGCATCAAACTTATTAATGGCCGCGATTCTTGATAGTGTTCCTGAGAAGCTGGATCTTCTTGAAGTTCTTCTCTCAGAGAAGATGGCGGAATACAAGAATTGCTGCTGTGCGAATGAGTCAACTGTAGATTTGGGGTGAAAACATAATAAAATGTTCCTGTGTTTATGTTCGGATCAATAATATTAATAGTTTTCAGTCCATGGCAAGTCGTTATAAGTCTGGGTCGCTTGGTGCATACCGGTATGTCTGAGTCACATGCATGGAAGGAGGGTCCGAATGAGAATAAAAGGCAGGCTGGGGTGGTTTACTTGCATCCAAGAAAAGATCCTATCTGAATAGTGAAAATGACCGATTATAAGCTATTATAGATACCTGCATACCGCTGTTAGCCTGTAGAACTAGATTGCCCCTATGGTATACAACAAGTCTCACATTCCCCAACTCTTCAATAGAGGTGCCATTAAAAAGATGTACTTCAAATACTGCTAATTAGGAAAGTTATAGTGCGCATCCTTCTTCAATTCACCCAGTGTCCTTGTGACAACATTCCACCAGGCCAAGGCCATGTTCCTAGCACTAGGATAACGCGTGACTTTTCCGCTCCAGTTCACATCCCATATGGGGGTTGATAACCATGCTACACGTGCCCCTGTTGTGATCCATATCTAAAAATAGCTCCTATTTGAGATTTCCCAAATCTAAGGCTACATTAACTTAATTAACTACATTACTTAAAGCATGTAACTGTACAACCACAAGAGGGCCTGAAATCCTCCCACAAGCCGGAGATCACCCCCTTAATGCGATGGATTGATCGAATAAAAAAGTTTTCAAATTCAAATTCAAATTAACACGAAAAATAGAGCGAAGAAGGTCAGACGAATTTTCATGAATGGCGACCTGTCGATCACTTGTATAACCACCCCACCTCAATCACGCACACATGTACAATCACTACTTCATACAATTAAGCTGTTTTGTTTTTACGTGAATTATCTCCTACGGTCAACTACCTGAATATAGTTCGACGTACGTATTGAATTGTACAAAATTTAATGTACTTGACATTGACTCTCTTTGAGCTAAATTACCGATGATTGATTGACTATTAAATTAACGCATTAAATACGGAAGAATAAGGTATGCTGCTTACATAGATGTATACGATTTCCCTCAATTATTTTGTATCCCTTCAAAGGCAAATCAACCATTTTGTCCTGTTTGAATTCCAGACGGTGCCGTGAGAAATCAATTAACTTGTACCATGACTGATAACATTTTCCAATGTGGGACAATATAAAAACCAGATATATACAAATTCAGTTGGCATCTGGCGTAATTTCTAGAATACATTTTTTTAGCAATCCAGTCACTCGTCAACAGGTTGCACTTCAATCCAATCAATCACAAGTTTGAAGTTTGATTTGAGTCTGCCAGTTTGGTAACATGCAATGGTCCAATTGCGGTTGTTGAATTTCCTACAGTTATCTACCAGCACTAACAAAACTTACAGAATGGAAGAATTAAGATGGATAAAAAGAGTACCAGTACACGCGGTATATAGGATACATGTCTATGTACTCCGAGGTGATAAATAGTAATTATCATTAAAATGGTAGGAATTACTACAAAGATGCGAATTTTCTAATTGTAAAACCAAAGTATCATGAGCGTATATAAACATAGAGATGAGCATAGACAGACGGCAATTATTACACAAAGGCATGTCCGAGAGATTATGTCATAGGTAATTTTCCAGATCGTTGCCGTTATGCAAGGTACATCCTAGCTGTTCTTTTTTGCACAGTACAATCTCCATTATATTCTAAAGGTTAAGTATTGTTTTAACTTCTATCAACCTTCCATCCTCGCGGTTCCTTTTTGTACAGTAGCAGAATAGGCCTACAGTCTCCATATTCTATAATGGTGTATGTATTGTTTTAACATGTACAACCTCTATTCCTGCATGTCCTAGAACACTGTGTGTGTATGTGTGTATATATGTATAGTACCGTACGTATCATGTATGTGCATGAATATATGTGTGTATACGATATATATCGGTAAAATACATATGAATATATATTTAAAAATTATATGCACGTATATCCAAATGCATATTATATAAGGCAGATATTTCCCCATGGTCCATCAGAAATAGTTCTCTCGTTCAAATAGGCATTCGTCATCGTCTATGCAGAGACACCTGCTTTAACATACCAGACAGGCAATCGGCCTTTGTTCCCCCTTCTGACCTGGTCATTCGTCCTGTATGTCTGATCAGACATCACTGGAGAGGGACATGGTACAGGCACAGATGAAATTTCTGGTGTTTTCTCCTCTTCACATTGCAATATATTACCACGTTAAAGCCTGCAGGTACTGTTGGGATGGGCCGGTATGTCAATTTTAGTGCATACCATGAGAAGATACCGGCCATAGATTAGATTTCCGGGTTTTTATAAATACAGTGGGATTATCCCAATCGCAAAAATACGATATGTCTCTGGTGATATCACATCTTTTGCCTATGCAATCCATTGTCACAACTTTCATTTTCATCTAGGTGATTATACGTTAAACGGTCATACATTTGTTCTGGAGTGAGTGGAATTTAAAACATTAATACACATATAACACACCTCTACACTCGTGTATTCTTGTTATATTTTGATGTACGTATACATACAGATATAGGGCTTACATAAAACTAATAGCGTGTTACAAGTGGTGTAACACAAAAGGTAACGACGTTTTAGACTAGAGTGTTGAAAAATGAAGTTTTATTTCTGGTATGCAGGTATAGCTATACACAATTTAGTGGGTACAAATCAGCTGGTATATATATATGACACAAAGAGGTATAACAAGAGTACATACACATATTCTTATAAATACCCCTGACCTCTAGTTATAAGTGGAATTATATTTGTAAAGTCTGCTAATCGGTAAACAACTTACTTACTCCTAGGTCGTGGATATATATATGTATAGATGCATGTACACGATATTCATGGATTTACTATTAACATAATAATTATATGGATGTCCAAGTTGTTAAAGCAAATCACTCAAATTATTTGTTGTTGTATAAGAAACTCATCGTATCCTAGTTGTAACTTGTTTGCAATGACAGAAATATAAATGTGTATAAACGGTATATTATGTACATGCGATGAGAATGAAAATTAAATTTGAACGTGTAATCAATTTCCACCCACCTGTCTCTTCCCTTGCGTTCTCTAGGGAGTCAGTGTCCTTGCTGACTACCACATTGGATAGAATGTACGTCCTTTGTGTCTACTCAGTAGCTCTCAGTGCCCCTTGATATGATGTCCCTCTTCTGGCCAAGTGCGCCCACGTGCGTGTCCCCTCTCTGCAATGGCCTGACTCTGCCACTGCCAGGAATATTAGTATTTTGTGTGAGAAACAGGCAGATGTTTTAGAGGGTTTTTTTCTGCGTCCTGCAAATTTAAAAGTTGGTAAAGAATTTCCCTATAGACTCTAGAAATAAATTAGACGGAATTAGCGTCTTCTGTTAGATTGAATGTCAGTACCTCATCAGGAAGTTTCCCGGGGAAGTTTCCTTTTAACAAACAGGTTTGTCCCCTAGAATACGGAATGAGGACAGTCCCCATTTCTTCCCCCACGAAAGTCTTCAGGTTAAAACCGTCACCATGGGTACAAGCTTGTATTACTCCAAGGTACAAGGCATGGTGCCTGGAAGTGCCCGCACCGCCCGAGAGGTCACGAGGGGTTGGTGGTGGGGGAGGGGGGGGGGGGAGGACTGACATGTGGCTAAAAATAACTCTGTGTCTGTGCTTTCAGGAAAATTGCTCGCGAATGCAGGCGCAGTGTGCGAACGTGCGTTACTAAAAATAGATTGGTGCAGCTGTGACTCGTCTGCATGTTGTCAGAGGGAGGGTATAGATGGGCGGGGTGCATTCCATACCATCATCTGACTCGTCGGCAGAGAGGGCAAATTAAGGTCGCCTCTTGAATTCACCAAACAATCCTTTGTCTGGAAAAGGAGCCCGGGAAAAGAAGACCATTGTTATTTTTTTTCTATTTATCATTGCTGTATACTATCATTGAATGTCCATATTCAGTGTTGACAGATTTAAATTTTAGAACTACAGTATACAGTTTTGCAAGATGGCACATCTTCTATGAATCAATCAAACCATCATCCATGAATGATAATCCTGAACCATCATGATAATGCTTCATCCGAGCTTTCTTTCTACTAGGCTACTAACCCAACGCTATGGGCCCATTCTGTAATTTTAACAGGAATATCATGTATAGAAATGAATAAAATGTATGGCACCTATTTTAAAATATCGGCACAAAGGGCGGCGGGGTTTCATGGGGATCCCTGACCTATTTCACTGACGTCGCAAATTCCCCAGATGTAGGGGAAGGGAGAGAGGTGAGTGATCGAAAGAGATATAGGATTGAGAGAGTGAGAGAACTTGAAAAGGGAGAGAAATAAAGAATAAAGAGTAATTTTGCTGCCATCTAGAATTTGCACTTTATTTGATATATCCCTCCTCCCATTCAGTCGTTAGAAATGTTAGCCTTGAATTTGAGTGTACGAATAAATATAAATCCCAATGATATAATTTGATACAGAAATATGAAATATTACTGCATGGTATATACTGAGGTAAGCACACGATATTCAGTTCGATGCCCATACCATATGCTCATCATATCTTATAATCTAATATACATGTATCTGATCATGTATACACTGATGACCATCAAGGCGAGCGATTTACCATGATCCAGTCCCTCCTGAGTGCATTATGATTACGTAATCTGCTAGAAACTCGCTGATTCGCAGGTGCCATTGTAAGCCTAAAATATGTATCATGTTGTAGTGTGTATCTTAGGTATATATTCATGTATGTATATATTGTTGTAGTGTGGGATGGACTGGGACGGACGGATGATGTATAGGGTACATTCGTCCGCCACCAGGGGGCAGGGTCTCACATTGTGAATGAGGACGGATCTCTGGGGGGTATAAATAGGGGTGAGATTTTAGGGTAAGGGCAGTTGCAGTCCAGGCATCAAGCAGTCCACATCTACCTTTCAAGATACTTCAATAAATGGGCTACTAGCTGAGACCAAGATTCATCTCTTATTGTTGTAATTGTTAGACAATGCAGGTCGTCCACTCGTCCGTTCGTCCACTCGTCCATTCGTCTGCATTCGTCCGAACTAAGTAGAATGATATTCCACAGAGAACTCAATGGCTTTCTCCTTATGTATTAGTGAAGTAATGACGGCGACAACAATATATACACACGTGTGTGGGGGTGTTCGTGTAGACACGTATATTACATAGATAAGGTGCTGAATGTTTATACTAGAGCCTAAAAATAATTACTCATAAGTTAATTTTTGCAGCATATTTACAAGAAACTTCCTTATGTGTATAATATTATCATTATTTATAACAACGAGTTTATAAACTATAAACTCGTTGTTTATAACAAATAGCTGTAACCAGGAGGAAGAACTGCCCACGACGGCGTTCTTACCCACCGAACAACGGTCGGTCATCACATATAGATGGACGTATGGCTCCTTCCCACGACTGCCTCTAATATCCGGGTTGATGGCGTTTAGAATCTGAACATAAAGGTTACTCTCCTGGTTTTTCCAAGTGCATCCGCACTTTACTTTTTGGTGTGCCCAAGTGTGTTTCTAGACGTTGTGAAAGATACTATTTTTTTACCACATTTCCCTTTCGATAATAAAGGAAAATGTTAAAAATGTATGACCCATTCGCTGTTGCCCTTTTCGGAGAGTTCTATTCATTCTCCAATGTGATTATAACACTATTGTTTTAATTTAAGAATACATGTTAGGGTTTCAGAAGAAGTAACATGTCATACACTCTATAGAACTACTGTCATGTATTCGTGAATTTGGACGATTGTTAGAATTCACAAAATCTATTTTTAATATATTAATCGGCGAAGCTCATTAATAGTATATTTTAGAAGAATACAACTGACAATGATAATGTGACTGAGCATTGTCGAATTTTTTAGACATACCCCATTTAGGTAATGGGAAGAGCACAACGAATAGCACTCAACCAATTAGGACTGTAATCGGCTAAGCAATACACTAATCCTAATAGGCACCATATAAAAGATCGGACGTGAAGAGCAAAGAGTTAATAGAAGCGTCTGGTAACATTTCGGTCATGAAGATTGTAATAAGTATATGATTGCATAGTGCTATGAAGGTAAAACACACTTTATGGAGCAAAGTATTGGTTTTCATAGATAAATGGGCCTGGACCAAAGGATTGCCTTTATTGAAGGCTTCGGACACATATAACCTCCCATAGGCATAGCACGATCTGCGAATCCCGGGTAATTGGATCTGCCAACTACACCTACACTGAAGATACAATATGTCAATTAGTTGGCTTCAGTGCATGCCGTTTAAATCCACATCCCATGGTGATACATCGGTGATAGAAGCTAAAACATGTCTCCGTAGATAAACTTTAGATTATTTCGTCACGGTCGGGGATTTCATATAATTTAATTTCTTCTAAGACCATACCTCATGAAACAGGCCATTTTATGTAAAGAAAGGCAAGAGTCAATGTATTTCTATATTCACTCTTGTGCTATGTGTGTGCAGGTCGAATCATCTCTGTGACGTGTTGTCCTCCACTGAGACCTGACCCTGAGCTACCCGGAAAGATGCTACAGGCTGTGTTACTCTTCAACCAGTGCCTTCTATTCCTTGAAAGCACTCAGTTAGGGATCTATGGTATTGGACACCTATTAAGTAGAGTTCGTTGTAAGGTGAGTTTTCGCAATAAGGCAACGAGAGAAATATGATTCTAGATGTCTGCACTCGCACTTCCGGCTTCCACATATAGCTAGTTAGGCCGTGCATGTAGGAGTTTCGGGTGACCAATTTAATATCTCTTCAAGTTCAAGTTCAAGAACAGGTATACGTATGGTATAGGCCTACGACTGTTACTCTTCTCATTACGGTACATAATGTGAATAGCACAATGTAATTGTGAAAAAGTAGGCATCTACCTAGTTATGGATGCAGCTGCCTATATCCTATATATGATATAAAAATCCAATTAATGTAACTATAATTTACCCCCCTTTATATTCAACTGAATGAGCCCATATGATGCTGGTCCCGCGCATCGTATTTTCATAGCAAATTTGGTGATGTAAATTAACATTGAAATTACAATTACATGAGGATTCCTTGAGTTTCTTCTAAAATAAAGAGTTCAGATCGAGACATGAACCTGGACATGCATGAATTACGCCCCATACATGTTACTGTGCATCTTTTGCAGTTTATCGTGCAGCAATAAGATCTAGAAATGCTGAAAAGAACTGCATGCATCCGATCATTGGAGAAGGCCTAGAACCAATACCTTTCAGTTTGGCCCTGGAGAATCATTAGATTACGAAGCAGCTCTATGGGATTTAGCCACGTGTTAAACTGGCCCCTGCTGTTACACAACAGATAGACTTGTGGCAGGACGTACGCCGATCTACGGCTGTAATACGTAATATGTTATATTTGGCTGATGGCTCTATGGCCCAATTTTCTTGTTGCTACTAAAATACTATAGAAAGGTTTCAATGGACATCTTTAGAGATTAGTTTGCTATAATCAACTGTAAAACACGTGTTGGTTCACTGTTCTGGGATGATTATGTTATTAGGTAAGATTCAGACTTCAGAATCATGGCCGCCGTCCGCGTTTATGCGAAGAACACACACTTTGGCACCTCTCAACAGAGTGCCAGCCACGCTTTATTCAAGGAAAAGTAAATACCAGATAACTATCAAAATCTAAAATTAAAAGGATCTAAGACTGACTATAAATCGATCCATGGCCAGTATACGATAAAAGGAAAGTCCTATCTGATGACCTATAGAACCCCTCTATAAATCTAGAATCACCGCTTTATTTGACGTATGAATTATAATATAATAGGATTATAATAAGGATATCGCGGATAAACAAAGGGCACGTCAATAACCCCTGCCGGGTCAATAACCCCTGCCAGGTCAATAACCCCTGTTCACAATATGGGCGTCTTAAATATGATTTACACACAAGTTTCTCCCAACGAGGTAATGCAATGAGGCGAACTACCGCCGTCGAGTCCAATCAATAAGACTTGGGTGAAAAGGTTGTGAACACAACGTTGATATTTAATGTAATTAAAGAAGTTTAGAATGCTGTGTATATATATATGTTGACAAGGTTTTGATGGTAACATATCCGAGCTAGAATTATAGACGAAATTGATGAAAAGATACATAGTGAGTAAGCGAAAGAGGTGATCCACATCAGTACACTAATTCATTTATACATGGTTTATGATGATGTTGTGTCCTCTATGAATATGTTTATGACTTGTCAATGTCCTCTCGACTTTATGCTCGATATTGCTTTATCGATGTAACAATTTGCCCACTAAAATACATAAGATGCCCACTAAAATACATAAGATCAATGTGCTATGTTCAAGGAAAATAGTTTAGTCATAAATAATAGGTCAATAAGCTATGACATCTAATTTACCTCACTATTAACAACTTCCTCGGAGTCGAAACAAACATAGCAAATTTCTGCTCTTAATTAGTTTTGTTTGAACTCTTTTCTGGGGCACATTTAACTTCCTGTGTTCTTTTTTCTCCTGGGCTGTAAACCTATCCACTAAAATGCCCTCTGGTGTTCACCTGACAAAGAAGAGAGTACTGCTCTTCTTCGTTGCGGAAAGAGCCCCGAATTCTTCTTCCGATTGGAAGCCAATCATTTCCACTTGACCTTTGAATCGTTTGTTCCAACGTTAGAACTGTGGAAGGGCAAAAAAGGCGTAAACTCCATAATGAAAAGAATCTGAACAAGGGCTTTTATGATGAAAGGAATTCGGTGAGTCTCATCATCTCCTTAAATACGAGTGCATTTCAGTTGATTTCGGAACTGCAAGAAGTAAAAGCGGAAAGAAAATTTGCATTTGATCGAGCATGGAAGGGATTGACTTTCCCTAAACCTATATGGATGGATACCTGGAGAGCAGTTGTCCAAATTGTGTCTGTTATATCAAGATAAGGACAAAGAAAAGTGTTTATGAGTATATTGGAAATAATAAGATAGTGGAAAGATAAAAGGAAACAGCTACACCTAGCCTACACCTAGAACCTCTCTAAATCTAGAGTCCAGAGTCACTGAAGTTGATTTAACCAGGAATGAATATATATTATAGGAGGAATTAATGGCCATGATTGCCGTCCCCCGCGGGATGTCTATATATAATACCGGGCTTCTCTGTATCTTTACGTGATGAAGCTTGAATGTGATATACTATAGGCGGGCCTGGCTAGGAGGGTGTGGTAAAAACCATTATTATGCAACCAAGTATATCATTTAAACATTATTCTTCGAAATGTTGTAGATTTTCCCCAGTTGGTGAACCAACACGGCTAATTTAGTAAGACATTGAGTAACAAAAGTGCCACCTTAACCTTGAAATTCCTGTCCCGTGTTTACCAAATTCCCCCGGAATATATTACTGAAATTCTCTCCCCGGAAAGGATGTTTTTCCCCGACGATCACCAGAGAGGATTTGTCCATGGGAATACCTGTCAAAGTTGTGCCGGTACACTTCTGAACGAGGTGTGGACGCCGTCAGTTAAGACTTGGGGGGATGGTGTCATGTTTCCACATCCTCGATGCGTTTATCTTCTTGGGGACTCAGATTCTCTACCCTTGGGACTCTGCGAATGTATGACTACATCATGTTCAAAGTGTAAACAGCTTGGAACAGAGCACCACGCCTCATTAAACCGTCGATGTAGCTACAAGGACGCCATTTGTCCACTAAAAATTGTTTACATGCGACTTGATATCTTAACTAATTATGAGACATTATAATATCAACTGAATGTTACTTGCCTTATTTCGCCCAATGCTGATTTTGGTTTATTAACATGGCTGTGAACGAAAGCATCATGCAATTTTCTTGGTGTAATGAGATGAGTTAAAACCTACCATTGGGCCAATGCACAAACATTATATGCCCACTTTCGTGCAGTGAAACCATAACTTTCAAATCTGCCTTATAGCAGTCGATTAGCCAAACGATGTTTTCATAAATGCATGAAATTTAGCATAGAGGTACTTTTCGATGTGCTGATCATGTTTAGCTATAGACCCATTCTGAATTTCTACTTCCTTAGTCATGGTTGCTATGGAAACATTCAGATATGGAATTTGGCATTTATGGCCAGCATTTATGGGCATATGGATGGATTTGTACATTTTCATCATTATTAAATGAGTGTAAATGATATATTAAAAAGAAGAAAACAGCCTAAAACATATATTCCCTTGTTGCTATGCAAAATACAGCAATCAGGAATTGATGAAACAAACATACAAAAAGAATTACCATATTCCGTTCAAGTTGGTTTGGCTACAAAGTAGGGTTACACTAAATTTGATGTCAATTTCAAAACATCTAGTCATGCTAATGGTATTTTTATTTTATTTGTGATTCTATTCTGTTGCTTAGCATCAACTGTGGTCACAGTTTCCTCCTAGTTACAGACCTTCATCTGCAAATATATGCATCTGTCCTGAAATGCTTAATTAGTCCTATATTTTGAACTAATTGGACTACTATGAGAATTGTTGGAAATATTCCCTTATATATACTGTGTCACAGACATTGATGATCACAAAATTATTCATTGTCATTTCATTCATTTATAAACACAATAAAATGATTATATTTTGATCCCGTAGAAGAATAAAAACCCTTTCGAATGGTATATGGGAAATACACTTACATCCATTGGATCATTATGAAAATCAGTGAAGAAAAACCGTCATGGACAGTGACGGGGGCAAACAAATTTCCCCATTTTGGAAACTGAGCTCTTAAGATTATATATATAGTTGGTAACTTGATACCCGTACTGCGGTGACATTTCTTTGAGAGGGAAGGGTGGAAGACGGAATTCCATTAAACATCTCGAAATCTGTCACCTCCTCATTAAAACAACAGCTGGGTTAGGATAGAGGAACTCAGATTTGGGGGACAGCTCCCCTTGTCTTATCATCACCCCCTTGTTCACAGCCCAGAATGGCGGTGAAGCTGAACACCAGACAGTACCAGAGGCGATGAAGTGTAACAGTATGTATCAGGATGGCGGGCCTCATTACCTAAAGGAGTGGTCCTAGCTGGTCCTCCCTCCCCTCACCTCCACCCGTGTCCAGTTAAGAACTATAGTACAATATGACACCGTCTATCTCTTGCTACCAGTGCGGGCGGAATACAGCAATTTCAATAGATTCGCTTAAAGCTTCTACCTCATTTGAAAAAATTAATCGGGAAAAACAAAGGCTGTGGTAACCTCACTTGAAGCCAAAGTAAGCTGCGTGGAAAGTTTGGGAATTTTACATGGCTCGGGAAAGAAGTTTTTCAGGCTTCTAAGTCGTGACATGGCAGTTAATTAAGTAGATTAAATGGTAGATGATATCTGTACTAATGCAGAAATGTAAAAACTATAGATTAAAACCCCAACTTTTTGACTGATACTGTTACCTTTAGTATAGAGAAAGAATGAGCAAGAATCTCTAACACTTTCAGTAGCTTCATTGCCCTATAGCTTTTTTACTGTATTTCCTTGATTGAACCTGCTTGTATACTATCCTCCTAAACACTTCCATTATAGCCAATTATAATGCAAAATAATTGTTATCGCTGGCAGCTCAATGGGGATTCAGATATCCCACATTGAAACTTGAAATAGTTGATCACTTAATACCTACAAATTTTGAAATAGTCTCATTTGGTAATGTATAATATTATGTATTCATGACATGGATATGTCTAATTCAAACTTGTTTCTACCCAGTGTGCACCCTATGAACTTGTAAAGTGATGCCTCATCTGTTTATTCTCCCCATAGCCACGATAATATGTTTATCGCATTTATTTATCAAACATCATTTACTAGTCCACTTTGATTCAAATTAAGATATCACATTACCACTTTGAACAATAAATCTTGACAAAATAATTGTAAAAGTAGTACTGTTACTGTATGTGAATTAATAGCAGAGGTTACAATTTCTCTCATCTGTGAGTATGGGCCTGAGATCGGGTGTAAAGGAGCTAGAAAACATGTGACTATACTCCTTGTCTCTATAATATGATATGATTTTAAACTTTAAAAGTTAAAAAAATATGTTTTTCAGTGTCGCTAATTTATTTTGTTTTCGAATTTCTTAATAGACTATTTTTCAAAGTTTTGCTTTAATTGTTAAAATGAGCAAAATAATTGCAGATTTTCAATGGTATCATGGAAATATATCTGCTGGGACTAGTCAGAGACTACCCCAGAAAAAGATGTAAGAGAATTTTGAAGGAGAGTCATAATGAGAATTGTTTTTTAAATAGCGAAGTGCTGACAGAAATGGTTGGATATAGGCCTACTGAAATCTGAGTCTGTCAGACTACGATGCGATTGATATTTCTAATTTGTGTGTGTTATTACATAATCGGCTGTACATTTAAATTCATTATTAAATATTCATTCATCAAATTCTGGTTGCTAAGCAACTGTACCTTGCATATCAACCAGCCAACTTATGTTTTAATTTAAGTTTAAGTTTTCATAAATCATTTACATTTATTTAATAATGATAAAAAGGTACAAAGTCTTCCGTCTGGCCTGAGATGCTGGCCATAAATGCCTAATTCAGTATCAGAGTGTTTCAATAGCAACCATGACCAAGGAAACAAAAATCCAGATTGGGTCTATAGCCAAAAATGATGAGCACATCAAAAAGTACCTCTATGCTAAATGTCATGCTTTTATGAAGAAATGCACAATAATTGTTCTTATATTTTGGACTAATCAACTGCACTATTACAAAGATGGCACTGCAAATATCAAACGAAGCTTTTAAAGATTAGACCTAGGCCAACTGTATAAAGCGGGCAACACACATACACACCAGGGGAAATAACAAAGGAAAGAAACGCCAATTATAAAGATGAATGCCAATGCCAACGCCCCATGGAATAAAGGAAATACAAGTTAAAGTGAGTTGGTTGAAGAAGCGTGAATATTGCACTCGTTGCTACGCAACTCGTGCAATATTCTAAGCGACTAAAACCAACGATATAGAATATAAAGAATAATTATAAAGAATATACATAAGGGATAAGGAGAAGGGATGTTGTGCATAGTGTAAATCAAATTGAAATAGTATGATGATTGTCAGCGACGTGAAATTAAGAATATAATATTATGTCGAATTAATTGTACCATGCTCATGAATAAAATAAACAAATTCTTTGCTAGGCAAAATGGAACATTTATCAAAGGCCTTTAAGTGTTGCCACTGCCGATTTAGTGTCGAGCGTACATGTATAGGAGTATACGTCTGGCGTAGAGTGGACAGAATGCACGTCTGGAGAACCTTTCTTTGTGTGTGTGTAATAATTGTATTTCCAGATGTATTATCACAGTTACATTGTATCATAGAAAAGGGGATAAAGAACCATATATTATTTAAATTCAAAACCATCTGTGACATATCACAGGTCTTCCAGATGTCCTTGATAAACAAAGTTTGATAGACGCAGTGATTTCTGGTATAGATTATTTTCATTTCACTGTTTTCTAGATTGCTTTTATATTCAGTAAACTCAAGACAATTCTAAATTATATAGTGACTCCATCGGCTATAAAATCGGCCTGCTGAACTTTCAGTGCATCAAAGGTTTAAGTCTAGACCTAAAAAGTTGGCTGGATAACATTGTAGCCTACGCCACCATTCTAAATAGTGCTCACGTATTCGAGACGTGAAACCTGTAAACCGATTTGACACTAACGAAGATCAATCACCAAGTCTACAGCTAAATTGACACCCAACAATTGATCGTCTTGCAACATAAGAGTTTTTTGATTACTTAATATCGTTGAAAAGTAACACCATAGTTTCAATCTCAAGATAGTCCAAGCTAACACCTGTCGACCCGTCCCCCTCCTCACTCAGTCAAATATTGGGAATTTGGCCTGGTACGAGGGGTGGCATGATAATTGTGAGCTTACATATCAAATCTTTTTATTCTGCTGTGGTGAGAACAGTTTGGATGCGACACTCATTAATTTAAATATGCACAGTATCATGAGTATGTTTGTCTTTATGCATATATTTTATAATAGTTCTAGACCTATGTTCTGTAGACAAATTAGGTGATAAGGATTTAAAGCAGCTGCAATTCTCTAAGTTTAGTGAAGACTGTAATAACGTTCAGAGCCACTGTATTCACTATTCTAACGGACATAAATAAGGGACTAAAAATGAAAGCAAATCGGAGTGTAATTATGGGAAACTGTGAGGTAATATCACATCAAGGAGAAAGAGGATGGGGGAAATGGTGACACATCCCGACTCGTCGTAAGGAATAGGGGGAAGCGAGATAAAAACTGGAAACGAACAGTAAAATAATTACTGAGTCGGGTGGGCCAGTTTTTAAAATATATCTAGGCATATAATTAAGGAGGTAAATCCAGGCTTCTTGCAAAGTGGTAGTAATATAGGTTGTTATGTCTAATGGTTATTAAGAAAATGGTTATTTTCAAAAATAAGCCTAAAAATACAGTCAGCAGGCCTATATCATAGTGTTTTGTGGTTGTATCTAAAATGGTTGAGCCATCAATTGACTTCCAGTTCGTTTCCGGATCCGGACAGAACTGTCCATTTAGGGAAAAACAGTGACGAAGATTTCACCTTTACTAGACTAGTTGCCGTGGCAACGTGTCGACCAGCCTCTGATTCTCAAAATAGCTAACGTTCGCCTGTGTACATTTCGATGTGTGATGTTCAGTGGCCACTCGGTAGCTAATAGAGGCACAGACTTGAAGCCAGTTAACTCATCTAGACACCTACCCCCTTGAGATTCTTTTTCCCGATCGGCTCAACATCGCTGTGGCCAAGAACTGATGACGCTAATCAAACTTCCCGGCGGAGCTTCCTTCCGTCTGGGGAGGAGAAGGTGGAGGAGAGGAGGAGAAGGAGGAGGGGGAGAAGGAGAAGGAGAAGGGGGAGGAGGAGGAGGTGGAGGCGAAGTTGTGGCGGCGACTTCCTTTGTTTTGCAAATGTTATACTTTCTTTTTTCCCTTGCCTCGAGAGTAGAGAGCTTGAGCAAGACGGATGCAGGGCTAATAATTCGGCAGTTGGAACGCTTGAGGTTTTCATCGTTTTAAAGACTGCATTTGTCAAACCATGGGTAAAGCCACAATCTTCGAATGACTCTTGATTAAACCATTTATTCCTGGCGTATTTGGAACACATGCCAATGACAGGCTCACTAATGAAATCAAAACTACACGTTCGGATCAAATGGCATATTATTGATAATAGGACTCTGCCTAACATTCTGCATTAGAATAATCGCTTTTCGTTTTTAACTTCCTTTTTGTTTTTCACCAGGGTAGACCTTTTTGAAAGCGTAATACAAATATCTTAAACTTGTATTCAAGAACAATAAATATGAAATTAATTTAATGAGATCGAGTTATCAGTTTCAGGATATTTTTATTATCATTAAATAATCTAAATAAATGTAGCAGTACAGCTATCAAAACAAATAATATTATATGTTAAAAGGTTTTGTATTTTGTATTTTGCAACAGAAATGTTTTCGAACATTGAAAGGTATACCACCAATGTGAAATTTGTTTTGAAATAAAATCTGTTTAAAAAAAATGGTAACTATCTTGTATGTAACTCTTCTACCTTCTTAAAATGAGAAGAATCAAATTATGTTATCGTTGGCAGTTCGACAGATATATGAGATGTCACAAATCCAGAATCTCATAAATTAATGTGAGGTTATCCTACTACTGGATGGCCATTTTAAGCAGTTCAGCTTAAAAAAATACAAATAGAATGTATAATAGTTAAGGTTGGTATAGAATATAATACGTTAGTAATAAGGATCTCACCATGAATGTAAGCCAATTAAAGTCAACAACAGGATATCAAGAAGAAGTTACCAAGAGAAATGAAACGACGTAAAATAATGAGCCAAAAGCATGGTCATTTAACAGAATATCCGGATAAAGAACAGACACTTTGATAGACTTTTAGTATATTTTATTCACATTTCATTTCAATTTTATGATCAGGAAGACCTGGCGACAGATGGCTGTTAATGCCCTTTTCTTGATTTACATTTTCGATTCGCTATGCATGACGATGTAACAACTGTACCCATATGTATGAACAAAATCGGAATAAAAATCTTTATATATGTAAGTCTTTACTGCTATATAAGGCTCTATATCATATCGCCATAGATAATATGCACAATATATATAGAGACGTTTTTCTGGGAATCAATCACTTTTTATATTGAGGCAGCATTTCCTGGGTCACAAAACCCTACTGACCCAGTATTATATGGGTGGCTGTCTGCGAGTCAATGACCGGTGCTCTGTAATGGTGATGAAATGTCCCATTGCCCTAGAAAACATGCGGGCTGCCAAGAAAGAAGGTGCTTGTAATTGGAAATCGAGCATGTGTGATTGATATTGATCACAACCGACGAGGACTCGTCCACTATTTGTCATAATAACATTTGTCACACGCCTTTTATATGAGTTAGGAAGCGCTTCGTGAAGAATTGATTTGCTCCAATGGGGAGAAAGGATCGCATGTATATATACTGATGGGACTCGAAACGCGTGGATCCATACACATTTGCAGCTAATATGAGAGTGAATATGACTGCCGTCACATAGATATTATTCTCCGTGCTCCTGAATGTGGGAAGATCGCTTGTCACATAGTGAACCCATGGGATACGAGTAGACTGATATGAACCCATGGGATAAGAGTAGACATATGGAGTGTCTGCCCCGCTTGTAGGAAGCACGGGTGGAAAGATCCAAAATTGATTGGCCCGTTACTGATTTTGTTATTACCCTTTCCTTTTTCAGAGTCCAGGTCGGAGGTTTGGATGTGCATGAAATCGTTGGTTTCGCTTAGTGTATTTGTTTTGGTTTTTTAAAAATCACTTTGTTATAATTATGTACATTATACATATAGGGCCAGGCCTAATATAAATATATATAATGGATACCCCACAGTTCCGGTTGACTATTACATACTCCCGTTCTCCTACCGGCAATATTTCTAGGGTCGATCATCGAGTCATTCGTCCCAGTGCCTTATACGGGTAAAAATTGTAGCCGGCTACTGAGGCCCGCCAAATGCTACCATGCTGCCACCTAGTGTTTTAACTTTATGTTAGTTTGTGCAAGAGCAGTCGTATAGCCTCGGCGAAGCTGGCGTCTATATAAGGGATAATTACAAAAAGTTAGATCATCTCCAATATTTGAAATTGTTAGTGAAAACAATGGCTAAGAAACAACATGGTTTTGAAAGTTTAATCATTCTTACGGATTTTTTATGGAAAAACCTGAAGGACAGGATTAATTAATACAATGTTAACGGACAGTAAATATCTAATCTTGGATAATAAATGTTTCCCAATAATAATAATAATAATACGGTGGTAGACATTCCTAGCATTCCAAAATACATTTTTTACAACATTACAAATTAAATTATCAATGCATAACCCCCACCCCCAGTCCCACACTCATTTCCCACCGAGAACCTAAGTATTCCCTATACTTAATATATACACATAATTCTTGGCAATATTTTATCGATGTTCATCTCAGTTTTATTCGGTTTATCACAAAATTTAATCGTCGTCTTCTACTTCCTGTCTGATGACGGGCACTCCTGCAAGAATGGAAAATACTTGCGTTATGGTAGCCAGTTTTTAATACATAACAAGACAAAGAAATACATAATTATGAAAAATAGCCTTGGCTGTGATACCAGAAGTTCGTCCTAAAAATTCATCCCATGCTTTTTACTCACCATCTAATTTTCTCAATTTCTTCAGTTTGTTAGAAACTAGATCTCTCCAGTCACCATCCTGTGAGTGCTTCTCTTCAAGTGGGTTTCCTGCAAGATAGTTGGTTCCATGGAATAAGGGATTTTTTTTCTCACAAAAGATGCAAAACATGGATAGGGATGAAGTTTCTAGACTTTCTTTATATTGAAAACATTAAGTCACAAACTAATCAATATAATGCCTGTTTGAACATATTGGGTTGCATGCAGAAAGATTAAATCGAATTGGGTTGCGTAGTAGATTTTTTCCCAATTTTTAAGCTCTTCGATATCCCATTTTATAATACTATATCTATATCAGACAACTGTTATGTTGGAAAGCTAGATATAAACTACACTTACCGACAAAAAGAATGTCTTCTAAGCAGGGAAGATCGACCTGTATATGTGAAAACATAGATTTAATGAAAACTGTCACTTTGAATTAAATTTAGAACAACTTCTTTAATATTTTTTCATTTGTTTTGTTCTACTTGGTTATGTATAAATGCTAGCCATAGGTGATTACACCATGCAATATTTGAATTTGGAGTCAGAAAGGATAAACAAGAAACTACAGCCCTTACCAGCTTTCCAAATTCACCCCAATCCTTCACAAGATTGTTTGACATATAGAGAGTGACAAGTTTCTTAAGAACGTTGATGCCTTTTAATTTTTCTATCACGTTGTAGGATATCCATAATTCCTGTAATGTGTCGCCCACAGCTTCCTAAAGCAATATGAAACAAGTTGAAGCAGTGTTATTTAACTCACAATTAAGCAAAACTCTGGTTAATAATCTCAAGTTTCCTTCCCATCGTCGAGTAACGGGTGCCAATCTGAAGCTGAAAGCAATTGTAGTTTGTTTTTTTTACCTACGCACATCACCAAGCTGGCTGATACTTTCTCTTTGCCCCTTCACTTGAAGCAAAATATGCAGCACTCGTTTCTAACAAAAGATTTAAACCACACCAAATATGAGGAGATTAAGTCAGAGAATCATACTTCCATTTTCTTCATTTCAGTTGGGGTTTGTTTTTTTCAAAAGGCCTAAAATATCTCACATACCCCCCAAAATTATACGTGGTAAACATGTACGTGATTTGATGTAATACGTTATAATATAAAGTAAATGCGATATAAACTTCAACCGAGAAACCGTTTTAATAATATTTTCTAACCGACAGCAGAATCTCTGATCTTTGATTTCCAGTATTTAAGAGGTCACACCTTCTCACCAGCTTATGGAATTCATTCCAGTCTTTGACAAGGTTGTTGCTCATGTATAAAATTCTGAGTTTCTTAAGGACAGCGATGCCTTTCAGCTTCTCAATGAGATTATAAGAAATCCAAAGTTCTTGCACGGTGTCGCCCACAACTTCCTATTCAATATTTTATGATGGGAATCATGATCACGTACAAAGTCATGTTTATTTAACAACTACGGTAATGTGCGCACGCAATGTCAGGACATAAAACATATGTGACATAAAACAAGCAAATAAATATGAATAATATAAAGGTAAATAATATGAGCTAACAAATACTGGGGCAATGAGGTACAGGGTTATGCGAGGAGAATATCAATCATATCAATCATTATTTTCACTATTAAAAGGATCAGATAAATCTGGATACATTGGTCCATTAAAAAAATAAATTACCAAAGAAAGAACTGTCTGTATCAAAGATGACAAAATCCAGTCTAGGCTCAGAGTTGAGAGTATATATCCCATTAGGACGCCTACTACAGCTAGCGCCTGGAAAGCCATTAGCGCAGTAGGAGTCAAATCACTGACATACCGTTCTTATCTGATTTAAGAGGATGTGAGCCTAGATTGATTCAGCCATTAAAAGAGTCTACAGTTTTTCAAAGGACTGAACACCCGTTAATGTTTTCAAACATAATTGGAATGACTTATCAAATCGACAGAAATTCTAAATATTGAATAGCTTTGAGACTTAGTACAAAATGTAAGACTTACCAAGCCTGTTAAACTTTTGATATTGTTTCTTCCAAGGGACAGTATACGAAGATTTTCTGTAACAATAAAGATTATATTATTCAATGCATGTATGACAATGTATTCGTATTTATAATGATGATTAATGCACGTATCTGATTCTCCTACCATCAGGGCCACTGGAACTTTTCTACTCCTATATATACCTTCTTACTTCTGTCAATTCAACTCATGATCATTTATGGAAGTAACAAAGATGTAACAGAATATTATACTTACTAAGGCCATTCAAGTTGTTAATCTTTTCAATGCAGTTCGTAGACAGTGACAATTTTCTGAAAATGAAAATGTATTAGTGTTCACCCCCAGACTATCTTGTAAAATATAGGATTCAAATCTTTTATGTTAACATATGTTGATGAATAAAACTCGCCTTACCACGAGGAATCGATATCAACTTTAAAAGGACATAAAACAGCATTATACATTTCTATGAAAATACTTACTCGCATTTTGTGAGGGTGGAAAGGGAGGCATCCATTTTTTCAATGGGGGGTACCTGGAAATAAAGTTGGACCGCTGCTGATTCGCCGGCCTTGCATTCTGGATTCTTCTCCTCCTGTGAAGTGTAATGCATCATTGAATATTTTTATAAGTCCACTGCAGAATTGATAACAATTTTGTTACATCACAGTTTTATTTAAGATATCCTGAACACCGGATCTTTATTTCAGAAACCTATCGTTACAACCATCTAGGAGACACATTACTATCATTTTACATCGAGATCAATATTTTTATCCGGACTTAATTACAAAAAATGTGCTTACCCATCTGGCCAAGGCCTCTTTAATCGTGGTTCCCTTACCCTGCATGAGAAAAATCCGAATTGAATATATATCAAACTACGGTTGGGAAAGGCAATAACATTATGGAGTTACAGTCCGTACTCAGCTTTAGACGTCCATACTAGATAGTAGATCTTTCTATCGCTACCATCAAGAGAATTCAGTTATGGAGTAACATTGAGTAGGTCGTTCAAATGCAGGCATATATGTGTTAATTTTCGACATCGACCAGGAAACCTGAGAATGGCAAGTTCGAAGTTCGATATTGAAATTGTCATTTTAGAAATGGAACAAAATGGTATTGAAGGAAACATGCTGCAAAGCGGTTGTACACCTAATTCATGGTCCTGGAACTTTCGAGAAAAAAATGTCCTGTCGAAAGTTCACGACAAAGCTCTAGAGAGAATGAAGTATATGTATATCGGGATATATTTTTTAAAAGTGGCTATAAACAACTTTCCAAGATTTATTAAATAGGATAGATGATAAAGGATGTAAATTCAGCGGACAAAATACTGCGACAGGCGTCATGCAAAAATGTATTCATTCTATATAATGCATGCCAAAAGCACCTCAGTTTCTTGTTATTTACACAGATGCCAAGGACAAAACCAATGAAATGTCGATATGAAGATATTATTAATGAGTCGACATTTCACATTATGTTGCTGGAGCCACAATGGAAGAAAGCTGGGCAAAGCCATATTTATCTTCCATTATGTAGCAAATTCCAACAGCAATAATCGGCAAAGGGAATAAATGTTTCAATGGAGGAGACTTAAAAAGAAAGAAAGCTTGTTTTCGATCCCCATAAACTTGTTATCAACAGGTAGAAAAATAACGGGGCTCATGCTAATTACCGACCTTTGTCTGTGGTTTCCCCAGTGGAAGTATGAGATAACCAATTATTGAATCATTACAAGGCAAAGAATCTAAAATGTTTATCTCTCCAACAAGATCATAGACACTTCTGGAATGTCCTGAGTGAAGTCTGCAAAGTCAAAGATCGTACTAGGCCTAGGCCCAGTAGCCTAGGACAAGTCGCTATCAATTCAATGGAAAATATATATTTTCCTTTGTTTTTTCCTTATTCTCGGGGAACATTTACTAACATTGCCATTCGATCTAACAATTAATATACGAATAAGTGTACTAAGTCATTGACGATCTAGTCGGCGCTCGGCTTTCTTCTCTAGTGCTATATATCATCTCTCCAAATTCGTGGTTAGAAAGCAGCTTATTATCAAACATTATTCTTACCAACGTAATGATAACTTCTTTGGTTACGATAGGGTACGAGCAGTACGACTACGACATCGATCAAGTGGTCTGTGATCAACTCATCATCATTGCATTTACAATGGCATTACATTCACAGATCCGTTGATTTAACGTACATTCACATTGTTAGATGTTATTTTACTAAATTTAAAATTGGATGTCTTCATCATTAAATGCCATGTTTCTACAACTGAACAGATCCGTAGATATCGTCACCGACAACAACAATGTCAACAACGTCAACGCTGGACGTGAGTAAACGTGTAGGCTTAGATTATTAATCATTAATGCTGTATGTCATGACTTATCTCAATCGAGCCCTGTATCTATGTATACAGTTAGTATTCGCATATTCATAGATGTTTCAAATTATAGAATCGATTAGCAAAATAATAAGAATAACTCACAGACATCATGATGAAAACGTGTTTCGCTTCCGATAGCGTATATGAAGTGTCTATGGTTACGACGTGTATCGAAGAAAACACCTAACCCGCCGATGATTGGTAGAAATTCATCGGAGAGCCACAGCCAATGAGAGTTGTTATAATGCGATGGTGCAATCTACAATATGGCTGCCCCCATAATGATGCATACAGAGTCAACTAATAAACTCTATTCTAAAATTATTTTCATAATATTATGATAAAAACAATATTTTTTCATGCTTAGAAAATAAACATACAGTAATTTATTGTACTTATGCTCTTTTCATGATTTTAAACTTTCCTTCATTTGTTACTAAACTGTGGCGAATTCAGTCAATGACAATCCAAGATGGCATCCAGTTCCGTGAGCGGACTGATGCAGGCTGTGGCAGAATTTAATGCGGAAGAAGTCCAAAAGGTGATGTATTCCACCAATTCATTCTTATTATTGAACATGAATAATCGCTTTTCACTTATGGCCTATGCGGATCCCAAATATCTCATGTGGATTGGTAAATATTTGACGGATTTCAGTGTTGCGATGTTCGGTCTCCGCTGACCACTGTCAGTGTCAAGATACCAACTCAGAACGATTCTCGTCAGTGTTACTGTTAGGCGGGGCCTGGCATTTGTTTACTAGGTTTACCAAGATCGCATATTATTGTTACTCTGACTTGAAATGCGCAACAGAAAATGGCACATATTTCCTTTACACGTACTACCTATCGATCTTACCATTGCTGTGTCATTATCTGTTGTCAGTGTTGGCTTTGGCTTTGTTTTCGTTTTGAGTTTTGAGTTTTAAAGTCCAAGCATTGCCTCCAACTCCAAGCCCGAGGGCGAGTCGAGGTAGCTTGCTCACTTTTTGAGTAGCCTACCGATATTGCGGTGATTAAGACAGTATAGTCATAGCAGTATTCTAATATAATAGGCAGACTCCCCCTGACATATTTATCCTGTTTGCTCAGTCTTTTAATAGAACCAAAGTCCAAACTGGATATTCACGAACATTTCTTCAGCATTGAAGAGAATAATCAATTCTAGTTGGAATAAATTACCACCCGAAATAATATCTGCAAATAAATCACCAATCACTTTATTAAGCAGAAACTGGACTATTACATAACTGAGAGCGGGACCTTGTAGGGCAGCTCAACTTCGACTGCCCACTGTGAATCTGTATCTCCCTGTATTCTCTACTTGATCATAATCAGTGATGGGGGAGGGGGGGGGGGGTCGTGAGTGTAAAATTCTTAGGTTGCTTAGCTAGTCTTGATTCCCCTGCTCTGCTTTGGGGGGGGGGGGGGGGGGGGCAAGGGGACGAATACCTTCTATACGTACGTCAATTTTAATTAGTTATACCAGTTTATTTTAAGTTTTTGGATCATTTGTAAACTTGTACAATTAGGAAAGAACTGATTAAATTCGGTAAATCTACTTTTTACTTTCAAAAGGTTTGATCGATCCTAGAGCCTAGAGGCACACTATTTCAGATTCTTCAGTGTTGTCTGGTTCACGACCAACCAAACCGTGTAAAATATGTAGAGTCAGGGTACATACACAACTTTTCATTATAAATATAAATTATATGAGTATAAAAATGGTCGCTAAAATGTAGCAGTCTTAATTAAATACCCGTAATACAAATGGAAACCACACTAGCTATTAATTATTCAAGGCATGATTAGTTAATGCCTTGTTTCTTATCACTACTGAAATTACAATCTGTTTCACAGTAAAGGCCTTAGAAAACTAGGAAATGCACTCGTCTTAGGCAACATTTGCATCCTAGACGTGCACTCAGTCCCCTTTCCTTGTGTTAAATATTTTCTTTCGGTAAGACAAAACAAAAATAGAACTAACTGAGGTTCTGGCTGTCCGTTTGTTCTTCACTTAGTTGGAGGCGGGAGGAATCCCGAGAGAGTAACACAGGTAAGGGAACAAGGCGAGAAACGGAACGGAGAGCCAGAACCGACGTTAGTTCGTAATTTATTTGACCTTCTATGAGTTTAATAATGATAACAAAATATATTGTATATTTGAGTATCTTTGCATCATTTGAAAAAAAATCAATTTCTTTCTTTTTTCCCCCGTCTCACTCCTCTGCTATGTTCTGTCTACTTACGACGTCGTGCAATCATAAGTGCGCCGCCGTGCATTCAGAACACACAGGGTCGCGTCCTAAAGTTATGTAGCCAATCAAATCACAGAAATGTAATAAATTGGTTGGCACAGTTGGACAATGCAATCCATTTTATGGGACATATTTACACAGGAGGAGATGCAAATATTACGGTAAAAGTGTCTGCCTTGGGTGTTTAATATAGAACACAGTTCTAATATACAATTTCAACTAATGAAAATACTAGCTATTACTTGAGGAATGCAGGAAGACATGTCCTTTTTATTCCACTGCATCCCACATCATCAGTACTGCACGCCGATATTTTTCAAACAAACATACCAGAGTAATAGATTTTCAAAACTTTGATATAGTAGCAAGCCACTTCCAGTCATTGACGGAAGTGGTATTGTTTGCTGCTACAAGCCTGTAAGAAAGTAGAGAAGGCTCAGCCGCTGGCAAAACTCCCAAATAGCCGGAGAAATGCCTTCTCACAAGAAATCAAGTATGATTAATAAAACCGTTTAAATACAGATACATGTACATCATAGTTGTATTCTGTACAATTTCATTCTTTAAAATAGGTGCATGGTTAACCTGAAGAAGATGCAATTTGGCTTTATTACAACAGTCCATTCTCCACTGGCTAAAACAATTAAACATAACTCATACTGCAATCGGTTTCATCCTTTATTTGTTTCAACTGTGGACTCTATAATTCATGATGTAACATCCTTTTCTTATAGGAGTTCCGTGAGCGCTACATTCGCGGAGAGTTCGAGAACGCCCTTCACCGGCACTGGAGCCAATATGTCCCGGCAGTGTACCTCCCTTCCCACGACCCTGACCCGCCCAGGGAAGAGCGGAAGGCGAAACGTGTGCTCTTTCGACCCTTAGAATCCTTCCTCTGCGGTGGGGTTCCTGAGCCAGATGCCGTACTCAGGTCATTGAAGGAGAGGGACAACCCCCCTCAGCTCTGTGGACATGTCTTCAAAAATGGAGAGCCAACATATTCATGCAGGGACTGTGGCATGGATCCCACCTGTGTCCTGTGCATTGAGTGCTTTCAACACAGCGCTCATAAAAATCACAGATATAAGGTACTTAGCCGTAAAGTAGTCGTATCCTTATTCATAGATAAAAAGGATGTTATGGAATAAAATAATGTATGGATTACTAGGGACTACTTATGGACATATATATATTTTTTTTAATATTTTTATTGGCCACAAGCATTTAAACACTCGTTAGTAAATTACGTTATGTAATTTTGTGTTTCGACAAGTTAGAGTGTACACGGTGAAGGCAATATTATAACGTTATCAAATCAAACAAATTCAATGTTAATGGCAATCTATTCAAATAACTGGATGTCTTTGTATTAGTTATGGGAATGAATTTGATGTATTTTCTTCACATTCTTTTACATTTTAGATGAGCACTTCTGGGGGAGCTGGATACTGTGACTGTGGTGACACGGAAGCGTGGAAGTCAGAACCTTTCTGTAACGTACACAAACGTGGTGCTACCAAGAATGATAAGGATCCAAAGGTAATTTACTGCCACTTGCTGTAATTCAATATTTATGATTTAAAGACATAACTCCATTTTACCTCCCTGGTCATATTGATCATTGCCTCCTTGTAAATGTTTTCCTATAGAAGTGTGAATTGAAAACATTCACATATTCTTTATTTCATCTCTCTTTTCACCCACCTACGAGGGTAGAATTTAATCGGAAAGCTGCATACAAAAATGAATGAAATTAACATGACCAGTGTTCAATGAAAGCGTAGCATCTATACTCTGTACGGGTCCTGTTGAGTGCGGCACCTGCGTGCTGGGGTATATATATGTGTCCCCCTTTGAAGTCACAGCTCAACAGGACCCGCACAGAATATAGCGGTTTGAACTTTTTCTTATCTTTTATTATATGAGACGGTAATATTGATGTTGATTGATAGTTATCTATTAGAAAACACACCTTATCATATTTTATTTTTATTTTACAACACCTTGTCGTATTCTTAACACAAATGTATTTTCCATGTTTAGGATCCCATCAGTAACTTGGATGAAGAGATGCGAAGACGAGCGCACGACATCTTCCTCATCCTGGTGCGTTATTCTATCAACATGTTGACATGGGATGAGCCGACTGAGCTGCCATCCAGTCTCAGACCTCTCGTCTCGGACACCACTTATTCTACCATCCTATTCAATGATGAGGTTCACACCTACGATCAGGTGAGAATTCTTTGAACCACTTGCAGGATATGTAATTTTTACCTTATGTGGACGATGCAAAACATCCTGCCCCTTCTAACTGCTACCATGTACTGGAGGATGGAATTCCTCCGTAGTGAGGTTATCTCACCTCACTATTATCTATGACGTCATAGAGATGTGCACCTGTAATCAAGATGTCATCACCTTGATGCTGTCCAATTGATTCCCAATTGATGCTGGAATATCGCCAATAAAAAATATGTTATTTTATTTCGTAATCATTGGAGGGTGGGGGGGGGGGGGGGACAGATAGAGAAGTAAATGTGATTGTATTTTGTTCTCTTGGTGCCAGAAAAACTATATACTGTGTGTTTTTCATGTAGCCTGTCCAATATAAGATAAAACCTATTTTACTTAGTTCCGTTTGTGTGGGAAATATAATATTTTGCAAAATGTCACTGTCATCTTGAAAAATTTATCTAGGCCATTTGGGCCATCACATAATCAGATACAGTAGATAATCTGATCGATTTGTACTCACTTGACATCTGCATGCCTTCCTAGCGCTACCACAACGGAAGAGTCAGCTTATTTAGAACGTTCTACCCTAGCTCGTCTTGGCAACTATCGATTGTTGCTAGATAAGCTTGGTAACCCCTATTGTTACATCATCGTAAGGGCTCTTATGACGCTTGTTGCTGGGGTGTTAATATCCCATTGGGCTTGGAGTGTATTTAAGCCCTAGTGAATTGATGAAACTATGTGGAATCCAATAAATAATTTAGACTCACCTTTATCTTTCACCTTTAGGAGTTTGATTTGGTTTCGACCTAAATTGTCTCATCAGGCGGTAGTTGGGCCACTTTGGTTAGATATAACTTGTAACTCTCGTCCATATCTGATTGATTTGTAGAAATATAATCCATGTTCATGTTTTTTTTTCAGGTTATTTCATCATTAGAACGAGCCATAGATTTCAGCCACAAAGAAGCAGTTGACATAGCTACCACTGTAGATAGGGAGGTCAGTTTTTCCTTTTTCATAGGAAGAAAGTTACTTGTTTTTCCATTTCACTTACTTACACCTAATTCTCTTCAGTGTCATTAGTAGTTCACACATCCTTGAACTTACCGTGGTGTGTTCATTTTAAAAATGTTTTGTTTTTGAAATGTTATGCAGGGTCGCAGTTGTATTCGAAATGGTACTAGAGAGGCTTGCGAACTCGCCAAGACTCGCATGGAAAAGAATACTTCGAGGCACGGGAATAAGCCCCTTAAAGTGGTAGTTATGCACACTTCAGTTGTAGCGCATCAAACATTTGCTCAGAAGATCCTCATCTGGCTCCAACACATCATGACCTATTCAGGTGCGTGTTATCCCTTTCTTTGAAGGCATATCCTTGCATTATGAAACCAACTCTATAGCCATTTATGTTATTTGCTTTAGGCACTGGTAAAAAAATGGGAACTGATTGTGCCAGATTCCCTTGAAGTGAAAGGACCTATCGATCTATATTGTAAATGTAGACTTGATCGATTGGCACATCGACTCAACTCTAAAACAGAGTGGATGTAGTAATACCTAGCCATAATTGATTCATTGATAAATAGTGATCGTAAAGAATTGAGTCAGGCTATCGATTGGCCGAGTTATCAAAAACGTGTATAATGATGTCAGATGTGTATCTTACTTTTTAAATCAGATTACAATAATACATCATTCTGATTACAAAAAAAATGTTTATTAGAATGCCACTTTCAAAAGACGATACTTTTCATAGTTTATGTAAGGTATTTCACATTTCGTCTCAATTATACTGCCTACCTCTAGAATTGGAGGCCATTCAGAAACTAGTGCACCAGATATACCCTTCATGATAAAGCTTCTTAAAATCATTAGCCTGTTCCTGGAAGCCTTAGGATCAAGTTGTATACATGTATAATCAAGTTGTATATGTGTAGCCTATATTTCCCTTCTCCACAGATGGCCTCCGCCAGTTGTTCTGCAAGCTATCGATGACTCCGGGCTTCGGTGATGAGACTTCACTTGTAGAGCGAGTCATGAGAGCTGACACCCAACTCTGGAAGTGTAAGTTAATTTTGTAAATTAGATTTCCCACGAAGCTAAGTTGGCAGGAACTTGGTATTCTCGTTTTGAATGGGATTTATATGTCTGATCAATTTTGGCCATAAAGTTGTGTGGAATGCTAAGTATTCGACTTTATTTGATAAAATTATATTCTTCGTTCGTACTACAATTTTAAATTTGCTCAGAAACGAAGGCCCGTTCATTGACTAAACTAGTAAAGGCTTTGTTGATTTAAATTATCACAAATTATAGGTTCGTAACAATTGGTTGATTTGAATTACCATGAATTGACTTTTCTACTATAATCCTTCCAATTGTCTCGTTTTGTTATTTCCACCAGATGCCTTATGTGGTCAGATATATTGTTTGACAACCAAAGGATTACTTGTATTATCATTTGTTCGCATTATTTTCCAGCGGCTCGTGTCCTCAGTCACCAACTTTTCATGGCGGGGTGAGTAATCAGTTAGACTTGTATGATTACATTTAGAGTTTTAAAAAATGTAAAACAAATATCATCTCATATTCTGAACTTCTAAGGCTGCGACGTTACCCTGTATTTATTCCAATAATTCGCTTAAATCACTTCATTTACACACGATCCTTTGTATTTATTGTAGAGTTCTGATGGATACAGAATGCAAGAAGCAGTTCGCTATCATTTTCACAAAGGTCTGTTGTTTCTTCTGTGTATCACATCTATAAAGTTTCTATCATGTAATCTTACCGTACGGTTAATATAATCTCATATATTGAGCTCTGAAGATGCTTGTGTACAGGGGATATATCCCTAGTTCAATATTATCGCTTAAGGTATACTGAGCTTTTGGATCTTGTTATGCACTTCCAATATGTGTTACTTTACTTAGTAAAGCGACGAACTAATGCCATGCTTTATGATGTAAATTGCTTTCTTGTAAACATGATTTTTTAAAAAGGGTCCTTGGAAGACGATAATTTTAGGATTATGCCTATTTGTAACGTCGGTGGAAATTTTACATTCATACATGTATTTAGATAGCAAGTTGTCTTGGGCCACCATAGGCTCTTTCCCCAGTGCTTCATTTTCATGTATTGTCCATTTATCTCTTATAAATAATATAAAAACACCCTGATATTGTTTTAGAAATAGTTCATAATTTGCTTTTATCAGTAACTTGTTCTTGATAAGACATTACAGCATAGCCTCTATTTTTCATATATAAAACAAAAATCAAAAATAACATTTTGATAAAGGCCTTCCGTGAGGGAGGCCTAAATTAGAAGAACAGAAATATATAAAAAGAGCAAAAGTCACTGAATCACTGTTGACACTTTAGGACCCCACATAATTGTTTCTTCTGTATACATGTCCACGACAGAACACTTGAATTTGAGCTTATGTCTGTCCGAAAGCTTGTAATTATTTTCAACTAGCCCCCCGAAAAACAAAGGTGTAAATTTTCTGTGATAATTTTAAGGTTCAACTTCATTCTCGAAGCCAAGTAAATCGTAGTTAAGTAGATAAGTTCATCATTATTTCAAATGAAGCACTGAGTAGATATAGCATCTCAGTATCTAGTCACCATTAAAACAAGCAGTGTTTTTGTCTTGTCTTTGTAACCTCCAGATGTACAGCCAACTCATGCGCAACTTTATATGTGACGATCATGATTTCACTGTATGTGCTGCTGCCGAATCGGTCCAGATTTTCACGGTGCCGACCCTGGTAGGTTCTGCCTTCATCTTACCTTATTATGCTCACCACCCGTGACATGATTGTTGTCTCTCATTTTCTTATAGAACTACTCGGCAATCATGACAGATTTCATTCAAGATGATCATGCGCGCTCTGTGTCCATGACTTCTTGCTCGGTGCAATTGTTCACAGTGGCGACTTTGGTAGGTTATATTTGCTACGTTTGGGCATTAAAGTAATAGATAGATGAGACAATCGTACATATCGCCACAGAAATGCATTTTCCCTCGTCTCAGCATCTGGCTGTATTGTTTCGTTTTTTTACTACTCTTCTGCCCACATCGTAGTCCTCTGTCACTGGAGGCCTCATAACGTTCCTATTTTTTGCTATATATATATTTTTTTTAAACCCTAAATGTTCCTATATTTTGGCATATTTTCCTATATAATTGGGTTCTCAAAATGCTAAATTATTTATATATTTTTTTGTAAATATTTTTGTTGGCCCATTACACATATTCCTGACCACAAACAAAATCCTTTAGATGTATGGTTTTTTTCTATGAGAATAGGATTGTTTCTTCATAAAAATATATTTTCCAATAGAACCACCAAAACCCAAATAATGTATATTGCATACTCCGTGCGAAGAAAGAATTAGAGGCTTAGTTTTAGAGGTTAGTGTGCCCGTCCTTCATTAATAATAGCTCAAGCTGTTTACTTCAACTGGATTAATATATAGAACAGTTCTGAAATGTTATCCCGTTCAACCCCCAAAAGCGGACAGTTCGTTATAATAGCTCATATAATAGCTCATGTGCTTAGGTTACAAGGAAATTGAGAACACTTAAAACACTTATCCTTTATTTATGTAGAATAAACCTTATATTTGATATTTTCTAACCCCTCAAAATTCCTATATTTTCTGTAAATTTTCCTGTAAATTCTTAGTGTCTGCAAAATATTACTATAAAAATTCATACATTTTACCAACACCCTGTTATGAGGCCTGTCACTGTCTCTTATCCTACGCTCACCTTATACATCTACTTCTGCCTCTGTCTCCCTATATCCTATCTCCACTCCTCCTGTCCTGCAAGTTTAAGATTTCATAACACATTGCTGTCTGTCAAGGAGCTTTGGAAATAAAGAAGACCGTGGATCTAATTCAGATTTAAAATCAATGAAAATTGTGTTAAGACTCGGTGCCATAACCCTTAACAGCGTTGGATGCTTTTACTTCGGAGACACTTCCATACATTGAGAATATGGAAATGCAATATGTAGCAAGAGATATAGTATTATCCGTCCTCTAATAAGTGGATTCGCCGAGGCCTGGAAGAATTTTAATAATCGTTTTAATAATCGTTGGCTTGTATAATAATGTGCTAAATGATATATGTTGATTGTGTGTTCATCAATGTACATGCAATGCAGGTGAACATTCAAGTGGGTAAGATAGTCAAAATGAATAGCCATGAAATCTCGTGAAACTTTGTCAGTGTGAGTACCTGAAGTATTGAGTTCCAACATTGTGTTTTCATTCAATGATTAGTGAATATGTGTGATGAATGGGTCAGAAGCATCTACTCATTTCAAATCCTACAGGAAAGGGTTTAGTCATCATAAGGTGCTGCCCACATGCCCCAAGTGGACAGGAAAGAAACTATTCCATTTTATTGACCAATCACAACCCTGTATTAGTGACCACACCCAAAATAGATACAGTGACATGGGGTCCCGACCTGGGGTTACATAACTCCAGATATCAACCGAACTGGCACTTTGGATTTTAGCTCTCACATCGAAATGAATTTACTCACTAGTTTGAAAAAATATCTCATATATTATAGATTACATAGTTTTAATATCACCTGGGATTAGTTAGGAAGGTTAAAATTGGCGAAAAGTACCAGAAAAATGATTAGAAATTCCGTTACTCGTGAATGAAGGCCAGAACAGTGAGAAGTGTCACTTTTAGGGAATAGACTGCAAGCGACTGAAGCCTCGAGACCCGTGTTATTTTTTGTATTTAAATATTTTTATTTAGCTAAGCGTTATGTGATCAGTCAAAACTCATGGAGAAAACCGAAAAAATTACTAGTACAGTTTTACCAATCAAGCAGATCAACAAAGGTGTATTACTAGGATTTACAATCAGAAAATAAAGAAAAATTATCTTAAAAACTTAAAAGAGAAATTAAGATCAAGTGCAGAATGAGGAGCAGCATCATACTACATCGGATATGTATGTACATGTATTAAACACAATGCTGAGGGGTGTAAGCAGTGAGGGGTCTGTTTAGTTTAGTCTACTTGTTAATTTAGCTGCGGAATTAAGCTCCGACATTTTGCAGCCCATACCTATATGAACGGCCCCGACTAAACATCTTCTATATATATGCCCGTGCGCGTGAATGAATAAATGTATTGATCTAATGTAAAATCTTTTGCACCTTTCCCTATATATATTGACCAGGGATGATTCTCCTTTCATGAACTCCAGCATGTTTTAACTCGTATTATTTTAAGAAAGATGTGACTCTTTATTTCGTTGTTTAGAGCAATGGATCCTGATAAACAATTCACGATAATTTGCCTTCATTGCTTTTGAAATATGGGGGAAATATTCCTCTAGTTAATTGGAACTAATTTCATTTGTTTCTTCCGTGCTAATTCCCTTATTTGATATACATTGATTATGGCAATTTTATATCAGTTTTAATGTGAAAGTTTCTTGGTGTTTTGATGGTAAAATACGTATTGGAGAAATCTTGTAATTTTCGAATCGAAATGATTTGGATAGGAATATCGTAAATATAACATCGATATCGGTAGCTGATCCTCTTTTTTAACTTTTCAGGCACGTATGTTGATCACGGACTACAACCTTCTAGCTGTAATCCTCAATACTTTCCTGGAAGAATGCGAGAAGAAAAAGAATGGTGAGTTAGATTCACTGTTGGATTCCATTTGAATCAAGATTTATTTGAGAAAATATGAGAAGAATTAGGTATTGTAATCTGTATTGAATATCCTAATTCAGTAAATAATTAATGTTTGATATGAAAATACATTGGTTTCAATTACCTGTCATTTGATGATTACGTACTTATAGGACGGATTTGTTTGCATCTTTGTTAAAAAATCAAAATAAAAAATCATGTGTTTCCTTACAGCGAATGGCAAGTTTAGCCTCGAGAGGAACGATCGGAATCAAACTTTCCGCCGAGCGCAGTACATGCTATATGATCTCAAGTTAGTATTCGATTTAATTTAAATATATTCAGATTAAATATATGGGTGAGGACATGCACAACCGGGCAAGTTACAGAATTCAGATTTTCGAAATTTTAAGAAACTTCGATAAATGAAGTCAAAATGCTGGAAATATTGATGATACATTTTAGTATTACATGAAAGTTGAGAACAGGTTATACAATGTGAAAATGTCTATTGGAGCGCAAACTTCAGCTGAGGTTTTGGCTATTATGGAAGGTTTATTACCTCTAATGGTACATTTTGGGGTTACCTCACCCTTATGCATGGCTCAAATCTGTGGGTTTCTTATTTCCTCTTCTATTCTGAAGTATCTATATAAGCAACTTTTCCGAATCCATCAGTTTATACTCATAGTATTAGGCGTCTTTGCTCCCTGAGTATTTTTTTTAATTCTTCATTCATTTAAGGCAGAAGATAATTAAGTTACATCAAAAGAAAAAATACGCGATATCCAGCATAGATGTTTTCACACATTGCCTTCTTTTAAAAATAAATTGTTATAATAAGAACGGAGAACAAGCTTACATAAAAACTATTACCCTAGATCATTAGGGTTCAAAGCGAAGCGACCAAATTTAGAATTCAGCCAAAACAATGACTATACACCGCAAGATCCTCAAACTATAAGTTTACTTTAATCAACATTCGAAAGCCTTATAGACTGGTATTTATTATCTGGCTATATCGAAGTTGTTTACAATCAATAAAAATGAAAAGATCAATTAATGTATCATCAACCTATCGATGTCATAAGAATCACAATAGCCATTTTCTGCGTATAAATCCTTGTATAATAACATTCATATAAACAAACATTTCCATCAAACTATATTTAACCTATTGAATCCACTATTAAAATTGAAGCTAATGTTGCCTCCACAGGTATGCCCTTACTACCAAGCCTACGCATGACGAGTGGAATGACAAGTTGAGACGTAACTTCATGAATGGTTACCAGTCAATGCTGGAGCTGCTCAAATGCATGCAGTGCATGGACGCAGTGACTCGCCAGACGGGACAACATATCGAGTACGAGCCCGAGTGGGACGGCGCTTTCAATCTCCAACTCAAACTAGCTGACAACATTGCAGAGATTCAACACTGGTGCTCTACCGATGTGAGTCAAGTCATATGATTTGTGTTTGTGTTCTGTGACAGGCGTGTGACTGTCTTCGTTCATATATCAGCACTGTTTGTAGATGGTTAAATTGGGTTTGTAGCATCTGTTATGAAATTTGCCTGATGTAGTTTTAAATCGGGTACTTTGCTAGCAAGATTTTTTTTACTTTTACTTTGTAAGTTCAGTTTTATTCCTTCCAATACTTGAGTTGGGGTTGAGATCCGTGTTCCCAATCTTTTGCAAGAATTTTTAATATTGTGATGGCCTTAACGTTATCATAGTGCACTGTCTAAGTATAAGTTCTCTTAGTGGGTAGACTGAGCCTATATATGTCCACTCCCGATGGATCTTAAAATATATCATGATATTTTCAGGAAATTGTGTTGACACAAGCATTCGCCACTACCAACGATTGCCTGTTTGAGATTGTCGATCGGCTTGACCCTATCAAAATGGTGACCTGCAAGGGTGAGATATTAATTTTATTTTTATTGTTTCCCCCAGTTCTTATTCCCTCTAACAACACGCAATTATTCATACAATGAAAGAGTGGAGAAGGGGATAGTTGTGGTTGTAATCACTGCACGCTCTTCAAATTTAAAGGCAAAATATACTATCCTCAAGTGGTGACTTTGGGAACTAGGGTAAAACCAAATTTATAGATTAATACGTGTGATTTTTTTTGTAGCAATTGTTTAGATGATATTCATCAAAAATCGATAAAATTGCGTAACACCATGTTATTTTTTGTCAAAGACTGCACCCTTAGTTTTGTTTCACAAATCTAGGAAAGAAATTAAACTGAAATATAAACTGTCTAAAATGTTTGATCATATAATCTTTGATTTCGTGATTGATGGAAGCTATTCCCTTTTCTTTTTTAAAAGGCAACGCTGTAATATATTCACATTGTGGACAAGCGTCTTTTTTGTATACAACTATTGTAAATGTATTGGCCTGAAATCGAAATATAAAAATAAAACAAAATTAGGACGATTGCCCAAAGTATCGCCAGATATATTCACCTTGTTTATGCTAGAAACCGTTACCTCCATAATGAGAGGTGAAAAAACAGATTAATAATACAGGTGAATAAAAAAAAACTTGAAATTTAACTAAGATCGTTCATATCGGATATGTACTCTAACGCTATGTTTAAATCCCTTTCCTTTTTTCAATGTCTACAGTGGGACAGTATTCTGCGAAATGTATAAAATATGACGTTTCTACTCTACCGGTCTCCATCCACCTACCAGTCACAAGATTGCTTGCCGGTGAGTATCGGTAACAATGGAAGAGTGAGTGTGTATGTGTGTGTGGAGGGGGGGGGGGTGAATGAGGTTTGACGCCATGGCGACAGCCTGGTCCATGAAGTTTTAAAAGGGATAATTATTATAATATTGATAAGGTGCTAGTTACTGATGAAGGTCCTGGATAGGACCAAAACGTTGCACGATCCGGTACCACTAGTAAAGAGGTAATACAATCAACAACAAAACTGCATCAAGCCTCCTCTTCACCTCAATTACCATAATGTAAAAATCAATAAAGAATCAACCGGTTGGTAGTATATAATTCCCAACATTTTTAAAGATGATGTTTTAAACCATTTGCATAAAACAAACCATGAGATCACATAATCTGAATCCAAGTTTATCCAGAAATAAGATGCGTCACTCACTTTGGATTCTAAGATCCAATATAAAGTATATTCCAATATCCAGTATAAAGTATATTTCAATATCCAATATGAAGTCTTGTCTGGCAAAATATTGTAATGGATATTGATTTGACTGAACCCGTTACTGATAATGACGTCCGTCTCTTGCTTTCAGGTTTGTATCCACTAATGAACCAGATGAACCTATCAATACCCATCATGCACAGCAAGACTAAACTCAACATAATACAGCTGATGGAGCCTGTCCTCCGTACCCAGGTTATGATAACCCAGAGCCACGCTGGCATGTGGAGGCGTAACGGTTATTCTCTTCTTAATCAGGTAAATTTAATCAATATTAGAAATAGTATCACCGAGATGAATCAGTATGAATGAAGAGATGAAATCAGTATTTTTGGAAACTTATGAAAATTGTCTAATTTCCCGCAATGTTTAACCTTAACCGCAATGTTTAACCTAAAAAAAAAGATAGAAGCATTTCACAAACTTATATTCACAAAATTTTATCAAAACTTTCAATGATTAAATTAGTACTTTTCAATTACTCCTTCTCCCCGACTTTTCCCCTTGCCAGAAACATTTCAGTATTTTTGCCATGGCCCCACTTTCATCCCTGGTATTAACAGATTTGATATGACACATCATCGTGTTAAGTTTGTGAAACTGCTTCACTCAATCGTTAAATTTAAGTGAAAGGAAAATGTATTCACCACAGCAGTGGAGTGTTCTCTTGGAACCATAGAAATATAGCGGTCGCTATAGTTGTAGTTTACTTATATAGCTAGAGTTCTCTGTTCTTATGCTTCTCCAGTTTAAAGTATTTATTAAGATAGTCAGAGCACTAACCTAGAAAACCTCTAAACAATTATTATCGACAAACAAATGCATCCAATCCGATATGCGGTTGAGATGTCAGACCCCAATCTGTAGACTGTTTAACTTAAACCTGTTCTAAACCCATCCAACTTCACCCAGCTCACATAATATAGATTTCTTAATGTGATTATTTGATTATTGGCAGATATACTTCTACCAGAACGTACGCTGTAGGACTGAGATGGCCGACAAGGACCTCCTCATGATACAGGTGAGATTGATTGATCGATGGCTGTCTTAATAAGATATTCCTCTAAACGTCCCAAAGATTATAACTAGATATATGTGTTTAATGTGCCATTTCTAATATTTTCTTTAGACTGCGGCGGCCCTTGTGGATAGTAACGAGATTCTGGTCCACTTCCTAAACAAGTATGGCCTCCTCAACTGGGCACGGTAAGTTAGTGGTTAAATCGCCTATATCTAATATGATTCCCAGGCCAATGCCATAGTACAGGCCATTCTTTATGTTATTTTACTGTCTTTATTTCATACCACTATTTGTAGTTCATTCTCAGAAATCAAAATACGATGCTGCTGTCGCTGCGTTGTGCTACCACATAATGAGTCAAACACTCGTTAAACGTTAAACGTTTCTCAGAAATCGTTGATGTTTTATCCAATAACCAATATACTAACATTACAACTATATTCCTCTTAAAACTGAAAAAAACTCCATCAAAATTCTTAACATCTCTGTTAAGCAACCATCACTCACTCACTCTATTTAAACCACACTCAGAACCGACTACGACTCTGCGAAACTGTCAGCAGATGACCTTGTGCGTCAGACCGTGACGATTGCTGAAGAGTTCCTGCTGATGCTCATCCACGTGATCAGCGAGCGCTACCTAGTGGGTGTTGGGGAAGTAGACGCCAAGGCTGCCCTCAAGAGAGAGATCATTCACCAACTCTGCATTCAACCCATGGCGCACAGTGAACTGGCCAAGGCTCTACCAGAGGATGTAAGTCTCGAGTTTTGGTCAATGATAACTAATACCCGGGGCCGACATGTGTCAGAGGGTACCAATGTATGGGAAACATTCAGTGTTTGTTATCTTCTATGTACAATATTAGAAGGGAGGTTTAATAGTAAGTATAGGTATTATGTATATAATGCCCTGATATTAGCAGCAAGGCGTCAATTTGGAAGCTATTTTCATGTGTGGCGGGACCGTCTTCGACATATGTCTTGACCCGTTTGCCTCATGAGATATCAGGGATCGTTATTTCCATTTTTTATTTTATTTTATTTCCGCTTATTTGTGTATACATAGAAGAGTGATCTGGGAGTTGTTTTTTCTCACTTCAATACTTACTCTTGTTTTTGTTTTGGATCTAAATTGAATACCTTAGTAATAACAAAGTTTTGACTGTTCAAACTTCAGGCCAACCACGAAACGGGTATTGAAGGTGCTGTTCATGAAGTAGCCGTTTTCAAGAAGCCTAGTGGTTCAGGCGGGAAGGGGCTGTACGAGTTGAAGCCCGAGTCCTACGAGGAGTACAATATCTACTTCTACCATTATATCCGTGCTGAACAATCAAAGGTAGTTTATTCAGTTATGTTGCATTCATATTCGTATTCGTGTGTTTAAATTTTATTTCTTCTATCTTATTTCTTAAAGATATCGTCACATAAAAAAGTCGTTGTTATATATGATACGAGTCTAGGACAACCTCCTCTCCCTTCAAAAAAAAAAAAAAAGTCGTTGTTCATATTTTTACTTTTTTCCAGGCGGAAGAAGCTCAGAAAAAGAGGAAAAAGAGTGCAACAGGAGAAGAGCCTGGTAAGTTAATGGCGCTATGTACTAGCGTGCTATTTTTAGACAACTACATTTTTATTGTATGCGTACGATTAAACTATTGTTATTGCACCCCAGTTATTGCAACTCTCTAGAGAAATGCACAGATGGTAATATATATAATCGTAGGCTATGTTAAGCTGTATAATACCGGTTCGTGTTTTGATAGGAAAAGTACTATCATAATCCATGGTATGGCTGCATCAGTTAAATTAATGAGGAAATTATCTCTCATTGTTTTCAATTCAATTCAATTCAATTCAATAATTCTTTATTGCAGATCTTTTTACAAGAATTTAATTGTTTTCTTTGCAGCTCTCTGCCCTCCGTACCCACCTCCATTCGTTGAGGGCTTCTCTGCCATCGTACACTTGCTTGATTGTGATGTAATGCTACAAATGATGAGGAACATTTTGGAAAGAACACTGGCTCCAAAATCCCGCTCGTGGTCAGAAAGCCAATTTGAGAAGGTTTGTGAAATGTTATGAGAATAATTGTTTTTCTATATATGGGTCAGATTTTCAGAAAATGCACAATTTACAGTTCTACACATCTCTCAAATTCTGCTAAATTAGAGTGAAAAATGATAAATACTGAGTGTAAAAAAAAAATGGTCATGTTGAACTGTATTCTGAACCTGATTTTCGTCTTAAATTTGAGTTATTTGAGGGGATTGGTGAAGGCCAATTGTACATTTTGTGAAGACTTGGCCCATATATCACATCACCTATGGTTGATGAAAAGAATATGGTGATTCAATCATCACATTGGAAGATTGAGTAATGCCCACATGACGATGCTGTATCACTTTTAGTTTAAACAATATTTACAAAACTAATATGTGAAAAAAATGCCTTCTCCAGATTCTGCACTTGATAGGCCTAGCCTTACACGAAGAACGACGCGCACATGAGATGAATCGCAAGGACTTTGATTTCATTACTAAAGCAACTGCCGGTAAGACACAACTACTCTTAGATACATTTACCCAATAGAGCTTGCTCAGCAATGATAGGAATTGGATAAATGGTATTGATTATGTCGTGATTTTTCCATCTTTATGAAGATGCAATAAACTAGTAATTCTTGCTTTGATGAAATTAAAATTGGCGATGCTTTTTCAGGAGAAAAAAATATATTCAACATGTTAGAATCGTTAGTTGGAAACGCAAACATCACTCACGATTCTCAGAAGGATCTACTTAATTGGGTGATAAGTGTAAGTATAATTTCACTCTACCTGGATTTAAACTTATAATTTAGAGCTTCGGGTTTTGATAGCCCTAGCAAAAGACTGAATTACTTGTGTCAGAGCCATACACACATGACTCTGTTCATACCTAATCGTCTACCTTGCTGCCTTTTTATCTAACTCATATTCTATACACTTTTGTCGTTTCTTTACATACAATTTGTTTGGCAGTCATTAGTTACAAGAACAAGTATCAATTTGAAAAGAATTCTTTATGTTGTAGTACAGTTAGAAACTCCCCTCCCCAAATGAGTTTCCTATATTCAACTATTATGGAACCATGTGTGTTTTTTTGCATTACAGACCTTCAGAAACATAAGGAGAAAGAAGGATCCTGTTTTCACGGAAGCCGGCCCCTCTTCAATGTCAGTAGATACAGAGGCCAAACAAAAAGATGAGAAAAGATTGAAGGCTGAAATGGCAGCCAAAAGGAGACAAAAGATCATGGATCAGATGTCTCGGATGCAGCGCGATTTCATTAAGGAGAACGCGGAACTGTTTGAGAGTGCTGAACCTGGACTCGCGGCTGCTGGCTCTGATATGGACATCAGGTTAGTTTATATGTTCCAACCGCTACGCCCACTTATAATATTATGGTGTCATATTTCTGTATCTATGTAACCCTCTTTTGTGCTTTTCGCGAAACATGGGTTTTTATTCTTTTGCGTTGGGGAGATAGGACAAAAAAAATGGAAGTTTCCTACCCATAATATTGTTTTCTGTATTCCTGTCTACTTATGTTGTCTATGTGACTACAAGACAGGAGTAGATTCAACAAGAATATTTTTATGTCGGTGTAAATATCTATTTTGTCTCCTTTCCATATCCCTTATGGGAGACAATAGTACTTTGACGCCACCCTGTTGGTAATATACATGTACTTACCATTTACCCAGTGCCTCGTGTGAGGAGGAGCATCAGCCGGTAGCCCTGGGACCACACCGCAGTCCCCCGGTCCCCGGTACTCTCATGAAGCAAACATGTATCCTCTGTCAGGAGGAACAAGAGATTACTCACAAGTCACCAGCCATGGTCATCTCAGCCTTCACACAGAAGTAAGCACCGGCATATATGCTTATAAACCCAAATATCTTCTATCAATAATTATAATTCGTTATTCACTTTAACCGCTAGAACCGCTAGAAAATTATGCATGTACACTTTTTTGTGCCAAAGTTAGTATATTGTTAGTTTTAGAATAATTAGTAGTTTACCCCAGGAACAGGTTGATTTTCTTTATATCTTGCAACCTCGCCTTAAAATTTTGGATAGTGGCAAAATTACATCGAAAAAAGAAATTTGTATATAATTTTTTTTAATTCATAAGTAAGAAATGTAATAACGACAATTTTTAACAAATGAAATGGCTATTTACCACCCATGCACAGATCGACTGTGCTGTCCAAGGCCCGAGGTACGGTAATAGAGGATGGGGAGTCGTACAACCCGCTCATCCTACCCTCGACACTCAATGAGGGCGTCCACACCAACACCTGCTCACATGTCATGCATGCAGAGTGCTGGCAAAGGTAGTTATATGTAGTGCTTTGACACTCTATACTCGTCCCGTAGGCAGCGGCGTGCCATAGCATTAATGTTAGAGGGCTTTGATGTTTACCGCCTACAGGTCGCGTATAGAGTGTACCGTTTACCATTGAATAATGTGCTGGAAGATGATAAGTTGTTTGTGTTATTTTCACTTTCTGGTAAAGTGCCGTATTTGAAAGAAACTGTATACACATATATACAGAACTTAATGCATTTCCACTGAAAAGCCATACTCAACCCCGGCGCTAATTCAAGGCCCGGCGGTTATATAAGGCCCGGCGGTATTTCTAGGAAATACGGTACTACTAGTGAATTTGATATCGAAATAAAAATAATTCTAAATCACTTTTCAAATCCCCTGTGAACCTTGATTGAATGCATGATTAGTGCATCACTTCTTTTTAATCAGCCAGTACAAGTCTTTCATGCTTGTTTTATTCTGCTCCTCAGGTTCTATGACTCCATTGTTTTTGGACGCCGGAGGATCCGTGTACGACAGCGCCTCACTTACGATATTGAGAAAGTAGAGTTCCTATGCCCTCTGTGTGAGACTCTTAGCAACACTGTGATACCTTTAATACCCCCACTCAACTCTTTCATCACCGACAGGTAAGTGAGAGCTTTTTTCTACTGAGATTGAGACATGGTATAATTGAAAGGCATACATCTGTACTACCCAGGTGTGAAATCGCCTTAATAATTAAGCACCCCCCCCCCCCCCCCCCCCCGTTTGTAATGGACGTTGGAACCATGGAGTTTTGAATCATTTGTATACTTAAATGAACAGGCGCATTTTTGTTGTACTTTCAGCCATCTAAGACACATAGATCTGAGTCTGAATGACTGGTTGGACGGTCTACAGAAAATGGTCCGCTGTAGTATACAGGAACACCATGATAAGGAAGCCGAAGGTAAACAACTCTTTCTATCTTACTTAAGTAATTTTACTTAAAAAACCAATGTTAGGAAACAAGAGGACTTGAAAACCTCCCACTAGCTGAAGAAACGCACCCTTGCTGCAATCAAATAGATTGAATAAAATGTTTTTAAATATAAATTTACGATCTAAAATAGTCATAGGGCAGCTTCTTTTCTGAATGAAAAAGAAATTAAAATAATTCATTATTGTCGAAAGAGCTCTGTTTCGATCCAAGTTGATGACGATGTATTTTCTGTTTACAGGCAGTGACTCACTATTCGCCCCTTGTCCCTTGTCTGGTGTGACTAAAATGATGGCTGATTCCGTAGCAAAGAATTTCCAACTCCTGTTCGAATATGTCTACTTAGATTCAAGGTATGCTGTGCACATTGAATTTGCCTGATAGGTTGGTTCAGGAAATCCATTAGCTGCTTCTCTTGGTGTTTGCTAATTTCCCAGATTCTGATGCATTATTGATTCTCTTTAGTTTAACTGACTTGATTTTATATTGCAGCGATCATTTTTCTGACAGTATTATGAATATGTTGAGGAAGTTTGCCCGGGATGTTTACGCCGTAAGTAGTTTATCTCAACTTAAGTAACCAATACACTTTTAAAAAACGCAAAAAAAAACCACGTTGTGTTAAGATCGAATTGATACGATGGTCATGGTGTTAAAACTGAAATACCTCGAATCTATAATCGTCTATTTTTGCACTGTATACAAATAACCACCAATTTGTAGAGGGAATATTTGGCATCTTAGTATTATCTCTATGTCCAGGATCTAATGATGTATCGCCTTGCTTACATATAGGTTGGACTCGGGGTTAATCCAGATGATGATAATGTACGTGTCCCCGTCATGGCCTGGAGCACATGTGCATATACCATCATGACCGCTGGTAAGTAGTATCCTTTACTATTCTCTATCCCCAGCCTGACTTAAACCCAACATAAACAATTTTACTCTGAGGTAGACGAAGAATAAGACGCCTAACCTGTATCTCAATTTTGTTTTTGCTCTACCTGGTGAAATATCATTCATAAAGAAAAATAAATTAAAAAATAACATTTTCATTCCTAAATAAAAAACAAATTTATTTACCAAGAGCTTTGTTTGTAGGTGTGTCTAATCGCTATGAAATAATAGTTGGTTCTATAAAGAAAAGATACAAAAAAAAACTAATAAAGAAGTTAAACAATTGTTTTAATTGAGGTTGCTATTTGCTATCCAACAGAACAAGGTCTGCGTGATGAGGCCAAGCCATTATTCGGAGAGCTAGCATCGCGGAAGGTTGAGTGCCTTAGTGCAATAGTGCGATTCTCAGCTGTGTGTAGTCAGGTGCTGCATCCAGACGTTGTCAAGAGACATTGTGTCTCACTTTTGTCAGGTGAATAGCACTAGTTCAAGTGGGAGGGAGATCTATGAAATTCTCTTACAAAATCTTTCTCTTAAATACCAGCTTCTATTTTGAGCCTGTATGGCTTCTCTGTGATCCCCATGTTTTGGTTCATTTCAATAAGTTCGAACCTGATGGATCATTACTAAAATCTGAGTAAATCTAGATAAAATCAGTAGTATTTAAACGCTTTTCATTAGAATTTTAAATATTAATACGAGGTAGTTTCACATTCATTGGAATTGCAACTACCAATAACTGAATAGTTTCACATTTATTCATATTCATATTATTAATGTCCTTCATCTATTCCCATATTTAGCTACTGTATTGGATAATCAGCACCAGAAGTTGTGCGAGACGCCCAATATATTGGATATCGACATGGTGCACTACCTGGTAATGCTCTGCCTATCGGTGCCTACCTTGTATACCCAAAGTAACGATGATCCGAGCACAGCCAGTCCCCTGGCGCGAATACCCGTCGGTGATCTCAATGACTTACACATACTGCAGCTTGTCTTCACCGCTCATCTCGTCCAGATCCTTCTCGCAGCTGACTTCTCTCATATCGGTGAGTTCGCAGAATTAATAGAGCCCCTTAGCAGGTGCCTCCAATGCTGTGAACGTATAGGCATGTATACCCATCACTGATCGCATGTCCTGTGCTCCTGCATAGGGAATTATTAGGTGGATGGTGCGTTAGGAACCTATCGAGGGCCTTAGATGCGTTAACAACCGCCCTATCTTAAGTACAAGGTAAATCAGCGATGGGTATGCATATAGGTTTACTGCATAGGAGGCACCTGCTAAGGGTCTCGATTATTCTCTGATAGGCCCGTTTACAGGTTTGATAGTGATACATTAAGTATCGAGTTATAACAGCTGCCATTTAAGATTGCTGTACATCATATGTGCGAATAAGCCACCAGGTGGTGCCACTGTTTTATTCCAGTAACTAAAGACTGACATAGCATAATAGTAGAAGCTTCGACTGTTGTGATTATATCCAATTTAAATTTAAATTAATTAAAAGTTTATTATTAAAATAGCAGTTTGATGTACCATATTATATCTTTTTTTAATATTTAAGTCACGCTGAGAATTATTATCATGTAACTGATAAAATGCTGTCAATAAAGAAATACAAATACAAATATACATATCTTAGGTGTATGAAAAAAATGTAATCGGATATCAACTCCATCAGTGCATTGTATTTACATCTCACAAATTTGATAATTTTTGTGTTCCAGAAGAGAGTATGGATACTGAGACAGATGCTGAAGGTGAAGCATTAGTTCAAGCCTATACCCAACTCTGCAAGTATGCCATGTAAGTTGCATCAGTAGACTATTTTATTGTTAAATGCATGCATCTATTACCTAGGTAGCATTTGGCTGTACATGGTTCATTATACATAAATAAGTGGTTCTTATCCATTTATGCATGACTATTGGATGTTTTAAAGGTCCTGTCTCTCCTCAATGTATGTTATCAATTAATGAGGTTTTTTATTCGTTTTTTTACAGGAAAGAAGTTAAGGTTCCCTCTGCCTGGCAACTAAGTGTCTATGTGAGGAATGCTTGTCTGCCTTTCCTCCGATGTGCTGCGCTTTTCTTCCACTACTTAACTGGTGTAAAACCACCACCCAAGCTTACAGGTACAATGCAAATAAAACATTATTATCATTATAACAGTTTCTTTCCATTGTCTAACAACAAAACTAATATATAGGTACCTATTGCTTAGGAATTAATTCAACTATAGGTTTGAACATTTCCCCACTCTGCGAACATTCAGGTCCTAAGTAGTAAGTTGTTATTTGATGAGCTTGATGTGCTTTCCATGATATTAACAGATGTGTCATTTCCCCTAATGTTTAGAACGATGTGAAGATGAAGAAGAGGCATTGTGTAAATACCTGGCCCTTCCTTTGTCACCAGCCAGTCTGCTCTCCCAGACGAACGCTCCAATCTTCAACGAGATGATAAAAAGGTATGTTGGTCATTGTAGCTTTGTATATACATTACTTTTATCCATTTGTACCCTTTGGTCTAGCTAGGGCAGGGATGTACTTCCTTGGCTCCTGATACTGTGTCATACTTACGAATCAGGGAGGCATATACTGTACTATTATTATCTGCCTCCCTGTATGAATAATTTGTGATTTCTTTTACAATGATAACAGTAACCTTTATTTCCTATAACGTATAAGAATACAGTGAAATCTTTACAATGTGATTTTTCGGGGAGATCATGTTCATGCTTTGTTTCCTGCTAGTTGGTGCTGTGACGACCGTGTTCGCCAACGGTTAAGTTCAAACACACCTGCTCTACTGGAGTACCCGTTAGTTGTGAACCGACTTGTCTCCCTACCCCAGGACTATAGTGAACTCATCAACAAAGTCTGCACTTTCACGTGAGTGGATTCATCAAATGTGATGCAAGAGCTTTGATATTCATATCCTTTAATAGAATACTCATTGATCATTCTATCGATACTACAGAAGTACTAATTCACCTAGGATATTAAAACAATATATTCTATTACCATATAAGTATGATTTAACTCCTATTGTTGGATGAGGAAATTTTGTTTGTGGGTGCATATATTTTGTTCCAATCAATGAAACTTACGTTGATCCTGATTTGCTCTGTATTTGATGGCAGATGTCCCAAGTCTGAGGGTGATGACAGTCGCGCACCCACAATGTGTCTGGTGTGTGGCAAGATGTTGTGTTCACAGAGTTACTGCTGTCAAACTGACATAGATGGAGAAACAGTTGGCGCGGCAACCGCTCACACGATCACATGCGGTGCGGGCACTGGCATGTTTCTAAGGTAGGTGTGACATAGGATTACTTTAAAGACCTGGCAATTGATAGACAATATTTTGTGGCATCTATTTCAAATGAAAATTATTTTCTTATTTGTCTCTGCTATTGATTCCGTCTGTTTTTGTTTGTGATTAGTGGTTTTTGATTTTGTATTTAATTTTTAAAAAATTCATAATCATTTCATCTTTTCTTTGTTTTAGAGATTAATAGTTGCATTATTTACATTATTCTTTTTTATTCACCTGAAGAAATACTCTATAAACAAAGAAAATTCATTATAAATGGCGTCCAATGGCATTTTACATATTTGTCTTTCAGGGTGAGGGAATGCCAAGTGCTCTTGCTAAGTAACAGAGGTAAAGGGTGCTTCTTCCCACCACCCTACCTGGACGATTACGGAGAGACAGACCAAGGTCTTAGGTGGGTTCTATATCTATACAGTTGTTTTGTCCGCTGTGTTTTACTAGAATCTTTTAATTAGCTCCATAAATGTTTTCATATTTCATGACATTGGTTTTAAAATTGAATGACATTTGAATAGTAAATAGGAATTGGTGATAAGTTCTTGTCATAATGATGTTCAGTTAATTTAAAGTGTGTTTTATTTTAATTGTCCAATCTAATGCTGCCATCTTTGTTTCCAGGCGCGGTAACCCATTACATTTATGTCAAGACCGATATACCAAACTTCAAAGACTGTGGCTGTCCCACTTCGTCATGGAAGAAATCGCCCACTCTCTTGAGTCAAACACAAACCTGCATACCATTGATTGGCAACACCTTTAAGTGGCACCTTATTTGGTTACAATCGTACCTTATATGATACTGCAAATATTGATTTAACTTGTGGAACGCTCCAGTGTAAAGAGTGTTGGCTGTTTTTCCACGATGCATTTGGGGGATGGTTTTTACGTGAACCTAACAAAATAGTGTATTTTAAGATGAGTTGGAACCTAATATTGTTTTTCTGGTTTGGTGTGGCACCAGAAATTAGGTATATCATTCACGTAAAAGACTTTTTTCGGTGGTTTGATGACCGTCTCGACAGGTATATGTGATCTTGTTAATCGGGTGCATACAATGCCGCAAGGGGATGCACATACATGTACATAGTTATTTATGCATATAACGGATGAGCCGATACTTAGACTAAAGGATGCTAACTTAACGTCTCAATAACTGTTATCTTTATTTATTTGTAATTGGTTCACACCTATATTAGTGTCATGCATGGGATTATAGTTTTCACCTTGAACCACATTGGAATTGCTACTTCAATACTCGTTTTTGTTCATGAACATTAATTTGAACTGGGTTGTTGTGTATGGTACCTTTATTATGTTCATTCACTCGAACCTGGTGTATTATTTCCGTATATTGGAACGAGTTCATAGTTATTATGAAATGTAATGAGTATTATTTATTTGTGGTAAACTATTATTCCTTATACTGGGGGCCTTCATACTTGTTTTCTTCTTCAACGTGGGATGGGGACTGTAGCAGGTTTAAAATGAGTGCTTCGAGCTGGAGTATTGACAATGGTTCTGATGAGAACATATTTGTCTTATCTACTTTCATAAGTCGTACTCACGGATCATCCTGTCACTTTTATTTATTTCGTACTATACGTTTGTTACGATCTATAGACACTATATTATAACACTCGCAAGCAATTGGGTGAATATCTTTCAGCGAATCAAGGTGTTCAACACACCCGTCATTGAAAGATACCACTTTTTCTCTTTGTGCCAATTGCTCATTCCTCCCCAAAACGAAACAAGATGTATTTATCGTACCTAATAACTTATACACATTGAGTTTTATACACATTGTGTTTGCTGTTTTTCTGGGTATCCCAACTCCCATCTTTGCCTCGGTCCTTGGACTGTACATTAGTATTCAAACTCTTATATTTACCGTTTACTTTTCCGTTGTGCAAAGAAAGTTTTGCGCATGAAAGAATGTGGTTATTTAAACACAGCCAAATTTAGGGATTATTTGCTAAAACATACCTACATTACATACGCTATTTTATCATTGATGCATCATAATGGAATCTGTGATATGTGGATTATTTATTGTTGTTTAGGTAATAATATCACCCGGAAAATCTTGAGTGAAGGTACTGTAGGCTGATATATAGACTGATAAGTTGGAGTTTTCATATAAATTCACATATATTCTATTAGCCAAGATTCACTTAATGTTGTCCTCGACAGTGGAACCATCTTTACATTCTTGTTCACAGAATGATGAAATATTTTTCGATAATTAATTTGATGTGTTCACTCTTTTTATTAACTGTTCTCTAATGAATCTTCTCCATTCATATCACGGACAAATCTGTTGGGTTTTTTATTATCGCCTCGCCTGACTCAGACTTAAGTCCGCCAATGCCACCTCTATGGTTACAATCATTAGAGCTGACGTGACGATAGGGAAAACCGCGAATGTTGTCACTCAAGGCAAAACCTGAGCGCCACAAGATATTTAGGGAATGATTCTTGAATAGATTAGCTTATTATACTTATTGACTACTGATGTATTCTGTTACCATTCGTCATGCCGGGTTTCATGAAATATATTGTGAAGTGCAGGGACATGTATCTGTCTCCCTTGTGACTTCCATTGTACATTAAAATCCGCACAGAAAATATATTGGCATCTAAAGGAAAATTATGGTTTTATTTTCATTAAATGATTGCCTTGAAAACTCTTTACATATATTTACTTCTGATAGGAGTCGTAGACCCACCTCTCATTCATGTACATATAATCACGGACTTGCATCATGAAAGAGTCTGACCCCCATAACGATATTAGTGTTTGCGCATATTGCTACTCATCGTTTGCATATTTTTTCCCCTCGTGCGACACTTCATTATGTTGAGTACGAGATTTCCCGAGAACCCAAATGCCAACCAGCATAGATATATCTTTGTTAATATAATCGAGGGACATGACTTGTCTGTCCATGCAATTCCAAATTTGATTTGATACCCAGGTTTATTGCTAATTTAGTTGGATTCGTGTCCGATCAATATAAATGCCACAATTATATAGGCTTATGTTTGCATTGCCCACTTGGTCCCGGGGACACCCGAAGACCACCTAGTACACATAGTTGTATGCAGTTTGTGCTTTGTTGACATTTCCTTTAACGAGGTCTAAAACACTATTAGGATGATATTGAGTGAAACGAGCCTTCCTCACAGGCACTCCTGTAACTATCTTATATCAGACGATGTTGCGTCGCCTCTCTCTTGCTACCATGTAACGAGAATCATAACGCGATTCCCGGGATTCCTATAACTATCTTGTTCGTCTTTCCCACATTACAAAATCAGTTGTTTTTAAGCCCTTCTCCCACCTCAACCAATACTAAGGCCCACATTGATTAAACTGGTTATACAGATATTTGCGCATCAAAAAGTAATTTATCTAGTCATCACCAGCTTCGAATCGGTGAGATCTAAATAGTAGTTTAAAGAATGGGAACTAGACTTCTCGCCGCCAAAATAGTTGTTTAAATAGATCGTTAAACATCACTGCAGACATCTGCATATATGTATTTCCCTTTTAAATGTTTCTAACCTTCCAGTTGGATTGGATTTACTTCATCCACTGTCATAGCCAAGGGTCAATTGTTGAATTGCGGTCAACGTATATATTTGAGTTGCAGAATTTGAATACCCAATTAACTGTGTTAGATTATATTGTACATGTTATCCATTATTTGAATAAAGACGTATTCAGATAAACGAGGTTTTAGTTTCATTTTATTATTCCTGCAAAATGGTCGGCGATATTTTATTTGATATACCGTATGTCGAGTGTTATATGGAGACGAGAGACTACGATAGAAATTAACCAAGTCAATCCTGATCATCCAAATTTTACTAAGATGTTTTTTTCTTTTTTGATTCTGTGCTGTTATCACTAGAAGAACGTTTCTTATTTCTTGTGTTTCCAGTAGCGGAAGTTAACCTTCCGCTTTTCTCTCCCAGACCAGAACAGAAATCTGTTATATGTGAGATAACGGTGTATATAATGTTAACATTATCCCTGCCCTTCCCGGTGAGTCCATGATCGCCTCCCTCCATCCAATGCATTTTAATCATAGATTCTCCCGATCTGGCCACAGCCTTGGATAGGGTCTTGTCAAGTAATTCCTTATCGCACATGGTATCCTTAGAGCCGTTTATCAGGATGCAAGGCCTGTCCATGGCAATCAGCGGGGCGTCCCTCAGGTTGGCTCGGTCTCCGGGCGGGTGTAGGGGGTATGAAATACCCACAGCTCCTTTCACAAAACCTGACATGGCAGAATCTTTGGGCAATTCGTTCAAAACCATGAGTGCTGCTCTGGACCCCATAGACCTCCCTAAAACACCAAAATGAAACCAGATTGGACATAGTAATATAACTTTAGGTACCGGTACCGATATTCAGAAAAGCTGTATCAATATTTAAAATGACGATGAAACTTTACCTGCCAAAACCGCTGAGGTCACACCGATCTTGTCCCTTTGGTTATACACATATTCCTGTAAAAGTACAATTGAAAATAAATTCCAGAAATCACCAAACGTTTTTATAAGGCTTGATGTAGAAATGTAATGGACATATATGCGAAAGAAATACAACGTACCAGGGATGGAAATGTAAATAAATTAAAAATAAAAATAGACTTACCAATACTCCATTGTAGATCTTGCATCTGTGGACAATGGGACCTTTACAGTTGAATCGGATACATGTGAAACCTCGATTTGCCATCTCGGTAGCGATTACAACTAGTTGTGGCAGGTTCATATCACCTCCTGCCCCGTGGGTTAGAATTAGAGCCATCGACTTTGAAGACGTATCACTTGGGTGGTTAATGCAGCAGTCGACCTTCTTTTCTCCTACAGTTATCTGTCAGATTTTCAATATAATAACATAATATGCATTATTGTATCGGTAGGCCACAGGTGAAAATTCGTACGTCACTATTTCAAAATTGGAACCGCCATTCAAAATGCTTTTAGATAATAAGCTATGATGTATAGCTTTTGTCTAAAATTAAGTGTCAAATTGTTGTTTTGGTTAAGATAGAGGCATAGGAATAATTATAAATTAACCCAAAATTTCCTGGGGAAGCTGGGCTTGAAAGAGTTAATATATTAGTTACTTCGGTCAGGAACAGAGCTGAGTGTTGTACACTATTTATGTGTACTGCTACACGTACTAGTACTTACTACATGTACTAAGCTAGTAGCTACCCGGGTAGTTACCAGGGTAGCTACCAGAGCATACAACTTTAGAACTGTCTCTGTTAGTCTGTAGTAGTATTAGACTATACTAGTAGTAGTGAGTTTGTAGGTTTGTAGCATGTATATATTATAGGCTACTTACAGTTACACAATTTGTATACGAAAGATTAGATTTACCTGCAAATCTGGACCTCCAGCTTTGGCCATAGTGAAGTGTGAGGGTGACAACGTTTACAGACAATGTAAAATATCATAAAACATGAATAAGGAGCAACCGAGTCGACTGTTACCACTCAGTACGATGCGCTTGCACAAATGGCCCCATGTGCTGGGCCCGCCACCAATAATATGACGTCACTTCCTTATTTACAACTCCAGTAATTGATGCGGCCAGTAGAGGGAAGCACTGAGGTTTCCCGCGCCACTTCTAGCAAAGATTCTCCATACTGAACTAGTGGACAGTCTTTGCTTCTAGTCTGCGGTTACTGGATGCCACAAAATGTTTGATGTAGAGAATACCCGTCTTTTTATTCTAATCAGGAGGTATCAGAGGTAGTGGAATGGGACCTACCATGGAGTGTGTATGTATAGATCTTCAGGGTATACAGATCTGAGATAATAAATTTGGCTACTTGGATATGGAGTACCCATCCCACTTTATTTAGTTTTTTTATAATCATTAATGGCCAACTCATTTCAAATGCGGCACGGTTACAAAAATAGGCGTTAAACGGTTATCCATCATTGATGTTTTCAAGCGTTGCCATAGTATTTTAAGTCCAATTCCTGGTCCCAAGTGAGGAACACAAATGGGGCTATCTACCATTATTTCTAAAATCGGCTTCTTATTCCTATGTATCGGTTTACACCATATTACAGTATATTATTTTATAGAGCCTTTATTTAGATAGTGGTTAGGCTTACAATGTCCCGTATAAACAATTAATGAACTGTTTTCCCAGTAAATCTTTTTATTTTCAAGTCATGTATATGATGGCAAAGAATACATGGGATCGTGCTAAATAAAAAGTTTGTATAATTTCTTAGACAACTTATATTATAAATATATTTCAACATGCATAAAGTCGAATGATTTTTTTAAATACAGACTAGACATTTATAGTCAGGTGAGAATATTTCTTTAATAAATTGGTATTGACTATTCCCATTTTATATTTTTTACCTTTTTCTTGCTATAACAATTGCACCATTTAAGAAGACTCCAGAGAAGATACATTCTAAGACCTCGCTTGCTCTCAAGTATGAGAGATACATCGCTTTCAGACTTAATATCTTTTGAGCTCTCATGTCTGGAGTTCAACACCCTCAGGTTCACCAGCCTCTGTATCATTTGTCAGACATTCAACGCTTTTAGGTTCTTCAAGTTCATGGTCTCCTTCTCTTGAGTCTTCAGTTGGACGTTCAACACTCACAGATTCTTCCGTCTCTATTTCTTTTGACTGATCCGTCGGGGATTCGACACTCTCAGGTTCTTCTATGTCTGGATTATCGTTTGCCACTTCATCAGAGGTACCTTGGTTAAGTTTTTCATCAATAACTTCCTCTTGGTCATTTGTCTCAGTGATTGTATTTTCCTGAACGCCAGTTGCTTCCACTGCAGTTGCAACATCTTCTGACTCGGCCAAGTCAGCATCACCTTTGAGATCAGCTTCATTCTCAAGTGCCTCTGTGGTGCTCTGAGTTTGAAAACATACTATCTCCTCCTCAATGTGATCATCTTTGATCATTTGGTTCGACGTGTCATCCAGAAGTTGAACTTCCTGCTGAATCTGTTCCTCTGGGCCAGTAATTTCTGAGATGCAAGGTGGTACTTCCAAAGACGTACACTGTTCTACCTGCACAGAGGCTACAACCTCCTGATCATCTTCGCTAGCAGCTTCAACCACCTTCTCTGCCTCAATTTTCGTATCATTCAAATCTTTGTGGAGGGAGAGCTCGTCCAACTTCACTTCAACTTTCTGAATGTCTGCTTCTGCCTCATTGTCAATATGTGGGGTTACATTCCCATCTCCAGCAGGAAGGCATTTGTCGATAATTTTGCTGGGCTCATCTGACTTTTTCACCTGTTTTATTATTTCAAGGATGTCTCCCTCAGCACTTGACAATGCCCCCAATGGTTTCCCGCTCACCACCGAAGCTTTCTTGTTTTTCTTTTTCTTTTCAGTCTGCTCTATCAAAACCGATAGCTTACTCCCAAATTCTTTCAAGAGTTGTTTTGTTGATTCAACTTGCAAAGAACAGTGTCCGGATGTCTCTATTCCGTGATCTGTTCTCCTTGCAAACACATCTTCTGTCAGGTCCTCTAATTGAAACTGCTCCTTGTCTTTTGCACCTCTCTTATTGCTTCTTTTGTTGATTCTGTAACTCTGCGCCTTCTTTGGACTCCTTTTCGTAGCGCTGGCATACATCTCTTTCGCTACCTCGTCATCAAGTTTCTTCAGTTGTGCCATGATTTCCTATTCAATGGAGGAAAAGATCATGTTATTAATACATCAACAAATTAAAGAGAAACAAACATGTTCCAGCTTAGTTAGGACAATGGATTCAAGGTCGTAAATACATTTAAATCGGTAAACGTTTATCGATCAGTCAATCCAAAAATCTTAGAGATGATACAATGTCATTTATTAAAAAAACAAACAACACTTATCAATGACTAAATCTTATGACACCTCAACATTCACGACTTACTGGATTATGATGGTCATGCTCCAAGGCCTTTTGTAGGTAAAGTATTGCCTTCCTTTTGTTGCCAAGGGCAGCGAGGCAAACACCCTTGCGATATAGCCCCTTGTAATCATCGGGTTTCACTTTCAGTACTTGGTCACATGCTATTAATGCGGGCTTCATCTGCCCCAACTGAAAAATAAGAATGTTTTGGAGTTTATTTTTTAGCATTTTGAGGGGCATGCTGTGGTAGGATGTATTTATCGTAAGATAGAATGGGGAGTTTCGCTACAAACTGGTGGAATAGAAAACCGGTTGAATGTTTGAATTCTTCAGAGAGTCGAGGTGTTGAATTGTTGAATTATCACTTTATTTGTCCCAACGTTTCGGGAGCTTTGTCCACTTCTTCAGGGGTAGTGGATGTTATCGTAAGATAAATCGTACGAAAACGAAGTGTCGAGGCAATGAGATTTTTGATGATGGCATGACGTCAATTCATTAGAAACTAAAGCAGCATATCATATTTTTAGTAGGGGCTGTGGTGAATAGATCTAACATGACGGTAGGAGAAGACGGTGATTTGGTTGTGTATTAGACACATACATGACTTGAGAAAAGTACGAGCAATTTAGTTTGAATTGTGTATTTCAATGCATATAATAGTTGTAAAATCTAGATTCGATTTGGTAAGACTTGTGTTAGTTGCCGACTATTTAGACTGCTGCTATGTGATTGATAGTATTGTATTCGAGATGTAATGTGCAAGTGAGTGGTAATTCTACGTGGAAAATATAAGGTGATCCAGTAATATAATCAAAGGGATCGCAATATAAATATTGTGTTTAAAAATAAGTTTAATTTGATACGATATCATTTGGCAACACACAACTTTTAAAAAAAATCTGCCCCAACTGAAAAATATTGATCCAGTAATATTATCAAAGGGATCGCAAATAGTGTGTTTAAAAATAAGTTGAATTTGATACGATATGGCAACACACGATTTTTTAAAAAAATATTTTGGTTATGCGTATTAAAGATAGTATGGCCAATACATTTTCTTTTTAAATTATAGAAATTTCAAAGCTCACCTTTAAGTGCACTCGAGCCAGAGAGGAATAACTGTTGTAGACTAGGTATTCTATCAACAACAGCTCCTCGTCGGTGGCGAATGCTTCGTCATCAGCACAGGTCTTGTAATCACGCAAATACATCACGGCGCTATTGGAAGAACAAAAATATGTAATGGTCTAGTGTAGAGTTTGGATAAAATATGGAGAGTTATACGCGCACTCTTTAGAATAGATTGGCAAGCAGACGGGTGGATGGACGAATGGGATGGATAGGGGATAGGCGTATACCAGCAAATAGATAGATAGATAGATAGTCAGATATTGGGATAGACAGATGCAAACTTAGATACAGAGAGAAGTAAGTGGTAGTACATAATTAGGAATAATGAGAAATAAGTCTTACCAAGAATATGCTTCATACGCCCTTTTAGTTAATCCACGGACCGAGAGAAAATGCCCTCGCTGGATCATCTTTTTACTGAAAGGAGAAACATATAATTATCTTGACTGCAACGATTTTTTAAAAATCACCTATTGGAATCCATATAAAGTTCCCCATCCATATACCTTTGATAATGGATACTATTTTTTTCTTATGGGGAAATATTACCACAGCCAGGGAAACACCGATAATAACATGATGAAATAAAATCCTATATATATCTGCCCACTTAGAATAAAAAGGCACACAAAAACGGATTACAAATGATTATGAAATATACTTACACCATAGCAATTCTGACTGTCAGGGGCATGTAGTTACGGTGGTTAAAGCGACCTTGATTTCGTGTGAAGGAGAGATGGAATATGATACGCTCATCTGGTTGGTAACGGGGACGACTAGTAATTACAAAAAAACGTATAAGAAAATAAATTCATGAGCTATGTTTTCGAACGATGGTTAGAACAATTTCCTCGGGAATGGGAACACAAAGTAATATTATAATAACATAATAAACATGATATAATATTTCAGAGTGTAATTGTCTTCCCTCTCCATGGGAAGCTTCAATCAAGGAAAGCGATTCAATGCCCTTCATACGTGAAAATAATTAAAGCAGAACTCACTGTCCCAGACGGCCGAAAGCATATTCACTATCCGATATCAGGACGACTCGTTCTCCAAGATGCATTGTATTGACACAGATTCCAAACGCTACAAGACAGATGCAAAATAAATCATGATGACAAGTCTGAAGTGCATGGGTATTAGAATCGTACAGTACAGTTGAGGCATCAATTAACCTGCCGCATGAATAGACTAGAGTAATTCGAATTATTTTAATGAAATCTTGAGTAAATTTTTAGAGCAGTGGAAATCAGGAGGTGTTTCGCCTCGTAACAACAATGATATACTCCTTCCTGATAAGTCTGTATCGAAAATAACTATCGGTAGCACAAAATGTGGTCAAAAAATAAGAAAAAAAGGAAAGGGGTCTCCCCTTAAATTTGACATTTTAAAATTTACTGTAATTAATAGTTAGGCGTAGTTCCAATGTACTTACCATCTATCACTTGATCATCTCCAACAACGAAGTCTGTAAAAGCGTTGCTTTCAATTCGACTGCCATCTTCCCTATACGAGTCATACACGATCAACACTATGTCCCCCGTTTCTGGCCTCGATCCATACCCCGTCTTCTTTATCTGCAAATAAAAATAATGCGAATATAATTCATGGAAGAGTATAGGAAAAAGTGAAAAAGATGGTCAGGCACATATTTTTATATTATTTGCTTTTTCCATCCATCAATGACTAAGTGAATGTGAACTGTGAATAAATACCAGCAACATGCTACTAAAAATCTTCTTGTTTTATAATTTTAAAAATAATATAAATTTATAGTTATGATACATTTGGATTTTTTTATCTTGCTTTTTGTGAGGCTAAGATTGTGTCTATTTGAGTTACAAGCTTGTCGACTAGTCCTTTATTTACTACACTTGTTATTAAATCTAACTATTAAATTGCCCCTAGTAACTATACTCGGATTCGAGATCGCTTTAGACGCTCATTGGAAAGAACACCTGCTAAGAACCGACTATAGGGCCTCCCCTCTACCTGAGCGTGCGTAGTACCAGTAGTAAAAAAATCGACCTGGCATTAAAGGCCACTGGCCTAGACCAGCCAGAATCATCTTATATCTTATATACTATAGGCCTATACATATATGCACTTGTCCCCCACCCTCGACCCCGGGGCCGGGGGTATTGGGGAATGTCCTCGACATTTTGGGAAACAAGGGCAAGAAATTTGCGTTATTTCCCCGATCCTATGGGGCTAATTTTTCATATTATTATTGCTAATAAAAATTATAAAAAATATAAACATTGACAGACATTCCCCCACCCAGGGGAATGTCCTTGATACTTCGGTAAACTAAGCCTCGGTGGGGGCATATTTTCTTGGACATCCCTCTACCATTCCCCCTTATACCCGGGGTTGGGTGCAATTGACAAGTGCATTATAGGGCCTATTCCATGTATACATTGTATTGTATTGTAATATTTTTATTCCAGCAGTAAACATATGTAGTGGGTCCGCCACCCGGAATACAGCGAGGCTGTCGACTATCGCCAAACACCATCCAGGCTACGACAGCGGGGGCACTTCTACCAGCGCCGGAGACGACTACCACCAGTTCCGGCCAGTTCCGTCAGGGGGCGACATACGACCACCGTGCAGACGACACTGCAGACACCCTCCGACGGACGGTAGGCGGAGGATACTACTACCTCCGCAAGGGGATCCAGGCTTCGCTTAACACTACGGACTCGAGCCGCGCCGCGGACCGAGATACTTCTGTTGTTCAAATTAAGCACCCTTGCTTCAGTGACAATACCTTTGTAACTGTATACCTTTGGGAAATAAACCAGGTTCAAACGAATCTCCTCGTATTCGTGATTCTTTACGGAATTTCGTAAACTCGTGCCCACGAATCTGCGGTTCACTACACATATACATTCGTGTAATTTTCAGAAAAGGATGTTTAAATTAATTGAGATAGAAATAATACCCTCTGATACTTAAAGCAGATCTTCCAGGCCACCCAATTCCAACAAGTTTGAGTATCGTTATTTATACTACGACTGAATAGGTTATTCACGCTGAGCGGGAAGAATACGCCCATTTAATAATTTGTTCGTTTCTGTACGCGTTGAATAAAGAGGGCGTGGCCGCCGATGTAAACACGTTTTTGATTGGTCAGAAATGGTCAGTATGGTGACGTCATCGCTGCGTCGACCAATCAGAGACGACCTTACGCCATGATTCGGCATGGTCAAAACAAAGATGGTGCACGTCCTAGAGATGCGGCCAGCCTAACAGCATAAGAATGGTGTTTTTTTTAAATATTTCCAAGTCGTAGTATAAAGAAAGAACTGTACTTAAGGCTGGAACTACTGTAAACGTATTTATTTTCGCGCGGATAAATTTTCGCGCACTAAGTACTTTGACACCTTTTCGCGCGGATTTAAATTCGCGCAGCAAGGAAGCCTCACTCTTGGTTTATGTAATAATTATAGGTTCGCGCAGGATTTAAATTCGCGCACATAAGGGTGTGCGCGAAAATCGCGAAAATAAATACTGCACGAACATTAATACGTTTACAGTACTCTTGTTGGATGCAAAATAAAGTTTTAACTTGAGCCATTGAATCACACTTGTAGTTCCAACCTTGCGTACAGTTCTATCTAATTATTATCAGTTGGGTCTCTCTTTTTTTTTCTTTTTTTTCTCTAGGCTGGAGTGATATTACTATTATTACTAATATCATACATTGTAAACCATACTAATAAATCCTTCCGCAATATGTGGAGGATTTTTAACAATAATTATTAGCATTCTCTATGCAAACTACAATTTTACACTCCACAAATCCGTTACTTTAAACAATCTTATATTTGATAATTTGACAATTTAACTTTATACGTATTTGTACAATAAGAAATCAAAACTGTACCTAACAACCCGTTATTCTATACATAGAATTTTCCCCATGCATGCAGTAGCTTTATATTTTTACTCATGCTGGGGTGCTGTACTTGGATTCACATACCAAGAGTAAGTTATCTTTTCGCTCCATTCTGATACATGAAAAACTACATTCAGTATCTCACATAAAAGTTAGTACTATATTTAATATTGTATTTATTACAATATTAAATATAGTACTATCTTCCAAGGGTCATGCCTTATAATTCTTTTATTGTATACACACAGTTACTCTAAGACATTGTCTACTACATATTCTCTAAATTCCTCTATTGAGGAACAAGATCTACCTTTTTCAGAAAGGTCATTCCATAATACAGGTAATACATATAATAAAGATTTTTTCACTCTTTCCGAGTGAGGTATAGGCACTAATAACATTTTTCCTTTAGCTAGTGAGCGAAGATTCACAGGTCTTCCATCTACAAAAAATACATCTTGGCTTAGCTCAAATGCTATATCCAGCATAAGGCTTCATGTTTATCTATAACATTTTCTCTTTTATCTAAGTTAAAAGCCAATCTATTAAATGTGTTTTGTATAATCTGTAGCTTATCTAGAAGATTTTTTGGAGCTACATTATATAGGAAATCCCCAAAATCAAAAATGGGCCTTACTGAAACCTTATACAGTGTTATGATATTATTTGGAGTTAATGATCGATGAATCTTTTTTATGGCTCTTAGTATTATTGGCTTGAGATATTTTTTGAGTCAGGTGTTGTTTGAAGTTAAGTTGGTTGTCGATGTCAATACCTAAGTATGTATAATTTTGACAATAATCCATCGTGACATTTCCAATTTTAAACATAAATCTGTCGGTATCCATCGGGTAATTTCCATTTTTCTTAATATTTTTAGGGGGAAGGATTTCCATAATGTTGCTTTTTTTAACATTGATAGATATTTTATTTTCTCTACACCATAAGTTGACCATGTCTAGATCAGCCTGCAAGTGCTGTTCTGCTACATTTTTGGATACATCTGATATGTACAAGACTGTATCGTCAGCGAAATGTTGTATATTAAAGATAAATACCAGTGTTGTCAGCACTGCAGCAGGCGGGAATTCAAGGAACTAATGCATGAAACAATAGAATTCAATATATTTTGTTCAAACTTTGTATTGAGAAAGAACATGGTTGGGGGAATACAAAAAGCCAAACAAACTGGATATTATCATATTATTTTGTGTTTTAGGGATGAGTGAAGTTTACTTCCCTTCACTATTGTTTTCAATGGGGGAACCTCATTGTGATACAAGTTTAGCTGAATAACTTTTTTTTTAGTTCAATGACACCTTATTTTTTTTAATTGGGAGGGTAGAATAACATGTCAGCAATGTATATGCAGATTTTAAAGAAAATCGTATGATTCAATCATATGCTATTGGGGAAAATGCAGAAAATACCCGTTTTTCCATAGACTTCTATAGTGAACAGTAATAAATTTCAGTGGTCCCTGAAATAAAAACTAATCCAATGACATATGATTTTTTGGGGCTTTTGGGGTTTCCCGAACCATGTTCTTTCTAAATCCAAAGTTTAAAGAAAATTCCATGACTCATTAATTTTTTAAGTGAACACTGGTATTTACCTTTAACCTTAGATATATAAGTATTTAGATCATTAATGTATACTGCGAATATATTAAAGAATGAAGTAGGCAAGAGGTAAATGTATTTTCTCGAATAAACTCTTTCATATCGCTAGACAAAGTAGGCCTATCCGTCCACTTGCCCCTAGAGGCAGAGCATCAATTGGGGATCGGGGAATCGAGGCCAGCTAATAGGGGTGTTCCACAGGTCGGAATAAGCCTTACGTCCCAATCGGTTTTCCAAAAAAACGATCATTAATTCCGACCTATTGTTCACATAGCAGTCGGTTCGGTTCGGCTCCATATCACCGTCGGAATATTTTAGGCAAACCGAATGAACCGAAGGGCTAAAAACGATAATCCGACCTGTTTGATTTTCATCGGTTTCTGGTCGGTTTTTGATGGAACCGATGGAACAGAATGGAACCGAACAGACGTTCCGACCAGTTGTGCTTACCATCGGAATGAATAGGACTGTTTCGGTCTGGAATTGACGTAATAAATCTATTTTATTCCGAGCCGATGAGAACCGACCAGTTGCACACACCCTTGGTTTGGTTCTGTTCGGTTTGGTTGGAACAACAACCTGTGCGCACAAAACCGATGCAAACCGTGAAAAACCGTAGCATTGTTTCGTTGGTAAAACCGATTGGGACATAAGGTTATTCCGACCTGTGGAACACGCCTATAATGGGCCCCGTCCACTGGTCGGAATAAGCCTTACGTCTCCATCGGTTTTCCAAAAAAACGATCATTAATTCCGACCAGTTGGTGAAATAGCTATCGGTTCGGTTCGGTTCAATCAAAAAAAACGATCATTAATTCCGACCTGTTGGTGACATGGCATCGGTCCGGTTCGGCCCCAATCGGAACGGAATAGCACCGTCGGAATATTTTAGGCAAACCGAACGAACCAAAGGGCTAAAAACAATAATCCGACCGGTTCAATTCTCATCGGTTCGGATCGGTTTTTTAAAAAACCAACGTTGCATTTCATTCCGTTCCGAGCAGTTGAAGTAACCAAAATGTGTAGGTTCGGATCGGTAGGAATAGTGGGAAACCTATGGAAACCTATGTGCTTTGTTTCTTATTAAAACCGATTGAGACGTAAGGCTTATTCCGACCACTGGTCGGAATAAGCCTTACGTCTCAATCGGTTTTAATAAGAAACAAAGCACATCGGTTTTCATAGGTTTCCATAGGTTTCCCACTATTCCTACCGATCCGAACCTACACATTTTGGTTACTTCAACTGCTCGGAACGGAATGAAATGCAACGTTGGTTTTTTTAAAAACCGATCCGAACCGATGAGAATTGAACCGGTCGGATTATTGTTTTTAGCCCTTCGGTTCGTTCGGTTTGCCTAACATATTCCGACGGTGCTATTCCGTTCCGATTGGGGCCGAACCGGACCGATGCCATGTCACCAACAGGTCGGAATTAATGATCGGTTTTTTTGATTGAACCGAACCGAACCGGTAGCTATTTCACCAACTGGTCGGAATTAATGATCGGTTTTTTGGAAAACCGATGGAGACGTAAGGCTTATTCCGACCAGTGGAAGGGGCCCATAAGGCTAGCAGGCTATCATCTCGTCGGTGTATGTCGTGAGAAGATGTGAGGGAGTCAGAATTACCTTTTTTCTCAGTTTTCCGTCGGGAGTTAAATCGATATAAGGTTTTCCATCAGCAAGGCCCAGTGTACTTATATCAGGAGATAGGATTTCCGAGTTCATGGACGGCCCGCCGAAATCGTGAGCAAGGTCCTGCAACCAAAAATCGATGTACATGTATCAGTATGAGTATAAATAGTAGCCCTCATATATGTTTGTCTGACGTGGTCTATGCGTTTGGTTGAAAAGGTGGAGAATAACTATTATCGTATACGTCTATAGTATATCGCCCTTTGAAGTCAAAACTAGCTAAAACTAATTTTACCAGACCCGATTCGAGTCAAGAAGTTAAACTCGAAAGTTGAAGCAATGATTTGGTCTCTAAATCTGTGGACAATTTTTTAAATTTGAAATTACAGACTAGGCCTTTACTAACCTTCTCCATCATGCGTATCAATTCTGCCATTTTTCTCTCGTAATCCTTTTGAACTAATTGGAGAACGTTTGTCTGTTTAAATAGCACAAGTCTGAGTCTGAGTGCATACGCGCGCGAGTTCCTTGTTTATCTGTTCATCCGCACATGCATTGACATCGTGCTCCGTGGAAGCATTGTGACGTCACAATCGTTCACTACGTCATTGTTGACTCGGAGCATGCGCCTTGGGGCTTCCGGTGACGGCTACTTTCGGCAAGTTGACGTCGTCATAATAAAGCGAGCGTACTGATGAACTCTCCGAGTCTGAGCGAACTGATGAACTGCAGCAGGAACCTCGCTACATGATGATAGTTACATCACATGGGACAGTAGAGGTGGACACTCTTATCCAGGAACTATGCACTAACCATATTTCGTTAACCTTTACTCATAAAATGTACTTTATAATTAATAACTAGGCCTAGGCTAGTCCCCTTACGGCTTGCCCTCAGGCCTCAGACTGTCTTAGAGCGGGTACCAAGTGCCAGTGAACCGCGAATCAGCAGAACGGTGAACATTAATTTTGCCCAATCTGATTCTGGGCATCAAATAGCCATATCTAGATATACATAATAATTTTTCTAAAAAAACACTTTGTATTACTATATCAGGCCTACAGTACGTAGGGCCTGCTCGGTAGGTCGTCCACAAATGGCACCAAATACGTGACGTGACTTGAACAAACGTGGTACCGGTAATCGTGGTAGGTACTTAGGATACTTACAAAGTCAACAGAATGGTAATTTTAAATACGGTACTTAACATCCCCATGGAAAAGAAAACACGGCTATGTACATTTGAGAATTATCATACTTTATTTTTTCATTATATACACTTATGTACATAGGCCTACCTCGTGGGAAACATAAGAACACACACCATCGACGAAATATAATTTCTGGTAGGAAAATGGATTACCCATACTCATGATACTGTGATACATGTATAGACACGGATATTGGTATAATATAACTATTATCATTACAAGAGAATCTTTAAGTAGGGTACACGATGTCTTTCCTATTTTCTTATATAAGGCTAAGCTATTCAATCCAGATGCAGATGATCTAGGGGGTCCATAGAAATCCTATGTAAACGTTTACTCGAGGCAACTATTAATATATTACAAAAGCAAGAATGGTACAGAAATCTAGTCTTTGGCATCACCGACACCATCAGCATTAATAGCGAACATGGCTTCAGCTTCTGGGAGGCAAGGGGAATCATAGATTTTACATATCCGCGTCTCTCCACGCCCCTTCCTTAGATACAGTCTGAAGAAAAGAAATCAAGAAAATTAAAGAATATGTCGACACCTGGCTTGCTTGTAAAAGATAGATTTCAAGAAAAAAAAATAGATCGATTTACGCATATTGCAGGCCTCCCAAGGGAAACCTTTTTTGTGGTGAAAATAACCAGTTTTTATTTTTTTACAAAAAGTTTGATATTTAGGCTAAATAGGCTAACTATTCTACTTCTGAGTGTTTCAGACTGGGATACTTTCTGCCAGTGATCGCAGGAGTACACTTATTAAAAACACCATAATTACATTTGGGCTATTTATGTAGCTTTATATCGGTAGGTTTTACCCATTCCAAATCCGTGTAAGAAACTTTTTTTTGTGTAACTTTTTAAACAACTTTTTTCAAAGAAATATCACTGGGAAGTCTGATATTGTGAAAGTATTGTACTAATGTATTTTTTACTCTGATTACCTTGTCGTTGACGCATGAGCTATGATATTTCCGCCAATGGGTTTCTTGGGATCTGCTGAGAACATGGCAGCTCCGTCTACTTGGGCAACCACTTGGTTGGTAATAACGACAGCCACACCAAACTGTATGGGCAAAACAAATAAAAAAACTCGTATTCAAATTGCAAAACTACTTTTAAAGTGAGTGAGTGAGTGAGGTTGGTTGTTTTACGCCCTTATCAACACATTGAAGGTTAAATGAAGGGCGAGAGAGCTGAGAGAGAGGCAGTTTATGATCGTACCCAGGAAATAGAGACAGAGAAGAAGGGAGAGAGAGACGGAAAGACTTGCTATAATCGCTTTTATTCACTTTAATAAGCAGGATACAAGAAATGTCATTTAAAAGGGTTCGTAAATGTGGATTATAAATAACTATGATCTGCTGTTTATTATGTTCTAACGTAATTTAAGAAGCTATCATTTCCTCATTTAAATAGAACCAACAATGCCAATACAAGAAAACTCCAAATTATGTTGTTGCCTTGCAAGTCCTAACTTACCTCATCAGCAAGCCTAAGTAGCATGCGCAGAAACTTGGCGAGATGCATCTGCCTGGCTGAGAGCTCTCCCCTTCCTGAATAATCGGTTCTGTAAAGTGCTGTAGCACTATCCACAATCAGCAGAGCATACCTAGGTGTATAATGAAGCAGCCAGTAAGTCAAGTTATTAATTAGTTCTGATTTGACAGCCAAGGTACACACTTTAAACTAAATACATCTTATCAACTAAATAACTTTTGACATGATCTATATTAAGAAAGTGAAATGCTGAGTACATATTATACAAAAAGTAAGACCTATTTCAATGTAGATCAGCAACATATTAAAAGCCGAGGGGTCCATTAGCTAGAACTACAATGGCACATGCAGTGTTTTCTACTTAGGAGTCTTACCTAGATTCTGCCATCATGGCAGCCGCCTGCATCAGAAGTTGGCATTGATGGTCTGAGTTATACGCCCTCGCATATGCTACATTATCTAGAACATCACTGCCGGACAGCCCATACCTGAAACAGTGATCAACAAAATGCATTTGATTTCATTAGATATGGTACAAAGTAAGAATATAGTTTCATAAATTATTTTTTAATTTTTATTTCCATTACTCATTAGTTCAGGGCTAGGAACGAATGTTCATATTTTGCAGTAGATTTCTGGCGGGGAGGGACATGTCTTCGGTTGCGACTCAACGATTTGGAGAAATAACACTTTGTTATAACTACCACAGAGGGATATCATTTGAACGCCATGATGGGATAAATCATGAGTGATCAATAGCTCAGAACAAGTTTATATTTTATTAATGAATCTCACTTATTAAACAGTAGCACATGACTGAAACCAGAGCACAGATGGAATTTCATGAACAGTTTTGTTTTACCGATGACGATTCTGATAGAGATACTCTGCTTGAAATGAGTGTATATAAAGCTTACCGCTCAGCTACGGCTAGCAGCCGCTCTGGTCGGAAGGTGCCTTCTGTGTCAATATACAAACATTTCCCTTCACCTCCACCGACATCTATGGGCAGCTGAAGAATGTTAAGCACAGAATGGCTGTCATACATTGACATACTTGAGAAACACATGAATAAATATAGCGTTTTAAATGCAGAGAATAATTTCAGAAATAAAATTTCATAGTATTGTAATTATTGAAAACAAGTAAAACAAAAAAATGAGCCAAATAATAGCTCAGAAATACTTGGGAGGTGGGAGAGAGGGACTCCAACAAAGGAAGTCGATATTTAGGAATCTCGTAAACATGCCCAATAAAAAAGAGTTTACCTGACAAGTTACGGCCAGTGTATGGCAAAGCTGTGTTTTTCCTGTTCTGAATTCACCGAACATCTCCGTGATAGAGCCAGTTTCTATTCCGCCTAAAACCATAAAAACAAAAAAATATTTATTAACGTAATAACGCGATTATTTTGAGTAAGGTCACGACCTTTAATTATTTCTTATCGAACAATATTATGATCAAACAGCAAAATTTATATTATTACTTACCTTGTAGTAACTTATCCAATTCCTTCGATCCAGTTGTGACTTGTATTATTTCAGACCTTTTTTGATGGAACTCGGTAGCAGTTGTGAATCCCATTGGCACAAGTTTTTGTGCTTCCAACTACGAAAATAAAATGCATCAAAAATGCGAATTTTATTAATTATATATATGTTTGCGTTTAGGGCCCATTTTGATTGACAATCCTATAATCAAATGAATAGCACCTTTATCACCGAAATGGTACCAGTTTGAAGAGAATCAATTAATCAATGATAATATTACGAAGCAAAACCAAATCAATGATAATGATAGTACAACCGTGGTCTTACCGCTATTTTATCTGCCTTGGCCTCGCTTATTCCTTTTATTGAAAGTAATAGTTTTTTGGGGGCGAATGCCACTGCCTCAACCGTATAGAAACCAGCCTCTTCCAGCTTCTTAACATCATTTGCACTGATACCACAAGCCTAATGAAAAAGATTTAGAAATAAAGACATAAAGAAATATTCAAATAATATAGAATTAAATCACTTATTCCACGCGCATTAAATGTTTTGGATTAAAATACCCAGTAGAACAATCTCAGTCAAATACACGTTTAAAATAATTTAGAATTAAACACTGGATTATGTTTGCTGATGAATTAAGCCAGTGATATCACTTGTATTTTTAACTGTCATGAATTCTACTGCTGTTTCACATCAAGAAATAACAGATAATGGCATAATTAGTTAATTTGACGCACCTCAAGTCGATTGACTAATTGAGGACCAAATCCTTCCTCCTCTTCCGTGGCGGCAGCTTCCGCCGGACGCGCTTGCATTGCCATGACTGGTAACTAAATGGAAACAGAAATAAAGAATTGAGTAGTTGGCTTTTATAGCACATAGTAGCAAAGTACCCGTCCTTTGGACGGTCCCACTCTCTCCCAAACATTTCCCCCTCTCCCTCTTTTCCCTCCACCTCTTCTCTTGTCTCTCATACCTGTTTTTCTCTCCCAACCCCATCTCCGATTCTCTGTCTCTCATACTGTACCTGTTTTTCTCTCCCAACCCCATCTCCGATTCCCCCCTCTCCCTCCCCTCTACCTCATGCTCCCCCTCCTCCCTTCCCCTACGTCCTCTCCCTCCTCTCTTTTCCCACCCTCTCCCTTTTCCTCACTCTCACCTCCTACAACCTCTCCCCCTCTCCAATACCCCCACCCTCTCCGACCCCTCTTCGCTCTCCCACTCCTCTGCATATAGTGGCAAATGAGTGGTATCTCACAGGGGCTATCTATAGCATGATCGATATAACAATAACACCAGGGAAGGGGGGGGGGGGGGGGAATATTACACTGTTTTATTGTTCTGATTTGACTGTAAATATACGTTATTGTAGCGGTACTCCACCACTACAAGTACTTACGGCAAGATAATTCCAATGTTTTAATGTTCTTGATGTATTAGGCCTGATTTGGGGCGAAGTGCTAAGATTTGGAACATAGGTGGGGGTAATATGAAGTACTATACATATCAAATATTCTCAGTCCAGCAAAATTATGAAATCATATCAAGTTATATATGTGCCTGCAATGTCTGCCGTTGGGAAATAATTGAAAATAATCAAATAGGTCTTCCAGACCATACCTACCTTCTGTTCTTTCTTACATAAGTACTAAAGTATAGCTACTCTACTCTACAGTGTATCTTTTGTGGAACACTAGTTACAAACACATTAGGCCTAGGGTTGCAACTATACCTTTATACTTTGTTACATATTGAAATTGTATTGTTGTTAGAAGAGTATAGACTCGGACTGAGCCCTCTACATTGTAGTTCTTCCAGGCCGCCCAGTAATTGTTCAATGAAGTTCTATTTTATTTTCAATATCTTTTATCATTTCTAAAGTTGAAGATACATGTTGGCAAGATTAATGAACTTACTTTACATTTGGGGGCAATATCAGAAGGCACCTATTTTGAATACTGGCATGATTGTTTCCTTACACAATAATTATGTAAGATTTTGAATTTTTATCTGCTGTTTAAAAAAACATCCTCTGCATCTTTGATTTACAGTTTCTTATACTTAATAAAAATCCCGGGCAACCATGTTCAATGGCTGGGCAACCAAAACCTCTGGTTGCCCACCGGGCAACCACATTTCTGAGCGATTTGGGATACCCTGCATGAAATATTTAAAATAGTAGTAATAGACAATAGTTCACATTTCTGCTAAGCTGACACTATTGATTTAATTAGGGTCTTACTCTACTACAACTAGTGGTCTACTAGAGCTAACCCTGGGCTGGTCCCGGGACGTTGGGGCCGCTGGAGGATGGGGCCCCGGCCTGGACATTATAGATAGTCTGCCTATCTCTACAGTAGCGATAGCAGTCAGCATCAGCCCAGACTAGGACGTAAGGGCCACCGCCTTGGACGTTAGGGTTCTTGTGCATTGAGATAAAGGCAACCAATTAGATTCCTTTACTTTTGAGTGAACAGTTCAACTGCTGACCTGAGGACAACCACTTTTTGAAGCGATTTTTTTCAACCCTAATAATAATATACCTGACAAATTGAGCATCCTCACAATCTCAATATTACATCTAGTAAAGGTGCCCCCTGACCTAGGGCTCGGCCTCACATCAGCCGGCACATCAGGCGTGCCCAAAATGGAAAAATGAGGGACGGAGGAGGGACTGCGATGTGGATCTCCAAAATTGCAAAAACAATTATTCCATTTCCAGTGTCACATGTACGAAATATATTGGATTAAAACATCCGTCAGGCCTCAGGGTGAACTCAATATTATACCATTACACGCAGGGGCCCTAACGTACCGGGACCCAAATGTCCACAGCCCTAACACTCAGACTACTGTAACTTGAGGCCCTTCCCAGTCCCAGACAAGGAACATGATGATTACAATAATAATTTGACAATATTGATGAATACTAACGGGCTAAACAGTTTCTGGTTACCTTGATACCCGTAGTCTACTTGAATGACAACTCAGAATAGTTTCGTATCGACAAAAGTATGAGTAACGAACCTGCAAATTAGCTTTTCGAGCGAGAACTTGTGTTTTGATACTTTGATGTTTTGTCCAACCCGCCAAGACCCAGTTTCTGACGTCAGCGATTCGTACGCATGCGCAAGAATACGATCGTTTCCGCTTTTACTGTTTTATCGCTCATGTAAACAAATGGATCCCGTGTAGTGTCACGGTATGGACAGTCTATCGGTATGAACTGTCCAGGATATCCGGTTCTGAGGCTTAGGCCACGCCCCCGGACCGGCCAGGTAGAACCGTTTGCAACGGGTTGTCCGCCCGGTATGAACTGTCCGGGCGGGATGAATTTAATTTACCGGCGGGATGAATCTAATTTAATTGGGTGTCCCACCATAATAGTGTCGGCAAAATAGCTGAATGCCGGATGTGTGTAGCTATCCCTCATGTTACAACTGCTCCCGCTCCTATTTTACACCTAGATTTGCGCGGGGATTTGCGTAACAAAGACTGATCTATCTAGAGTTGTTAGTTCAACATATTGTCGTCAGGTGGCGGCTCCCTCAATCCTGCCAGCATAGTCTGTAGGCCAGACCCAACGCTATAGTTGGGCTGGCCTACAGACTACCTGCCAGCAGAGAGCTATAAACATTTCGAATAAATGAATATACTTATATGTTATATTCTACTTAATTGCTTAGGTTTTGTTTTGCAATGCTTTAAATATCCAGAGATGCCACTCACTTATTTCAACACTAAAATCGACCATGATGATAGTAGCCTACTTAATAATCTTAAAATCACCCAAAAGCAATTTTCATTATGTGCGTAATACGTCACTAGAAATTATTTGTCAAATTTAAGAGTATTCGTTTTAAACTTTTCTTAAATCCAGCATTAGTTATGCTTCTTCATTATTCAACGATTCATTTTAAGAGCATGTAGTATTTTCCTTAATGCCTAAATTCATTATAGATTTTATTTTCAACTTTAGATTTTACTTCTAAAGATTAAAGTAACTCTGGTGGGTAGCCGGACGTTTGGGCCCCGGGATCATTGGGCCCGGATCATTGGGCCCCGGCCTTGGACGTTTGGGCCCCGGGCTTGGACGTTTGGGCCCCGCTGGGCCTTGGACGTTTGGGCCCCTGTGTATTCATGCTTGGCCAGTCAATCTTGGTCAGTCAATATACACTAGTGAATATATGTGTAATCATATAAATGTTATAGAATGGCCCTTTCATTGATTAAAATCCATTTTTTCGGGGGGGGGGGGGGGGGGGCTTACAGCACCCCCAAACCCCCAGCTGGTTGGCTGGCTGGCTCCGCTTACCATGGATCTCACGCATTTTGGATCTCACAACTTGGGAGCCCTGTATTTTGATACTATCACCACCGTTTCGTTGATCTAAAAAATAATGATAGTAGGACCTAATTCAGATAAAGCGCTAAACTTCCCCAAAATGAGAACATTCCAACAAAGAGATCTTGTGAATAAATCCCTTGTACGATTTTTATACTATAATAGTACTGTGATGCCCAGGTATGAGCATTACATGACCAGAGGTCATGGCCAATTCTATAAATAAGAGTAAGGGGTGGAGCGATACCAGAGAAAGGATAATGTATGTATAATGTATGCAAGGGGAGTAAGGCCCGCCTTCACCCCAGTGACTGAGAGATATAGCAAAAAGGAAATAAAAGAATAGAGTCTGGAAACTGAACTGAGGAAAGATGGACCATGACTAGCATTGCTCTGGGAGAATGCACTCTACTATCGATTAAGACCACTATGTTGTGTTGAGTTATATATCCTAACCCACTCTACTACAAGAGCATTGGAACTATATATAGGCCTATGAATATCTATATTGACATTATAGTTACCTTGGTTGAATATAAGACAAAACGGAGCTTAACAGTACCAGCACCGTTTTGTTGATATAAAATAATGACAGTATATATAAGATGGGTAAAACCCAATCAGGGAACTTCTAATGAAAATATAATGACTAGCCACTAGATGTAGGCCCACTGTCTGTCTGATAAGCCTTATCATAGGGGAATAAAGTACCATACGATCGCCCCCTGCTACCCTCTGGTGTAAAATACATACACTACTTCCACTAAACCATGTCCAACAAATACCTGAAACCGGGAATCATAGGCGATTTTCATATGGATTGGAAGTGCGAAGATAAGTAATTGTGCTTTTGCATCATATATATGCTTCTTATGAGTATTGATGGCAAAGATCAAGCTTCAATACCACATAATTCTTTGATAAAACTCATCGTAATACAGCGTAATATTTCCAAGTCGGTCACTTCAGAATACACAACAGGGCCGTGCCATATATGGAGAGCCGGTAGTGACGTCATTCTTAATAGGCTCCGCCCCGCTCTCAAGCCCTGGCCTGCTATTGGTCAAACCGACTTCCTGGACAGTTCATACCGATGGACTATCTATACCGTGACAGTAGCCCCGCCTCCTTCGATGTAATTTAGGTTATAGAACGCTTTATACTGGTATAGAATGGGACAATGCACAAAATATGCGTGAGCCTTTGCAAAGATGCTGTCTATGTATTTGCCCAGAGCTATGCTATAACTCCTGTCCTGAGATAATTTAACATTTGTTACGGGTTGCGTTTCGCGAAGGCCCCCGGAATGCCCCGGCCACTGGCAGTGGCACTGCACTGGCACTGCCACTGGGTGGGGAGGGCCATGAAGTGGGTAGGTAGGCGCGGCATGGACCATGGTATTTGACTCAAAACTCTACATGAAGTCATGATCAAAAACAGGGGTAACAAATCGACCAATATGTAAAATAGGGGGGTGGGGTCAAAACTATACATGTCATATGTAGGTATAAAACTATTTCTGCCCTAAAAAAGCTAAAAAGCCTCAAAACAAAAAGTATATTTATTTTAGCCAATATCAACTTTCAAGTAAATGGTTCACATAAACGGGAGTCCTACTCCTCCCTTTTACTTGCAAGTAGATATCGATACTCCCGTAAACATGCATGTAAAAATCTTATGTACTGTACGTCCTGTTGAAATCAAACTCAGTTTGTCATTTTTTTACGGGAGCCCAGACCATTTATGGTCCCAATTAAAGTGTAAGTGGATACCATAGTTGAGCAATATTTTTAACAAATTATTGCATGAACATGGTGTACAAAGACTCCAAAAGGTGTATTGGGGGATGCAAATCCTCATGGCACTTATTATACCCATCATATACAAAAACTCATGTATGTGAAATAGGCCTACTATTACTACTATAAAATAAAAAAATCATATCTGTACCATATATGCCTATAGTAGCTAGGCTACTCCTGAAGTTCCTCCTGTCTTAGATTTGATCCTCTCCCCTCTTAGCCAGCTAGGTTATAATAGGACATATCAAGTAGGCAACGTTTAATGGCACAATCATAAAATGACACTTAAATGACCAAAGGATCTCGCCTCCCCCCCCCCCCCCCCACACACTTCCATCTCCCCCCTTCCCTATAAAAGAAAGGAGTGCTAAACTTTACAAACAGACAGTGGCAGGGCTGCCCATGCTGGAACAGTCAAAATACTTTAGATTTTCTGGTACCAACCGAGGCTAGGTTCAGGGTGATATGAGGGTTAGAACTTAGTAGTTAGGGTTGGATACATGCATGCATTGAGATATATATCCCCTCCTACACTCAGCTACTCATTGAGTAGGCCTTATATGGGCTAGTGCCTCCTACACTAACCTGACAGAGTTAAATCTATAAGTAATTTACTATTCTTCATGAGTGTAGCTAATTTTACTATATAGTGCAGGTGAAAACTTGTGATCCTGTAAAACACTAATTTTATGGTCCCTGAAAAAAAAACATGTGTACCACTGCTGCTGCTATAGGTGTGGCTGGAGAAAAGGGAGGTCGAAAATAGATTTTTGAGGGAAAAGGGGAGTCCAAACATAACATTTTGCACTTGAATTCCAAGGGTCAATATTCTATGCAAGTCAAAAAAGGGGGTCAATAGGGCGGCGCCTATATACCAACTAAAAGATATAGGAAGTACCCGCCCACCGGGGGCCAGGGGCAGGCCAAGAACTAATATAACGTGCTGTAAATGTTGTATATCTGTAAGGGCAGGGGTTCCAAGAAGTAGTGAAACCAATGCCAACTCGAGGTCTATAATTATAGGGTTATATTAGAGTATATAATAGGTAAGCTTATTTGTGTGCAATGGTTACGTCAGATGATTAATAGGCCTATATCCACTGTATTTCTGTGCTCAATCCTAGCCCGCTTAGCTGCCATCGACCCCCCACCCCCACCCCCCACCCCATCAATGCTCTGCCTCTGGGGGCAAGGGGACGGATACTTTGTCTATCTCAATCTGAATATAATAAGAAACTGAGCTGGTCATAGGAGCAACGAGATTAATACAAGTAACAGTTTAACAGCTTTGGATTTTCGCCTCAGGGGCGAAAATGAGGTTGACAGAGGCAGAGGGCGATAAATTAACATTGAGATTTTAAAATATTTGTATTAAGGTATTTGACTCAGTTCTGCTGATGAGGGCAAATGAGGGTCCTACATGTCACAATCGCTGAGGTGCTTGATATTTTCTCTTCTATAAGTCCCACATTGAAGAGATTAATATCAAAATGATTCTAACGTCTGTCAGAATATGCTTAAACATAATTCAGAATGTATATTTCACAAACAAAAATTCTTTTAAAGTGAAGTAGGCTACATGCTGACATTCCAGAACCTTCTTATCTTATCTTATAATGTTCATCATTTCATTCCTCCCTTCCTCTCCCTTATCTGTCCAATGCATGGGGGCATGACAGGCAGGGAGGTCTGATGAAAGAGACCAGATGTGACAAACAGGTGTCATTGATGATGACCACCACTGGGTGGCACTTTGGCTCAGAGGGATTTCAGTTTGCAACTTAAAGTTAAAAGAAGTAATTTGGCTTCTAAGCATGCTAGAATGATGGGACAAAGACCAAAAGTATTCTTATGTTAAGGAGAATATATTTACACATGAGTTGCAATAATATGTCATACAACTTAAAAAATTGCATGCCTTCACTAGCTCTGTCATAACACCTGCCACCTGGGTGATACACTCATAGTCAAAACCGGAATTTCACGGCTCTGTGGCGCCGCCAGGTATTACATAACAGGCCATTACAGCACCACGACCGAGGGTCCTGTCAGACCAAACCAAAACCATGTGTTTCATAATTGGGGCATCCCCCTCTCTCCCTCTCCCTTGTATAATAATCCACCCACTCACAGTCACATCACAAATACAAAACATTAATATCTTTCCTCATAGTCGTCACACATTGATGAAATAAAGATGAGAATAGTTCTTATGGCTAGGAGAATACTTCCAAAAATTATTTAGTTAGTATATTTCACAATTTAAAAAAAAGTTTAAAGATGAGTGGACCACCTGCTGACTGATACTGACACCACTTGCAGATGGGTATTAATTGATATATATTTATGTTAGGGATTAGAGTCAAGGAACACTTCGCCATACCGATATGCCTGTGCGGATGGAGCTAAGACTGGATAGGGAGGAGAAGGCCTTATCTCCCTGTTATCAGCAACTGTAGCTGTTATCAATTAGTGTCAGGGGCAAGGGAGGGGATTAGGGCAGAGAAGAGAAGATTATCCAGATTCCATTGGAGATCTCAGCCAATTAAGAACTTGAAAGAGACTGCGAAAATTTCAAACAATTTTGATCGTTTTGAAAAGGAAAAAATTAATTTAAATTTCCGAGAATTAGACCAAAAGGTGGCGCTTTGGCTATATTTACTGCATGAAAATTTATAGGATTATAGGACAATTCATGCCGCTATAAATAGGGGGTCTCTTATCTAGAGGAATGTCAATTAGTAACCCGATCTGCCGTAGGAAAGACTTGGGTATAAGAGTCTTAGAGTGCCTATAAGAAAGGTCTGTCGACCTTAATAATCTCGTTGATAGGAGCCTTGAAAGGTTGTGCAAGGTTTTTTAATGCTAATAAATATAAATATCAAACCGCAAATTAGCTGCAATAAACATGCGCTCTGGTCCTCTGATACTGGTCTTAATTAAATGATGTATAAGTCTATACGTACGGAGGGTATACATAACTGGCTACATGCTTGTCGTTACAGTTGTAGTGAATTTGTGTAAGTCTCTCTGGTGTCTCTCCTATTTTTCCACGACACAGAGGATAAATTAAAGACGAATATGTGTGATTATTATAGGAGATTATGTTACGGTACTGTCATTATAATAGGTCGATTTATGTTTGTTTAAAACGTGTTCCCCCCCCCCCCCCTTTTTAACCAATAGCAATTCTCCATAGAGACGTCGGAGTTAGAGGACTGGTATGAATTACTCAGGCCTAAATTGTATTAGGCAATACAACAATTTTGTATCAAAGATTGATGTCTTTCACACCATCGCAGGCGTACTCCGCTCGTGTGTGTTTGGTAATTTCGCTGTCCAAACATGATATGCAACTAATTAAAAAAACTGTTACAAATTAACGTGAATTGAAGTAGAACGCCAGAGAAACAATCTTATATTATGATATATCAAGCAAACTTTATTTCCAAATTTTAACAATTTGTTAATCAATGTTCAAGAGAAACTGTACAAATGTGATTGTGCTTTTTCGTTGCGTATCCACGCCAGGTCAGATCAAAACAGTCCTAACCCGCTGGGTTTTTTTAGTATATTGATTCAATGAAAAATGTTAAGACAAAATAAATGTACAAACTAAATGAATGAAAATTCGCTAATAAGACATGATTTACAGGAAATTCCAGCCTTAATCAGAATAACATATTTTACCATGGGCTTGATTGGATATCCCAATCTTTTTATTTTCAAAATCAACAAACCTAAATTGAAATGATATGGCAATGTCTTTCAAAATAAATAAAATCACCGATTTATTCATTTACATTCATATACAGTATCAGTCAATACAGGAGGACTCTTATCGCCTGACCCCTTTTTGCACAATTGTTTGTTAATAAGATAAAACTATATCTAAACCATAAGTGGATTTGTATATTTGTTCCGCCATACCGCACCACCTTAGAGAAACATAGGTATTATATAATATATACATTCATATCGGAATCAGTAGTCTACAGTGCATCCAGTATTTATATGTCAGTAAGTTTCACCTTAATCATATAGAAGCAAGCGTTGACAATAAAGCGCTCGTTAATATGGCCAGAGTTATACATATACATGTATAACTCTGATATGGCTAATAATCACTAGGATTTTAGTGATAACCATTCCTGGCAAACAGTCATTTATCGAAGGATAAACGAGAAACTTTAATATACGTATTTCACGAGAAATGTGCATGTTTGTGGCGATACCATGATAAGTGTGGTAAAGACTAAACACAAAATTAATAGGGACTAAATCAGTACATGGAATTAGATTACTCACATTGGAACAACTGTTTACAAACCATTGCCAAAATACTGGCATGAGTTCATGATACAGTAACGTGTAAAGAAGTTTCACACTGCTGTAAAGCAAAATCTACAATGCTTCAGATAACAAGCGTGTAAAGTAGAATCCTTTGCATTTTTACAACAGATCTGTTAGCGTATTTGATCTTTTGGAACGTGCTTTATTATTGCTTTCGCCCATACTAAATTTCACAGCTCTAAAATGGGGTTTGGATCCACAGAGAAAGACACCGATATTCCTAATCATATCCTCTAATATGCCTCTGTGGATAAGCCAAAACCCTTTTCCATATTCAAAAGCTGATTAGACTAGAGTGTCTATATGATTACATATCTATCTTTAAAAGTGAAAGTATTACTAGCTCATAAGTGAAAAAACTCACAAAGACTATAAAATGATTCCAAGTAAACAAATTGCTACGACAGTACGAAGGCAATTTGAATATAGCAAGACCTGAAAGATGGGAGATTCCTTTTTGTGAAATTTAATTCGTCTTGTACAGCTCTTTACATACATCTCTAGCTGGTCGATTCGTGACTGGAAGATTTGGTGAGTTCCTCGAATATACTGATTAAGTTATCAAGACCAATCAGGTAGCCGTCCTCATGGTTACCTTCTTCCCACGGAACGTGGTGGTTGAGTCTTTTGCCTTCTGGCAGAGCTGTTGTCTTACCGAAGTCGATCATCCATACATTGGCATCACCGGTTTGGTCGTGAACAAAGAGCAGGGAGCTTCCAATCACCTGCGATCGAAAGAAACACAAATTTTATTTACATTTGCTTCTTTAGATAGAGAATGCATTTGTACATAGCTGTATAACCAAGCCAAAGTTAAGATGCTACTTGGTATTATGGTACGTGGTACAAAATGTATATATGGTATTTAACTATATACAGCTCCATTTTTCTAGTAACTACAATGCACAAACTTTGCCAATGGAGAGTATTTAAGTATCTTTAGATAGATGTAAATTTCTATTTTTGTATCTATTCTTGTATGCAAATAATAGACTTTTGATAACTTTCTATACTATCACGAGAATATAATCCTTATGGGAGTATGCGTATTTGTGTAATTCATTTAATGTTTGGCCCAAAATGAATAAAACAAATCTAAGATAGGTTCAAAAGCTAGAACCTCGTTTGCATACAAATCTACACTAAAATAAAATTACCAACCTCATGGCTCGTAAAGAACGTTGATGTTTCTAAAGTTGCTCGGACAGCCTTCAATCGTCGCAGGTATTTTTCCTGAAATCCAGGGAAACATGGAAATTGAATGGCTATTTCGCATCGGCAGTGCAAAGTACAATCAAAAGACCTAGGGCTCAATGCAATGATTTAGAAAAACAACTAACTACTTCACAAGTATGCATAAAAAAGTTGAATCGTGGAAACGCATTATCAATTTCTATTTTACTTATTCTTTTCCGGGAACTTACAATAATATCGGCTTTCCCTTCTGTGAACAGCATAAACGCGTCTGTAACTTGGTCTTTCGTTTTCGTAGTTTTGAAGTCAGTGCTGTGAGTGTCTTGTTTCTGAAATGAATAGAATAATTTTACTTTTAAACCATCAGTAATGACTGGCGCGGATGTATATAAGACAGAATCTGGACCATCAGCATACTGCATTATTAATAGTAATAATTTCTGATATCAAGGCTCTCAATAAAGGGGTTCTACATTATTAAAGGCTTATAACTAAATTCCACCTTCATGGATGCAATATCAAAAATGAATCCGAAGGTATCCAATGATATCATCGTTCATTCATGTTATAACTAATATTTCTAATTCGGGAAGCACGTGCAACATAGCAAAATATGGTGATAATTATTACTCATGCTCAACGATGTCAGTATAGCCTGTACCGAATTCTTCAAATATCATAAAGCATTAGAAGTATTAAAGTTAGATTTTGATAAGCTGTTAGTTCGCAATACCATCTGGATGGTCCCCCAGGCCATCATTGATTACTAATCTACGTCGATCAACCAAGTCATCTCTAAAGTTGATATATCAGGCATTTTTCAAGCATAGGTCAACATAAATAATCAAATGTTAATCAAGAATCGATAAGCCAATTATGCGCACATATACATGTACTGAGCATTAACCATTTGAATCAGCCCTAGCAAACTGCGAGCCAGGATCATAATGATTGAAGAACTATATTTAAACTCTTGTCATAGGGTTAGTAACATGATCAATCCTAAGAAGCAACGAGAAGCATTCAAGTATTGGGTTTGGTTGGATGATATACTTACTTTCAGTCCCTATTAAAAATCAAGTATCATCAGATGAGTATACCACTTTACCAGTCAACAAAACATTTGAGAAAAATATAATTGACAAAAGCTAAGTTTTATCCCCATCACTTTGGATGTATCAGCAACATAGATAAAAGGACTCTAACTCACCTTGATTCCTTCAATACGGAAGCCAAGGCTGGCTGTAGATGAGATAGTTTCTCTCCACTGCATGTAACGAGGTTTAGTAATTCCCTGTAGACTGTGCTCCTCTTCGCTGGGTTCATCAGGATCGATATCTGTCATCTTCTTATACATGTCCTAAACGTAGTACAGTTCAAGCATGAGTATTGGAAAAGACGAATTCAGGCTCTATTAGAGCAGTAAGACGCCTGTATTGTTAGTATTATTATACACGAATTGCTCTGAAAACAACGTATCTAGAGTGATTTACGCATAGTGCGTATTTCACTAGTGATTTACGTGGTGTTGTCATGGCAACCAATCTGGGGTTGTTTTTTTTTTACTAAGATTACCGGTAAAATTCAAATTTATGACTCGATTTTTTTCGATTTTCATGATTGAAAGCATGTATAATAAATCTGTGTATTTATTTCAAGATTAAATTATGTAAAAGAAGAAAACAGGCACCCTGTGATAAGACTCATTAAACTATTTGCAGCTGGATTGTTTACTTTTGATCATAAAACAAAAACAAATTGAGGAACATTTAGGGTTAGTTTTCAAAATGTGACGCACACAAACTGCAAGATCTAATTTTACGCGTACAGATACCATTAAAATAACTATCGATGGTGTTGATGAATTCGGTGGAAATTGTATGTATATTCTCACCTTTCGATGCTTTGGATTTTGTCTTGCCTTCTCCAGCTCTTCTTCAAGGTACGTCCTGGTACCGATTTTGCAATCCATGACAGAGGGTGAGTCAAACTCGCATAACAAATCCTGCATCTGTATGTATGCTGATTAAGAGTTAAGTTGAGTAACTTTCCGAGAGAAAAATAATAAAACACCATAGGGAGGAATTCACTCATTTTACACCTTTTGTCAACTGTTAATGAAAAAAGTAAATATATGGAACTTTTCATGCAAGAGTAATAAACAGAATTTTCTTGGGAAGAATTATTCACTCTCGATCTCCGAATGACTCAGGTTTGGAAGGCCAAACTTGAACACGCCAGTCTGTCTGGCAATTTCGTTCTTTTTCCCTGACAGTCTTGCGGCGTTGAAGATAGAAAACCATGCTGGGTTATAAAATAGGCCCAATAATGAATTTTTATTTGTCATGCCATTGTGTTTTGTTCCCTAATGATCATCGATTCTGCTCTTAGTTTTTGAGCCCATGACCTTTACAAACAAGCATCTAATAGGAACAATCAGTCATCACACTGAAGAGCGTATTTAGTGGTTCCTAGAACAAACGACTAGAGATTGGTTTAGTTGCTCCTTCTCTTGGGTTTACCAAAGCCTCTTCTACCATAACTTTAGAGAAGAATCAGAAGGTTACGTGCCTGATTACCAGTCAAATGAGCCAGTCGAGGAGGTTAGGATAAGTGGCCTCATTCTATACATCAGTACCGACTCGGGAAAAATAAGTTTGAAAAAAGGGAGGGAAACAACTTCATGTATCTATCCGATTATTCTGGATCATAGCAATTTAATTAACAGAATTAGTCCCAGCACACATTCATTGAAGGCTGAAATTTCGATACATACTTAAGAAATCGTTTAATAAAAAAAAATCATTTAATTGTTGACCAACTAACAAATGTATGTATAATTATAGTGTACATATATATACATACACCTTACTTATTCTCGAAAAAGGAGTTGCACACGTCATAGAAACTGAATACGTAGTGAATATAGGTGGAAATTTATTTTTATGTACGAAGCTGATAAGACATGGCCATTTGCACAAGGGGGTGCTTAGACTTCAAGTGGACGCCTCCCCCTCAACAATGAACTTGAAGTTTAGAATTCCGGGTAGATACATGGGTGTACATGCCTTGACCTTATTGCCTATAAATGACTATAGGGATTAGCCATTTCAGTTCCCGGAAGAGGACACGGGTGGGCCAGAAGACATAATGACCACTATGCGCATCATCAATTGCGTTCAAGGAAAATACATACGGTACTTATGACGACCGTTTTCTTAGAATAGATAGGTCTCACATATATATAAACGCAAACTTATAGCCTAAGATATACATATACATATTCCATAAATTTAGAAGTATGTATATACTACCAACCGGTTGATTCTTCATTTATTTTCAAACTAAGTAATTCAGGTAAAGCTTGATGCAGTTTTTCCTTGATTTTATTGCATTTTTACTAGTGGTACCTGGTCGTCAAACGTTTGGATCCTATCCAAGACTTTCATATCAGGGACATTATCAATTATTCCACAAATGTTACAAGGCCATCATCAGTTAAAATCAATACATTAGCGACACACACCATCAGGGAAAATATATTCTCTGCGAAATGAAATGTCATGAACTTTCTGTTATAATGAATTGTGTGGGGGACTATTCTATCGACACTATCGACCCGTGGCAGCAAAAATCAGTGCTACGATGTCAACATCTAGAATGACAAGGTCAAAAACAAACGCCACAATAATTCGCTCTAGTACCAGGATTACAAGATTGGACGATCTGAAGAAGTCTTTCCTTAAAATTCGGGATGACTTAGGCTTCATCCATGTCATGTTCAGAACATAATGATGAACAATTTCATCTCACAATAATTGGTATTTATACTTTGAAAAAAATCAAAAGATCTCTCATATACAGAGGACCAATACTTTGGAACAGCATCGCAGACGAGGTTAAATCTTTTAGCATAAAAGAATTTAGAACCTTCCTAAGAGGATACATGTTAGAGGATTAAGATTAAGGAAGCCTGAGTCGCCCTCCTTCCTCCTCCACCAACGATTCCTGTACTATTTATCTATTGTTACTATATACTCAGCAATTATTTGTGTATAGGTAAGCAAGAGGCTACAAGCCTCTAAACCATAAAAGAAGAAAGCTGTAAGCTCTGCCCTGCTCCAAAAAGTCAATACTAAAAACTGCAAGGCTAGCAACCTAGCCCGCCAAAAGAGTAACGAGGTGATGTACACTGTACGAGGGTCGATATATTTGTTTTATTATATTTCATAATTTGTAATTAGGGAAGTAGTTGTAGAAGGTATGCCTGGAAGAACTGTCCCAGACAGTGAACCAGAACCTATCCTCATGTAGAAACCATTGTAGTTATCGTTATTTGTATACCGAATCAATGTTAATGTCCTCAATTGATTATTAGAACTTCATTGAACAATGTACTTGTTTGTCGATAACTCAACTGTCGTTATTACAGAAGATGTGCTGTATAAAAATACTAAATAAAAAAATGGAAATTAAGTTTCTGATATATATTTACACTGTATTATCGGTCGCAATACATTCTGGCTTTAACAGAAATATATAGTCTAAATTGCTGTGGAAGGATGTCTTCGACACCCCGACACCAATGTTTCCCCCAGAAAGGTTAATCTAATCAATTAAGTGAATCAATTAGCGAAAAGGATACTGTCGCCATCTTTCTCCACATCGCCCTTGTATTCTGGCACGTATGGCCGCAGAATATCAGTCATAAGCCGTTGCAAACATTTGTGTTCTTTGGGGCAAAGCTTCTTAAGGATCGTTCCTGAATCACCGGACTGGAAATTACCTGTGGAAAACGAATCAGGTTAATCACTTCTTACCACCTTAGTCCTACAATCCTCCCAATATAGGAAGAGCTACTAAATATTTGATGCGTTTAAGTCGTGAGAAAAAGCACTCGTTACAAAAAGGCCAATTTCAATCCTTATTTACAAAAGAGGGAACGGGGAAGGGTAAAGGCTGGTGAAATGAATTTTCATTATTCAAAGTGAAAACAAAATACTACATTTCAACAATGACTAAAGATATCATAGCTGACTGAAGATATCATAGTTATATTATTATCTTGATATCAATTACATTTATATATTGTGTTAATGTACTGCCATCCTGAATAAAAAGTTGAATTAAAACAAAATCTTACCTTGATGGCCAGCGAGTTGTACCCATGGGTATTTGTGTTTTTTGAAGTGTTGGATGAATGGTGACCAATGCACCATATTCCGGATCTTCCGCCATGAACTTTGCTGGAAAAATACAATACATTAAAACATTAGTTAATTGACGAACTTGTCAAAGGAATAATCAAGACTTAGCAAGGTTAACAATCGGTTTAGCCAGTTGCAAAGCAAGGTGGTCGATCAGGAACGTCTTGAAAGGGGAAAGGGCATAACATGCACGGAGGTGATTTCCTCAGACTATCCATCACGAACACCGGCCCGGAATCGATCAGCGAATACAAAGAATTGCTCCAAGAATCAATAGCAAATTGCATCGCACCCGGGCTATCAGATGAATGGGATATGCATGGAGGCCTAGCAGAGTTAACAATTGATCTATGTATAACGCCACATAGGTTAACAGGGTGCAGAACTATGATAAAGGAGAACCTAATAAAGGTCATCGAGTAGGATAACAGGGATTAAGATGACCGGGAAATTTGTCATTATATATAACAGCCGTTGAATAGGAACCTACAATAAATTAATTATTGGTGCTATGTATATATTAACTCGGATATTATGGATATATTTACGAGAAGCACTATACAAACTTTTTTTCGCAAAATATCGTTCTTGCAAACTCAAAACCTGTCGTGATATCACCGTATCTAAATAGAGGACGTCACCAATATAAACACGGATATATGGCGGAGTGGCAGTTGTCCTATTTCACATAGACCTTGTTTGTTTAATTAAAAAAACTGTTAGAAGTTACTAGTTTCACTGACATCGCATAAACATGGAACTCGATCGGAGAGTGCTAAAAGGACTACAATTAATGTGTTTGACTTCAATAGATCGATAGGTATTATCCACAAGCATGTATATCCTCCATCAAAATTGAAGTGTTAAAGTAACTGAATACAGTGGAACCTCACATAAAGACCACCTCATTATAGAGACCACCCCTCTATTAAAAGACCAGTTTTCCCAGTCCCGAATCATTCCCCCTTATTAGATTTAGAGCCCTCTAAAGAGACCACCTCTCTATGAGACCAAAAATCATTCAGTCCCAACGGTGGTCTTAATAGAGGCTCCACTGTATATGAATTGTACTAAATTGAAAAATCTATCGATTAACACAATGGAACTGGTTTTGTAAGAACCAATGTAATTGTGGCACATCCGGAGGAGAGATCACAGATCTGTCAACATCTGATCCAAATCTCCAGGCGATGTACTATGGGCACACAAGCAGTTATTTGGACAAATAATCTTTCATATTTAACTAAGCTTATACGACCAACGTAGAAACCAATAACGCCAGGAGGAACATGACCAGATGATCCTAAATTCTTAACAAGATAAGAGGTGATAAGAGGTGTCACCAAGAAGAAAACTGTGATGGTCATATGATGATATTACTTGCAAACTAATAATCCACGGATGCAGGACATTTGATATCGAGAAAGATGAATATTGCAAAGGGAACTTCGTGTACTGGAAGAAGCAATAACGATAATTAATTGCAAGGTAGTGGGTGGCAAACTATCTCCACGATATAAAGGTGTACGTGTACAAAAAGAATTATCGATATTCCCTTCCCAATGTATAGCATGTAATTATAGCAATAGGTGCATATAAACTTGGAAACAATTAATGATACTTAAGTAAGCAGGTCCGCCCACCCAAGTGTTTAAGATAGACATAATTCCTCTATTGGTGGACTTACATCATCTAAGTGTCTATGGACTCGAGGTAATGATTTCCCAGTGTAGAATTTTCTTACATAGTCTGTGTATTTTTCGTTTGGCCCCAAACCACAATCCTTGCAAGGAAGAACACCTAGGGTTGTATCTGAATCTTGTCCAGAGTCCATGCTCGAATCCTCACTCGAATTCAAAGTGGCTCCTTGACTCGTTCTGTATGTTAGATCACCATTAGGTAATTTATCTGTTGAGGCAATGGGAATGTCACTGGCGCCTATATCATCGCCTAGTACTTGAGTACTTGAAGGAATTGTCTTTAAAGTTGTCCCAATTGTGGTAGCAGTAGTTGCGGTAGGTAATTGTGTGACGTTTCCAGGTCTCTGTCCCTCATGGCACGTACATGTGGCCACGAGTTGTGAACCATCATCTGACTCTTGAATATCCCCCATTTTATATGATATACTCCTGTTCAGATCAAAGCAGTGGTTATATATATGGGGAAAGGGCAATCAGTAACCCAAATTGTTTGATATGGCAAAATAGCCCAAATGCGCATGAACTCACAAGCTTATATAAATGTAGCCATTTACATCAACGTCCCCAAGTGTTGGGATGAAGGTAAAGTTAACGGATAGGTACTATATATAGCCAGTGTTATGTCAAGCAATTGAAAAGTCTCACTACTCGAAGCAACTTTGTTTGTTAGAACCTGAGTAAGGCGGTTCCACCAACGCTGCCGAACAGCCTTATTAACAATCTAGTTAATCCTTTAAATATCCTTCCCTGAATTTATTACATCACGCGCCTTGCTTGATTGCACTGAATCTTAACAGATCCAGTACGATATAGCGTTGTTTCTATATCCTCTTGACTGAGTTTAATGCCTACAGGCACTCCAGCAGGAGAAAAAGGTGGCGAATACAATTCATGCAAGTAGTCACACAACTGTAAAATATCAATCATCCACTATTACATCCCGCCAATCTGCTCCTATAGGGGATTAAGCTTTCCTTCTGACGTCAATGAAAGTCCTTTAGTTCTGTATGGGGTCCGCTGTACGCTCTCTGTCCTGACCAAGTTTTCCTCCACTAATAACTGGGTAATAATAATGGCTGTGCCATGTCAGAGGAAATATTAGAAAGGAGTTTTACAGGGACCTGCGAAAGCCAGCGGTGTGGAAACAATTTTTTCCACACAGTTCTTTGACATGAACAAGCCCAATGCAAAGCTTTCTTGCAATGAACACATTCCAGTTCAAAACATCGATTGTTATTCTATTACAATCTATTCAGATCAATATCCTAGTTGATCGGATCTCTGGTAAATGGTAACACACAAAGGTGGTCGCACGTCGTTATCAAGTGGTGCGCCTTATCCAGTATGTTGACTTGTGGCGTAAAGAAATTCATACACTTCCTTTATATACTGTCTTGGCGCCTCATCAAATGCATGTTAACCAGAGCAAGGCGAATAATACCAATGGCTTTAAGCTTTATAGCTTTAAGAGCACGCCGTGGCTAAAGCTTAATCCAAATGAACAGATAGAATCATAGATCCTGGCTTTTCTCGGTCATTGATGGGACGCTGCCAAGTGAGACTGCATGGTAGCCTATACTTTATACCGTGTTGTGTTCCAAGGTTCGGGCCATCCCTATCCCTGGTATGTGGGAGCCATGTGATTTGGTCACCAAGGAAAACGTGACAACAGTTTTTGTGATGTTGATATTATGAATACATGAAAAGGAGTATAAATAGCTTCTCAATGGTCGAGGTATGCGACTGACGTAATAAAAGACCTCAAGAAGTGACATGCGATATTCTCTGAGGCAAGGAGTTTTTCGCCAATATCGTCACAGTTGTACAATGGCTTTGTCGAGAATATCTATAGGATATCTTCTATATCAATTCTTACTTGGGATAGGTCCACAGGGGAAGATATGCATATGGCCACTGGGTTACCTATATATTCTATACAACCCACAAGCTGGTCCCAAACATAGACTGAAATGTAACAAGGTCAACTATGGGAGATTTATGAACAAAACATTGTCCTAGCTAGTGATCCATTATGTTTGCATAGGAACTTGTGTGTATATTACCTGACCCAGGACCATAAGGTGCCAGAATGAATTAACTATTTCCTGAGCTCCAACGTGTATTCCTGTCAATACATCAGCATAACAAATATTATACTGTACATATATGATCCTTGTATGACTGTACGTTATGTTCATAAATACAACACATCATCTGAGAAGATCAGGTTGTGGTATCCTCCAAGGATATGATTCCATAAACATGTAAGTGATAGATACACTCCTTCTCAATGCGGGCATGTATACTATCGTGTACCTCTGTTTACAAAGTAAATGTCCCCTCCCTTCACGGACAACAGCAGCGCAGCAGCAAGAACTACACCTATTTTCGAACAGCGGATCCCGTCTCGTGAACTCTTATTAAAGGTCCCCTCCCAATCCAAGGTGCTGCCACCACTGGAGGAAAATGGAATCAAACCTATGAGTGTAAATTGCAAGTCCAGCTTTTCTTATCTTATCGCAGCAAACAACGTCATACAGATTCATATCAAAATTACTAAGCGATTACCAATATAATATATATCAGTTTCGGTTTAATTTCAGTGTGTCGTGATTCACATTAAACTATCAACATTTATCGTTAAATTAGAGGACCAAACTGTTGAGAGGTCCAGAAAATTGCGCCCTCGATAGAAACCTTTGTCGATAACTGTGACAGTTTGTACATGATGTCTATATATATATTATTGTACGTGACCATACACAAGTCAATATACATGCTTATGTACTAGTTATGAACAATTTTCCAGGAAAAGTTGCAGTAATGAAATCAACTTCAATCATTATCGATCCTCTTTTCAAAGAATTTGAGTAGTCTCCTTATACGGCAAATGTTTAATTGAATTATTTTGAATGCCACCTGGACAGGCCGGGAGAGACGCAAAGTTAATAAAACAGGTTAAGATTCGGGGCACGTCACAATTAAGCGCCAGAATATATTAATCCTTTTCAGCGGATCCGTGAATACAAGTACAAGAATTTGGTACGAGGATTGAAAGTAAGGTTGTAAAACTGATCAGACGTGGGCCGGCCAATATTTCTCCGTTCTTAATTTCCGTGGGCTTTCTGCCCCTATCGATTGCTGGCATTCTCCCGCAGTGGCAAGTGGTAACAGGGAGATTCATTTGGAGTCGCGAGCAAGAGAATTTATGAGTCCGACCTTCTTTCAGAAGTACAAGGCCTGCACTGTGAATGTCGGCAACAGATGAAAAATGATGCTTCAAATAAAAACAATGTTCAGATCCTATTCAAAATGTACTAAAATATTGTCCAAGCTGTCCATAGCATATGTCACATCACCCAGCCCGAAGAATCTATTGGATGAATTAGAATCGGGGATATCGTGTAATTAGAATGTATATCACATGTTATGTATCTTTTTTTTATGTGCAATCAACATGAACGGTATGTTACAATCAAATGACACCTACAGAAATGTGCCTGAAAAAAAAATAAAAACAAATATAGTAGGTGACTATCATTTAGGTCTCATATGGGGTGGGGGTGATAGAATAACCATCGCCCTTGCTAAATACTAAATAATAACTGCGAAAAAGCCTAATTGGTGAACGTCAACAGACTACAAAACTGACACGGATGCATTAATCCCAAGAACCTATAGAATCTCTACGCGTTGGCATGGACGTGCTAATCCCAGATAGACCAGAAACGCCTAATATTCCTGTATTTATCGATCGTATTAACGCCAGGTTATTACATTATGACAGGCTGCAAGCTGGGTTTGACATTACACAATCTTGTATAGACCTATAGGAAGATCTCTAAGAGACAGCATTACATTATATCCCGCGTCATATATGTAGTGCAACGTTCATAATTTTACTACTAGTTCTCGATAGGAAGAATGCAATAACATCTAATAGATTGCCACGCATTGCAGAGGCACCGATAGTAGTATATAGGAAGGTATATACCTAATATCAACTTTGACGTCATGTCATCAATTTTAGTTGCAATGTGTGATATAAACTGACTTCACCATAATAGAAGCTGTATTACGTTCTGGGATAGTTTTCTATAGATTACTTAAAAATTTAAAAGTCTGGCATACAGTGTACCTATTGAAGGCGTTTATGTTATGAACTTCGTGGTTGGGATATTGATTTATTGACAACCATCTATTTCTGAGGATTAATCTATTTTCCAATATCATATTGCTGTCGGTGTGATCGAATTTAATATTTAATTTGATGGATCATCCATTTGTATAAAATGGATCTCGGCGATGCTCCAGGTCAGTAATATACTGTATATTACTTTCAAGATGAAGTGGTATTCCTCAGGTTTTCAGACACGAACATAATATCAAAGGAAAGTAAACTATTATCAAGTTGATGTACAACAAATGTATAAATGCTAGAATTATTAGTCCCTATGCGAGAAAAATTACCGAAAGCCGTTAATGGCATGCAATTGTTGCAATAAAGATCGAGGGACTTCAAATCAATATAATAATTGTCAGCTTTGTCATGACCAAACGATCAAGCCTCGCGATTTAAAAGTACATTGTTCGACCATGGGAACCAGACCATACAGCAACTTTTGCATAATATTTTTTATAGTCTATGGGGAGGGAAATTGTAACACGCAATGTGGTTATTTATGGACACGACTTAATACAATCTAGGGTCAGAAATGCTGTCCCACCATATTGATATATCACAATGATATAAGATTATTGAAACTGGTGCAGGTTTTATGTCTTTTTATGTATAAGTAGTATACAAATCAGGAGTTTTTTCCCTAAACCTACACATTAGAACAATAGTGTAGAAAGTGTTCACCCAAATGGAATTGGTTAAAATAGAGTTGTTATATCTAGAGAAAGGTGATCAATTCTTAAAACCAGATATTACGCATTTCAAGGCACTAACAATTTTTCGAGTGTCTGGTGTGTGAATTATAATATTGATTTTTTAATCATTCAACATACAGTCCCCGTATTCGACTAGACACACAGGTCTCTCTGGGAGATTCAGGAATTCGCATGCCTCTGATCAATAATATCCGCGATAAGGAAGCTCATTAACTATGGATTACCATGTTTACAAGTCCAACCAACAGCTAATATCGAAGACATTCTACGTCTAAAATAAATTATGATACAAAATGTTTACTATAACAAAATGGTCATTTCAACAACAACAAAAATAAAAATATGACATATAATATATCAAATGTCGTGCAGCATATTAGGTAGAATAAAAAGGATATGCCTGGGAGGAATGTGATATCACGATAAACAGGAAAGCCTGAAACAAATGAGCGCTATATCTAACCACAATAAAAACGAATATAAGATAAATAAGCCTCGTCTAGATGATGTTAGCTCACTAGTTAGTGCCAGATACTTTAATGCGCACCCAGCTCTCAATGAGCTCTGAGCTACCGTCGGCTATAGTTGATTGTCATGCATACATGAATCAAACACATATAGCTGGATCAGTTTATGTCGATACTGACCTTTGTGACAAAGAAATAAGGGTTCGCAAAGGGTAAATGTAGGTTTATCTTTCACAAGGCAAGGTGTTAAACTATAGACTATAGCAGTTCCCACGAACAAGAGGACCCTAGATCTAGCTCACTCAGTCACTATTCAAGTCACAGATTCGATCTATTCATTCTTTTTAAAATCCTCTCAACCTATTTGAATTGATGAATTATTATTTTCTTATACACATTTGATCAGATATTGCTACAGAACCAGAATGAAAAAATTAATGATTATTCATGAAACAGTCCAGGCCCAAACCCTCAGATCAGATAAGAATGGTATGTCTGTGATTGGACGCCTACTTCGCTAATCGGTTTCCTGGCCTAGGCCTAGGCGTTCTAGTGGGATTATAATGGCATTTTGCGGTCTTAATGGAATTATGATAGCACTATGCGGTTTGAGGCAAGAGGCTTTACCTCCGTTTGAAGGGACTCTCTCATCTTCGGGCCTAGACTGGAAAAATCAGATCATTCACCTCCAACGGTTAACCTAGCTTCTCGTCATGATCACTCATAGGAATGATGCAACCACTGGATGTTTTTAATGAATCCACAGAAACGGCACTCGCTGGAATATATCACGATCTCCCGCCGAATGACGTGAACTCGTCTACTTCATAAGACTCGCAAGAGCTGCCATACAACAAGAGGTCCGGAATAGGCAATCCAAAGTTCTTGATTGATTATAATTATGGGTTTCACAAGGAGGTCCTTATCGAATGACCCTACCCATGAATCATAATCATAGCAGATATTTTATCGATTACCGAAGTAAGTACTAAAGGGCAACACAATGTATTTCATATATATGTATAAATAAAATATAATATAATTTTATCTTTGTTGTTGATAGTAACCGCGTCCACTGTTTTCAAGTTCCCAACATTTATAAACAAAGCTCGTCTTGAGAAAGCTTTAAGAGTGAGGACTCGAAACACTCAAGACACAAAAGGAGGACTTATTGTCAAAGTCTATTAAGATTAAAGATAACCTGTTTAAGATAAGGACCCCTAGCTTTGACAGATATCTAAAGTGGATAGACACTTGCGTGCGTGAGCGTGGGAGGTATTACAAATAGTAAAGGAACCATGTAACTGGAAAAGGAGTAACGTTATGTACACCATGCGCCATACTATACCAGTCGTGAGTCGTACTATATATAGCTCACCCGTGCTATAAATAAGAAACGTGTCCATAACCGCGACATAATCACTGACTGTCGAGTGTTATATTAACTTTTTTAATTAGTCTGTAATCCCAAAATAGGTATTAAATTAATTGATATTGAATAGGATTTCGTTGCATTAAGCTGGGGTGCGTTGCACGGGGAGGCTGCATATTTATACCAGATATATAGAGACAGGGAAAGACAGATAGATAGAGATATATATAGATAGATAAACAGACAGATAACAAGAAGAAATTGATCATGTTAGCTGATTTTCGGATATATTTACGCTTAATGCCTGGTATAGACCAAAGAGAGTTAGCTACACATCCTTTTAGTGTACATGTACCGATCTCAGAATAGGCCACGTACCTCGTTCAGAAAAAGCGTTTACATGTAATCATGTAATGTTTATTAATAGGAGCGACAGCCCTGCTAATATATTTCACCAATTAGGACATAATTTACTCAATTAGCACAAATCAGGTGTGACGTTTTAAATCAGGCATGAATTTCTTTATCAAATACAAAATCGTGACTATGCCATAATACCCGAGGTGCGGAGTAGTGGCCCTGCCTAGAGAGGATGATTGTCCATACAACCACTTACTGTTCCCTTAAAGCCACATTCTCCTCAACCAAGCTCCATCTCACACAACCAGTGATACCTGCCTGCAATAAGATATTGTTATATCAACGATTAACAATATCATTATAAAAGACAAAAGATAGAAACAAACATTTCTACAAAAATGAGGTAGGAGTGACGGATCAACTTCAATGAGATGACTGTCCAAATCAAGTTTAAGTTGATTCTATTTACATAATGTTGTAGCATGTCATGACATGTTTCAATCCGTAGATAGGATCTTCTTTCTACAAAATGATTGACTTACTTGATATTTGACAAAAACCCAAGTCTAGTATCCAAAATTAAACAAGATAATTGGTTTACTGAATATTTAACCAACAGATAGTCACTCCAACTCCTGCTTCCTCTTGGGAAATCCAATGGGGTAAATGGTGAACTACCAGAACACGACTACAACTTTTAACAGTAAAACACTGTAACCGTTAACAGTAATCTGAAATACAGTTACTGGTAAGCGTTACTCTTACGTGTCAATTTAAAATTGCGAGACAAAGGGCTTGCATTATCCCGGACTGCGGGGTTTCATTCTAAAGATTGACTTTATTGAAAGATAAACTCGAATACATTCAATTTAAATGCGAGTACCATGATGGATATTATCAGGTGCTGGCAAACGTATTTGTATCCTTTCGTTTTAAATCAGATGAACCGGTAATCGACATAGGACATCGCACCAAAAAAAGTTGGTATCATATGAATATACGGGGGTGGGAATTGAAACTAACCTAGTTTTCTTCACGGTTTCAAACATTTCAAACTCGCTATTCCGGGAAAGGGACAAATAACAGCCGAAGTAAGGACATGCGCAGAATTGAAATACCGACTGAATATAAGAAATGTATACATAAAACTCAACATGGTAAAGTTCATCTCCCACGTTCCCTCTTCCTGCATAGTAAAAAAGATAAATAAAGAGTGTCTGTTAACCCAATAATGACACTCCTGCTTCTTCAAGTTCAAGGCTATTAGGTTAAGAGATTCCAAATAACCATGAAGCTAAATGTTAGTATTGCGGTCTGTGTCTCGCCATTCGAAAAACCAAAATAATGGATCATTCCAAGAAAGGATGGTATATGGATTGTGATATCATCATATATAAAACATACGCAGGAAACGTTGGCTCTATATCAAATGGCTGGTCACGCCTAGTATATGAACCTCGTGGAATTGCCTAAATGGTTCCGACGCCCGAAGGGAATGACGGTGAGATATTCAACAGGTTGCCTTTCCCAGTTACCTGGAAGGTTTCTTGGCGGAGTTGGACTACTGCAGCAGCACTGGCAACTACAGTGTTACCAGATACGATGCTCGAGGCTATGGACTAATAGGTCATATATTTGAAATTTACATGGACGTCTTTTTATGCAAAGTCACCGACACGACTCCCCAATAAAAAGACGGATGAGTACATACCGTAGTGTTATTTTTAGATTACACTCAACGTCGGGAAATCCAGGTGAAAATAAAGAGCTCTATATATAGTTAGGGAATCCTGTACTTGGGTTATACCTTTGGTTATACCCGGTTATGACGTAAGATACATTTATTATATAAGTACATAGGCATTTTTATAATTTGTATACGATTCCTTCGTACATATTCCCTCGAATTGCAAGCATAGATTCACCAGAAATAATTATAATAAAAAAAGATGTAACCAGAGATTTGCCTTCGTAAGATTGAATGGGCTGGTGGGAGTAGAAACAATGAATTTGTCTGCAGGCCAGTCAATACCTGAAATTGAAAAGCAAATACTACCGCATTGGGCACCGGTGATGTGACACGGGTTTTCCCATTAAGACCGATTGGGGCTGTTTTAGAATCCGTGATGCCCACATTAATCCTAATCTGTTTCAACATAGGGAAAACTGAACTAGCGATAATTAATAATTCAACGTATGAACGTAGAATAACAATTATGAATGATTCCCTATCTTGAAAAAGGGGGGTTTAATTTTTGTTAGAGTGTCTCAATGTGGAGAAACCATGGTTAGATGCATTAATCCCAAGTGAGTGCATGTGACAAATTACCTGACACATTCAGCCTGTTGTGATTAAATTATGCACGGACATGAACATGTACTTTTTCCCTTACATTGACACACATCACTGTTGCACCCAATTTGTACCTAGATATCTGCAGTGGCAATTATTCAATACACAGTGAACATATTCCAAGAATAACACCCATATGTGCAATACTTTATGGATCCCATCAATCATACAGGAATTTCAAGAGAACCTGATAACAACTTTTTCCTGTCCAAATATAATATGAAATCACTCTTGATACGTGAGGGTATATGAACAAGTAGGACCATATCGCCAGCTATACTCTCATTCTCCCATCCTAGTCATAGTCATGCGTCCAGGCACCCGGAACGGTGCGTTGACGTCAATGCGATTCTATATTTAGAAAGGGACGTTTTTCTGTGCCGCAGGATCGTGTTGGGGAGGAAAGGGATTGTGTACGGTGCGCATCCTGTATACGGCAATGTACCGCCGCGGCCTGAGCTAAATCAGGGTACACTCTCAAGAGCCTCACAGCATTTAAAACCGTGGGGCTCATTACACATACTTTGCGAAGGAAATAAAGGAAATATTGGCCTTTATATTACTTACTGTAGCTCAAATATCATGGAAAAGCTAATACATATGTTGTCATTCCATAATTGATAATATCCCAACTGATATACTCGTATGAAATAAACATCTCTTATAAAATACATTTTAATATATATGTAAATGATACTCATGCATACCTGTTAATATGGGGATATATGGGTTTTTCTTCTTTTTTTTTAAAAAAAAGAAGACAAATATGCTTCAAATTAGAACCTTTCCCTAGGAAGAGTTCCTATTTTAAATGCACTGAAAAAAATCAATTGAGGGTAGAAACCGATATAGCCACAAGGGACGCGGGGGATATACGTACAACGTTGGTTATATCCTATCATACCTTATCGTTTTTCACTTGCACTTGCTGGTACCGTATGTCATTTCCATAAAACTAGGTGCAACTAATCTCAGGGGAGAGAAGGCAAAACGAACTGCGCATAATTATGTCGTTGATCATTAGCTCAATTCACAGAAAAAAACTGGAATTAATTGGAGAGAATTCCTTGTCCACACCACAAAATGTGTAACATTGACCAGACCACGGTTGGCAATTAGTGATGGTGCTGGCATCTAGTAGTGCATACTAGTAAGCATCATTGTACATGATTGTATGCTTCTGACTGCTGTGCGAAGGAAGACACAATGGCCTTTGTTATGTCGCTAACATTTCTGCAGAACAACACGTTTCCAGCAAATATCCCCACCATAACTGCCCTTAAAATGTTTGTAAAATGCGAATTGCCGTGGCTGTTTTAGACTCAGATGCCGGGGGTCATTTGGGCCTGGCCTGAAGGAAAGTGACAGGGGCGGCAATAGCAAAATCGCTATCACATTTTAGAACGCTTTGAAGGAATGGCATGGATCTTAAGATGATGCACATGTATGTGCCACGAGGGATTATTAGTCAGAATATAGATATACAGTAGTGTTTTCGTCCGAATTTGATATCTCAAGTCAGACTTTTGATGGGCAGAGAGATGTTCAGAACAATAGTTGGGTGTACAGCTTTTTAGGATTTTTTTTTGCAAAATGGGTATCACTATCAGGTTAGAAAAGAGCGCTGTATATTCGCTTCCGAAAATAAGACACCATCAAATATATTAGGCCACTTGCGCGGACGCCATTTTGCATAAGGGATCATGGGATATGAGGTCACATTAATTGCAGTAGGGAAAGTTTGTTATGCATGATTTGGCAGAATTGTAAGGACCACAAACAATCCCATATCTAAATATATCCGTTCATGCGTTTTTTGAAATGCAAGTTGGCTAAATATAAAGCATTTAATATTCTCGAGGATATAGTTATGTTTTAAAATAACCCTGTTTTCAATTTCCCCAATAGCCATCTATAATTCAAGGTTCATAGCATTCCTGTTGTCAATTTTGCAAAATTTATATTTTTTATTTTTTCTGAAACGAGCAAACACACACCCTTAGCAGAGAGGCCTATAACATTTTAAAACAATTCTTCAAAACAAATCTTCAACAACAGAGCCCATCAGGTTAGAGTTGAAACATACCAAGTACATGTTTTGACCTGCTGATAATTACATTATGGAGTAAAATATGGTGTTACAGACGTTCAGCTAGCTAACAACGTATAACCTAATTTTACAGACACATGGGTTAGTTCCATCAATTCACGCCAGAGAGAACATTTTAGGTTGCGAGCATGTTACATAAAAAAAACTTCTCACAGTCGCATTATATGTGATATCTAATGATTATTGGCCTGTATAATGACCGAAGGCCATGCAAGGTCGTGGCATTGTTGTAAAACCACTAAATCGATCACAGTATCAGTGATTGCGAGCCATTTGATTGGAAGAGCAAGGCCACCTGAGAAGGGAGTGTAATGTAAACCAAATACATCATATCCTATTTTCAACTTCAAAATGTTGCTTCATATGATGGCATATACGACGAGAATACCACAATTAAGGGGTTCCATACTAACCACTTATGGTTCAGTATTTGGCAGTTCTTTTTACTAGGTTCTTCCACTAGTGCCCTGGAAAAGTTAAAAAAAAACTAGCGCCTGAACCAGGATTCGAACTCACAACCTCCGGGGCCTGAATTCAAATTCTTTTTAGATTGATGTTATCATCAATCTAATTGAATTGGGGTGAGATCTGTCAATCATTGATAGCATCTTGGCTCCTCCCATCCTGGATATCAGTGTGAAGAATCTGTTGATTCTGATATCAGTAGATGGGATCAGAATCATGCTGGTAATGGCTGGGAGGGGGAGGGGATGGCGTTTAGGTGTGAATTAAAGGGTAGACCATGTGTGAATTAAAGTGGCAAGCTGAGAAATAAGATGCCTCATATGCAAAGTGTTAAAGGGACCAACAGAATTACATGGACTGACCAGTCATATATGGGATAAGGATTTCATGTGTTCTGTCTCCCCTTCCACTCCCTCCTACAGACCAGGTCCGATCCGATTTTGAACACCCCGATCTGGGTGGCAGATAAGAGAAGGCCACCAAATGGCTGGAGAAGGGGGACCCTCTAAACCACAGGACCGGTCCTGTGATTTAGAGGGTCCCCCTTCTCCATTCCTCAGATTTGAGGCTCTCTAAGTGGGACAAGAGATAGGAAGAGTATTTAATCCGAAATCAATATATCAACACAACAAATTATTTTTTTCTTACATTAATTCAGAATTATCAATTTACTATAGTTTTCTCCTTTTATCTGGTGAGTGTAAGTGATAGGAATGATAAAAACAAAAAACTATCATATCTGCGATTTAGCGTCCAGACCCCCTTTCTCTGTAACGCTAACCACTTGTGCTCAAGTGATAATTTACTTAGATACATTGGGTCAGCAAGGCCGACAGGCAGCATAAAGATGGATATCACAACTCTTCGGAACGGCCCTGGTCTGCCTACAATACCTCCCTCTCGAATTTTATATTTAACTGACATCAATCTTCGTTTCCCTTGGAAACGCAATCTTCTACATGAACCGGAAATAAATATATAAATGTAAACTGATCACTGTTAACTATTTCTTGTTTTACTAGAGAAACCAGTCCAATTCACAGCTCTCCGCTTTGAAAAGAAAGATATCCAGCAACAGTCTTCGAGTCGCAATACAATATGAGAGAGAACTCAGGCGCTACAAATAATAACGATTAATAGATAGTAATTGTATGTGTGACTATGAAAAAAGGAACGATTTAACGATCAACTTTAAAAAAGCAATCTTGTTATTGACCTCGGGTGCAGTTGAAAACATACAAACAAATCCATCGGATCGGGATATTATATCTCCAGTAAGCTAATCTCTGCAATAACCATAAATATCTCAGGGGAAATGAGGCTATGTCTAAGAGGACTTATCAATGCGAAATTCACCATGCATAACATTAGTCAAAATGACGGCAATGATTATATTATATCAAGCTAATTATAAACAGTGGCACAGAAAATTTGTGTTGATTATTAAACTGTTAGTTTCAATGATATGAATTGTCTTTGATCGATTTGTGACATGATCTTTCTCCGGTTGAATCATTACAAATAGAATCTGTACAAATTATAAACTAGCAACTGTTATATATAGTAACAAAGTGAAATAATAATGTAAATAATAATATTACGAGACCCTGGGAAAACAATCAAATGGAGTTGAACGGGTGGGATATATATCCCGAAAGTACTAAAAAATAATGAACTAGCTTATGACAATGAACTGAACTATGAAGGGTGGTGCAACCTATCCCGACACAAATAGTTGCGGAACCGATTAATACTCTTCAGGATCTAAAATCTAAATATATCAAAGCATAACATGTAATCCCATAACTTTTTATTTCCCACAGTATCCTACTGTAAAACTTGACATGAACATGGCAACTGGAACATACCACTTGGAGATATCTATCAAAATGTGTCATATTAAGCTGGACAGGGAAAAATCTATTTTACTATCTGTTTGTTTAGATAGCATTGGCACTCAGAAATTACATCACGCACGCTGTACATTTGCAGTAGTCAGGTAAAGCTTATTGATAATGACAAGTAGGCCTCGTTATTAAGCCCTCCACATCGGACTACCACTGGCTACAAACTGATCCTCTGAATGTTATTAGAAACGCAATGTGCTGGATCAAATGCGGTAAAAGAGCAACCAATAAAGAAGGGAAAGCAGATCAATGTATAAAAGTTCGAATTTGAGGTTTGGCAAAATACAATAGGAATTGGTGGCACATTTGAATATTTGCTGAAATAAAGAAAAGAAAAAAAGAAGGTGTGTACATCATGACAGGTTTGACGTAAGGCCCTGTGAGAAGGCATTGTTGGGCCAAAGGCACTGATATCATTAGGTCTGTGAATCTTGGGTGTACCCACGTCAAATATAAATAAAATGTGCAGTACAGGGGGTATAATTGTCTTCGAAACAAAATTCCGTCCAGTTTGTCAAAGTTAGTCTGAGTTAAATACTATGAGAATATGAAAGGATGCTGAAAGGAAGTTCTGAGTGAAAAAGTTGTGTAATGTAACAGTCACTCAATACATATGCTTAAACTATTTATATACATGAACAAAATATAAATTACAATAGTTATCCTACCAGGGGATAAAAGACCGATGCTGAAGTCCTGCCTGTTGCCTTGTCAATAAAGAAACTTATTAGACGACCTCCTACGTACAGAAGTACAGTGCTGGACACAACCACTAAGGTTGTTGAGGGCCACGATCGTATCATCATCCTGAGTCGAATAACGTCATAGAGACCCAAAGGCAAATCAGACATTGATAGAAATTGTCTCACTTCTAGTACACGTACAAGGGGGAGGGCGTACCCTAATCAGGCAAACGGTGAGTACATGTGGTCACAGTGACAATACACACGAGTATACTTTGGTAATGATCCCTGAAAAAATCGCTAACTGGATCCTAATGTCTTTGGGCGGCGAATCCCAGAGCAGAAACAGATATGCACTTTGGTAATGATCCCTGAAAGATTCGCTAACTCGATCCTAATGTCTTTGGACGGCGAATCCAAGAATATAAACAGATATACACTTAATAATAATGATAATTAAGATTCACACTTTATGTCAGAATTGGGGTAAAGCGTTGATTCATTCAATATCCTATACAAATGTCCGGTGATAACTGTCCTAATTGAGTGCCGATATTTTCTTGGTTCAAATACTGGCTTATTTATCGTCTATAGGAGAAATGATGCGGCATAGCCTACCTTATGATAGAAATAATTGTTGAAAGAGATACACTTGGACACAACACGCTATTAACGCAATGACTTTATATCTCAAGCTACTCAATCATATTCAATAATGGTAATCATTAATTTTTATGAGAATCAGGATTCTCTATCACCGAAAGAAAAAGCGCAGATAGCGAAAATAATATCATCCCGCGATGGCATTTCTGTGGGAGGAATATGCTTGTATGAAGGAGAACTGTATCCCATCTCAGAATTTCCCCATTATTGGCTCCTGTACCAGGTGCGTTCCGGCAATCGATCCTTTGAGAATGGGCTCTTCCGGGCGAAAGATGCATGTAAGGAGACTTCAATATTTGAGGACCTTTCCTTCTAGACGGAGCGAAAGATATGCCAGGAAACAACAATAGGTAGGCAGTCCCTACACATGTCTGCTTCCTCTATACAATGCTAGACACCAAGGGCATAGGGAAAAACTCCAACTCAGAATCCACAGAGATCTTGTATATATTTGGTTATGATCTGGGAACGAAAACGTAGATTACATCTTCTCTGACAAGCGCATGAAGCTCGATCTTCAATACACCCATGAGCGAGCTTCAATTTGGCACCGTGAATGTTGGAGGTAAATAGCATTGGTCTCGGAATCTTTATATCAAGATTATTAGATAAGGTGTTTCAACGATTAATCTTTCTGGGTTACGATTAATCCCAATTTTTCTTATCACAGTACCAAGCTAGGCGCATTTATTATAACCAGACAGTGGAAGCATGTGAGAGTCCAATAGCTGATGTTATTGATATCATTTATTATATTTAGCTGTCAAGCGCCATCATCTCAAACGAAAAATTTCAAGAGGATGATTTCAACGACAGATAAATTGAAAGGAATGTTGAGACTTTTTACTCCGAGTAAAGCTTATCCGAAATCCAATATTTACTATCCAAAGGGCAGAAGCTTCGCCTGATAGTTATTTCCAGGTGCCGATATTTATGCAATTATGATCGGCTCGCTAATTTCATGTTCTAACACGCTCATCCCTGGATACTTCTTCTCAACTCAATACTTGGAGGCATCCTAACTCGTGCAGTCATTGTTGGATGTGTCGAACTGCAACTCTATGGTAGCTGAACAAATTTTTCTTTAAATGGTGGCACCACTTGTTATATTTTGGCAGATGGTCTGTGTACAGTTGTTATCAATGGAATATCATAGAAAAGAATGCTCCTTCTCAGATGGCTTTGAACGATATGAGGAGGTAATGGAAATTCTCTCAATATATAAATGGGTACCCAGTCCAGCAGCCCTGATTTCATGTTAGGAAATACCCCCAAACCCTCGTGGAGGCCAATTTATTAGCCCCTGCAGCAGTCATCTGGAGGTGGTGGCCATGGAGGGATGATGATCATGCCCAGAGATAATCATGCAGGTGTTAATCCTCTAATCCATAACGACCTTGATTATGTATTCCTATAGGTTGATGGGTTCACGAGGGCGAGCTGAATACGAGCATCTGAGGCATGCAACCTAGAGTGGGTACACAATGTATGTCATTGTACAGCAATGGGTCCTTGTATATGGAGGTGTGTCGTATAGGGATCCACATGCGTGTTAAACCATCCACTGTATACCAACGCAATGGCACATGAACCCATAAAACAACTGATGCAAAGGACAGGTATGATATGTGTTATCCAGGTAAAATCTGGTCACTCTGCTTCGGCTGATTCCAGATATAGTTAAATCATATCATTAAAGGGCCAATAAGTGGTGTGCATATAAAATACACAATACTACAGTACACCCAACATTATACACGGTATCTAGATCTTGTGTATGACAAGTCCATCAAGTCATAGCACGTGGGTATGAATAATAAGATACCTTATCTATGGTAAGGTTGCCACGTGAAAGATACGATGCTTACTCTAAGAGGAGAATATTAATAAGAATCCCATTCAGGTGGTGACGAGAATAATAGCAAATTATCCGAATTCTCTCACAGCGCTATATTATGTGTCTGGGAAGAGATACTTACACAGGCAAGCTTGACTGCTTCTTGTATAATATGCAGGACTAGAAGGAGTAGTTGGCGCTCAATCAATAAATCGTATTTTGGCCATTGCATATATACAATTCCCCTGGTATATGTTATGTGTGAATCTAGAGAATACGAATATAGGTTATCATTCATTCAGGACACAAGCCATGCTGAATGAATAACAACCGGAACACAGAGGGTGTCAGATTCAATATAAACATTGCGGTGGTGGACACTGACTCCATGAGTGAACTTTTAGAGATATCCGATTATTTTATCATGTCAACACTCATCATCGTGAAATCAACGCCTTAATTTGAACCGCTCATTTTATTATGTTGAAAACAAGTGAGTAATATTACCAGGCGTAGGAGAACCCTTTATTTACGATGTACTTCTCGCCTTCTACTTTTAGGTTTCCGATTGCGAGGTGACCACAAAACGCAACGCAAGTGAAAACAAAAAAAACATAATTTGGTAAAATGAACGAAAGAAACTATTCTCATAAATGCTGGAATGGCTGCGCATAAATATAAAAAGAGTCGCACTTCCACAATAAACATATCTTCAGTAACCTACTACTGCACATTAAATTATTCAGTATATTGAATGTTTGCTCTTCGTTTGGAGTTCTACAAAATTCAAGAAAAGATACGATATAGGAACAATCACTACAAGGACATTGGAGCCAACATATTATGTACAAGGCAAAGTCATATATAGGAATATTTGGTCGATAATGATTCACCGTTAATTAAAGATAGCTGGAGGAGCCTCCTCTAGTCGCGCAAAGATGGATTTTACAGTGGTAATGATATTAATAATCAGTTCTCAATTGATATGACATGGAGTGGGAATATTGATCGTTCAGTATAGTGGTGTGACTGCATCCATGCAGATTAGAATAAATATATGGAAGCCAAATAAATCTATATCTATACCATAACTAGCTATGCGATGGTATATGGACATTACCCATTATATAGAAAACACGAATAATGCAACTCGGCTGCTTTCATATAATAACATGAGAAAGACCGACAAATGCAGACCTCCATACGTTAGTTAAACAAAATAATCAGATATAAATCAAACTGATCGACAAAGATGTCAGGTCTGTGAAGACATTTAAAATGTGTTAAATCTGAGCGAAGAAATTGACTATGTATAAGTAGCATGGTATAAAAGACATCATGACAAGTTCCTTTTAACTTAAAACTTGAAAATATCGATGTGATCCAGAACTAGCTCAAGCATCCATGGTAAAATATATAGAATAAACAACGGCGGAAAAACGTGCCTTATCTCCTAAATTTAAGACACGAATAAGGTTAGCTTAAGTTTACATGGTAAATGGTGGCCTATCGGTTTCAGGTGTAGAATAATACTTGAACCTTACCAAAGAGTATGCGTTCGTAAACAAGCAATGATAAAATCAGTTTAAAGTGATTTCATTTTTTAAATCATGTTCAGCAACAAACGCTTTAGTCGGTGGAAATAACCTACGGGTCATGATAAATCATACCAGCAACGTTTAACGACTTGTATTATCTTAGCACATATTTTGGAATATTTCTTCAAAATAACTCTCTTTAAGTAAAATATAGATAAGTAAAGTAAGCCTTTATTTTAGTCCATGTTTCATATAATAATCTAGAATATGAAGGAGTTGCCTGTCGGAGAAGCGGTTTCATAGCACTTAACCCAGACAGTCATGTTTCCAGACATGACCACTATAGGCTGCCACCTAGTGTAACATAGGATTACTGGTCTCTGATATTCTGGTATAGGGACATGAATACCAGCATATACTGTTGACTACATGTAGTTCCCTTCACTATTGCTATGTGAGGGGACCAGACCAACCTCCCTATAAGATTCATGTTAAAACAATTATTTAAAATAGCATATTATTCAAATCCAGGCAATGGGAGTTGGCAATGAATAATAATGCATTTATAATGATAATAAAATGTAGGGTCAATATGCAGGTGAAAATATCATAATTTTAATTAATCATAATCATAATCATGATTGCCACTTAAAACCCATTGAATAATTAACATTACAATCAATTCATGCACGTTAAAAAAAGTCATGAAAATGATGCTAATGATTGAAAGAATGCAAGAGGCATGCCCACAAAGTGAGATTCTCTTGTAACATGATGAAGAGTTCAAACACCCAGCTTCGGGCTTGGGTAAAATGTTAAAGACAAAATTGGTGCAAGAACGATTCATTAATCCTCATTAAGAAACAGGTGTCCCATGAAATATTGTCTTGCCATCCTCTTGGGTCGAAGAGGTACCAACGATGACGTAAAAGGTGGATCGTTGGTGGTAGAGGTTTGAAATGTTCCGATTCAGCGCCCAGACCATCGTTATATCAATTAAGAGGAAAATACATCACGTATAAAGGGTGGTCTCCACTGGCTGCGGTAAGCTCTGCAGTAAGCCTTGCGATGGTTTGTGCTGGTTCTGTAGGTGGAGGGGGGATGACGAGGTCCTGCCTACATGGATCACTGGCCATGTGGGCAGAACCTCGCCATTTCTCACCATCACAGCACCATCGCGCAAGGCTTACCGCAGAGCAATCCTTTCAAACAACCCAAATTTAAGTGAAAAGTGACGTTCAAAATGTAGCGTAACACAATGCCAAAGATACTCTGAAATACCCGTTATTTATAATTTGTCTGTCTAATTTACCAGCAGTTACCAAATTAGTAGAGCTTAGTCTTATTATACGTGCATGTACATACCAAGCTGTATTACTATACATAACAATTTTGTCACGGTAATGAGTAAATCAAGGTAAAGCCCATTAAAATATAATTCTACAAATCTTAAATTAGATGTTGATGTGTTTTGCCTTGACCGTGACATCATCAAATTTATGCAAAGTAACTTCAATAACTTGGGTCGTGAAATCCCACATACAACCGTGTATTGACTAGTAACCGGTAGACTGTAGGTAGGTAATGTCTGTCTGATTCAACATTCATACTTCTATTATGAAGAACATTTTGTTAAAAATCATGAATAGTCTGTGTCCAGGGCTAACATTTATAATGCCAGTGTATAAGTAAGAATAGCGACACTATACTAATTTGAAAATCGCGAAAAACGCGACCAGGTCACTTGCGGCATATCAAAGATTGCTGCGTAGAATAAGCCCATTGATAACTAATTAGCATCATACAAAACATTGTAACATTGGTACAAACTTACAGAACTCACGAGCAATATTCCACCTGTCCATGATCCAGATAGAGGGAATTAATTCAGATCAACAGGAAGGCGAACATTTGGAACCTATACACCGGCTGATGGTGAACAACATCTGACAAATCCGTACGGGTTGTTTGCCAGAAAAACGCAGAGATAAAAGTCATCTGGAGCACAACAGATACATGATGCCAAGAGGGAGCGCCTCCATTTTAAGTCTGGAGAGAGGTCAGAGGTACGAGGAAGAGGAAGGATTGAGACAAAAGGTTCTTAGATAGTGATAGAGAGTGTTCCACTCAAAGGGAAAAACGGGATGAGCAGAAAGGAAATGCTTCTTAAACATCTTATCTACTAACGGGAGCTCTCGATATCCTGTTGCACATTCGGAGAGAGGGAGATATGACGTCTCATCCATGCAATATTGATGAATCCCTGGTCTGCTAAAAAAAAAGGGGGGGGGGGGATATTTGAACGAAAATGTGTGGATACCCGGAGATAGTTTCGGGTAAGTTCCCATCAAACATCCGCCAAATGAAGGATTCGAAGACCTATTATTTATTTTGATGGATATTCCGAGTTGAAGCCACAATCACTCACTGGAACTTGAATGGCAAGAGGGCTATTAAGTCTATTTTACCTTCCTATAAAGGACCGTGTTTACTCGCATGATTAATATGGGCAAAGGTCAGAGCAGTGTCCCTCGTCAGTCTTAACTTACACCTGACCTGGCGCAGTGGAATGATTGTGTATACTACTGACAAAGATTCATGAAAGCTGTCCCGCAAAGGCGCGCATCATTATATACATTTATAATCCATTCGTGAAATACTATCTAGCTATAGTGGAATATCAACTAGATCAGAATCTTCTCGTTTTAATGTTTTAACTGGTAATTGGAAAGTTTTAACCGCATTAGAAGAGATTGATTGAAGCATTGATTGATTGATTGTTTATAATTATTAGGCTGAGAGAAGTTTAACATTAATAGTTGAAAAACGCATTTCCGACATAACTGAAATTTTCATGCGTCGTAAATGATAGCCAAATTGCCTCTTTAGAGATGCCAAAAACCACGATAGTTTGTTTTAAATAATGATTGATGTACTTCACTTCCTTATAAATTAATCGAATAAATAAGATGGCATCCTCCTCACGAACTACTAGGCGCCTATAGAGTGATTACATGTATGGAGATTTTAAGAAAACTCTTTAGGATAGTCAACGAAGCCCGGATACTAGAACCTGAATACTTGAAAAATCAGATGTTCGACACTTAGAAGGAGGGGATTTCTAACAATATAACATCTGTTCTGGGCACACTATTTTCGAATACAAAGGAAAAACATTTTCATACAGATAGAGAGGTATGTAGGCATTACTATGTACTATGTATACTTATCTAAGTTTAGAAAGGTTTGCAGCTTTGTATCTAGTACAAAGATTAAATCCCTATAAATAATGCAGGGATACTTTCGTAAATGTCGGGAGATGGAGCCTGTGGAATCACTAAAAGGCTAATATGACTAAATGGCCTTTGGACATATCTCCCATTTAGTAATTATCTCGAAATGATATATATAGGCCTACCCTGCTCTGACTACACTCCTAAATTAATCCTCATTGTCGTGATTATGACTACAACTGGTTGTCGGCCACGACATCAAAACACTAAGCACTCACTCCTTATAATGTGAGTTCAAAGTTCTAAGGTCTTAATTAAACCCCAGTTATCTATTATCCACATTCCAGTTCAGCATTATACACACATCAGCTACTCGGTGCAATAACAGGCACATTCACATCATGTCGAATAGTCGACAAAACATCCTGTCAGGGAAAGAGGTATACTTTGGGACATTTTCTCCACCACAATATTATCCCATACATTATTGGAGCTATACCGAGTTTTTAGATAAAAGCTTCTGAAACTCGATCATGTCGAAGTCTTTCAGACATCCTGTTCCTACACATTTGGAGACCGCCACCCACTTAAGGGAAACCGACTTGGAATTTAATATTCTTTAAGATGGTACAAGCAAGCCCTGCATGCCTAGCTCAATGAGTGGATTAAATAGGAGATAAACATTTCAGGGACCCAGGAAGTGTCCTTGAATGCCGACTTGTTCCTGCATGGGTTGGTGGCATTTCCTGGAGGACCAGTACCAATAGAAGCCATGAAAGGAAATCATTTGTTCCATGATTAGGATTAGCATGGATTCACGGACGAGTCCAGCTTTTTTTTTCTGTTTCCAAAGGGCGAATCACTTTTCCTAAAATAACTTTCACTCCATTCTCAATCAATTTCTTAAACCGTTATCGACCGGAGTGGTCCGATTACATTTCAAGGGTCACTGTCAAATACCCATGCTGGATGTGGATACTGGTGGCAGAAACATAAAGAGAGATACATTGGAAAAGTCATTTCAGACATACATTGGGGCAGCTGAACAGTTGGTTATAGAGCTTAGTTGACCAATAACACGTATACCTTGTCTCAGCCATAACTTTAGTAAGACGCAGACAGCTACACAGTAACCTTCCAGATCAAAATGTCATTTATTATCTATTACACATCTACCGTAATCTATTCTTCTACTCGCATGATATTATATATGATGTATAGTATAGTTGAGGCGCGGGATTTTGTATATAATGTCATATAATAATTTACCGGAGAGGTGACTGTATAGTGGTCACAATAGTGTTAACAGCTGGTACATAATTTAATGGAACACGCGTCAGACACCGTAGATTCAACCCTCGCACGTTTATAAGGACATTGAAAAGGTTGCTCTCAATTTTCCCCACATCAGCTCACAGTGTAGATTTTGGTAGAAATAAATCTCAGTAGGAAAGGTGCACCCACACATTTCGTACATTGGTTTTAGAGACGCACATATAATACCCCAGGACGCCCGTACACCCCCATCTTCTGCATTTTTAACAGCAAATGTGGTTCCTGGTGTGTTTGCATATGGGTGGATCTACTATATACCTGCGAAGCCGGTGAGAGGTCACCACATATCAAATTATCTTTGGGCGGGAGGAGAATGATGAGTTCATATATTTGCTTATCCAGTATAATAAATTCCTGATGTGTGAGGTAAGGGCAGGCAATCCTGATTAAATACGATGGTAAAGGGAGGTATGCACTGGAATCCCATAAGACAGTGAAGGGAAGAGATAGAGAAGAGAGAAAGAGAGGGAGAGGGAGATACTGGGATCCCATAAGAGACAGAAGGGGAGAGATAGAGATACTGGGATCCCATAAGAGACAGAGAAGGGGAGAGATACAGAAGAGAGAAAGAGAGAGATACTGGGATCCCATAAGAGACAGCAAAGGGGAGAGATAGAGAAGAGAGAAATAAAGGGAAAGAGAGAAATACTGGAATCCCATAAGAGACAGCGAAGGGGAGAGATAGAGAAGAGAGAAATAAAGGGAAAGGGAGAGGTACTGGGATCCCTTCAGAGACAGCAAAGGGGAGAGATAGAGAAGAGAGAGAGAGAGAGAGAGAGAGAGAGGGGGGGGGGGGGGAGGGGGGAGGGAGGGAGAGAGCGAGCTGCCAAATGATAATCATTCGATTAATCTAGATGGATGTCTTGGGCAAAACGATAACAGCAATCCAATCGACACAGCATGCAAAGGAGCTTGCTTTGTACAAGGGTGATTTACTCAGATTAACAAATTTGTGTAAAAAGAGATGATCAATCCAACATGGGCAAAGAAACGAAAGGAATGAAACAGTCAATCTGTGAGTTAGTGTCATGACAACTAGCACCCAACCTGTGCAAGTTCATCTTGTTGACACAAGATAGCCTTCTGTAATCTCTCCGCCATGAAAGTATTGATCTTTTTATGGATCCTCTTGGGGTGTGCGGGGATATGGCTCCATGACAGAATCAATCACCCTGAAAGAACCACTAATTCGCCTTTATCTGCTAAGCGGATGGCAGATTTGTGCAATGAGTATAGATTGAAGCTTGCGTTGCTTCGTCCAATGCTGAATAACCATAATGAATGAAGCATACATGTATACATATCGCTTGTAATTGGACCCATCGGTGTTAGGGCAAACCCCCGCATGGACCTATGATAATACAATTAGAACGCACAGAAGTACTCCAGAATGTGTTGTCAATAATGAGCTTCAAAAACATTAGGTTTAGTTAGGGAAAAGGTTCTTTGCTTTCATTTGACATTTAACACTTTTAAATTGTATAGATATTTGATTGGATTGAAGAAAAATTGCATTTCCTGTGGAAGTGATAGTTCTATATACTAATTATTTAAACTGTCAAGTCATTTGGGGAAACGCAGGAGAGTTATGCAAAATCAACATACCTCCGCCCGAGAGATTTAACATATTAAATGGCGGGGTATTGTGCTAGAATCGTATTCACCGTTTGTAGCAACATATTTCTGTACTAAGCGTGAGTACATATAAAACATATATCATTGTATCAGACGGGGGAATTGGCCTGTCGGCGAAGTACTGAGAAACGTCTACATCTCTAAAACGAAGCATATATAATGGGTTTGAAGTTGGCTGGGAGAACTCTATGACCGTATAACGGAAGATGACAACACATTCAGCAGCTCCACTTCATTTTTATAGCACTATATGCAAAGTTCCTTTATGCTATTGTAGGGTATTCTAGCGCAGGTCCATTCATGAGCTTTGTCCCTCAGGATAAGATAAGAGAATGGGAATAAACGGGCAATGTTTGACGTGGGATGGACGGATTATGGAGCGTCTGAAAAAAAACTATACGTTTCCCATTCGACCTCCCATTCAGAGAGAAACAATTGCAAACTAAGACCGCCCCACAAATCTTCTCCGGCAAGCCACACTCTGGTCATTAAATCAGAGAAGGCTGGGAGGGGATAGCCAAGAGATGATCGGAAGGCCAACATTCACCTGGCAAATAGGGGAATCAAAGCTATGGGGAGACCTTGGGTCGTCTCACATTACCTCCCAAACACTACATTCTGAGTTAATGACACATTCAGGATAACATTACGACTACATTTACGGTGGAGTTGATGAAAATAATACAGACCCTTCAGAAATTATCGGTGGTGAATTGCGCTTTAAAAAGTTGGAACAATCTGCAAGTCAAATATGGCATACATTATGACTTGGTAAGCTTTTGACTCACTATGCCATAGCCTGGACTCCCATTTTAGCACCGCAAAACAAAATATCAATTCAGGTAGGCATACAGGGTTGGTATAAACATGCCCTCCAGCGGGGCCTTAAAACATTAGGGCATATACAGATTGGTTGTGTCGGTTCCAACTGGAGTATTTAATGCTGTATTCTTGCGTTCAATCTCCATTAGCCGTCGTCTCCACCATGCGTAGGGCAAGTAAAATATATTCTAGAAGGAGGCAATCGATCACCGTGTTCTCCTATCTACCTGAGAGGCCTTTCAGACCAAGGGCAAGGGATCCAAGCGTGAGAAAGGAACTCTCTCGTATTCGGGGAGGATGACCGTCCTTTGTGTTGACGAATAACTTGAACTACTCAAGAAGTCAACGACGAGGAATTCGGAAGTAGATGAAGCCCAGTGTTATCTGCAAAATGCCCCACAGCAAGACCCTTTGACACCAGGTGAAACTGGATGGGGAGATTTTAGAGCTTTAAGATGAATAAGCTGGGGAATTGTATAAGCTATTAGGCCAGCCCTTGAGCTTGTAAACAAATCCCCCCATGTGAGAGGACCAAAAATTTGGAACCAGCTGCCAGGTGATGTAAGGCAGAAAAATTGGCCATCAATTAAAACATACCTAAAAGCACATCATGACTGGTATGGTTAGGAATTATGGTTAATGATGTAAATACTCTACTGGTATAGCCAGTAAATTGAGAAAAGAAATATAACACGAAAGGTTGTTCTTATTATTCGCGTAGCCTTGGCAGAGGCAAAAGAAAACTCAAAAAAAATTATTATCTTCGTTGTTGATGTAAAACTGGAAATGTATTTGATACTTCTGAAATTGTCTTAGTAATTGTGCTGATGTTGATGTATAATCTTCTGTAAATGTTAAAAAACTTAAATATCTGATATATGATTATGATACTGATTTTTGTTTTGAAATGATTACCATGAGATTACCCTTGTGTAAGCAAAGGAACTGGAATCAATAAAATTTCTTTTAAAAACAACAAAAAAACTATAGTTTACAAAAAAGAACATGTCATTCCCAACAGCGAAGCAGACACATTGTCCAATTTCCACGGAAACGATCGACAAACTTAACGACAAAAACGCACAAAGGTGTAATATTTTCAATATCTCTCCTGTGGTTCTAGGACAGCTACCCGCCGGACATCTCCCCGCCGACTTTTACCAGCTGGACAATTACCATCCTGGACATTACCCCGCTAGGACATCTACCAGCCAGGACATCTACCATCCTAGGACATTCACCAGCCTACTTATCTATTACCAGAAAACGCATTTATAAACATGTGGATGTATAGGGATACTGGGGGATGAATACAGGCATGTACGATCTTACAAGGGGTGGGAACAAAACTGGGAAACAGCCGCTAGGACATCTACCAGCCAGGATATCTACCATCCTAGGACATTCACCAGCCTACTTATCTATTACCAGAAAACGCATTTATAAACATGTGGATGTATAGGGATACTGGGGGGATGAATACAGGCATGAATACAGGCATAAAGTCGACTTATATCGACAAGGGGTGGGAATTGTATAATAATGTAATTTGTTGTTATGTCACTTTGATTATTCAATCAAGAATCAATGGGAACTAATTGTAATCAATTTCGATCAGATAACTTTGACTCAATACATGATAAACTCTGTTTCTCAATTAGGAAAAGACCATACTGTGAAGGACTAACAAGGACACTGACTTGAAATCCAAAACTATAATAAGGAGAACACTCATACTTGAAAATCAAGTAATCAAATGAAAGAACTATATGAACAATTTTAATACAATAAATAGGTAATACGGATTATACGGAAGATCTGATACGCAGAGTATCTCTTCAAGTTCGGCAAATGATTGATATATGAATTCAATGTAAGCTGTTACTGAATAAAGGGAAAATCAGTTGAATAGTGGATAAATTGATGGCTTAGGGCCTTTTTTCATACCCATCGACTGTGGACTATCGCCTACAAAGATTTAACTAATGCGAGGGCCCGTATGGCATTTTCAGGTACAGAATTTGGAAAATTGAAGTTCACAAAGTAGACCACGATCACTTGGCCACACTGTAGACTAACACTGGAAAAGGCCATGTTATCTGCTGGAGGCCGATTGCGATAAATGTATTACAAATACAAGTGTTTGCTCTGACAACCATACTGTGTTGCAGCCAGCATAGGGATTTGCCGATGAATGGTGATGGGAGGTTAGATGGAATATAAAAACTGCATACAGCTGCTTTGAGTTATCTCGATCGCTAACTTTCTTTTACTCTAAGTCACTACATACAGGGAGTTTAGAAGTAATGAAGTATATATATTTATAAGTCTTATACATTCATGTCATCGGGCATATTTGACAGGTTTAGTTTATGTGTATTTGATGGTATAAAAGGCACATTTGTTTCAATCACCAAATCAGCTGTAAAATGACTAATATTATGGTCAGAGGAATTAATGAGGTTCATGATGATGATGTATACACAATCAGTTGAAAACAAAAATTCCAGAAATAGTATAATTACCCGATAACAGTTTCTATATAATAATCTTCCTTTATTATTATGACTTATTCATGTGAAAATTTTAAATGTACTAATTACAAATGACAATCACAATAAAAACATCCGGTGAAGCTGTGTAATTAGATATTCGTGAAATGAGAAATTTCAGACTCAAGAATCGGGGAAGCAGTGATACGGATGAACATATATGGAAGAAGAAAGGTCCCAGAGGGGGCAGAAACACCATCCTCATAACCACTTTAGCTGACTTTCACCTGCAAAACTATAGTAAATGCCCTTCAAACTGCAGGGCAATGGCAAGAAAAAGAATTTCTTCGTCGGCAATCAATTATTCATAATGTCTTACCGCAGATTTTTTCTGAGGGGGCTCATCGCTGATTTCTCCCGGGCGTGTATCGTCGAAACCTAATAGGCACATGTCACAGTCACAGAAAAGTTCCTCTGTAGAATCTTGAGCACCAAGGGTCGGCATAGGACCAGGTTCCCTCTGGTCGACAAAGTCTCCATTAGAGCCGAGCTTGAGACTGCCAGAGTTATTTCGAGAGCATTGGCGCTTTGGAGCAGCTGAGGCAGACATGGTGGAAATTAGATGAACACCTTATTGGATTGGTAAGTGATAAATGTTCAGTCCGAGGGCAGTAAAGAATCGATGATTATATATATAGGGTGGGATCCACCTATACGAGGAGCACACACAGGCGCTTCCAGCTTGGGGAGTAAATCTTGGAAGGAGCAAAATAAATGTATTATCGCTCTTTACTTGGTGTGGAATCCTAACTGAGCAGCTCAATAAACTTATCCTGAGAAAGGATAGTTTGTGCGAGTCGGATGAAAAGAGTTGTAGTAAATATTAAAGAGCTTAGGTTACACAGAAAGTGAATATAGTTCTCACGGCTCCTGCGCGCTACTTGGTAACAAGTTATTGCGGACAACTATCCACGGGTCCAATTGACTTGCTATCTCACGAGAGGAGGCTATCTTATCAACAGTTGCCACGAACCCTTATCACAGCGAGCCTGGCATATTTCATATCCGCAGAAATAATTGATTCTTTCCTTTGATGAATGGTGTACCTTGCGACGTGTTTCACCTATTCTTATTGATTTTCCTACGTGATGATTCAAGACCTTATAGCTTCAACAGTCTCCCCTTTTCCCTATAGGTTGATGTGTTGTCAAAAATCGATAGGTTATCCTTGGTTTAGTAGGGATCTTGAGATATGAAATTCGATACCACTGAGTATATCCTGAAGCAATCCTTGGAAGGTATTTAACGACACGCCGTTACCTTTAACTTTCAGATGTATCGATTCTAGTTTTGTAATCCGGGGATAGAATCTCCAGTCCTTAAAGAGGAATATTTGAGGGAATGAATCCAATGATGGGGTCCCATTGCACATGTCAATATGATATACAATATGTATATACAATATCTATAATTAAATAACAAATTAATTTAGTGAAAAAAGCAATATGTATATATGAGAACGAGCAACATTGCGACAGAAATTGAACTTACAAATTTTATGAACTGTAACGTGATAAATAATTTAAAACCAACAGACCCAAATATATCAACTTGTCCCTTAGGATCATTTAAGAACCAATCAGCCAAACCTCTTCTACCTTGTATTGCCTCTATCTACACTCGAGTTTCAAACCAAATGGTGCCCGGAGGGAAAGTGAACGGCAAAGAATACCATGTGCGGGTAGATAGCCTGCAGCACCCACCATGACTGGCTACGGACAGGCCAGGTGCGAAAAGCTCCGCTCAGCGTCACTTGGTTATCCGCAGATCCCCATGCCAATTCACTGCACAATCAGGCAGGAAGGGAACGGTAAAGAACAGTGAGTTCCTTATCGGGCATTTTGTTTAATTTCTCATCGAACCTTAAAAAAATGGGTAATGTGTGATGGTGTCAATGTAACCTTAGTATTATGACACTTTTGCCTTTAATTTGAAATTTCCAAGTATTTTCGGTCAGCTAAGCTTTCCACTTGGGTTCCCCCAGTCTCCCATGACTATCGAACCAGAATGGATCCCAGTTCGAAGGCAATGAGAGAAGACTTCCGATCAGCAGCACGTTTTCATGACAAGATAACATGGGTTTGAACAACGACATGTATATCTTCGCTTCGCAGGGATGGTTTTCTAGCATATGCTAATAAATAGAAATACCTAAGGAGAAAATTATAGAAATCCCTACGAAGTAAGATAGAGTATTTATAATGTGCTTAAATTATAATAATTAATTCAGTATATAAGAATGATGTCACAGAAACGTATGTGATCCCCTCAGCATAACGTACCGTATTTCAAGGATAGGGCGTATGGACCACATGTATATAAAAAATAGTTTATGACAGGATAATTAAACAACGGCGATTTCTCTCTGATGTCGATGTGTGGAAGAGGGAATACCATTAGTTCCTGTTAATCAGTTAACATCCCCATAAAAAACCAGCTGGGCCATGGGGTCGGCTCGCCTCCCTCACCCCAATTTTGGGGAAAGTTCCTCCCGTTTTAGCTTCTATCCTCGGTATTTCTTTTACCACATACAATTAAGACATCGGGTAGCCGACATTGAATGATACTTAAATGACCACTATACAAAACCCCCTTCCCTCTTCCGCCTTCCCCCTTTCCTGTTAAGGAACCGGGCGCCAAACTATACCATGCCAACTTTTGGAAACACGCTCTATATATAGGCCTATCACCGAATTGCAAGCGCAAAGCAAACGCATTGGAACGTTATTAATGAAGACGACGAGAGTAAATTAAGGCTTAATTTACTCTCGTTGATGAAGGTAACTACGAACAGCTACACCATCCTAGAGTATACAGGGACAGATCAGTCCCCTCATAAACACTGCAATACGTTAAGTAACTGCATGGTTATCATACAGTTGAAGTGATTCCACAGACAGTACTGTCGTGTAGTATCTCATACGCTTTAAATGCGACTTAACAGATATCACATTCACTTAAGACAGGACTAGGTGTTGTGGAAGTGCTATTGACAGCTCCATATACTTGAAACCCCCAAGAGAACTGCAAACTGCCAGTTTCTTTTTACAGACATAAGGTAGCGCTTAAGCCCATAACTGCACCTGCATTTGAGATGTAACTCACGGAGGGAACTACATTATTATATACCTTTCTCATGGGTAATATGGAACGCCACATGCTACAGCATTGGTGCTCATACCACAAACAGTGGTTAATAAAGCATGTGTATTATCTGCTACACTCGTCAATAATTTCCATCGGATTTTCAATATTTCTTTTCGCAATACATTTTTGGGAAAGTATAATAGATATAAAAATTACCCTCGGGCGATCTCCAAGTTTCATATTAGCTAGACCTACACTTGGGGTACGCGATTTCTTTCGTTTGTTATGCTCACTTAGTTCAATCGCTATGTCCGCATTTAATAAGGAACGTCGGGATCGCCGTCGGGCAATTTTGTTTACATGTATTGTAACTTTATATAGTACAACTAATATAATTATACATGTAGACAAAATTGAACAAATTCCAGGAATACAAATATATGCAACCAAATATGACCCAAGGCCATGGACATAGCGACTAGAAGAACAGCATATAACATGCTGTAACAATGTATGCGTCGTCAGTAATGAAATGTCCATCGCAAATAAATTAATTAAATTACATTTTAGCTACATAAGTTAAAATAGTATACGACGCGGTATATATAATGAATGCATGGGAATTATATGTGCATAATCAAAGTGTATAAGGTTCTATACATTGGTCGAAATCAGGATTAAAAATAGGTTGTCCAAGATACTGACAAAATCATGTTGTACCCCCCCCCCCCCCCGAAACACACACACACCTCCTTGCTCTCTCTCTCTCTCTCTCTCTCTCTCTCTCTCCTTAATTTAGTATATATACAAATGATGTCACAGAAACGTATGTTTTGCGTTACAAGATATTGAGTTACTGTTTACTTAACTTTCACTTCGATTTATGTTAGGGGAGGGGTGGGGGAAGTTAGGTGGGTGAGAACAAAATTGGTAACACACCTATTTTGTTTGGCCTGCAATAGTTACTGTGGATTTGCTGATGGTTACTTTTTTTAGAAGTATTCCACTCGGATGGCAGATAGAGAAAGGGAGGGGCATAAAATAAAAGTAAGTTACATCATGGTGCATGGCATTAGAATGGCATAGGATAGCTTAGGATCTGGTGTTGCCCTGAGTCCTTCCATACTCCCTCATAGATACACCCCTCAAGCATTTACTACCATTTTAAGATGAGCTAACATTAACCAAGTTCTATGAGGCAACGTTTACCTAAATTTACTGATACTACTGGGTGAAGTTGATCCGGCCATGTAAATAGATGCATGGCTATATGCATGTAAAAGAAGCATTGCTAATGGTTGAAAAAAGTAACACAGTAGTGTATCACATCTCGTTAGCATCAACTTGTGACGTCTTTGGAATATCTTTTGGTTAGATCGATTCGTGTTGAGGTAATTATCTAGGAAAAACAAATAACCGAGGTCCGATATGGAGTTATAAATGACATTGTATCGCCAGATGTGTCACTGAAAGTTGGCATAAGTACGAAAATGCGGGCGAGTCAATCCTTTAGAGTCTCGGAACACAGGGATATATTTTATTTTTGCATTGCCAGGCGTTTCATAATATTTACATCTAGGTTTACACTGACCTGCAGCGAGCTCGGACCATAAAAAGTCTATGACGTATGCCGCGAGCTAACACAGTCAATGAATAGAAATGAGGCCAGTGAAAGACAAGTCATGTATACAATTGACATTAACCTCTAGAATAGTATCGCGATGCATGTATAGATGTACATGTATAATAATACACTCAAAGCTGAATTACTTATAACCCCCGGCGTTTGTATATATATGCATATTACCTCTGTCCATGATGAATTATATTGCCACAAATCCCAAGCTCAGCCCACACACTATATTAGATGAACTGTTTGATGTATAATCATAAATGACAATAGTGAAGCTTCTATCACACAGAACAATGTATTGTAAAAAGGTGTAGCAAAGATTTAATCAATGGCTAGCGTGGCAACAGCGGGAAATAAGAGTGCCAAGCAAACAGCTAGGGAAACCAACCAAATCAAATGGAAACCGACTAGGTTGGAAAGCAATGGAATATGGCACTCAGCGGTTTACACCGACCAAGAAGAGCCACCGAGTCAAACAGAAGTAAAACAAAGTGATCCTTAACTTTAAAGGGTTGCATAAATCAGATCGGGAACACAAACATTGCTAGCGAATACAACTCAGCGTTCTGACGTTTATTCTAGAGGAAATTGCTTCGACCTAAATTGCTTAAACGGAATAGTCGAGGAGGTTTCGTTCATATGGTGGAGGTCGCTTTAGATTCCACCAGCCAAGTCCTAGATCTCTTTGCCTCTCCACGAAATGATTTTTTAAAAGATCATGTCGCAACAAAACGTTGAAACATAGGACGCCAATCTATCATCAACTTGGAATAATAACAAGTGTTTAGCTGTGCTTATGCTGACCAAGCTGTCCTATTTACTATATCTATGGTAATGATATATGATTCAACATGGATTCCTTTAAATTGCTTGTGTCAAATAATACTGTAATTTGTAAAAGGTATCCATTACGTGCTAATAATATGGCAGGGTTTCAGATTACATAATACAAACGCGATGGATATTGGATCGTATACATAAATTATTCGCAAGCAGCTAATGATTGTTCCTTTTCTAGAACTCGTTTGAAATTCTCTGAGAACGCCTTTTGTTCTATATAAATTGGCCAGGCAATTTCAGACAAGGGAGTGCGTGCCTCCCAAAATCTTGGTTATTTCTCGAGAATTCCTCATGTACTTGTGCATCTTATGAGTGTGTACATCGCTGATTACATTGCTCCTAGACTTTATGATTAAAAGTGCCCATTAGGACATCGCAACTAATGTTAGTCGGTGACTCCGAGAAAGCTATGACAATTGCTCTAAAGTTAGATCACAAAACAGAGTACATAGATATCACAATAGTATAATATTATATATCTGTATACGAATGTCAGCTAGCGGATGGAAAACTGGGTGGATGCACAGGTATATTATGTGTCATCACGGATAATGCTCAATGATAGAGTTAAAATATCAAGTATTTAATCAGCTTCGATACATCAGCTTAATAACTATTATGTGTCACGACACAACAAGACAAGGAATCTTAGGATACGCAGCGAATAGCTGAAACGATGTCTAGAGAGGAACTTCATTCTAAAAATAGGGCCAAATGTTTGTTTTCCTCCTACGCTATCAATGGGTTACCATGACGAACAACCAACTGAATCTATGCAGGGTTGGGTATATGGATCAAATTTTCAGAAAATGTACAATTCAACTTCGCCAATCTTCTCAAATAACCCAAATTTCAGACGAAAATAAAGTTCGAAATACATTCCATAACCAAACAGATTGCTAGAATCAATGCAATGAATGCCGAATATATTCGAATTTACCTAGTATTGACCAAATTGCAGCCTAATTTAGCAGAATTTACTAAATGTGTACAACTGCTAATTGCACATTTTCTGAAAATCTGACCCATATATATAAGCCTTGTCTCTTTGGAATACGGTGTGCTTGTTGTTGAAGATGCTTCACTTATAAAATATAGTAAAAATCGGTGCCATGTCCGATGAAAGTGAAGCCTGAGAGATACTAGGTAAAAATATAGGCCTACCATAGAACGTTTATACTTAACGCCAAGAGATGTAAACGCTATACATTTTATCTGGCAACAGCAATTTTGAGTAGGGGCTATTAGACTCGTTTAATCGGAAGAAAAAAGATGATACCCTTAAAATAAAACGTCAATGCCTTTAAATATTTATTTGGGGAATCTAGTAAGGTTATAACTATTAACCACTTTATCAAATAGGAATGTGGGGACATGGCATGGCAGGGTAATGGCATCTCCAGGATATCACCTCCTCCTAGCACTAAATATTATCGTTACATTAATCTTTATCTAGGTACCTCGAAATCACAATACACACATCTTGGGCTAATCGTGAGTAAGCTGTGGCTTATTCGTTTCCAGAAAGACATGGTGTGCTTGGCATGCGCGAGAGAGGACATAATGACCAACCCCACATTCGAAAGAAGCAAACTAAGATTCCATACAACTAGCTTATTTCAAGCTTCAAATATAGCTATATATATTTGTGTGTTCTAAATGGGACTATCCAGGTCCAATATGGTATAATTTAAACGAGCATATAGATCTATACATGCCGTTCTAATATTTGCAGCTATAATTTAGGGCGAGTATGAACGAGCAGAATGTTTGGGGGACAGATTAAACAGCGAGTATACCTCTGAGTTCTTGTATACAAACATCGTGGCACTAGTACTGTAACCTGATGGGTTAGAACACAGGGAAACCCACAAGTAGCAAACCATGTAATAACTAACCAGGGGAGATGAAATGTTCTGTGGGCACAGAGTGTTACTTTAGGTGGTGAATACAACTGCATACATAATGTACACAAAGATCAGGACTGGAATTCCTAATCTTACCTCCTTTACCTCCCTCGTTGGTGAATTGGTAGAAAACAGATCAAAGGGGATTTCCAGCATTAATGGTTTTTTTTATCAATAAAGATTGAATGCGGGGAATAGATTCATTCCAATATCCATTATAACTCCGATTAAATTACCTGGAATTCTGATAATATGCTGACATTATCTAACCAAAGTACATTCTAGGAGACAAAACATATATATAGTAAAATAATCTAATAAACAAAAATACAAGTAACGAAACACACAGGATGGGCCTCGTTGATGTACACAGATATATATTTAACCAGGACGATTAATTGAGTATCTACTCTCACTTTTGGTAACCTAAGCGAAGTGAGTGTAAATGTAATATATGTGGAAACATAAATATAACTGACTAGTGACAGATTGCACGGTCACATAAGATAAGTGTTGCATCTTGCAAGGAAACCCAGTACTGCACTCGTCACATGGAAGAAGCAGGATAACATTCGATGCTTATTTATTCAAGGAGAGTGTCCCTACTGTAGACATTGAGATGTAGCTAGGATGAAAGAGGATGGGTAGAGAAGACACCTGAACTAAAATATACGTGTCCTTTGCCGGCTTCTTTTCTAGGAACCATGTTATATAGAAGAAATTCAGAAGACAAAAACCCACCAGCACCTTCTAAAACATAATGAACTTTTGATAAATAATACACAAACATGGCTCAATGTATACCGTTTCATTCAACTATTCCCATGAGTCACTATATACTTAATTAACTCGTTGATTTCGTGGTCAAACATGCCTGTCCTTAACAGTTTAATGCAGTAAGGACATCGCCAGGCATCCAGGGATCGTGGCCAATATAGTATACATAAAATATCTAGGCAGTCTCTACGGCGGGTTTCATCTGACAGTCCATTTCCTCCAGTCAAAAGGCAGCACATCTCCTATCGGAGCCCGGAAGGTAGGCCATGCGACAGAGAACTATCCCGAAGGAATATAGTAGAGCGTTTGCAGTGCGCATCTTTTGTGTAACTTAGATACACCTGCTAAAGGGCTTTAAATGCGCATTCCACTTGAGAGGTGCGATAAGTATTCATCTATGCTAGGGGCATATATACTAAATAGTGAATGGAACTCGGTACTAGTAATTGATATTTAATCACTGTCTTAAAACTCTAGGAAACATAACCTTGGGAGTGAATAAAAGTATTAATAACTTCCATTTCGGACCTGCTGGTGCCCCTCGACTTCGCCTCGGGATTATAACCAAACAGGGCATCAGCCGGCCCTCAATGTCGGTGATTAATCCTATAATAATGGAATTAAAATCGACTTAACAGAATAATTTCCGTAAAAATGTTCTTCTTGGTGTAATATTTCATTATTCTCCTAAAATAATTATTTAGGGGACCCGCCGAAATCTCACTTTTTTCAGTCTGACTCTATCATCGTCTTAAACTTTGGGAATCCTTTTGGAATCGAACATGTATACAGATAACACTGGCTAGATATGTATATGGAGAAGCCAACTAATTGCACTATTAATCCTATTTGATCCATATTGCCACTGTAGATCAACAACAAAACAAAATCATACAAAATATTCTAGAAAAAGCCATGAATTCGTGAAAAACTCAGAAAATATAAATTTTCCTTCATTTTCTTTATTTAAATCTTCCATTTTACAGTACTCAGGATAAAAGAAAGAAAAATAAACGAGAAAAATGATTTTTGGTGGCTTTAGTGAAGGATCCAGGAATAAGTGGCTAAGCTTGGGACAAATGCTGGTAAGCCGAGTGGGTGTGACGTGTCGGTCCGTGTCAAGTGACATGACGTGGGCAACGTGCCCTGGGACCCAATATTTTATAAACTTCATGACGTCACCATGTCCCTGAAATTACATCACAGTGGCCCTGACCTAGCAACACAAGCGCACTTAAAGTAATTATTGAAAGCTAAACGAGGGTTAAGGCCTGGTTGATGCCTGAAACTGACACTTCCCAAATCAATTATGGCATATACCATTCCACACAAAATCCAGAGACCTAAGTGCAGGGACAAATGCAAAAGTTCCCATGTGCACTCAAAGATGTACTCAATTCATATTTTTACAATAGTAGTATTCATGCTAGCAAAAGAACCATAAATACTACGTAAATAAAATTACTTCAATGCTCATATGGTAACACCTATTACTGAAAGACACTGCTGCATTACAAACTTTCCTTATTATAATTCTGCGATTAACAATCCCGCTAACTGTAAGTACACCTGCAGTTGTAACTTCTAACATTAAATAATGCAGCTATTACAGACCTGCTATTGTAACTTTTAAATTAAATAATGCTGCTATTACAGACCTGTTATTATAACTTCTAACATTAACTGCTGCTATTTTGAACCCGCAATTATAACTGAAGTTATACTGCAGCTATTGTAGCTTTGTGAGCCCAGCTTTGGATCGGCCTCGAGTGAGACAGGGTAGTTAGGTTTGCAGTAGTTTGTGTAGAGTTGTAGAAGTTGCTAACCCCTAACAAAGACAGTAAAAGCAATCTTTAATATCTTATCGTCCTACTTGTTACCTTAAAAGTAGTGGATGGAAGCCAATTCATTCACAACAAGCTTTTTTTTAGTGGCACCTCCAGAAAAATCCTGTAATGGCGCCATGTTTGTCAAAGTTACAACGTGGATAAGCCAGTTCAGTTGTAGCGGTGTTGTTTAGCACCATTTTTGAGCTTATTTACATACTTTTAGGCATGCGCACTGAGACATAAACAAGTCGGAGCACCATGTTTCAATATTGGGAAGAGAATGGAGTGGTTTTGCTGATAATAAACCAACTAGTTCTCTGTGTCGTTGTGCACATCCTCTCCCAAGAATTTACTGTAAGCATAACAAAATGTTATAGATTTAAGGACACATATTTTTATAGGCATTGCTCAAGCATTTTGTCTGGACAAACTAGAGAACTTTGAACTTCCCCGTTTTTACCAAGGCTTACTGTCGACCCTATATTCAATAGTAAATGTAGGGTTAACGATGGTTGGCTAAAGCTATTGCAAACCCCTTATTGGGACCTCTGACATTTGACTGCTTCTATTAGCTTCTATTATAAACCCCTTTTCTAAGTCTTGACATGGACGGCTGCTATGAAAGACCCCTCATAAACATAATATACTCAAGATTAAATAGGATTAGAAGGAATATTTGTAATAAAGATGTACCCATATACATTAGCCAATAGATATGCACATATATGAACTTTTTTTACTTAATAAACTTGAAAAAATCACTTCCCCAACAATACTTTCCCACATTATATATTATGTAAAAGAAATTTCTCGTCTGAGGCAACGTTAGAATAATAATTATTTGCTTCCCACTTTGGCGGCCACTTTCTGATATATTTGGCAACATGTGATGCTTTATATAATACATACGTCAACGATGATGTCAGAACCGAACCGTTTATTTCTTTTCGGATCCATTCAAGGATGGAGAGCTGTGTAAGTATGATTTACTTTTCACATGACCAAGGCCTCCCTTGTTTTCTACGGCCGTTTGCGATTACAGATAGACATTTTTGTTCAGCTACCGCCCACGATGTCATGGTGACCATTTTTTCAGTAGGTTCTACTTCTAGGAATGGCGGTTACCCTAAAGCGGCATGCAGCTTATTACTCCCACACATTAAAGTTTTGAGGCAGGGAACATTCTTGTCTCGCTCCAGAGCCAATGAGGACACAGGACGAATAAAAACAATGTACAGCTCATAGCCGCAAAACAATGTACAGCTCATAGCCTCTCAGATCAGACAAGAATGGTATGCCAGTGATTGGACGCCTACTGTGCTTATGGCTTTCCTGGCCTTGGAGTAGGCGTCTTGATGGAGGGGGGGGGGGGGGGAGTGACTCCGAGTGTGCTTTACATGTATCCTGCCTTGACACCATATTTACGTATGTTTTGGTCCTTAATTAGTATCAGAGCGAGAGAGGAAGAGAGGAAAAACGTTAACGGGATACGATACCCTGCTTTTTTCGAATATTAACTTGATGGGACTATAATGACATTTGTTGCTTGGAGGTACTCTCTCCAACTCTGAGCCTAGACTATGTAGCTTATATTTACCGTCAAGACCTGTAGTCATGTACAGGCTGTGAAGATATTGACATTTATTAAATACGATGTGCTATTAATCTAAATTTCACCTCGATTCTTTACGATTCATTCAAGGGATGAAGAAAGGACCATGCATACATAACGACATGGACATCACATGGATTAGTCGGTGTCACATGATACACCACCACCAACAAATCCAATCAAGTACAATGGATATAGTTGACATTCGCATTGAATTCCCAATTGATGTATACTACACCACTGTAGTGGCTTTATTTCCCACCACACAATCTTCATTAGAAATGATAGCTCGATAGTTTGCCGAGAAATGATCACACTATTATACACAAACTAGGGTGGTTTTCAACTTTATGGCCAGGGATTGTTTTTTTATCTTCTCGGAAAGAGAATGTGAGTCGCGGCCTAATTAAATGTGTTAAGTTCTCCTGTTACGGAATGATATCCAATTCCCCAAAGAATGGACAGCGCTTTGAGCCATACATTCCTCAAACGAATTACCCTGCAGGGGCAATAGTCCATCACCAAACATGTGCATACATTTTTAAAAGGCTCCGTATAGTAACTCTTATGCGCGATACTTCCAAAGAAGGGCATACTTTCAGGCATTTTCCAAGCAACCCAGCAGATCAGTCAATTTATTCCTCTCAGACTAATTACACTGTGGCAGAGATCCGGGGCAACCTCGTCACCTCACGTGTGTGGGTCAATTGACGGGCCTGGTGAACACCATTTTTTCAAACATATATATTTTCTATGCTTGGCTCAGAAACCAACAACCGTCGTTGGTTAACCAATCCTCCGGGAGAAGCGCGATGATAGACTGCCTGGCAGAGGCCAGCTAGGGAAAATGGTTATTGGAAGATGGTCTTTACATTAGCTGTATATAGTATTTCCAATAATGTCCATTGACCGTTATTACATCGGGGGGTTCTGAGAGCTTTTGGTCACGTCAATGACATCGTAGTCACGTAAATTCAATAACAAGTAGTATGGTGAATGGAAGCAGGGGCTCGCACAAAATGGGAGAGTAGTGGGCAAGAGAGTGACTTATCCGTCATCATATATATACCGAATGGTTGGGTGCGCTTCGGTCAAAGGAATGTCTGCCAGCGAATATACTGGCTATTTTCCTGCATGTTTTATAGATATAGGACATGACATATCATCACAACCTAATCATCTATAGGACATTTCTCATCATTATGCAACAGACAATTTCCACCGTCGGAAGCGATTTGTTTGATATATCATTATTATAGAGGCGGTGTGTGATGTTATGGACGGTATTGTTTGTTTGGATGCTGACATATAATAACAAACAACTCAACCATTTCGTTCAGTTGCAAACAAGCATGAAACAAGGAGAAATAGCTGTGGTAATAAGGGAAAGCATTGTGGCGTGTCTTAAGATGAACCATATGTGAACAAGAGTTTTTAAAACTCCATCATCATTCTTACTTTATTTCAATTGTAGAATAATATTAACACAGTATGACATATGTTTTCGCATTTCATACAGCTAACGAATCCTAACATGGACCATGGGCTGACATTCCCAATATATTCTTGAATAAAATAACGAGAAGGTTCCTATGGCACTATTGAAAGATTGCCATTTCGGAGGAAAATCTTGTATTTTAAGGTTATAAATTCTAATTTAATGATAACATTATCACAATCCCTTCTAAACTTAGACACAATTCTGTCAATTCGGTCAAAGAAACCCTGTTAATTTTCAAGGATTTAATGAAGGTAATAAAGCGAAGACTGAAAAATCATCCCAGTTATCTGAGTTACACGGTACCATACTCGTGGTATAATTTAGAAAGGGGAAATAAGCTTGGCTGGTAGTCTTTTCCTCCCCATCACAATGATCATATTTCATGCATTAATTGCAACAGCATCGTTAGATTAAAGAGGCTTATGAAATACGGACAAGATAACACTGCCATTATCGACCGGTAAAAAGGTATAGGAGTACTTTAATGAAAGATCACATACAGGCACGCAATACCCCAGGGAGGATACTAATATTTCACACGGTGCCATTATACTGAATGAACATAATAATTATAGGAATCATAAATTGAAGCATTATTGAGTGAAATCATGCATGTGTTATCAGAATGAAATGGGGAACTGGCATCCGAGAGTTGAACATTATAATAGTTTTGTTAATTACCGCATGTGCGTTTGGGTGTAAATTAAGATATATATGGGGCATAATTATATATTTACAAAAAAATTATGCCACAAACGTTAATCGATCTACTGGAATATTTCATGAACTTCTAATGTAGAAATATAATAGAAATAAAAGTTCTGTGTGGATAATCGATATTGACGAAGATATTGGTTACGTGACTACGATAACGGTCTTACCCATAAACGTATATATATAGGAGATTGACATCAGTGAGTTTTAAGTGATGAGTGGGTGTTAAGGTAGAATTTAACATTAATCATTATAATATTTTGGATCGCACAGACAATGATCATTCCCGAACCAGCATTCGAAATGGTGCCACCTTTTAAGTCCTTGCTGGACAGAACACGCAAGATGAACAACTTTTCTCAGGACTGCATAAAAGTGCTTCTCTGTGAAGAGAATGATTGATCTCAAAGGGTTGTCAATCGTGTTGAGATCATTGTACTTAAATAAAAACTAAAGTAATCCACTCCAACCCCTTGTCAGTAAGCTTCGTCCCAACAAAATGCGTTCCAATAGATTTCTCCGAGGTATCTATCTATCTATCTATCTATCTATGGTCTACCTACCTATCTATCTATCTATCTATCTATCTATCTATCTTATATAAATAAGCAATGGTCAATATTGTTGTTAGCCTGTTTGATTATCGATAATAATATGTGAAGATCACGAGGTAGATATACTACGAAAGGTGCATGAATATGTTGAAAATTATCATGAATAGTCTATGTATACATGAAATATCATACTATCATAAAAAATGTATTTATGAAAATATGAAGGCATCAACTAAAAATAAGCCCATGGGGATTCACCTATTAACCAATCATGTAATAACACTTATTATTATACTTGACAGTCTTTAGATAAGATTTGCAATGTAATACGATTTGCCAACAAGTAAACTTGCTAATCTCCCGTTGTTAAAAGTGGCGCTAGACCTGTCATGAGCTTTGAAACAAGCAATATTTCGCTACTACACAATAATTCAGTACGGCACCATGAAAAACCCAACTTGGTGGACCCAACTGGGATATCATCAATGGAGTATAGACAAGAATAGCAACAATAACGGTAGTATCTAGGACAAGGCTATAATTATATCCTGAGTTAATTTTAATTGTGGGATATATATATGTCACGAGGGGGAATAAGATGTAAAAATACTTCGGAACCTGGTAGACACAAATATGCTCTGTCCCTATAAAACCAGTGGTTTATTCCACGAATAGAACCCAAAGGTAAATCCTAGTTATTTATTTGTATAGCAAGGTATAAGAGGCAATACAAGGTTAATTCGATTACATGTTATGCATCAACAAAACGTAAACAGCAATGTGTTAATCCATTCCAAGAAATAATTAATGATTCATCATAATTACGATGAAATAAATAAAACAAATTTGACGAGAGATAATTGCAAACTAGGGCATAAGTATTACCAATATCCTCCATGGACCACAGGCGACGTTAACTTCTATTAAAGATCCAAAAGGTAAATATCTGTAGCACTGGGTCACAAAGATTAGCGATGATGTAATAACTTGACGGTCGATCAAAGGGATTCCATTGATAGACCTGTCCTTGCCCAGCAATCTACAACTGGAGCACACCTAGGGAAGGAAGGCAAGAACGAGTTCCTATTTCTCATCAAGCAAAGTGATGCCCACAGGCTCGGTTATGAATCTTCAACTCAATGCTATAGAATGTGTTCGGCCTCTTCTGCACATTTAAATATGTATGTGTATGAGCGACAGCAATATCCAGAAGCTATTGAAGTCGAAGCATCATTGGGTATGAGCGAAGATAATCCTGCAGGAAAAAGTGTCACCAAGAAAGGGACCATTCACATTACAGCTGTAGCGTAGAGAGAGAGAGGCAGTAGTGAAGTACTGTATATAAATAGTGCAATGTCCAAATCAGAAAACTCGTGGGTGGTTGCGGATCGGTTTTGTCCCAGCAGCAAGTTGTGTTTTGGACTTGAGTGTTCCTCCCCGTCACTAAAAGAGAATATATAATATGTACACGTGTGTGGAGACGAAGGCCAGGAATGTACCTGCTGGATTACTCGAGCTAAATCGTGTATAGTGTATGTGTGCGTGTGTTCATATACACCACGACACACTGAGGCAACAGCAGACTCTGAGCAGCATGTGTTATGTACCTGAACGTGAATGATCCAGTGTTTACATTTCGAGCTCCAGGGGTGTGAGTGGGTGTGGAGCAATGCGTTTGCCACCCTCTTCTGTATCCAAGCTTAGGAGTCTGCGGGTGGGTAATATGTGCCGGGCTGATCACACTGATATATTCTCCTTCTCCTTGTTCATGACAGATAGGCCTTCTTTATTTCTAACATTAATATACTCTCTCCTCCTTCTCCTTCTCCGCCTCTCTCTCTCGGTCCCTGTCTCTCTCCCCAGCCTTCACTCTCACAGGCCCTTTACAAGCGCCGCTCTCACGGGCCCCGGCCAAAGGACTGACTGGCCCTCAGTGGCATGTGGGCGTGTTAGAATATCAAAATGCGGAACTAGTTTATTCCCAGTTCGTACGATGATGCAGCCAACAAAGATGCAGCGGTCTGAACGTGTCTGTATCTTTTCTTTCTGGTTCGTATATGGGGCTGGATATATATTTTGTTGCACTTTATATGCCGAAAGAATCTGTCTCTCTATATATAACGTGTTGTTGTGTAAGGCAATATCATATAGTTTGACCTTGTCATGGTATTCGTCGATTGTTTTTGTCCCCTGGGGCCACACTTTCCGTGCGTATACGGTATATCCTCAGAAACCTGGTTCGCCATTCGATATTTATATAATATCCATATAAGAATATACTTTTACGTAATAGGTATTCCATAATGCAATTCCACGGATAGCATACACAGGCTCTGGTAAGATATGATGAAAACACACATCCGATATATTTCTAATAATCAAGGAACGATGCTGATCTGTAGATATAGGAAATGAAAATGGGAATCTGTAAACATGGAAATCCGTAGAATAAATGACTTTAGATCAAAAGAATAAGTGTCCTTTCAATGACAATAATAAAGTGACACATCTGCTAGGGGGATGGAACAACAAAACGACTTTTGATTTGCGATGTTTTGCTAATCTACGCGAGAGTCTAGAATTGAACACGAGATCTGGTGATTTGGGCCCCGATCATTTCCCTTTCTCCCTCCCATTCCCTCTAGCCTGTGCATGACAAAGGTTGATAATAAACAGTGAGAGAGAGAGAGAGAGAGAGAGAGAGAGAGAGAGAGAGGTGGGTGTGGGTGTGGGGAGGGAGGTAGAGGGGGCTGGCTATTCTATATGTGAACAGGCTGTACTAGACAATGTTAATTAAATCATCTCTGATGAAAACAGATGTGTCGGACGCGTCAGATGTTTATATTTTTCGATATCAACAATACACAAGGTGTTAGCAGCTATTGCTAAAGGAAAGGGCTATTTGAATAATAACAATGTTATATAATTATGTTTCAATGGATAGCAGTGAGCAGAGATATCAAAATAAAGTTCATGTTTAATATAGGCTACTATTCCACGGCACTAGTAAACATGTCTGAAAATAACATGATTTATACGTTTTAGAATAGAAACCAACCATGGGGGAGGACAACATCGGAACACAAACAAGCATTTATGTCACTATAAAAACTAAACAGGCATTTTGTTTCGTCAAATCTTGGCAATCATATCCATCATCAACAAAACCATTTAAATCTTGATAATTCACTAACATATCGGATACTTTATACCAGGAATATGTTTTGAACCCAATATTTTAGAATTTTATTCCTGGAGGAGCTTTTGAAAGGGAAATTGATGACAAAACCCCAAATAAATAATGAAATATCAGACTCTATATTTCACAGGCAAAAAATATCTGATAATTCATTTTAATAAAGATATAAAATCATAGGCAGTTGTCTTCATATAAAACGATTTTCATCCTCCCTCATAATCCTTAGTCAGACTTGAAAATTGTATTAACAAAGATCATAATTTCTGGCAAACGTTGGTAAAATGGGCTGGTAACAATAATGCCTTTGACAGTAATCTAGTCAACGATCTCAACGCCGCCCATATCCTACTGGGAGTTCCCTGTCAGGAACCCAGAAGCAAGAGGCTTAATTTCATTCTAATCAAGGCCAAGTTCTTTATTTACAAGAAACCGTTATTCTACAATAACAAAATCTGCTTTTTTGAGTTCCTTAGAGAGGTTAAGTCAGCCCTGAGGGCTCTTAAGGATAGCGCCATTTACGGTCAAACTCACATTAACGAGTTCAAGTTGTGGAAAGATTTTTATTCTTGTTTGTAAACCTGTATACCCTCTGTGTATTACAGACTTGTCATGGCGATTCAGTTCAGGGAGATAGTTCATGTTCTTAAGAGGTGTAACTTAAACAGCTTTGTTCCCTTTGTCTTTTTTACGGAGCGTTGTATCCTCTTTTTGTAAACCGCTCTTAGATCGAAATCCTGTCTGACTATTGAATAAAGACCCGGTGTTGGGAAAAAAAAACAAAGATCATAATATTGATTGTAGCGATTATCATTGTATAAGAGTATTTTTATCTAATACATATAACTTGTTGTGCGACTGCATTGATTAAGTTCCTGAATAAAATATAGCTATGAACAAATCTATTCATCACCTTAAATGACAGATAAATACAATGCCATAAATACTAACGATTGATTAATGTGGGGCCCGGTATCTCTTAGCCCCACCGTGTTATTCATTTGATATTAATGAAATATCGATTTCAAAATTACTACTAAGATTACTTAATAACCTGGGAAAGGTCAGTCCTTGATGATATGAAATAAGGAGGTCAAAAAGTGTGAGCAAGGAGACAATTTTGGACAATTTGGCTAAGTAGAAAGTGAGTTGTTGTGAGGAGAAATTATCTGTCCGAAGAGCATGCTTTTTATCTAGCATGGTATGATCGAATTTGAAGCAACGATCGTTGAAGGCTGCTTTCAGTTCAACCTGATCAGGTGTAGATTAATGGAAATCGATTAATGGAAATAGATTACCTGCTGACCGGACAATTTTTTCCATAAACATCTCCAGAGATATGGAATTTTATAGAAAGGAGAGAGAAATGATTTAAGACTGGTGTCACATTGAAAAATACAGGGCTATTTTCACTACACCATAAACCGTTGCGAATGGAAGAATTAATGGCATGTGAACATGGTAGGCTCCTACCAAAACGAGAATTTTGACTACAGGTGTTGATGCTACATATATAAACTTAATATCCATTACAATAAAAGCCGAAATAAATATCGATATAGATTCATAATAACATTTGTCACTATATATATAGAACGATTCGAAGGGAGAAGTAAATTAAAATGACCCTGAATATTCTCCCCTTTCCGCTATTAAACCATATCTTGAGGGAAATAAAAAGAGTACTTGACGACAAGGGCAGTTACCGAACAATCCTAGTGTGAACACGCCTAAGACGAATCAAATACGACGTGTGACAATGTAACCATTGGCAACGGCGTCCCAATGCTCAAGACCTGACTGTCCTCCTTTTTCTCTTTATGCGCGCCTGCCTTTATGTATAATATTCTCTCTCTGTCGAGAGAGAGCAATTCAGTTTAAATAAACATACACACCTGTCCTCGCCATATTTCATATAGCATAATGCAGGTGAGGTTGTGTAGGTATAGAACTCTATTATATACCCAATTATGAACATGGATGGATTCACGCGCGTTCCTTAACAAAATATGCATAGTTTCCACAGCTACATCACCGCCTTTAACAAATTGATAAATGGCATCATCAAATAACATTCACTGATCCATACACATAACACACGCGTATAATGATAAATATTTGGCTATTTATATCCATGCGTATGTAGCTAACAAAAGGGCGCCAAAACGATGATGAAAGGTGTTGGCCGTACGTGGATATATTTAGCCTAAGATTTATCACATAATTAATTTAATGCACCGAAGGAAGCTAAGTTGATAGGGCCCTCGGAACAGAAATAATTCATGCATTACATGACTCGTGTCAGCTAGAAAACCAATTTCGCTTTCTTTCCGAACAAAGTCAAGCTTTGTACATTCCATTTTACGGTGTTGGAAATTTCCCCCGATGGAAACGGCGACACAATGTAAATAACACACCTGTCTCCAGTTAAACACCGAGCATGTAGCCAAGAGAAGACAATCCTGTCATGTATTTATTTAGCACGCCCGAGATTAAAATTAAAGGCATAGACATTATTGGCGCCACCGGAGAGCATAAAAGTATGTTAATTGACGACGTCATCGGAAAACATAAAAGTATTATTTCATCCATGCATCTAATAACGAACTGGTTTACATCTGTGTAAAACACTGGCCGTTCAATATGTAGAAGAGGTAATAGTCAACTAGGCCAATTTAAATTATATAAATGGAATATGTCATTATGCACGCTTGCTTTCTATATGTTATTTACATGTGTAAGCATAGTTATGCCTGCTTCGTTTGGAAATAGTCATACTTCAATTCAAAGAGAAATAAAAGTGGGCGACCGTGATAACATAATGGTGGGGCACTGGGTGCACAGACTGCATGACCCACTGTACCACTTTACTTTGTATTCTTTATATCCTAAATGAGCCGCATGATCTGAACATTCACATTTTATTTGTCAGCACTTACACACCCCGGGGCTACTTAACATTGTCGACTGTTGCGATTGCCAGGACAATTGTTGCACAGCGAATTACTGTTAGCCATCGTTATCTATAACACAGAACTATAAGTTCTATATTTCTGTGACTACAATAAGAAAAATTCCCACATTGTTTGATGGTGTACCAATATGACTGGAAGTCTCAATACCGTATGTTGCTCGTATTTTATTCCATGATTTGGCCGTGAGCGTACAATATAATCGATATACTTGCCGCTCACAAGGTGGACAATATAAATTCCCTGTATTGTACAGTGACGTCACGACCGTTCGAAACTATGCAGACAACACAGTTTGATGAAATTAAAGCAAATAAAGTTTTTTTAAGTTAAGAATCGTGGAATAAAAGCAAGAATAGCACAGTATCGCGTCTTCGGAGGCCTATATTCTCCTCGTATGGCCGAAAAACAACTCGGCCTACGGCCTCGTTGTTTTCGGCCATACTCGGAGAATATAGCCCCCCTCAGACGCGATACTATGCTGTTCTTGCTATAATATGTCTTTACAAGATGTTGAATTGATTCGGCAGAAAAAAAACACAAGCTGTATACCTTTGGAAAACCGAAGGATGTTGGCGAATGTCTAAGTGGAAAATCTGATTGAGCTTTTTCACACGTGGGTGGACTCCTTTAATGTATACCCTGATGCCTTTCACAGGGTAGAGACAGGATGGAATAAGAAGTCAAATGTTGTCTTAATTTCATTCATGATTCGACGAGGATGTGAGGTAATGTACCATTAGCATTTCTATTCAAAGATAAATAAACAACTTAACAAATATCTTTGACATAAATTGATTACATCAACATATAATTGGATATCACTATTTATGATAACAGAACCAGGTGCAAGAGAGTGGAAACGGTACACCCCGAGTAATATTTGTATTCATTGTTTTAGACTGTCCCCCCCCCCTTTTTTTTAACATCAGAAAACATATATGACCAGTGTAGTAGTATGGAATTTCGTCTCAACACGAGTTTGTTTCAGCATTAAAGGGAATGTTTATTGGGTTGAATGCTTCGCTTCCCGGAGAAGTAAAGAAGGAATGGACAAGATAAGGGCCGACCTGGGTCACCCACGAAATAGAAATATCCATGCAAACAATGACAAAATTGTCCACGTGGAATGGGAAGATGAGGCTGGCGACCCTGAAGCGTGAAGATACGGCTATCATCGACCATGTCCCTCAATAGGACAATGTTCAGCCGCAATGTGGGAGCCTGTGTCTCATGAGTTCGTGTAACATAGTGGAGTTTCTGATGTTGGTAATGCAACCGACCTGGGGGAAGAATTATTATTTATGATCACTTTCAACATTTAGAAAACGAACAAGTTTCCTATTGCCTCGCATTCATGGAAATAGATATCAATGAATAGAATGTGGTAGACAAATATACGGCGCATTCCTATGCATGATGCATGAATGTGCATCTTTTGCAAAATGTGCCGCATAGCAATTGAAGCTAGTCCAATAATGTATTACTATCATTATCTATTACATTGTGGCTCACCAATTCGCAATACAAATATGGAAAATATACTATAGCCATGTTCATATGAATCCTCACAAATGAAGTTATATCTCAGAGATGAGTAAATCTAACATGAGTTTTACTAAAAAGTAAATATCAATACTATCTAAAATGTTGTGATACAAAATGTCAGTAATAGCGAATTTGGATAGATTTTCCCCAATATTCGCCTTTGACTTAAGTTCAAAGAACTTCAAAGAAAATATGCACACAACTACATAATAGTACATCTGGTTGCCGGGCAACTAGGCCTAATTAGAAGTATCTGATTACCATCCCTGTCGGGCAAGTATAGGCATTTATTTTTGTTTGGGGGACCTTGCCCAGTGATGTAAGATAAATGGGACTGTAATTTAGTCTATTACTGACCTAAGGAGCAAATGAATGGAAGAGACTAAAAGAGTCATTAGGTGAGAATTAGCAAAGGATAGATACCAAAAGAATTCCTCTATATAATGTCTTGTATTGACGTGTTCATGTTCTTCATATCCACTCATGTCACTTAAAAAGAAATACATTGGAGACATCCACATCCAAGACTGTATCACACAGGAATGAATGTGGGGTCATGGCCAAAATACAGAAGCACCCATAGGGGGATTCCAGTATCCACCCCCAAGTAAATAAGAGTTGAAAGACATCACAAATAAGAGTTGAACTAGTAGTCCAGAATTTTATTGGCATGTAGTTTTACAGTTAGTGAAGATTTTTTGTATCATTATAACTTATGAAAATGTTAACAGAATTTAGTAAAATCAAATCAAAATGATGGAATTTGGAGAAAATTCGAGAATTTTTCTAAGTTTTCAAAAATACTGATCTCAGTAGAAATACCGAAGACTTTCATCACTGATCACACAACTCTAACAATAATTTTATGAATAGTGCAAAACAGAGAGGGTTTCTAAACGACCTGGTGCACCTTAAATTTCTTTTTTTCTTGGGGCATAACTTCCTATTTCAGACGTCAATGAAACCAGCTCGATCCCGTTCAATTGAAACAATAATTTTAGAATGTTGAGTGGCAAGCAGATGAGACTGATGAATGAGCTGCTGATTGGAAACTCAAATCTTTGATTACGGGAACCAATTTAAGATGGCAGATAGAAAGAGGATTGATCGATTGCCTCAAATCGCAATACTCGTTGAGTAAGTGCACCAACTTCGTGCAGTGAGCGTACACGGAACACGAGGATAGCGACCCATGTGCATAGAGTTTAGAGGAGCTTCAAGTGATCAGTCTGTCGGTTTTCCAGTAATGGAGGGAGATCTGCGTTGTTTGCATTTCACTCAAGCGTGCTGGTATCTCTCTCCCTGGTCATGTTTAACGTCAAGGCGTCGCGGACTGTGTGTGCCAAGTATGATACCAAGCACGCCAGCATTAGATCTATGCTTTCCCTGCCACACTGTAAATTAGTTCTAACATAAAGATTGATGGGTGAATATAAACTCTAGAATAATGCGTGTATAGAACTTTGCCTGATATTGATTTGTAACATGACAGTAACATTACTTGGTCGGTGCATCTATAAGCACAGTATTGCAGTTAACTGAGATTTACCTGGCAGTTGACGTTTTAAACACTACCTATAACGCACTACAATCAATCCAAATATATAAAGCCTTCAGGGGTTTCTCAAAGAGAGCTGCATGGCTAATGTTTCACACAGAAAGCTGAAACTCGTAAGTATTCATTCACAATGCCGTGCCTAACTGTACTGTGGCCCTGGATATTACAGAAAGGACGGGCAGTCCCGTTAGATCCTCCAGGCATAACATACCTATATGAGGATGCTTCACCAAGTCACTATATATAGTAGGATTGTCACACTAAGTATAGAGCTCTTGGATCCAACACAGCATCTCTGCAAGCATCCAACTGCACCCATAGAGAAACCTTAATTAGTTTAATTAAATGAGAGCTAATTATTGACACGTTCTCATGCACGAGAAAATTTGATTCCTTCCTCCTCATTCCCATAAATAGATGCATTATCAAAAGCATTGATGATTTTGCAATCCGAGTCTTTAAAGAATTCATTTTTCGATTATTACACTTCCAATGGGACTTAATTTATAGAATTGGTGTGTATGCTGTAGTTATACCTTTTTATGATCAGACTGTTAATAGCCACATATTTTAAGAGAATATCTCAGAAATGGAGTAAATGGATATCAAATCATGCTAAAAAGTGCGTTTCCTGCACCCACAAATAAGGCAATTTATATACACGAGGCAACAAATGTAATGTGTATAAAATGCACGAAAGGTCCCTTCTTCAGGTTTAACGACTTTCTCGAAGATATGCTAACCTCGACGACTCGTTTCGGACAGTTCATTTTTCTTCGTTCTCGTTAAGAAGCTTCAAATGCCATCACAGCAGCCACCAATTTAGCATCTGAGATACAGCGTTCGGTAAAGAGATCCGTGAAACCCAAAGCCATAAAAGCACAGAAGCTGCTTTGCCTGGAATCCTAGGCATTGTAATAGCATTAGAATATTATCGTTCTTCCTAAAGCAAGACTCATTGTCTTGGAAATGGGCAGAATCAACATCCGGATTGCACTATTCATTCTGCGTGGTAACAAATAGGATTATATATTATATAGAGAGAACTACAGGGAATCCTATAGACTAAGCATGTATAGAAAAACAATTAAAACAATTAGGATAATACTGTTCATTTTCAGCTGTCTTCATGAAGTGCAAGAGACTTCTACTTAATAATAAAGGTACATTAGTTCCAAGCACTTCTAAATGACTGACGTGATGTGCACTGAGAAATATGAAGATACACAATGTATGGACTTGAGATCGCAACATTCTTTTCCACATGCAGACGAGACTAGGTCTCAGCATTTCATGTGTCATAAATGTCAGGTGTCACATGGTATTTTTGCAACCATCGAATTCAAAGTGACACATTTTTCATTATAATATAATGAGTATTGTCAACCTTGATGACACTTTCAATATATGGACTAGAGCTATGCAATGCAATGTGTCCATCCATTGCCCTCACTCACGGCCAAGGGCTTGCGCTTCTCCAGCTCGGAAAGGCAATATTCCATGCCTTGTAATTCAATACAAGCTCCTCGCATCTGCATCAAGGCCCTCTCACACCGGATACAAGCGTACAAAGAAGCAAATATCTATTTTTAGTAGCGGAGATATTCATCCAACCAAAGGGTTGACATTAACGAGAAGAGTATGAGGAGAATGTGCACATATGACTCAAATGAAAGAGTAGATGCATGAAAGGACCATACAGAGATCTACCCATATGGTGGTGAATTTAAATAACATTCCCGAATCGTACATGAGAGCTGAGAGATCGTACATATCATCCTGATGGACCTACAGGTCATGGACATGAAACATAACGGAAAGTCTAAGTAATTTTAGCATGGAAAGACCTCAAAGATGTGTCATTTATCCCGGAGTTATAATTATTGACTTCGAAATACTGTTTGAAGACTTTTTAAAGACTAATTTGATGCTTGTACTTTGTGCCCTGCAGCAAGTGTTAATCCAATGATGTGTATACATTGCAGCTTCCACTACACAGAGAACATATTTTCCACTGATTCAATGTATGTGAGAATCATCATTTAAAGCATATATATGAATATGAATATGTATATATGAAACACTATATGTAATATCGTATTCATTTCAGAAATTGAGCTGATATATGATGTCCATTCATGCGACACCGGCTAAACAGCTATACAATATTGAGACCGAAAGTCAAAGTAAAATGAATATGATTTTGCCTAGTTTCATAATCACGTGTTAAGGCATTAACCTGTAATTAATATACCTACTTCATAAAATATATATATGATTACATGATGATTTGAACGCAAGTGGGTGAAAACAGTAGTTGCCCTCCACAAAGTGACAAGCATCACTGTGGAGAGCATACCATCGACCAGATAACGCAAATGGATGGATTCTTTGACATTCGACGCGCTTTCCAATTAAAAAAGCTAAAGGAATAGGATATTAAAGGATTTGCAAGACGGCGCTCTTAAGGAGGGTTTTCTGGCTCCATAATGAACGAATTGCAAGATTCCTAAACGTCAAACGTGCAAGGCCTTTGATGGTGGGAAGGAGGCAAGCAAAGGTTCATCATTCCTACAAATACAAAGGATATTCATGCGCGATTTACGCGGATAATGAGACGCTATAATGAGCAGCAACCAGAAGAAAAGAATAGCACAAACCACCAAAGAGCAACTCATATATATATGATGCTTTTTAAATGATGAAAGCCAAATGATGATGCTAAATCCTGGCCCTGAAACGTGTGCATATGATATATATTATATATAGATTTCATTAAAATTAAAGATTCCCTTAACATAGGACCTCGCATTCAAGAACAAAGCTTTCCTCAACAATGCCTTAAGGAGCATTGTTTTGCATTGGCGTTTTTAAATAACCGATTCAGCAAACACCAAAGTAAATATACTCGAGTCACAGTCTCAATCAAATAGATGCATGTGCGGGGAAAACGAGGTTGGTCATATATACTCATCGCAAGTGATCCTTTAATTTGCAAATTCCAGCTGTACAAACTATTATTGAATATTGCATAACGCCATATCTTTAATTTAACCAAGCACGCGTATGTTCGTGATGTATAGTACTAAATAGCATCATGACTTGTAACCGCATGTAATCTAACTGGCTTCATATGATACTGACCGATATATCGTATAGTCGTGTTTATAGTAATTTGTAAATGAAGGATATAATTACGTTGATATTATGTAGCATGAACTGATTGTGGATACATTACGTCATTTACTAGACGTAGCAGACGAACTATCATGACAACTAACTAATTAATTATAATTTAAATACTAAGTTATTTCGATGTATTAATTACCTTTGGGCTTAAACAACTCATCGGAGTTTGCAATCAAGACACATATTAGCTATTCTATGTTCTGGGGCAAATACATCAATTCCAGAGGGGTGTGTGTGTGTGGGGGGGGGGGGGGCGGAGGCAGGGCGACTGTGATAGGGTCGCAGGGAGGATGCTAAGGTACTGGGGTTGAGTTACAGTGGTACTGCCAATCAAATTGTGCTTACGTAAAGATAGAAAAATTATTTCTACGCAATGAAATTAGAACCATTCCTATAGAACACGGGTGTCTGTAAGCAAAGATCACCCCTGTATAGAAATATTTTGGTTTATGGACAATCCTAACATTCAGAAAACACATGCATGGTAAATTTATACGAACTTCACCTCCGAGGGTAATGTCATTCATGCGATATTTAATTTAACAGCATGCATGGGGAAAATAGCATTTTATATGCAAGAATTTTAATGCACCCGATCGCTACTTGACGACTGATGACAGTATGTGGGATATTGTCACGTATTCACAGCTTTAGTTGGCCTTTGGGTCCTAAAGTAACACGAAAGACTGCATGTTCTGAGAGAGCCTGGGCATGTTTGAAAACCTTGTAAAACATGGCTGCCTTGCGCCTCTTTCGCCCTCGAGGCATGTCGTCCCAGAAAGGTTTTATATGTTAACAGAAACTCTCTTAATTCCCATTGTGCTTGAACACAAGCAGCACTAATGCGATAGATACAACACAGATGAATACCATCGTTACATTTCTAAAGCCGATGCAGATTTCACTACATCATTATGTGCAATTTTGAGAATTTTCTTGGGATCATTACAAGGATTATACATATGAACGTCATCTCTGTATGTTTAGAGGTGAAATATTAGTTATACATTGTAGCTATCATCCATATTAATATCGATGCTATGACTCCGATCTGGATGAAGGAAGGGCTGATTGTAAGCGAGGAAATGTCAAGGCTTAGTTGTAACATGAGTCAAGTAATTGGAAGTACATGTATGAGAATAGGCCCGGGTCGATCGACTCTCTTTATCAGAAATTATCGCCTGGACCTTGAGATTGAACTTGCAAGTCAATTACAAGATAATTCGATGTCAAACAAACAGCAGAATTAATTCTGATATGCGATATAGTTCCACTGATATGATGTCGGTGGACAAAGGGTGAATTCAAAAGTTCATGGTCTCCCAAACAATTGAAATACAAATACAACTACATACGATAGAGACATTGCGACCCAGAACAATACTCCACGCAACCCTCAGAAAATAATATTACAACATTCGCAGCAAAACATTTTTAGTTCATCTGAATACTTATCTGAGTGGGCGAGTAAGTCTCACAGGAATATACAGGGAGGGGGGTGTATGGGAAGATTATCGAGGAGGCAATCCAGTTTTATCCTGGCAGACATAAGTTTGGATCTATAGGGTGTAGTCTCGTGCTACCGCAGATCATCCCATCATCTACCAACCACACCTAGACGCGCCTCCATGCGATAAGCAATGGTAAACTGGAAGCTCACATAATCCTCGAGCACAGGCTGCACCTGGGGCCGCCCATGAATCTCCTGTATTTGCTCTCTAGCAGTATTTTTGTCACAATTTAATACCTCGAGTCACAATAAAATGTTCTTCTACAGTCTCCGGCGCTTTTTGATTAATAGGAAATAAATGCCTGGAAGTTTAAACAGCTTCTATGAACATATATCAAACTGTTATATATAACAAAACAGGATTATAGACCAAAATTAATTCAGAGTTTTTCATTAGGTTCTTAGTCCACCATGCTTCTTGTAATAGACATATTAGTTGTTATCGTGACCTGCATGCAGTATCCTCGGTTAGAACACAGAACTCGAAGGTTAGAAGCCACAAGCGCATGATGTTTATGTGTAGGTATGGTGTAGAAAATGCATATGGACCTGTTGGCCAGTTAAAATACACTGAAAGTTTGACACTGATGAGGGAAACCCCAATTGAACGAACCATATTAAACAAACAAGGATGACTGTTTCGGTAGATTTGATAGAATATCAGCTTATAAATTCCGACAATCAATACGTTGATCCAATGTATCAGCCACATGTACTGGTCAGAACATGTGCAATGTACCGATTTCAAAATTGAATTCCTGGTGTCGGTCGACCAATCTAATATATCTTAAAGATACATCAGTTGTTACGTGGTAGTCAGTCAGTCATGGGTCAGCACAGCTGGGGGACTAACCAGATCATTTCATTATTGATTATTAATCTCTGTACATCCACATAATTCATTAAACGTCACTCTATATTTCTAATCCAAGTTCTCCAGTTGTTATTATTGCTATTGTTTATATTTGATAAATCTATGACAGGTCTACATCAAGACTTATCACACGTGGAGAACTGCCCGTCCATCTTCAGTACCAATTTAACTCTAACCATAAGCTTAAGGTTCATCTCTAGTATGCCATGTCAAAGCCGAAGTCTGCCATCCCCAATCATTCTACATGTATTCGTTTTCCGTTCACTCCCATCTGGTGTAGTAGAAGGGAACTAGGACTTGAATCAGGAACCTCAACTAGCCTGTACGACGCAATATTGTAATCGTCGTGATGGACCAGCTTGATGAGATAAAAGTGTGTACTACGGAGAACTATTCATCTAATATAATTAAATTAGAGATCGACAGTAATTCGGAGACATTTATCCTCTGCAAATAATACTTTCTTTAACAACAAGAAAGTTGATAGATCTATCCAAGTCGATAGAAATATTTTTAACATGTCTATGATAACTTTAAAATGTGTTTTACCGTCTGGTTCTGAAGGCAAATAATTATTAACATAATTATAGTCATTACTGATGTCGACCACTTTACACATACAACATTTATACATAAAGAAAGTTGTTGGTGTCTATTAAATTAATATGCAACAAGACTACAAGTGCTTATCCAATTAATGTTCTCATAAGTGTGTTCCCATGTTTGATGAAGATTACCTACATTAGTTACACTACTAATATCCAAACAAAAAGACAATTCAACTGAAACCTGTCTTGGTGCATCAGTTTGCCTAACCAGCTCCAAGCCAATCTCATTTCCTCAATGTTTTAAATCGCCAAAGCATCGGAAGCCCTGCGCAATTTTCAAGTAATTGCAGTGGAAATTGTAAAAACTCATCAGCCTTTCTGTGAGTTTCGGTCCTCTCGGGTCATGGAAAACATCATGGGTTACTGAGAATATTACCGATATAAAAGGTACCCGAATGAAACATTTAAACAAATAAAAAGGCTACTCTTTGTTCTGCCACCATTCCTTGTGAAAGGTGACAATGTTTTCACGTTGACACTTATACGCTATGCCACCCTCGAGGCCAAAACATTAATGAAAAACAATGCTACCATATCAATGAACATATTCAATCAGAAACTGGCTGAACTAAACCTGACGAAGTAAATTGAGTCATCGAGAGAAATGTGACTTTCAATATTACATCATTCAGGATCACTTTACAGCTGATAACCTGTTCCTTTCCCATTTACAAATCAATATAGTTTCCTTCCCCATTTACAAATTAATATAGTTTCCTTCCCCATTTACAAATTAATATAGTTATCTTTTGTCAGTACAACGAAGAAGACTATCCTTCCCGTTCCAAGAATCATTATCAGTTTAGCGGGGCAGTGAAAGTCATGTATGGAAAATCTCAGCGAGAAAACACAGTATTACCGATAATATATTAAAGTTGAAACTAACCTCCTTTGTTCCAGAGGAATCAGGTTTATATGATTTACTCCTTGAGCGATCAAACAATGACTTCATGGTGTACTCCCACGTCATAAAATCAAAAGCAACACACTAGTCCAACAAGCAGTGAGGGACAACAACTGATTCCACAAGCTGGATACAGCCTCCCAAACCAGGATAGGATAATGATTCCAGCAGTTACACCTTTATATTGATCAGTCATCAATATTGGTAGATTAACACACCTGCCAGTATAGGAGCTTATGAACTGTCATAATGTCTCTAATGTACACACACACCCCACATTTCCCTAAGGACAAATACATAGTCACTCTCTCCAAGAGTCAAGACGTTAAAACATCCAGGCGCTGCGGTAAATTTGATTAAAAATATAACGCATGGAATACTAACTTGAAAATGAGTCTCGGTGCTAAAAGGGAATCACTTGGATATGGATGGCTCTCTAGAGATAATTGTAAACCTACAGCCATCTCCGATAGGTTATAACTAGAATTCCTAGGTGTATTGAAATCAGTTGTTGCAAATTTTCTTGCGCAGAGAATTTCATCACTCAAATGGACGGGTCCTAGAATTTCTAATCCCCCAAAGCGTCAATCTGCCAAAATTAATTTCCGCGGGCTGTGGAGTCTCGAAACACTGAGGGACTCTCAAGTCCAAATGACGTAGATATATTATATAGAACAATTCTAAAGAGCAAGTTGCCTTCCTGCATCCATATCTATTAGAAAACTTCAATGTTTTACTTAAAAATTGTTTGAATTTGTTCCAACAACAGAAAATACAATTCTGAATAAGCATAGTTTCAAGTTCCATTCTCAGCTATTACGACAAAAAAGAATCTTACCAAACGTACTAATATTATATTAAGACTGACTTAATCAATAATCTGCTGTTGTTATATGTTTGTACACGAATTTTAAGTCACGTCGACCGAGAGAAAACGGTCGCCGGTGAGCGACGATACGTGAAGCCATATGTGGACTTTTATGAAGCTCTACAGGTAGCAAAAATGACCGGACAGAATCCTCCAAAATGTTTGTCAATGACTTTTAGATGTGTTCGAAACGAAGGAAACAAAAAGCAGAAAATCTTTAGTTTCTGACGGATAAATTATATATTTTCCAGCTTGGTAACACACATGATGTAAGGATTAATGATTGACATTTCTGGCCTGCTGGTTCACAGATGGTGTATAATCCCGAAGCAGCCCACCTTCTTTCTTATTTGAAAATAAATAAATTGTAAGGTTTATATTGGCCACACCTTTAAATATATCTTCAATATCTTTGCTTTACTTTCCTTCTTCTCTTCCCGTTCTTCCTTTTGTAATAATAAGTCCTCACGAGGACTGCACAAATTAAAAAGAAATGTGAATATGTTTTACGCTTGGCAAAGGTTTATCAGTTGTATTCAAGGATCAATATCAAGAGCATAGTGTTTTTCAACAAAAAACAACACCAGATATCAACACAGCGGACAAGGTTAATGAGAATACTCGTGGTATGGGATGAAAAACGAGAGCAGGCGTGTTATTTGGCCTCAGCACAAGATACGCTGCCCCTCCCCACTCCTGTTATCTCTATCCAATTCTCTCTCACTTCATTATACTACTTACTCAATAAGCGCCACATCTCTTCCCCCCTCTCTCTCTCCCTCTTCATTCACAACATAAAAGGGCCGCTTGTACAAGTAAGACTACAAAGAACGTTATCCATGCCATTATATTAGGATGAGAACAAATGGAGAATATCAATTGATATGAAAAGGAATATGACTTAGTTATATGAAATGTGTTTTGAACTGGGTTTATATTTGTAGTATGTTTAATGTTATGCATGCGTCTATTGTAACAGATATGTTTAAAATTGTGGCAAATAAAAATGTTTTAAAAATGAAATTATACCATTGACAGGTTGGTGGAGGAAGACACCAGCCTTGCTTAGTCTAAACGCTTCACATTTTTGCCAAGCCTTCAATATATTGTAGTCATTATTATAGTTCCGCTCAGGGACTACGGCCCTGCAATTATAACATAATTTCACTCTATTTCAATTGAAGTCTTTTAGCGAAAGAACCATATATATGCAATAAGGAAATGCTACCTTTATCACATATATAAAGTCGGGTTTGGTCCATATCCGGAAATGATAATTACGTATGTTATGTAAACTCGATAAAAATAAGCTATTATTCAAAATACATGTTCGTTCAACATTTGCTGCAATAGTCTTGCATACATTTGCTGCAATATCAAGCATAATAGAATAGCATTACAAACATCGTTAGTATAATGAACACCTCGGACAGCATAATCAGTCTTTTATATTTCTAAACTAATGGTGATTGTTGATGGAGACATCCCATTTTCACACAATTAGGCGAGGCTAACACAGTACTGTCAACTATTGAGGAGCTGACTGGAACATTTACCATCAATGCAGAAGTCTGTGCCCCTTTACTTGCTCCATTTATGTATTATCTATATATTCTGAGAAAAAATTAGATATTGAAATAAAAGTATAGGCACCACAAGCTTTAACCAATTAATAGCATTATAATTCTAACACGGTACCCTATTTGGAACTCAAAAGCAGGGGTAGACATCTGCGTAGACATTGAAGGATGTTAATAATTGACAAAACAATGACGACGGGTCGAACTATACCATTACCTGTAAGCTGGCAACTATGGTGTCAGACTACAAGCATGTATGAACAATGCAGATCGATGTTTTAAACATGTAAATTGTTAGGGATGAAAAATATACAGGGGCCAACTCACCGCTGAACATCTGTTATTAATAATGTGTTTTCCTAGGAAGACCTGCACGGATCGGGAAAGGGAGAAAGCAGAAAAGACAATGAAAAGGTAGTAAAAGTTGTAAAAGTGTGTACATTGAAGTCAATGCCAAAATCAAGAGAAACGCAGAGGCAAGTTAAGTGGTCCTCATTGGTTCAATCTCTAACGATTAATTCTCGTGTAAATGTTTTAAATAAGGAGCATTTACGTCAGCGAGCAGTTAAAGGCTTTCATAAAACTATTCCTTGAACTTTTCGAAGGGTTCGCCCGGTTCTTAATCTAAAAAATATGAACAATGAAACGGCAATCTCCATAGTTGTCTTTCAGCGATGACAAGACTTTAGTCCATAGCTTCGTGCTCTCAAGTGATTAACCTTTATGTTGAAGACTTATAATGTAGACGACTTCAAGAGTAATGAGTCCTGAACAACTACAGGAGACAGGAGGAGAAATAAAAGAGACGCATATATACATATACTGCTTCTAATGGGGAAGAAATTAAGCGCTATGTCTGACTATAATGGCGACATCCCCAGGGTATTTAAATGAGTGAAAACTACATTTAATTGATCGTTCACACGCATCACATATTTCAGGCCAGGGAAATAAAGTGACTACCCATTCGTGATTTCCAAACGTCTGTGAATTTATATCAACTCAGGGAACCGTCGGTAAGTAAATATTTGGGTGACAAAACATAGATTCTTCCTAATCCCCCATTCTTTCGCAAAAGTGAGAATGGTGTGACTGGGTCTAATGCTATGGAATATGAGTACAAGAAGAGCATATAGTATAATTATCTAATGTGCTATTCACAGATAACAAATGCAAAATGTTGATTTACAAATCAAGGACCAACCAAAAGGTAGATCACAACTGCAAATAAAAATGTTAAACAAACATTCAAGCAATACCCCTCAAACATAGCCGGCCTAACTTTTTGGCACAATCAAATATCAATTGATGCGAAAAATTGATGCGAAAAATCAAGCTACTTTGCTAGCCCGTTGATTCATTCGATTCAACATTATAAACCCAGTGTGCAACATAGTGAATTTGGAGATGAGAGACCGTGTAACAGTGGAGACCAAGTTAGAACGATCTTCTCGTACCGAGTTTCCAAAACGAGCAACAGAAAAATGGATGCGGAAACAAGGCAGATGGAGACTCACCATATAACTAAGTGCTATATTGAGGTTGGATACAAAAATGGACAAGTAAATAACACTTTCTATACCTGTTATATAAACACTTTCTATACCTGTTATATGACAACAGAATAAGAGGTATTTTACCCTTCCTGATCAGCGCATCGAGGAAAAAATTAATATAGACTTGTAGCCTAGCATTAGCCTACGTCAGCATTTTGTGTTCATGTCTTCAGTTAATCCTCAATATAATTTAAAAAGCGAGACAGTCAAATGTTTAAATCTCCCCTTTTAACTTTATTCCTCAGGGTTCAATAATGGCAGCATTTTCCTTAAAATGATAAACAGCAAATTGCACCAGCTCCAATTCAAAGGGATTAATATTTTACGGAGATGTTCGAAAAATAAAGAATGGATATTTATGGCGACCAGACATGAAAGGAGGCATCGGCGATTTTCTAAGAAAGCTGAGGAACACCACGATTTAAAAGCTTCATCGATTTTATAGGTGAAGCATAAAATGAACATTGGCGGAGGACATTAGACAGTCAGGAAGTTAAAGCGCTTAGAATAGAGCTGCCAAAAAGGGCGTGACGCTTGAAAAAGTGTGCTAGCTTTTGTATGTAAACCCTTAAGATACAATAAAACATAAGCCATTACGCTTGAAGAAGTGTACTTACTAGGCCTACCCTTTGTATGTAACCCATAAAGATAGAATGAAAATACATCTATCTTTTGCTTCCGACTCCCTTTCATGCTATTAATAGCATTACCTGAGTACAATCCTTCCACAGATTTTCAGGATGATCGGTTTCAGTTGTTTCCTACATTTGATGTCCTGGCTTATGATTCCAAAACTAAATTAATCAAATTTGGAAAGATTTGAGTAGACTTCGACATGCGTTTAAAACGATATACATACAGCCATTCTTGATATGGTGATAACAAATCTAGATGAATATATATGTGGCGTTGTGCTATGTTGAACAGCAATGGTCTCGTGGTGCCACACGATGGTACTGATATATATATTATATATATATACGTATAAATAGCACACCTCATATTTATACAGACAATAGATATAAGTAAATTAGCTTACCTTGGGTTTCAAGTTGGCAGGCTTCGCAGAACTTAAGGGGTAATCCAAATCATCCTCTTCCATGGAGTATGAAGAATCGGAGAAGATTGAACCAGAACGGGAGGAATCAGATGCCAGACTGGAATTCGAGAGTTTCCTTTCGTAAGCCGATCTCTCTATCTCCAAGTTGTCTGCCACCTCGGGGGATACACCTGATGGTGAACCTAGACATTGTGCTGACGAGAGCAAGGCTATCTCATGGCTATGATCTGAGATTACCACGGATGGTGGATCTGCTGTCTTAGAAAGAGAGAGTGTTCTTACTTTCGGCATAGACAGGGAATCACCATCAGAACTCTCGCTTCTTTCCTCAAGCATGACAAATGCTTTATACATCGAATTAGAAGATGCATTGTCTGGGCTATCAAGGCTAGCACGCGAGTCATATAATGCATAATCTGGATTACTACTCTCCTTGGCCTCTCTTTCTAATCTTGTATAAAGAGTTTGGTATGCATATGAAGCAGAAGGCGGTGGTGGAGACTCATCATCAGATAATGGCCTAATATCAATGGCAGAATCAGCTGAACTTGATTTGCGGCGGCAAACATGATGAGCGGAATGAGAGCTGCTCTCTGGTTTTAACCTGGTAGTAATGGAATGGGTAAAGCTGCTCGTTGGATAGAGATTCACAGGGCTGAATTTATGTATAAGTCTTGGTGCAGGGGAGAAAAAGGATTCAGCAGATCCAGTGTAACCATTGTCTATGTTTGGACTAATAGCTGTAGTTGCTACGGCCAAACCAGAAGACGAAGAGTTAAAGTGAGTGGACGATGAAAAGGAATGTTGCTCATGGTATGGATTATTGCTGCCAAGATTGGGCTCAGTATCATCGTCCAGTTTTGCTTCCAAGTATGATTTGGTTGAAGAAGGATAAGTCATGCCACTGGTGGACAAGGATGCCAGAAATCCCGAAGCATTATCACGAGAAGAGGGACTTAATTGAACATCAGATATCTGACATCCCTCCTGAAAATGGAATGGATCTGATTCTTCTTGCGATCCTATATTCAAAGTGTGCAAAGTTGGCATCTCAAACAGTCTCGATTGTTCACTTTCAGGTGGAGAATGAGCTTCTTTTCGTTTGGCACTGTGAAATAAGTTGGCTGATGTGGGATCTAGGCTAACACAACTGTCGGTTTTCTGCTCAAACAATGCAGGACTTGAAGTTGATGGCAACAAAGCATTATGGAAAGATGGAGTCCAGGATAATTGTGATGTATATGTGGAAGTCCTTGCTTGAATTACATTATTTTCTTCAGATACTTTCTTCCCATTTAATTTGCCCGAGGCAGCTGGTTGAGATTCTGTGTTTCCTAAGCTGTCGGTTTGTTGCCGCGTTCTAAAGTTAGCTTGGAACGGCCTCCCATCAGAAATACCCGCGTAATGGGAATCGCGAACACTCTCGGGGGCATATTTCTCCAAAAGTTCCTCAATTGATTTTGAGCGCGGTAAACAGCTACGAGATGGATTCGGTCCCGAAGCCGTATCGTTTCCTCTATGGGTCGCACCATCCATCTCCTTGAGCATTCGCTCTGGCTTCACACACACTGGTCGTTGGCGGAATTGTGGATCAGGAGGGACGCTAAAATTTGTCAGACCAGGACCAGCGAGAGAGGCAGTGCCTGACAGACCAGCAGGCCCTTCCATAGCCAGTCCAGAGCTTCCGTGGCGGGCTCGAGGGCATTGGCACGATCCCCTGTGAGTAGTGTAACAAGAGTATGATTTGAAGCGTGCAATGTGTCTTCTGACTGGCGACCCCGGCTGCAGTGACCTGGAAGTATAAGCAAGTATCATGATTAGCTGTTATCCCGAGTTACACCATACAATAACACGTGTCTCATATTAGAGTACACCTGCTGTATAAATAGACAAATAGCGTAAACTAAATATCTGATTAGACAGTGACATCAGAGCTGTTATATCACACACCGTATGTATGGCTCTGATGATATGTTTCCAAAGACAGAAGATGAGTTTGGAATGATATAGACTCGGTCAGGGAAATCAGAGATGTATATTAAACTCATTGTTGAAATGGGAATTGGTATTAACAATTTGTATAATGTGTCAATTTTACAGTTAAAGGGACAGATAAAACGTGGGTCTAATCATGGATGCATTCTTTCTTTCCCGGCGGGTCAAGATCCGTTGTGTCATTGAACCTTATAAAGAACTAGATTGTTAAAGTAATGAGAGAAGAGAGAGTGGGAGAAAGAGAAGGGACAGAGGGAGGGGAGAGAAGATAAAGAAAGAGAGAGAGAGAGAAGGGGGGTAAGAGAAGAGACAGGGAGAGAAGAGAAAGAGAAAGAAAGAGAAAGGGAGAGAGAGAGAGAGAGAGAGAGAGAGAGAGAGAGAGAGAGAGAGAGAGAGAGAGAGAGAGAGAGAGAGAGAGAGAGAGAGAGAGAGAGAGAGAGAGAGAGAGAGAGAGAATAATATTTGAACAGAGAATAATATTTGAATTATGGATAAACATATCACAAACAACCACCAGGCCAGGGCGGTCTTACACAGATCTTTGCTGTTTCTTTAGTTACTAATCTACAATGGAGTCCGAAAACCTAGTTCTTGATAAAGGACCCCACAGACGCAAATGAGTACCGTGAGCATCTCTTCGAAAACAGACATGATTCCACAAACATGGCTTCTATCATCTGAGGTCAGAATTGAGGACACACACCGAGGAAACTACTGGTGTGAGTAATTATTGAGACAGACTATAAGGCATACCTGTTCGGAGCGCCACACCCCCAACAAACACCGCTGCCAGCATGCCCTCTGGAGGCGAGCTTGGAGCTCTCCAGGTGTGCTCCATGCGCAACAGGTGTGCTGGTACTAGTGGCAGTGGTAGAACGCCAGGTAGTGGTACTGCGACGAGGGCGGAGAGGCCAGCGCCGCCGACCTCTCCCCCACCCATCCCCGTCATCCATGCAAACGCACGGCGGTCTCCCAGAACCACTTATCTAGCCCCCATTTATCAGGCTATTCCTAGCAGTATCAACCTCCACATTTGATATGGCACTTGCCAGTGTGTAATCCATGAAACAATACACAAAGCTGCTATAATTTAAGTGAATAAATGTCCAGTCTCTTCAAGAACGTGCCAGCAATGGGCGTGATGGGCGTGATGCATCACCTAGTGGTAGTGTCCTTCCAACTAGGCGCTCACTGAATGAATCCAATCCTATATTTAGTTACATAGCAAACTTAGTGTGTTGCTCTCAGCCAAAGAGAACGCAGAGGAAGTGACGGAGTGGGGATGCGGAGTGCATGGATATACGCATGTTCATGGATGGGCATGCCATTCAGTTAATTGTGTTCCTAATTATATAACGAGAGGTTACTCAAGTGGGGATTGTACCGGGGATTGTATATAACAACTCGCCCAGAATATAGTTTTAAATAATAATATGCTTCAATACATGTATACACGTATACATGCCTGGGTAGATACATATACATCTATACATAGGCATACATGTACGTCGTATAAACACATGCATACATAGGTAGACATGTGTTAGAAGATGTTATCATACAAATTGTTTGCTTTTTTAAATAAAAGTTATCATGGCAATTGTCCAAATAAAATAGCAGGTCAAGGCGAAATGAAGAGGAACTTCTGGATATTTGGAAAAAATAAGTTTTTAACTATAAAGGACAAATGCCAATCTTCACCCTCTTCTAGAAAGGGGTTAAGAATTTCGTTAGAACTTCACAGACATCAATACTATGCATGACCCGTTCCTCGCACATGCACTTTCCAGACCAACATAACTATTTACCTGTACACAAAAACAAACTGGTAGTGACTGAAGACATGTTTAAGACAGGAACGCGTGGGAGGACAACAAGATTTACACCTGCGCGCGTATCTACAGCGTCATATAGTTATATTAGTTTAACAGATGTGTACGAGTACTATTTCCGTCGTGTGCAGGTTCGTATACACCTGCATCGTGCGTTAACTTATCAGCGCAACTTTCAATCGCCTCAAATGGATAACGACTTTATTCCCTACTTACTCACATAGTATTCAGAGAATGTTTCATGCGGACTATGGGATGAGGAACACTAAAAACCTCCATTAAGGGTTTTGGGTCTCTATCTACTAATTCCCAGAACAAACAGTGCCATAATCTTTATAGGAATTGCGAAATTAAGGGGCCTGTAACTGGAAATGACTAAACCAAACATACTCGACATTCAATGCATTTATCAAAAGGGCGATAAGAACACATATTGGATAAGGTTAGCGAAAGACGCACGTACATTATCCGCTCTGACAGACGGCGCATTGTGATTAATCAATAAGTCTCAAATTGATAAAAGCTCACCTGGCAACTCTCAATTAAAATGATAAACACGACTATGAAGCAGATTAAAATATCAAACAGCTTGACTTCTGACACGATACAGACAATCAAAATATCCAAAATAAAAACAAGAAAGGGTTTAACGACTGTGATGCTCACTTTTTGGAAGTGAGCAAGAGGCTATTCGCCAGTTTATGATCATACCCAGGAAATAGAGATAGAGAAGCAGGGAGAGAGAGACAGAGAAAAGAGACAGAAAGGCCCTTTAAGGTCTAACCCAGGACCGGGAGGGAAGTCATGGAGCAGGGGACTGGAAGAGGGTGTGACAAAGACCACCTGTTCCTGTCAGTTTAAGTGTCCAGAGAATTACTGTTCTCATTGGGTTTAAGAAATGTTTGTTTCTTAAAGTAGATCTAAAGGAATTGATTTTAATAGAGTTTCCTGCATCATAGTCAATCTAAAAGTCATAAAAGTCGATCGTTAAGTCAGAATAGTCCAAGGCAATCATAGTCAAAAGTCAATCATAGTCGGAAAAGCCAATCGAAAAGTCAAAATAGTCACCCATTAAGTCAATCATGAAGTCAGAAAAGTCAATCGGAAAGTCAAATAATCAATCATAAATCATAAGTCAGAAAAGTAAATCGGAAAGTCAGCAAAGTCAATCGAGAAGTCAGAAAAGTCAAATTAGTCAATCAAAACAGTGAGGATAGTCAATCATAAAAAGTGAGGATAGTCAATCAAAAAGTCGAAAGTCAATCAAAAAGTCAATTATAAAATCAAAAGTGGAAATAGTCGATCATAAAGTTAGAAAAGTCAATTGTAAAGTTAGAAAATCAATTGTAAAGTCAAAATAGTCAATAGTAAAGTCAAAATAGTCAATTGTAAAGTCAAAATAGTCAATCATAAAATCAGAAAAGTCAATCATAAAGTTGAAATAGTCAATTGTTAAGTCAGAATAGTCAATTGTAAAGGAGCAAGTCAATCAGAAAGTTAGAAAAGTCAATCAGAACGTTAGAAAAGTCAATCAGAAAGTCAGAAAAGTCAATCAGAAAGTTGAAATAGTCAATCAAAAAGTTGAAATAGTCAATCAAAAAGTCAGAATAGTCAATCAGAAAGTCAGAAAAATCAATCGAAAGTCAGAATAGTCAATCGAAAAGTCAAAACAAGTCAATCAGAAAGTCGAAATAGTCAATCGAAAAGTCATAAAGTCAGAACAATCAATTGGAAAGTCAAAATAGTCAATCGAAAAATCAGAATTGTCAATCGAAAAGTCAATGACATTTGCAGTTAGGAGCAAGATGAAAAAAAAAATTCCGTCCTAATGGGATTTTAATGACATTTGCGGTTTGGAGCATTTCAATGGCATTTTGCGGTTGGGAGCGAGACCCTAGACAAGGTAGATGAAAAAAAAATGAAAAAAAAATTTCTGTCCTAATGGGATTTTAATGACATTAGCGGTTTGGAGCATTTCAAGGGCATTTTGCAGTTGGGAGCAAAACCCTACAAGACAAGGTAGATGAAAAAAAAATGAAAAGAAAATGTTTTCTGTCCTAATGGGATTTTAATGACATTTGCGGTTTGGAGCATTTCAATGGCATTTTGCGGCTGGGAGCAAAACCCTAGACAAGGTAGATGGAAAGAAAATGAAAAAAAAAATTTCTGTCCTAATGGGATTTTAATGACATTTGCGGTTTGGAGCATTTCAATGGCATTTTGCAGTTGGGAGCAAAACCCTAGACAAGGTAGAAGGAAAAAAAATGAAAAAAAAAATTCTGTCCTAATGGGATTTTAATGACCTTTGCGGTTTAGAGCATTTCAATGGCATTTTGCGGTTGGGAGCAAAACCCTAGACAAGAAGGTAAATGGGAAAAAAATGAAAAGAAAATTTTTCTGTCCTAATGGGATTTTAATGACATTTGCGGTTTGGAGCATTTCAATGGCATTTGGTTGGGAGCAAGTGAAAAAAAAATGATAAAAAAAAAAAATTCCGTCCTAAGGGAGGAGTAAAGCTCTGCCCTGGAGGATGGCTTACATGACTGTGATGTAGGATGTACTTATAAAGTTTGAGAAACTTCACAACTTTGGTTCTATATGGGCCACAAATTTGATTTAAAGTTCTATTTCACTCTGACAATGTGACTAGCACAGCGGATTTTGAATTATACATTTAGTTCTGATTTCTAAAAAGTTCTAAAGAAAAGGACAGCCCAACTGACCCCAGTGACCCCACTGGCACCCCCAGTTGACCCCAGGGTGATATGCAAGAAGAAAGGAACTGATTGATGTTGACAGGTGTGGAATGTGTCAACCCATGGGATGGAGAGTGTGCCCAGTGACCTCACCAGTCACCCCTGTAATTTGCTAAATAAACTTTCTATGAGATGTTCAAAAGTTTAACATCAAATTTCGCCTAGAAGGAAATGTTTTACAGACACCAAAATAAGGGAATCTATAGAATGGTTGGAACATTGGCCGACCTCCAATTTGCTTAGCTGTACTACAACCAGAAGACAGTTTACTGGGATGTCGGTTTGGCCACTGTGACATCGGATATAATGCTCCATAAGAATTCCAGGAATGTGCCAAACTCTCAGTATATCTATGTATATCTATAATAAGAAAGGCTTCCGCATTATCATGCGAATAGCCTTAATAATGCCAAATCCATATGATATTTGAATGCGACCAGCAGTGGGAAGAAAGGGACCTTGCAAAGAGTAGGCTATGAATTTATGACCATTTTCCTCAGCCATTAAACCATAGAACCAGTTATAGTTTTCTCGTGGAACATACTCCTCACAGAAAGACTAACGTGCACCTCAAGCCCATTTAGTATACACCTACGAGAAATAAATTCTATACCTTTTCCATCTAGGAATCCTGTCGTATTAAAACAAAATTTGTTTCTCAGGAGTAGTTAATATCGAATGTATTCAGACGGAGTATTTTACTTGCTCGTATATAAGAGCTTTGGCGTGTCGCATGCGAGTAGCTCATATGATCGAAGGGATTTCAACTCAAAACCGAATCTGAACATTTTATATTTAATTCTTTGAAAGTGCTTCTTAATTAGTTCGAATATGTTGGTGAATAAAGGGAGCATGCAGATATATTCTCAGTGTCTAGGGCAAAAGCAAAACACCGTCTGAGCACACACGCAACTTTAGGTAGCGTGTAAATTGTACTCATTTTGACGCCTTTATTTAAACCTATTCGTGACAGCATTTTCACCCTTCAATAAACTAGACTAGAATATTTCGGTAATTTCCCGATTATTCCATGCATGATGCTTCATGTGGCGAGTGAATAATATAAATGAGGAGGGAACAGGGCGGAGGAGGGATACATACATTTATTTGTTTGTTATTATCTAAACTGCAAGTCAGCAATACATTATTTATTGGGATTCCATAGAAAGAGGTTGTACACGTATAGCTGAATTTATGAGTCTGATTGAAAGACAGCAGGCCTAAAAAGGGAAGGTGGGATAGTAGAAGGGGATGATTACAATGGTGTGATAACATGTTCAGGTGCTGCGGCGCATCCAATAATTTCCTAAAATCATGAAGTTAACATAAAGGTGCTATGGGTGCCAACGTTTTGTATTACATTTTGTAGTAGCAGAGGGACGTGCGGTGGTGGGACGAGTATTGTACTTGGGTAAGCTCGTCCACCACCAGGGGTCGGGTTCCACACTGTGAGTGGGCGTGGTTCTGTGGGGGGAGGGACTATAAATAGGGGTCAGTTTCCGAGTAAGGGGCAATTCTATCTTGGGGTTAGAAGAGGAAGGAACTCCTCCCCCGTCCAGTTGACAAGCTGTAAATAAAATAGCCTCCTTGGCTGATACAGGCTTTTACTCTTCAAGTTCTCACTTCTGGCTCTGCTAGACTCGTCTGCGGTGACTCGTCCCCAGTAACAGTAATACTTATATTCTCAGAGACCCTTGGCTCAGTGCGATCCCTGACCAAGGACGGATAGTCGTCTCTGTATTCATTCGTCCCTACCATATACTTAACTATAATAATCAGTCGTCCCTTCTGGGCAATGGATTTGTCCTGGTAAGCATTCTCGCAGATCTACCCAGACGAAGCAGCACTAATATAGAGCAACTCAACAATAATGATAATAACTCCACGATTCGACAATGGCATTCTCGTATTTTAATATAATCCTAGACAGTTCAAATGACAGTGACAACAATATATTTGCCACAAATATAATACTTTTGTTTTGGTAACATTATCATGTTCATAAATTAGTATAAATTTAAATAAAATCACTCAGCAACCATTATCTACAGTTTTCTCCTTTCCGGATTTGATTAGTATTCCCTTATATAACACTATCATATTCAAATGCCAATAGACAAAAGTACCATTCGTACTTTAGCTCATTTTCGTCCGTTTTTCTTATCAAGTCAAAATGAGCTTTAGTTCGAATGCAAAAGCCACTTCTCCCCCTTGGAAGTTTTGACGCTAGGTTTGATGTAAGGTTTGACATGGTAACCGTTAGATCCTTTTCAACTTTACCCATACATATTGTTCCAGAGTACACCAATACATGTGCAATACCGCATGGTGCGTTCTTTTTCAGTATGCTATTACCCGAATCAATGGACTAATTAGAAAGATATGCCGAATAATATTTGCGACCATGAAGTCGACGAGACTGACATTCCAAGCACAGGATCTTTCGTGTATAGCGAATGCCCTTACAACTATTCCCCCAGGATAAGTAAGTTTGCGTATATAGTGGTCTGTGGTTTGAAAGATTACAATTGACATTATATTGGCCCGTCCTTTGATTACTCTGGCACGGGACCACAGAATGGACTCATGTCACAACTTTTCTGTGTAAATCCGTTTGTTTAGTTTTAATAGAGCGCAAGAAATGTTCTCCATACACGAAAAGTGTACAAAGTACCGTATCAATAGGCTATCGGCCATGTTGACGTAATGACTTACTTAACTGGATACTGAAACTTTGGCCAACACACAATGCCCCAGGATGACTTGTGTACGTCATTTGGATAAATAAAAATTGCTTACGGTGCGAAATTTGAACTAAATTCTCGTAAGTTGGAATACATTAAAACAAATTGTGCAGGTAGTTTACCTCTATATAAATAATTTTATTTCTTTAAAGATTGTGTTCATTGAACTACGTGGATTGAATTGAATTGAAAAAAATGTTTATTTACCAAAGATATACAAAGTACGAGAAGCATCAACAAAACGAATGTATTTGCAAGAATAAACCAATATGACTTCTGACAACTGGCGACATAAAACATCAAGATGAAAAGACCCTTTTTTCGGGGGACTTTTAGTTATAACATTGCCACTGTGGTTTGGCCCCCTCCCACCGGGGCACTGAAAGCTTATGCCCAACAGAATGTTATCATTTTTAATCTATAAGACAAATAAGCTTAGGGTACTAAAATAATGCAAGGCATTCTAAGCAGAGTCATGTAATGTCAGATTATTCAAGCGTATAATTAGGCTTAAAATATTGTGTTCTGTGACGGCTTAGTCTAATTGGATCATGAATGTGAAAACCACTCACATAAAGAGATCATGATAGCATGTTCCACACACAGGACAAATCCCAGGCACATGTGTATATAGTATTAATGCATTAAAGGTATGGGATAAATATATTGTTGTAGTCGGGGTTGGGAGGCGGGGGACGAGTGATGTATTGGGGTACATTCGTCTCCCGCCTGGGGGCACTGAGGGTCTCACACTGTGAGTGAGCACGGGACCATGGGGGGAGGGACTATAAATAGGGGAGGGAAAAGGGGGTAAGGCCAGTTGGCGCCCGGGCAGGGATATGAGCAGAGCTCCCCAGAAACACTTCAAAGAAATAAACAGAAAGATCGTCACCTGTATTTGGACTTGGAGTTATCTTCTTGCGGCGATAAACACTCAACAGCCCTGCCGGGCAAGGTCCCCTCACCAACTCATTTAATTAACACTTCAGAGGTCCCAGGTGGTGCGATCCCCACTCTGGGAGGATATACCCTCTGCTATCATCCCTCTCCCCACAGTAATTCCAGAATAATATAACTTACCATTAATAAGTCACGAACCAGAGACGAGACGAGACGAGACGAGACGAGACCGGAGACGAGACGAGCTACTATATACAACAGCAAACACTATGTTCTCTTCACATTTATTCAACCGAAGCTCCGACAATATTGATGACGACAACAATGGTGGCAGCGGTGGGATTGATGCCAGCGATTCCCACCCTCTATCGCCATCAGGAGAGGTAGGAGTGCACCCGAGAACGTGGAGTAGCTGGCTGGGCCAGGGCTACGAACGGGCGGGGGTGTTACAGCAGGATCTCAGCACACCACCGAAGGAGGAGTCGAAAGACAGGAAGCCAGAGATAGCGGAGACGAGCGGACCGCCAAAGAAAATGAAAGTCACCCCCCGATCCTTCGATGGAACAGGATCTCTGTCTGAGTTCCTCCATCATTTCCGCCTTGTCGCAGAATTGAATCAGTGGACAAATCATGAGAAAGGTTTGCACCTAGGCGTGTGTCTGGCTGGGCCGGCGCTTCGGCTCTTGGAAAAGGTGGATTTTGAGGATGAGGGAACGTTTCCACGACTGGTACAAGCCCTCTACGAACGATTCCAACCAGCAGACCAGATCGCACTTTACAGGACGGAACTTCGGGCTAGGAAACAGAACGAAGGAGAAGGTCTCCAGCAGATAGCCGATGAGATCGAGAGGTTGGCCAGATTGGCATATCCTACAGCCGACCGGGACATCCTCGACGACCTAAGTAAGGACCTGTTCACGGCCGCACTGGCTGACGCCCAACTACGCCGATGGGTGGCCCAGGCCAAACCCCGAACTCTCGCGGAAGCTCGTTCGGCCGCTCTTCATGGAGGAGCCCATTTTGCCGCAGAAGCGCAAGGGGGACGAACCCGATCAACCATTCGGGCCGTGCAACCCGAGCGAAGCACCGATGAGCGAATGGGTCAACTCGAAGAGATGTTGAAAACCTTGATGACCAAAGCAGAGACCTGGCCGCGTCCAAGCCGAAATAGGGATATGACCAATAAGTGCTACGGATGTGGGGAAGCTGGTCATTTTAAACGGGAGTGTCCCAATCGGGTTCCCAGGATAAGGAAGGAGGAGACGGAAAACTCCGGGGGACAGTAGGTGGCCGGGCCACTGTCCCAGCAGCATCCGGCACAAGCGGGGAGCGGACGAACACAGGGGAGACGAACATTCAAGGGAGATGGGACCAGCGATCAAAAGGCATCCTCGTTCGGGGACAATGCAATGGGGTATGGATCGACTGGTTGGTAGACACAGGCGCTTGTGTCACGCTGCTGGGACGAGCAGTATGGGAGCGGATGGAGAATAAACCAGAGCTCCAACCCACCACCATCAGGGTGGTGGGAGTCGGGGGTCAGCCGATGGAAATATTGGGACGAGTCCAATTGGAAGTAGCCTTTCAAGAAACAACAATACCGGTTCCCGCTATTGTCGTTGATATAAACTATATGGGTATCCTGGGGATGGACGTCCTTAGGCCACTTCGTGGAGTGGTCGATGTAGACAAAGAAACAGTAAAGTTTGATCATAACATAGTACAGGCCGGGCCTGTGGAGGTGAGGGAGGGGACGACCATCCCTTCAGGCACCTGGACGAATCTCCTGGCAAACATTAAGGAGTGGAGCCACCAAGAAGAGGTGGTGGTCGAGCCATACCGGCTCGGGTCAGGACTGCTGACAGCCCGGTCTGTCAACCAGGTAGTAGCAGGGGAAACATGGGTGAGGGTGTCTAACCCCACTAACCAGGATATCGAGTTACACCCGGGAGAACGGGTGGGACACTGGGAGGAGATAGATGAGGACGAGGGAGACGAGTCCCGACCGGTGGGACGAATCAACCCAGAGTCTGCAGCCATAGAGAAAAATGTTCAAGAACAGGAGAGAGATGAGGACCCGATCAACCAAGCCCTCTGGGCCCAGACGGATGACACCGTGGTGCGAGGCAAGGAACAAATCGTCCAACAACTCTATCAGGAGTTTGCAGACATCTTTGAAGAACAGTTGGGCCGAACCTCGAAAGCAACACACACCATTAACACGGGAGACCATCCCCCTATCAAGACAAGACCCCGACGGGTCCCTATCCACCGTAAGAAACTGGTGGAAGAGGAGTTAGACAAACTTCTACAATTAGGAGTAGCCGAGCCTTCCCATAGCCCCTGGGCCTCCCCGGTCGTCTTAGTAAAAAAAAAAGATGGGGGTTGGAGGTTTTGCGTCGACTATCGTCAGCTGAATCAGGTTACCCGTAAAGACGCGTACCCATTACCCAGAATGGACGACATATTAGATAGCCTGACTGGGGCCAAGGTTTTTGCTACCATAGACCTGGCCAGTGGGTACTGGCAAGTAGAAATGTCACCCGATTCCCAAGAAAAAACGGCCTTCTGCACACATAAAGGACTCTACCAGTTCCGGGTCATGCCTTTTGGCCTGGTAAATGCACCTTCCACGTTTGAGCGACTCATGGATGCGGTCCTGTCCGGCATGATAGGAGACGAATGTCTCGTATACCTAGACGACGTCATCGTGTTCGGAAGGACGGTCGACGAATGCGCGGGACGATTAAAGAAGGTCTTTGCCAGGCTAAGGGAAGCAGGGCTCCGGATTAAAACCAAAAAGTGCCAGCTCTTCCAACGTGAAGTCAGTTTCCTAGGCCACCGGATCTCTGGGGACGGGGTGGGTACGGATCCATCCAAGGTAGAGGCATTGCTGAGCTGGGGGACGTTACAGGATCGGAAAGACGTGAGGTCCTTCATGGGCTTCTGCTCATATTACAGGTCCTTCGTCCCCGGGTTTGCCCGGATCGCGACCCCCCTACATGCTCTCACCAAGAAAGGGGTTCCGTTCGAATGGACGGACCAATGTGAGGAGGCCAAACAAGAACTAATCAAGGCTCTAAGTCACTCACCACTCTTGGCTTTCCCCGAGGCCGAAGCAGAAATGATATTAGACTGCGACGCATCGGCAGAGGGCCTGGGAGTGGTGTTATCACAAATGGTAGAGAGTAGAGAGAGGGTACTCCAATTCGCCAGCCGGACAATAACGAAGGCAGAAAAGAACTACTGCGTAACACGCAAGGAGTTGCTGGCAGTAATCTTCGGAGTAAGAAAATTCCGCTCCTACTTAGTAGGAGCTAAGTTCCTCATCCGAACCGACCACAGCGCTCTGAAGTGGCTTATGCAAACGAAGGAACCCGAGGGGCAGTTGGCCCGTTGGATAGAGGAGTTAGGGTGCTACGAATTCCGAATCGAACATCGTCCGGGCACTTGTCACGCCAATGCCGACGGACTCTCGCGCCAACCATGTCATCAGTGTGGCCGTATCGAGGATGGAGACGAATCTGGTGACGAGGACGGGGGTGTGGTAGGGATGTTGCGCATCGACCAGGCAGTAGACGACCTACGGAAATGTCAGGAGACGGATCCCCTGCTGCAGGAATTTCGTCTCGGGGTTGAGAAGGGAGCAAGGCCCGAACCAGGGCGCGGATTCGGGGATTGGGAAGCTGACTGGCTCCACCGCCGTTTTTCTGATCTGTCAGTACGGAATGGAATATTGGGCCTCATGACATTAGATCAGCATGGGGGCCGGACGTGGAAAGCATTCGTCCCAAGATCAGTCCGGGCTTCGTTAATCAGTCAAGCACACCAAGGACCATTCGGGTTACATGCAGGCCGTGACAGAACTAAGGAAAAACTGGGGAGAAAGCAGATTTGGCCGGGGATGGACAAGCATATCGCGCTGGAGATCGAGTGTTGCGCCACTTGTCAACAAACAAAAACTCAGGGTGCGCGGAGACGAACTCGGATGGGCGCTCGTCCCCTTGCAACGGTGGGGGAGGAATGGGCGATTGACATCACTGGGCCCTTCAAGACAACAGAGAGAGGCCATAAGTATGCGTTAGTGGTAACAGACCTATTTTCAAAGTGGACGGAGGCGTTCCCCATAGCTAATATGACAGCATCCACGGTGGCCAGGGTCCTCGTCCGGGAGATTGTGTGTAAATTCGGGGCACCCAAGACCTGGCATACCGACCAGGGTAGAAACTTTGAGTCAGAATTATTCGCCGCCATGGCGAATCTGATGGGGATAGATAAAACCAGGACGTGCCCGTATCATCCCCAGGCCGATGGGCAGGCAGAACGCTGGAACAGGACAATGTTAGCAATGTTAATCACTGTGACCGATGTGCAGGAAGAATGGGACGAGTGGTTACCCTATGTAAGTGCAGCATATCGAGCGGGACAGCACCGGACAACGGGGTTCTCCCCGAATTACTTGATGTTTGGCAAGGAGGTACACCTACCATGGGAATTATGCTACCCTTCCCCCGAGACGGGGACGAACCCATTTGAATTCGTCCAACAATGCCACGACAGAATGGCCGAGTCTCACCGTATAGCATGGGAAAAGCTGGGGACAGCACGAGAAAAAGACGAAGCGTGGTATAACCAGAAAGTTAGGGAAGTCAGATATAGGGAGGGAGAGAAGGTTTGGTTCTTTCAACCAATAAAAAAAATAGGCCTAAGCCCCAAATTCCAGAGATTCTGGACGGGCCCTTGGACCATAGAAAAATGTTTGTCATCCACGACCTATAAAATCACCTGGGGACGAAAGTCCAAGGTAGTACATGGAGACAGCCTCAAAGTTGCTCGCCAACGGGACCAGGAGGAAGACGAGGACAGGGCCCCAGTGGAGGTGGTTGCTAGGGAGATCCAGACGTCCTCCTGTCCGGAGACAGATCCTCACTCCATCACCGGAGACGGACCAGAGCAGAGCAGCTATACTGCATCACTGCCAGTACTGACGATCATGCCACATTCGGCGAAAATAGAGGACCGAGGGAGAAATCACTCCCGGAGTCCAGTGAGGGATAAGAAGAGGAATGATAAAGAGAGGGAGAAGAAAGACCACAGCGAACACCGGAGACGGAGGGACAGAGAGTTGCAGACGATTGACCCGGGAAGGGCAGAAGATCTTGGCCTGGGAAGGAAGAAGGTTGCGTCGAGAGTAGTGGTGCCCGGCAACAGCCGGCCGGAGACGACCGACCGACGGGTGGTGTCCTCAACGGGGGGACGAGGTACCTCGGAGGTGAAACACCACAGAAGGGAGACGAGGGACCAGGAGGTGGCGCCGCCGGTGACCAACACCGTCGCCAACCAGTCACTACCTCGAGACCGTCATGTGGCGCCCTCTGGGACAGAGGGAGAGGGTCATACCGGAAATTCAACCAAGAGAACCACTTCCGGTGTAAACAGGTCAGACTCGGCACTCCACAAGGACCAGAACCAACTCTCCACTGTTACTAAAACGTCTGAAAGTGACCCGAATCAAGTCAGTATGCTGTCAGTAGAAGATGACGAGCCCAGCTGGACGAAGACAGATGCCGAGGCCCTGGCTCCAGGTGAAGATGGGCGATTCAGTTGTTGGGCCTGTGACAAAGTTTTGGCCAGCAGGAAGTACCTACTCAAACATCTCGGCACCCACGAAACTCTTTTCAAAGGAGTGTTATGCCCCATCCGAGCTTGCCAGAAAGCAGCATATGTATCCAGAGCTCAAGATCTCGGCCCTCACATCAAGAATCACCACGGAGTGGACATCGAGATAGATCAAGGTATGGCTAAAGTTTTGAGGATGACGGCTCGGACACCGGCACTATACGCTCGACTCGCCACGGAGGAGGAGGTAGCGCTATACAGGTCAGGGGAGAGAATGTGTCCCCGATTACCCGGGGGTCCAGTGATGCAGGCACTCCTTGAGGGGGGTGACCCTCCTTCCAAAAAGCGTAAGACGGAGGACACCCGAGTAGTCGTCCCCAGGAAGTCCAGGTCTACCAACCCAAAACCAGTGGACCAGTCCCCGAGACGAATGTCCCCCCGCAACCTCCAGAATCGTGTAGCACCAAGGGCTGAAGCAGCATGGGGTCAAGAGTTGACCCTCTCCAACCGGGACACCCGTGAGGACCGATCGTCAAGATCTAAAGAATCGACTGAAGGGCGGCCCCGGGACGAGCGAGACCGGACTCCCAGTGACAAGAAAGAATCGTCCCACCGGAGTAGGAGCAAAACAGACAGTACTAGAGATGGTAACTCTCACACTAAAGAATCATCTCACTCGAGCAAGGTTGGTGCAGAAGGCACGAGCCGAGAGAAGGCCAAGTCTAGCTCCCACCGTCGACCACGAGAGCCCCAGGAGAGACGAGACGAGTGTCCGTCCCCTTCAACTGGTTCGACCCAACAGCCACCGACCTCCCACCAGAGAGACGAGGAGGAGACCGGCAGTTCGAACGAAGTGGCAAAGAAGGAAGACCAACGAGTGATCGAAGCAGCCATCACGTTAATAAAGCTAGACAAGGAGGAGAAAGAGGAGGGAGAAATTGGCAGCGATCTCGGGGAAGAGCCGAACATCGAGATTGGGGAGGACGTGTACATCGACCTCACATCGGTGGAAGAACCAGCGAACTCTACCTCGGTAGAAGGAAGGGAAGAGCCTCAACGTACGGTGAGCTCGACGACCATCAAAGAAACCGGTAGTGTTGCACCAGCGGGACCTCGCAAAGGCGAAACAAGGGCAGAAATCCACCCTCCCCCGATGATCACCCACCAACCAGCTCCGGCTCATCAGTCCCCTCAGCTCAAAGCAAAGTCACGGTCTTCAGCTTACCAACAGCTTCTCCATACCCAACAGCCTCCCGCTCACTCGTCCCCCCAGTTCGGGCCTCAAGCTTCACAGCCAACCTTGTACACCCCACCTGGGGGTACGCGTACCGGAGGCCTGTGGGCAAGTTGGCCTGCCAATATGCCCACCCCGGGGACCCAACAGATGATGTTGCAGATGCTGACGTCCCTGGAAAAGAACTTAGTTCCAACTGCACCTGTAACAGCACCCACCCCGCCAGTGAGGGAACTTGTGGCCCAGAGCGGTCTCGACATCGAGTCACCAAGCACGCCAGAGGAGAAGCGACAGGTGAAGCCCCCGCCCTCTTCCTTAAACACACCCCTTTTCCAGGTGGCCACCGGAGACCCGAGAGACAGATCCGCACCAGCCGAGTGGTCAGTCCCACTGGATCTGACTCCGGGGTCTAAGAGGACACTGGAAGCTCTCCAGGAGAAGGAGTTCAACCCAGCCGAGGCCGTCAACCAGATGACACTGGGATCCCAGGATGATCCGAAGGAGACGGTGGGACGATCCAACCTAAAGAGGAAAGTGGAAGGTGCAGAAAAGAAGGAGCGTGCAGCAAAGAGTGGACCGTTCGGACGCCGTACCCGGACACCCCTCCTGTCAGGGTCTGTGTTCAACCCCCGAAGTGAGCTTCCTATGCCCGCAGACATGTGGATCCCGTCCACCGTCACCATGTCCGAGTGGAAGCAGCAATGGGACATTGCGGACATGGATGACGTGTGGACGGTTAAATACCGGAGATCTTTCATCTGGAGAGGGAACGCCAATACCAAAATCCCGAACCCGGAGTTGACCATCGACCTACCCGAAATAGCGACCCACCCCATACAATCGGTGCGGGAGCGCTTGACAAGAAGCGAGTTGGAGCCCGGAGTGATCCGTTTCGTCCAGACCGCGTGGAAGACCCACCGCAGGGAGATCGAGGAGGAGGACTGAGTTGATACTGATAATTGCGATATTGTTATTGAATAGTGTTACCTGTCCATAAGAAGGACCAGTATTGTGTAGTACTTGTAGTAGTTGTATGCTTATGACCAGTGTTGTTACGGACTGGCTTATGTTCTGTGTATTTGACGATATTGGGGATTGATTAATTTAATTTTGGGGTCCAAAATTTATTAAGGGGAGGGTATTGTTGTAGTCGGGGTTGGGAGGCGGGGGACGAGTGATGTATTGGGGTACATTCGTCTCCCGCCTGGGGGCACTGAGGGTCTCACACTGTGAGTGAGCACGGGACCATGGGGGGAGGGACTATAAATAGGGGAGGGAAAAGGGGGTAAGGCCAGTTGGCGCCCGGGCAGGGATATGAGCAGAGCTCCCCAGAAACACTTCAAAGAAATAAACAGAAAGATCGTCACCTGTATTTGGACTTGGAGTTATCTTCTTGCGGCGATAAACACTCAACAGCCCTGCCGGGCAAGGTCCCCTCACCAACTCATTTAATTAACACTTCAGAGGTCCCAGGTGGTGCGATCCCCACTCTGGGAGGATATACCCTCTGCTATCATCCCTCTCCCCACAGTAATTCCAGAATAATATAACTTACCATTAATAAGTCACGAACCAGAGACGAGACGAGACGAGACGAGACGAGACCGGAGACGAGACGAGCTACTATATACAACAGCAAACACTATGTTCTCTTCACATTTATTCAACCGAAGCTCCGACAATATTGATGACGACAACAATATATAGTCTCGTCGGGAACAATGCATGCTAAACGTGTACATAATTATCAGAAACCTGTAGGTGATGAAATTAAAAAAAAACATCATTTAAAACGGCACATAAGTATCAGCATATCTGCGGGAAAGTACGTCTCTTACTCAAACTAATATAACAAGAGATGTGTTGGTCAGCCTAAAAATAAGGTTTTATATAACGCCACTTTTTAAATAAAGATAGACACCCATAAGACGGAAAGATGTAGCCATGAGCAACCGGCAACGAACGTCTCGTAGAAATTAGACGAGCTAATTTACTCCAGTGAGCTGAGGCCAAATAACCACTTTATTACAACCACATCTATGGATAATGAATTAACCTAATATTGACACGAGGAAATTAGAACGAATAAACAGGGAAACGCGTGGAACAGACTTGTTCGTGCGCTAGGGACCGAGAACCAGCATTTGGTAGTTCGACATCACTAATTGAAGGCATATGAACAATCAAACAATCATGATCCCATAACAATAAATACTCAAAACAGAAATCATTGCAACATTTATGGATACATACCATGCTGACATGGAATCGGAAATTTCAAAGACCATCGATGGAATCTTTGATGTGTTTTTTAGGGAGTGGAAGGGAGTGGGAGAAGGAAGAAGCATGGTAAATTTAAGACACGCAAAGATCTATCGAACACACGTACAGTATATTTTAGGATTAACTATGAAGTTCAACAGGGAAGATAATATGAGTGAGTACATGGCAGGAAAAAAACATACCAAAGTATTAGACTTGCGCTTTCTTTAAGATATTCCCGACCAGATTTGAAATCTAGTTTAAGAGCGCTTACCAGAAAGCATTGGAGATGTTTCTAAAAGGCTGATTCGAGACGGACTTTGTCCTGCACTTTTTGCATTAAAAATGAGCAACAGAAGTTGTTATATTCGATAATCCCGAGGCATAGTAGAGAAAAGCTTTCCTTAAGCTGCCACGACACGAAATCCAGTTGAATAAGTCAAAATGTCCAATTCCCTGCACGTCTCACTTCAAAGACGGCCACTAGTGATTTAACTAAACCTTCATAGAAGGCTGGCGTTCGAGGCAAACATACACATTTAAAGCTTGAATGAGTACATAACCACGAAGCCATACATTGGCCTCTAGGGGCGTACAAACAGACTTCTAAGACTACTAACGCATATGGATTGCATTAAATGTGAGTGAGTTATCGTGGACAGGCAGTTGAGCCTGCATATCTTATATCTGGTGACAATGTAATTGCTGTGACTAATATTGTCGGTGACAATGCATTGTCATACTACCCAAAGACAATGTTAACATGCTGGAGAACTCCAATATTCGTTGCGTGGGCGTTTACTTACCATGGTAGATACGAACTGAAGAAGAATCAAATTACAAATTAGATTATAAATTATCTAAATCAGGTTACAAATTATCTAAAACCAATCAACGTTAAGAGCAACAACATGTACTTTGACTCCTGGCATGAATTATGTTTCATCCCTGCGGGCAAGACGCAATGCGCGAACTTGCATGGATCCTCGTTCAGAATTCATTTTTTTTATTTCATTAAAGGCCAATACAATATTTAAAGTATGACTTTGAAAATACGCATATTCACCATGGGTGTTTTAGTGCGTTGCTTCACGTTCATCGCGAATAAATATTGTACAGATAGAACACTAGGAAGTTAAAGTAAGGACAGCGCCGTGAGCAGCCATATATGGGGCAAAAAGGATGTTACCATAGTGATGCCGATGCACACTAACTGTGTCATTAGTGAATTGTAGTCGGAGATATTATATAGAATGGTGATGGTTTATCATTATGTGCCATCAGCGCATCACAAATTGCCCCTTCTATGGCACGAGGGGCTGCGGCCTATATTTGCAAGCTATTAAATTGCCAATATCCACATGGATACTATATATAACTGCTAAATGTCCTACCATGAATCATTCATACCAACGTGTCAACAAGAATGGTATAGCAATACACACCAGATTAAAAATAGAAACAAAACGCCATAACACGTCAGAAATACGAACGGAGCTATCCAATGAGACTATTAATATAGGCAATAGGTATATTTGAGGTCATAAATTACCTGAGTGCATGAAAAACAGTGAAATAACACCATCAAATGTAGTGGAGGTTAGGATCTTGCACATGAGAAGGAGCTATTTCAGATTACATGTATGAAAAAAGAACCTCAGGTGTGGCCTCTTTAGTCGTATTTAACTTCTGAGCACCTATATCAAGTAATCAGGTCTTTGAAGCTTTAAAGTACTGTTTATGAAAACTAATTCTAAGCAATACACTTTTGTATGGGAATATTGCTGTTTTTAGAGTAGATAGCATGCAACACTTAACAGGGAAAAGTTATTTTGATTGCAATAATATAAGGGCTTAAACTGGAAGGCCTGGAAAAAATGTGTTTTCCCTTTGTCTTATGGCAATAAAGAATTCAACCAATCAAGCATATGAAGTCATTGAAGTTATGACACAGGTGAAGATACTGGTAAACAAACTCCATTTCATACATAGGCTCGAATTTACAGGTATGAACTACGTGTACTGACATACATGTACATAAATTACAACTACATTAAATAAGATACCAGTCAGTCAGTGGATCTGTAATGTAGGCTATTATGGACTATGGCGTATAAAATCAGGTTTTTATCCAATATTCTGGAAACAGGAGCAAGAGCTTTGAAACAAGCATCAAACAATTCAGCAGAATGAGGCGATTCTAATGAACTGTATTGCATGAGAAACGGAGCAGTAGTTACCGTTCAATAGGTTTCAAATAATTTTCACCTTAGTGGTTTTACCCATTTGGGGAGAAACAAATTTTACAGGTTAAGGTGAATTACTGCCGCGTCTACCTACTATAGTTACCGTTCAATGTTCATTTTCATTTAAGTACAGGATCCTTGGACGCCAGATGAGGAGGAGCAGCAGATTTGGAGGAGCAGATGAGGCTCCAGATGGTGGAAGCCAAGAGACAACAAGAAGAGAGACACCGAGAATCGGGGAGGTGGGGACCGTCACTTCGGCTAGCGGACGTCTATCAAAACCAGATCGAGATGGTGTCTAACTCGTATCAGTGCCCATTGAAAAGCAAGAACCTAAGTGCCAGGCTCTTTGAGAGCCACCTGGCACAAAAACAAATTCAAACGTATATACGTCATAAGATTCTGCTCCTAAAAGAAGCCAAGAAAACTCTAGACGAGACACAACTACCGCTTTTTCTGTGAAAAGGTGACAGGCTTACCTTACATACTCATCACCAAGATTGTTGTACCCGATACATCGGTAAACGCAATAAGGAGAAAAAGGCCATTTTATTGCTCATTTTTCAACATCACTGTATCAAAATCGTCAATGATATCCACGTAATAGCATTGTAAAATTTAGACCAATACTTTTGGGGTTTGAATGTTTATTGGAAGTCTTATTCAGAAGTGCATCTGCCACGCCCCCCTACCGACTCAGAGGCCTAAACACCTTTCTTCCCGCCACACACTCATGAATGATTCTCCAAAGTATGCGCCAATATTCACGTCACTGTTATCTTAGATTTTGATCATGTGGGAGGGGGAGGGAGAGAGAGAGATGACCAGCAGGTCAGCAAAGGGAGGGGGTACTGATTAAGAGTGGGAGGGAGAGGGGAGGGGAGATAAGTAACTGACCAGGATTCGGCGATAAGGTGTAGGTTGGGTATTGGTCAGGTGTGACGCTGGTCACTCTAGCCTTGTATCCATCTCTTTTAGTTTATTGTTAGCCTGTGGTTGATTGGATCCTTTATCTATCAAGGTAATTAATTGGTCCAGTCAGGATAAGCCAATCAACCCAGGCCCTATGTAGTCGCTGTAATCTGTCTAGTATATAAGAATAAACATGATTATGGCCGCCCTCATTCTACTTGGTTTGGTTCTGGCTTTGAAACATACATCTCTGTGTGTTGCGTTGATTCATTTTCTCGCTCAACTGCTGACCCTAAATATTTACCGGAGAATGACCCTGAATTCTTCATTGGCGACCATGAATTGGGACTAAGCAGTTTGTCAAGTCAGTACCGAACTAAAAAGCAAGCAAAAGGAGTCAGGTGAGTGAGCCTTTCTAACTGCCATTGTATTGATGAGTGTTGTGTTTGGGGACTCTGAGCTAGGTTTTTAGTGGGCGGTTCCCTGGTTTACTGATTACACAGGTATTATTGAGTTATAATTACTTAAAATAATCCTTCGGACATGCCACCGGCGGAGAGAATCGAGTATGTGGAAGAAGAGTTCCCACGCTGCCTACACACTCCCGTACGTCCATCCCTCAGCCACTGCTCGCCACCCACGCTCACTACCTATATTATATAATAGATGCAGCAGGCTTGTTGACAAATGTGTTTCAATGAGAATCAAATGCTTCTCCTGCGCTTAATATTGCTTGTACAAACTTGGGACTGGTCTAATTCTAAAGCTGGATTTTTGTACTTAAAAGCTTCTCTGTTATCTGTAGTTGTCTTATGGTGAATCCATAAGACTAACTGCAGATTGAGCTAGATTGCTCAAGGCAAAAACCCCTGACAACTCTGACCCTCTGTTCTTGAACAAAACAGCCATGCAGACAAAGTTTTAGTTTTAGTTGTTTGCGACGATCCCACAAGTTTAGCATTAAATATGTGGGATTGTCGCAAACAACTAGCAGTAGGCCCAATTACATATAATTAACCTTTGGCTATCTCCTTTGAAATAACAAATACAGCCGAGATATATAGACATCTGGCAACTTACATAATTATTATATGGCATCTTATTAAACTAACCATGCAAAACACTCCTACCCTCGCACGGTTGATCTGGACCCTAGTAGTGCTCTTGTTTGATTAAGGTTTGCTAAAGAATTTTTGGAGTAAGGCTCTCAAAGAGCCAAAGGCGATTGATTTGAACCGAAGGTCCAAATGACCTGACAGGGTTAGATACCTCAACATGGCTGAGGTATGGCATACCTCAGCCATGGCAAAACAACCAGGTTCAGGGCAAATGAAAACAAATTCAACCCTGGCTGTGCCAGGAAATGGACCATATTCAGTCAGAATGCCAACACCTTTGAGCTTTCCGACTTGGAAGCTAAGAAGAAAGTTTGGGTCTTCCACTGCTGCTTAGCACGGAAAACAGTAAGTGTCTTGCTGAGAAGTGCATGGGGCCCCAGAATGCTTCTGTGTAAAGGTTCACAGGGAACTGGAATCACCAGACAGTTCAGGGGCATCGCTAACTGTAATGCTTGACAAGCAGTCCAGTAGATCTAAGCAAAAAAAGAGCCTAACCTAGTACAAATTGCAACGTTAGGTTTCTCAACGTTTTTGTGTAGTATAAGTACATACTAAAAATCTTCAAAAATCTATGTGGGAGAACATGCCAAAAATCACAAAAAAAACCCTTGGACTTACTATACATTGGGTTAAAATCAACTTATATTCAAGTGTAAATACAGTTTTTTAATGTTTTGAGGCATAAGGAATCCAATGAAATATATCTTAAATAAAGTCGATAGAATCAATAATTAGTGATTAATTATACTATTATTGTGAAAATGGAGAAAATATCACATAAATTGCCTCCTGTGAAGTGATAACAAATATAATTTAAGTTGTATGAGAGCATTCATGTCCAAGGAAACTAAATAACATATTTCTGTTTTTGATAATTATAAATATCGCTATGGTAAATGGCATACAGACCATGATCCATTAGCCTACTTTGTAAGGTCGTTTAATCAATGTATATTCAAGTGTGAATACAGTTTTTCTATGTTTTTAAGCATGAGGAATTCAGTGGAATGTAAAAAAAATCAATACTTATCAAGTAATTCTACTGATTCATGGTACAGAGTGAAGAAAAAATGGAAAAAAACTAACTCAAATTGCATCCTGTGAAGTGCAAAAATATATAATTATATAATTTTTGGGCTTTTCTGGAAGATCTATCCGTAGATGTACTTGTCCAATTCTGTAAACGTTTTATTTACTGAATAAAAATTCTATATATGGTCCATTCCTACGAAATGGGCCCAGCGCCCTTTTCCCTACCTTTGGCCCCTCTAAGCCTCATATCTCAGTGTAATATAGTGTATTCATTGATATTAAAACAGATCCTACTGACAGATTCCCCTTGGCATGGGAATTCCTCTGATATATACATTAGTACAGGGCTGGTGGATATTTTATGTGTTAAAACCCTTTAAAATCGATATTTTCATAGAAAAATGCCAATGATTAAACATTCAGGACTTGAGGATTCAGAAATGTACATCATTTCTTGTTTTTCATATGGGATTAATTTTGCTCAATCACCAGGTTCGAATTTCAATGCATTTTAGTAACCCTACTTACTTTTTAACAAAATTATGGCAGAAACAAAATTAAAAAGGTTTTTTTTCATTTTTACATCGCACATCTTGCTTACTTTCATGCAATGAACTTGTTGTATGACACAAGAATAAAAATCATTTGATATATAAGCAAACCAATCTCTAACTTTTGATACCTATAGATATAATGTGTCTCAATAGGTCTGTTAGTAAGGATGTTATGCTTGTTTTAAAAAGTTCAACCGGAAAATGGCTAATTATGTCTGTTTTTACATCGCCACATGTATTGATTGTGCTTTTCCATCCTGTTATTAAAAATCATTTAGAACTAATATGAATACATTGGGCAATCAATTCTCTTGTTCTCAGTGCAACATGAATGGTCTGAATAGATATGCCTTGTGCATAGAGAGTGAAAACACCTGTTTTTACGTCGCACGCTGCATGTTTTTACGTCGCACGTTTTTACGTCGCACATCGTATTTGCTTCATAAAAGCAAAACTAATTAAGATAGAACGTTGTAAGATGTACCAGAGGAATCACAATGATATCAGCTTTCTGCTAATATAAAATCATCCATATCTCTTGAATGGTCTGAACAGAAATGTCTTGTGCATAGAGTGGAAAAACACTCAAATTTATGTTGCACGTTTTTACGTCGCACGTTTTTAGGTCGCAACATTTGGTTGATATAGGCAAAGCTATTTGAGATACAAAGTTGTAACATATACCAAACAAACTGCAACATTGTCAGCTTTCTGCTAATATATAATCATCCAGATCCCTTGAATGGTCTGAACAGAAATATGCAAAGTTTGCAATGTTTCTGGATGGATAATTACCAGTAAAGTAACTAAATATACTCCATACAAATGCCTTCAAAATGCAAGGATATAATTAATACAATGTCCCGAAATTTGTTACATGGATTCATCTGACCATGAGTGCTAGACTCACTAAAAACCAGAACGTTTCAATGAAGAGATCTTATAAAAATATCACTTTGAAAAGTATCAATTTTGCGACTTGTGACTCATTTTCCTGAAACACATCACATTTAAATATTTAAAATGAACGTTTTCGGCCATAGATTCCTAGATAATTGACCCTGGATGTCATTTATTTCAGGATTATATAGAGGAGAATATGAGTTTTTAGGAAATATTATCCAAAAACCCCTTTTATTTAATTTAAATTTCATTTTTTCTCATTTCCATCACAGAAAGTGAAGATTTTTCAGAGAATAGCACTATAGCGTTTTTACGTCGCCCATATTTTCAACCTGGTTTAGAAAAAAGAAATATAATCCCAGGCAGGGTCGCGTCCTTTCTCTTGATTATATATGATTGTATTATATGTAATTGTGAATAAAAGTTTTATATATATCATATATATAAATAATAAAATTATTTAAAATGAAAGTTAGCTTAATGGAACTAGCACTACCTTCTGCTGGGCTTCAAGCCCCTGCTCCCAGTAGTGCTGTATGGTGAGTGCCCTAGATCCATTGCACATCCTGCCTTCCTACATAGGAATTCCGCTAGCAACTTGGTGGTACCGAGTTGCTAGCGGAACCTTGGCTGATAAGGGACTGATGCACGCTGCCACTGGTACAATGCTCTCCTGTACGTTTGCAAGGGTTAGGTCTACTCTGAGGTAGATGGACATACTATTCAGTCAGTCTATTAATGAGCAACCTTTTTAAAGGTTGATGTTATCACTTGTCGTTCATTTTTTAAAGGTTTTTATAGGTAAATTGAGAGACATATGAGAAACTAATTACACATTTTGGTAATGATGGGATTGAAAGAAATCTGTCAACTGTAGCGGTATACAACTGTAGGACAACTTGCATCCCTGAAGCAACTGAACTATTTGCAATGACCATTGCAATGTTCAGAGACTGGAACAAGCTAAAAAATATTTTTTCTGCAAGAATGCCTCAGTCTGCTGCAGTTACCCAGGAATGTAGGAATTGGCATTGGTAGTCGCTCAGTCATGTGAAAGCAACAATATCAAACTGATATATCCAGCCTACAATCTTTTAACTGGAGGATCAATCTAAGCAGTTAGAGCAATGATGTTTTACTGAATTAGTTTGGCCCATGCTAAGAATGTTGACCAGCCATCGATGCAACCTCCTAACTAATTACTGGGTGTCCAAGACCAACCCCAACTGATAGCCAATACATCCTCTCAGGTATAGCACCACTAGAAATCTGCCATAAAGAAAAACAAAAAAAAAAGAATGCCAGCACCAGACTACAGATGAGTGACATCTGCCGTTTAGCCAAGAATCAGCAAAGTGAAGATTCAAATGAAAAAGGAGCTTTCTCAATGAGATCTATCCCAATGAAATAGTCAGTGCTAGGGTAATGTCTTCCAACATCAGGATCCATGGCCATGAGTGCTAAAGATTTCTGCCTGGTACTGACCACAATTTAGCTCAATGGAAATGCCTCAACAGACTAAGATAGGCTTTGGCTGCTCTAAATTGACTCTAGGTCTTCTTCTTCTCGTATTCGCATACAATTCATATACCACTAGCTGCCCCCGTTTATCACCGAGTAGACATCCCCTGTTCCCTCCCCCCCCCCCTCCCCTGTTCACATCACACAAAATTATAAAGTAAGAAATTCAAACCCCTTAATTTTTCCTCTGCCCTATGATGTGCGCTTACTGTGTGGCATGTTGCTAGGGAGAGTCTCTACGACGATGACGTTGTGTCGCCGAATAGGCGGGCGCAACTTAACCTAATATCAAAGTTGCGTCGCCAAATAAAACAATGTAAGTCGGTCGAAGCAGAGGGAGCGGGCAGATTACAGTAAATTAAATAGATTCGCTTCTACCTCCTTTGAAAAAAATAATCAGGAAGAACGAAGGCCATGGTAACCTCAATTGAAGCCAAAGTAAGCTGTTTAGACCATAGGCATACACAGTCCCTGGCCCTCTGGTTGAAAGAGGCCAGGTCCTCGACTTGGCACTTCCAGGAGGTGCTTCATTGTCTGGGGTTCCATACCACATGCACAGGTCACATCCCCTTCGTCTTCCTGGTATCCCCATTTCTTCAGTCACTTTGGAATGGCCGACTCCTGTTCTTAGTCTGTTGAGGCATTTCCATTCAACCCACTTTTGGTCAGCACCAGGTGGCAGGTCTTCTGTAGCACTCATGGTCACGGATGTTGATATTGGGAGGTTGTCAACCCTCCTTTCCCATAGTTCTACTCTGGTGCTGGTGGCATCATTGGGCTCAACTTTGTTGAGAAAGCTCTTTCTTGATTTGAGTCTTCTCTTTGCTGGTGTTTGGTCGAACAGGGGATGTCGTTCATCTGTAGACTGGTGCTGGCGTTCCATACAGCTTGCTGCACTGCATCAGATTTCTGGTGGTGCTATACCTGATAGTCTCTATACATGTAGACTATGATGATGTAACCCGTGAATGTGGCACTGAACCCCAGACCATGAAACACTTCTGTGATGCCCACTGCTTGAGCAGGAATGCCAACTTGGGGAGCTGGCTAAGTTTAACTAGAAACCAAAGATTGTCTACACCTATGGACTATACATGACATCTTACTGGTGCATGAACACAACAACAAAGACACTGATCTTCTGCATATGCCTGAGGCACTGTAGATAAGAAAGCTTTTGTTCAACTGTTACAGTAATTGCTTTAACCCATTGAGGACGGGCTGATGCCTCAAGGCATCAACATCAAAATGGCTCAGGGGACGGGCTGATGCCTCAAGGCATCACACATAATTTGGCTCAGGGGACGGGGTGATGCCTTAAGGCATCAATTTTTTATATAAATTGAAGGGGGCATAACTTAACAAAAAATAAATAGATTTTGATGAAATTTAAAATATATGTATACAAACACACTAGAAATATTTTTATAGGTATGTTGTCATGGAGACAATAATGATGACGTCATAGCTAACATACGTAAATGCTGGAAAGTGAATTTGGAGCAAGGTTGCCGCCATATTGCACCCAATTGAGACCCATTATTTTAATTATTGAAGACCAAATTCTAGAAATTATGAAAAAATATGATCAATAACTGTTTACACCTATTAAACGATGTACATATGACACATATTATTTGAAGAAAATATTCTTAAAGTGTTTTATACCCTAAACCTCATGTTAAACACCCATCCTGAAGCCCAAAAAGGGGGAAAAGGGCCCCCCCCCCCCCCGTCAGCCAGGCAAATTATGTGTAAACTACCCCCGTCCTTAATGGGTTAATAAAACGACTAGCAAATACCTGTGCTTCGCACGGAATTTGCTAGTGGGACAGTGGGGCCCACATCTTCCCACTCTCCTTGTTCCCTCTCCAACCATCTTTCTCTTTCAAGTTGTCTCTGTAAGTTAGTATCTGTATTAACATTCATACCTCAAATGGAACCCTGTTAAAATGTTTTTTTGTCACTGTTGTATTGTTGTTGCCTCCCATTCCCTCTCCCCCCTGCCCCTCTCCCCCTCCCCCGCTCCCCTTCCCCTCTCCTACCCACTCCCCCTCCCCCCGACCCATATACCTCAAATGGTACCCTGTTAAGATGTTTTTTTGCCTCCCATTGCCTCTCCCCTGCCCCCACAATGGACATTTCCTGAGTTCCTTTAGGTGGAAATATGGTGAAATATATCAACTCCCGTCCCGTAGTGAAGCAACGCCATGGTACCTGTCCATGACGTCATGCTTTGGGTGACCCAGAAACCTGGTGTAGGGGCACTGATAGGTTTGTTTTCAGGCAGCGCTGGGGGCCCTGGATGGGGGTGCTCGATGTAAACCCATTTCTAACCCCTTTCCAACCCTAATTTGTTAATGAAACATAGTGGAATGGTTCGGCACCATTTTTGGCAATGTGCATGTGAAATATAATGGAGGTCTGGCCAGCGGTTTCAGAGAAGATAGCGGTTTAACGCTCAAAACCCTTATTTTATTGATATAGAGATTAGCTTCTTTAGCACATGTTTTGAAGCAGAAAGGTCTGGAAACTAGAATCTTTGCCTGCAATCCATACCAGAATTGCTTTCTTTCCTGGCAAAGTTATGTCAACACCACTATAGGAAAGGGTACTGTTGACATTCTTCATCTCAAGAACATGATGTAAATTAGAAGAATGGAATAGATTTGTTCATGATAAGTTCCAAGAGGGTATACATGGTGTTCAATGAAGTAGTGAAGGGCTGTGCTAATATACTTTAGAGAAAGCCCTCAATTGCTGATTGAAATCAAATGAAGGTATTACAAGAGAAACATCTATCTGGTGAACAATGTAAAACTATATCCAGAATATATGTCAGAATAAAGAGAATATGGAGAGACAATAAAAGGCTCCAATATCTCATGGAAAAAAACGTTTTAGGGATGATCAGGCCCTGACGTAGGGGGGGGGGGGGGGTCATCAGTACCATAAAAGAGGACACATTCTAACCTATGCCAAAATGTAGAGTGGGTCAAGGGCTATTAATTGTGCTATGATACATTTTCCAGATGAGTAGCTTAATGGCCGCTAGGGGGCACTGAAGTTCCAACTTTTCGTTTTGGGGCCAATAAGTCATGGAGATTTTATCCGCAGAGCTGATAAACCAAATAACGTTAAACCAATACCTCTACACAAAATTCCCTTTCATTTGATATATAATACATGTCTGTACATTTAATAGCTGATCCGCCATGATTTAAAGTTAAATATAGAAGAAAATATGCAATTTTTTGGATTTTGTCATGAACAATGGCAATTTTACCCATTAAGAAATCAATATACATCAAAGTGAATATTGAATTACAAAAATAGTAGGTATCTAGGCATAGCTTGAAGAAATAATAAGGATTCTATCAACTATAGCTACACTATAGGATCGTTGATTCTATGTTGATTATTTCCAGAGTTATGGTCATTTGTCCGATGTCATGTAAATTGAGACAAAAGGTGCATTTTTGTCAGGAGCTGCCAAATTCTGGGGCTTTGGCTAATAAGTCATACAAATGTTATTCGCAGAGCTTAGGTTAAATTAAACCAAAAACTTGACACAAAAATTTTCTTTCATTTGGTGTACCATACATGACTACATCTAATAGCTAATTTCCCAAATTTTCAAAATTTGTGAAAAAAAAAAGAAATTATTGCAATTTTTTTGGTCTTTGTCATGAATGATGGCAATTTTACCCATTGAGGAATCAATATACATCAAAGTGTACTGTAAATGTATTAATGTAAATGTATTTATTTTCGTGCACCCACCTTTGTGCGTAAAAAATAAATCCTGCGTGAATGGTATAATTATTGCATAAACAAGGTGTGAGACTGCATTGCTGCGCGAATATAAATCAGCGCGAAAAGGTTTCAAAGTACTTAGTGCGCAAAAATTTATCTGCGCAAAAATAAATACATTTATGCACTTGTCAATTGCAACCCCCACCCCCGGGGATGTGGGGGAATGTCCTTGGCCTTTTGGGAAATTTGATGAAATCCCCGACCCCCCCCCCAGGGCAAGAAATTTCTGTAAATCCCCGACCCCCCTGGGGCACATTGTTTCAGAAGACATTTTCTTTTATTCTGTTATTGCAAAAATATAAGGGCCATTCTAAGAAAAGTTTTGCAAATGGTGTTTTGGTTGACATAGCTCTGTAGAGCTGGAGTAAATATATTTTTCAATTTTCATTAATCAGATGTGAAATCTAAACATCATGACATACAGTTTTGTACATCTCGAAGGGTTGGCTCAATGTTTTCAATACTTGTATAATTTTATTGAATCATGTGTACTAGCCTGTTGATAGACCATTGTAATTACATGGTTCCCGCGGCCCAGAGCACATTGAATTTAATGACTTTTAATGACTTATTTACATGATTTTTAATGACTTTTTTAACTTCTTAGAGACTAACTAAGTAAAGGGATATTACAATCGTTTATAATGTGTTTCATATTTACTTTATACATCTTTTCTTCAAAAAAAGATAGCCACTTTCATACAAAGCTATGTGACGTCACACAAATTTAATTAGATGAGAATCCATTAAGAACTAAAAGAAGAATTATGCATTATCAGGATTGAAGTAATGGGTCAGGACATAAGAAATTCAGAATATAATGTGCAAATGACAGATTTAGTAGGCCTAAATTCTGTATTGCTTAGTCTTTATAAAATATTCTTGTATTGTTGAACTATATTTTGAACCTTATTTTTTAGTTTAAAATTTTGACTTTTTGAAGGCAAATTGTACATTTTCAGGCGGCTTCACACAAATATCTACTTCAATATAGGCACCACCAGTGCAGCCACTAGCCTCTGTACCCCAAAAAGCAAGAATAGTTGCCAGCCCCGCATGGGCAAATCTTGCCAATATTTGGCCACCTTTGAGCAAATTTTAGATAGTTGTGGGAATTTGGGGTAGTAAATAGATGGAACCTAGCAAGGGGGAAGTCTGTACACTTGTTATTGACCGAGGGAGCGCGGGAAGATAGAGGGCGTTAGCCCGAGATCTTCTGCGCTCCCGAGGTCACTAACAAGTGTACAGACTTCACCCGAGCTTTGTTCCATATTTATTACACCCCATTAATAAATAAAAGATATAAATAATTAAAAATAAAAGAAGTAATTTAAGTTTTTGGCGGACCTACTTGTTGTATGCGCCAAGGGTGACATAACTCACATGTTATGCACCACTTTGACCAAGTGTGACATACAATGCTGAAGGTATAGGAAGCAACAGCACAGGGGTGTAATAATATAGATTACTAGAAAGCATACATCATGGACATTATTGATTTTCTAGTGCTTTTGTCCATGGCAACTCAAGGGAAATAGAATGGTAGAGGCCCTACCTGAGGTTACCATAAGAAGTATATTTAACTAAAACTTACCTACTTTACTATAGTCAGTGACAATTAAGAAATATCACTCTTTTTTTCATGCAGACATAAATATAGAAATACTTATTAGATGGCCTAGTGTTTCCCATCATTGTAATCGGCTTGATATAATTTATTCAAATATGATATCTCAAAATTATTTGTTGAGACTTGCGACTCATTTTCCTGTGATACATCACATATAGGGTGTAAAAAATTGCAAAATATAGCGTGACGTAATTTAAGAATGGCCCCTAAATGTCTAAGAAATGGCTAAATTAAATCTATCATTGTTGGGTTGTCTAGTATAAATATATACATAAAATGAGCCATTTTGGAGAAATTTCAGTATATTATCAGTTGCTAAGCAACCATACATAGCCTAGCAACCATATAATTAGATGAAATAGTTAGACAAATTAGAGAACTATTCCATAGACTACTTTATGTGGGTATTCCATATCAAATTATTGGTTAGAATTCAGTATTTCCAGGGAATGGCCAACATTTCACTGAAAAAATGTTACCATGGCAACAGAACCCAAGAAAACAATATTTCAGAATGGGTCAATATCCAAAATTAATCAGCATACCAAAATCTATCAGTGTACCAAATTTCATGCTTTCATACCAATTTGAACAATTCTTGCACCAATCTACCTGACTATAGCTTTTAAGGACGAGGGAGAGGGGGGCTCCCGTCCATAGGACATGTATACATTTCTAGTATTACATAAAAGGAGAACTAGTGGTCGGCAGACATTGCAGACATAACTTGTTACCATTTCATAAACTCCAAACAAAACAAAAGACCTGCATGTCCCTTTGTATCTGTGTGGACTTCTAAATTATAGTATAAACAAGGTACAATGTTATTGCTGCTCTGAACAAATTGTATGTGAAGTTGGTTGCCCGGGCAACAGGTTTTGACTGAGTTGGAACCTAGTCATAGGTGCTGAGTTGCCCAATTTAATGAGTTTTAATGACTTTTTAGGACGAAATACGAAATTTAATGACTTTTAATGATCATTAAAAAGGAAAATGTGAATTTAATGATTTTTAATGACTTTTAATGACCCGCGAGAACCATGAATTATAAATGCCACATGTTGGAGGGGCGCAGCGGGCTTCCTTTCAGAAGAGGGCCTAGATACACTCTATCAATGAAAAAGAAAAAAAAGAATTCCACAAAAGTTCAATTTGTTTGCAATTGACAATTTGCAATTGACAAGTGCATTACAGTATATAAAATTACAAAAAGGATAGGTTGTTAAAAATAGTGGGAGCAAGTTGCGGGAACAAAGAACACATCATCCTAAAAATCCTGATTGAGTTGCTGCAAATTTATAAGCTGGTGCCACACTAGCTACAAAAAGCCTTGCAATAAGTTTTACAACAGGCCTTCCCCATAGGCCCAGTTATTGCAGAGGCCTATCACTAAGGTCTATTGAGAACATTGCCACACCTCTGTAATAGACCATTGCAATTAATCATCACATGGTGACGTCCTCAATTCCATTTGCCAACAAATATTGAACGCATGTAACATTTCTGCGATAAATGGCGATGCATTTCTTATCTTGAGGCAAGTCGCAGAGGCTATCACAAAAGAGCCCACATGTCTGTGATACACTGCACGCCCAGATAAAATTTTCTCATTTCTATCTATGCCCTTTGCAAAGCCTAGTGTGGGGGGCTTATAGCAGCTAGTGTGGGGCTGCCTACAGGCTCTGTGATACAAAATGAGACCAACGTGTTTTGTAGTTATCTTGCAACAGAATGATAAATAGTTTTGTCCTACAATCTAATACCCAGTCTGCCTCCTCGCTTTCATCATCAGACACATCTTGCAAAGTGTCCACAATATCAGTCCATTGGTTCTCACAGGATTTCAGACCACACATGTCTGTACATGGTAAGCTGTTCCTCAGACAAACACAGTCTCGAAGGGCACATGACCTTTTACATGTGCAGGCAGCAAAATATGCAGCATCAGATTTTAAACTTTTTGTTACAACACAACACCTGTACTTTTTGTCTCCGATACACTTACTGCAAATCCACAGCTCCTATCACCTAAAAAGTCCTACTGCTACTAAGTACCACCATGAGTTCACCTTCCTACAACCCCACCCTCTCCTTCAGAATTGGTGACCTGGCCAACTATAATAGAATTACTTGCTGCAACTGCAGAGTGACTGCAGTGGTTTGAGGTGTTCTTGCAGAAAAGTTAACTTAGAACATTGCCATTGCAGTGGTGACTGCAAACAGCTTTGGATCAATGCTAAGCGTGGGACTCTCTCTCAGCAATGACGCCCTGCGAGCGGGAGGTCTGGGGTTCAATCCCAGGCCGGTGCCGAGTAGAGTGAGTTTTCATCCTGGGTGCCTCCCAAAGGTTTCTCACTTGAAAGGCATTCAGAAAATGTTCGAAATTCCAAATTCATGGTCCCCAACGTAAAGCTGTAATTGTAAAGGCCACGGGCCTATATCCACGAATAGTGGTGTGCCAGTGTCGTTAAACAAATGCCTTCCAGGCCATTATTATTATATTATATTATGATGAAAGCCAAGAGGGCAACCATATAAAGTAGGCTAATGGTAGCATGGTCCATTTACCTTAGTGGCATTTATAATTATTTAAAGTGTTTGTATTACATTTAGGGCTACAGAAATATGTTACCTAATGTCCTTGGTCATTAATGCCCTTATGCAACTTGAATTAAGATAAGATAAGATAAGTTGTTTTTTATTTGCCACTTTCATAGAGTACAGAAGAGTACAAATGAGGAGTATAAGAGATTGACAAAAAGGTCGACATGTCCGTATGGTACAGCGAGGGTACCATTTCTTCCGACAGTTACCAAATTTGGAAGATATGGTAGGAATATATAATGTAAGAGGATACAAGTAAAGCAGAATAAAACAATGGAAAACCCAGTGACTTGAGTAGTACAACTCGGGCAGACATGTAATATCTAAAAAACAAAATAAAATAAACTAGAGGCAAGATAGTGAGTATATAAGCCTACTCATACAGTACAGCATGAGCTTACATAGTTATTGAAATCATACATTTTTTTTTTTTGAACGACATAGACTTTAACAAAGTCGGTGAAGAGATTTTGAAATAAAATACATTATTTCGATAAACTCAATGTCACAGTACAATACAATATAGAGGGTTGAAAATAAAATACATTACTTCAATAAGCCCAACGTCTCAATTCAACTCAATACTTTACATAAGTCGGTGACGAGATTTTGAAATAAATAACATTATTTCGATAAACTCAACGTCACAATACAATACAATATAGAGGGTTGAAAATAAAATACATTATTTCCATAGACCCAACGCTTCAATTCAACACAATACAACATATCAATAAGGGAGTAGAAATAGATACATTTGCTCTGCAGTGTGTGCAGGAATACTTTACAAATTCAGTCATTCGTGGGGACCTGAATTTTCAGTGTATGTAATGCTTATTTTATTTTCTTATTATTATGATTAAACTCAAAGGGACTAAGTGTGAATCAACAATATTTCTACAAGTAGGTGGAGGGGGAAGGTCCATATTCCAGCCTACACGTCATTGACACGAGCTTTGATCATGGACTGTACACTTTTCCGGAATTCTTTTCTAATGACTAAATTTTGAGTATTTTTATTTAGCTTATTCCAGGCTGAACAGGCTTTATATAGAAAACCGTTTTGGTAGAAGGCCGAATTAGGGTGCGTAATTTTAAGATTTCTCCTATTTTCTGCATGGCTTCTAGTGGGCAGGGCCCTTAAGTCTAGATTTGTTTCACTTTTGGCAAGGTGATGTGCACATTCGAGAATATGGACCTCCCTTCTCAGTTCATTGGGCAAAATATTGATATTCCTGAGTTCACTCTCAACACTGTTTCTCTTGGATAGGTTTAGAGCTGCTCTCACTGCTGCATTTAACAGTGAGTGCAGTCTGTTTAATTGATGTTTATTCGAGTTAGAATAGAAGACATCTCCTCTGTCGATTAGAGGGACGATTAGAGTCTTGATAATATCAATTTTGACTTTCTTTGTTAGCATATACCTGGCATTGCCAAGCAATCTAACTTTCCATTTGACATTGTTTACAACTTTTGACACTTGAGTTGCGAAGCAAAGTCGTTGATCAATCATAAGACCAAGATAATTGTATTCTTGGACTTCAAGTATTTGTTCCTTGCCCAGGGTGAGGTTATGAGAGTCAGTAGTATTTGCTGATTTTTTCCTATTATTTTTGAAATTTATGTACTTAGTTTTCGAAACGTTCATTGATATCTTGTTCGATTTACACCAAGTGTCGATCAAGTTTAGATCGTCCTGAAGTGATTTGAAATTGTTTTTTTCTGATTTTTCGCTGATAAATAAGACTGTATCGTCTGCATAATGCTGAATTGTTGAGTTTTGGACAACTTGGTGCATATCATTTATGTAAATTGTGAATAGGATCGGTCCTAAAATAGTTCCTTGTGGTACGCCGAATGTAACCTCACCTTGGGCAGACATGAGACCATTGACTCGAACCCTCTGGGTCCTATCAGAAAGATAATTTTTGAACCAGAGGTTCTCGCTGTTACAAATACCAATTTTTTGCATCTTTTTTAGGAGAATATTATGATTAACCGTATCAAACGCCTTTTTGAAATCGAGAAAGACTGCAGTGGTGGTCCCTCCCCGATTCAAATGTTCATATATAGGTGCCAAAAGGTCTATGTGGGCTTGATCTACAGAACGTCCTTGGCGAAAGCCATATTGTTTCTGGTAAAAAATATTGTTTTCCTCCATAAAGGTCGAAAGTTGCTTTTGTATAACTTTTTCTAGAATTTTTGCAGGCATTGATATGCCTGATATCGGTCTGTAGTTATTTGGAGAATGTTTGGAACCATTTTTATGAAGAGGGGTCACCACTGCAGCCTTGAAGGCATCCGGCACTATACCCGTAGACATTGAAAGATTCATGAGAAAAGACATTTGCATAATCAAGGCAGAGAAACAGTTTTTTAAAATATTTCCTGGGATAGTGTCTATCCCCGAGCTTTTGTGGGGGTCAATATCACGAATAATATTCATAACTTCTTTGAGGGAAACTGGTTTAAAGGTGAAATTGTCATAGGTTCGATTACCATGGGGCTTCAGTTTTTCACTGACCAGAAGAGCAGATGATTTATCTGGCTCAGGTATTTTTGATGCCAGAGATGGACCAATATTTTGAAAGAAATAATTGAATTCATCTGGGACATCAGGTTCACTTATAATCTGGTTGTCCTGGTCTACCAACTGGATTGTTTCACTGGTTTTAATTTTTTCAGGATTAATGACTGATCTAATGGTCTTCCAGACAGCTCTGGGATTTGCCCTATCTGTGTGAAGCCTTTCCTTGAGGAAGGCAGCTTTTTTCTTCTTACAAAGAGAACAAATCTTATTTCTTAGCTGTTTCGCTTCAATCAAAATTGTATTTTTTCCCACTTTGGTGTAAGCCTATGCCTATGCCTATGCCTATGCCTATGCCTATGCCTATGGCTCTGACATTAATGGTATAAACAAGCACAAAATAAAGAGGTTCCCGATCCATGTTTAGATAATGGGGATCACGGGGACTGTGCGAAGATCAGTGGTGTGTTCTGTGGTTCCGGGGCTGTGGTGTGTGCTATGCCTATGCTGTAGAGTGTAGTCATCGCGATGGACCACACTGTCAGCTACTGTCCACACCCCCCCCCCCCCCCCCACACCCCCTCCACACCAGGGCACAGGCAGTGTCGAGGGATGGCATCAATGGTCCATTCGTATTCAATAAATGCGGTACGAATTATAAGTAAAAACTTACTTAGTGAAAATGGAGATGAAGTCATAGTCCTTCTGGCTCACATGGCCATAGAAGATTTAGATGACAGTCCTGTCTCAGGGTGTAAACCCGGGGTACATTTTGGCAAACTTGGCACCTGCAGTCTCGAGTTGGTGCGTCCCGCCTCCACAGTTTGTGTCCCACTTCCTGCTGCCAATGCGAAGCTACTCAATATGAAATATTTTCGTACATTGGTTCCATATATAAAAGCCTCATCTTACTATTGATTGTGAATATGAACAATTATACCTAAGAATAAAAATATGATTGATAATATTGACACATTGGAAACGTGTACTACGAAAAAGTGCTTTGCAATTACGAAACGAACCTTTGTCGTCTGCAAAAACCGGAAGCCCACCTGTGGCACTTCCGGTGATCTGAAAGGCTAAAAATATAAATTGCCGTGGTAAGAATTTGGCTCAACAGCAGTACTTTAAACACATTCATTCTGAACTCACTGAGTGGGTCACCGTTCAAAGTTAGTCCTCCATCTATAATTTGCAACAAATGGTTTGTGCATCGGAGGGAGTAATCGGCTTGCCTGACTGCTTAAATACAACCCGTGCCTCAGCAGCACAGCACTCTCGTCTCGTAATACCAATACTAGCATTACTGACATTAGTCGTCTTATTGATCTCGAGAAATGCAGAGGCAGGTTTGTTGATCACTGTGCTACCGTATATTTTGTAGGCACAGGGTCCGCTGACTGTATAGTGCAGTCTCTGCAATTAGTATTTATGTCCCTGGGGTACAATATTGTACAGTACCGTACATGATCACTTCTATTTCACGTGAGTCATGACATATGAGGCTTAGTTTTTCAATAATTATTCTTGTCAAATTTGATCTATTTCACTAGGTTAGAACTTAGAAGCTTAATAGATTAGTGTCCTGTACCAGAAATTCGTTAAAGACGATCATCATGGAGGAAGCTCGGTGGTTATCAGCTTGTTTCAAAAAGTAAGTACTCAACTTGAATTATTATATACTTTATTATATAAAATAGTTGATCAATGCAGGCCTCCCAAGGGTAGGGGAAACCTTTACCCCCCCCTTTTTTTTACACCCAAAACCTTCTTTTTTTTCAATTTAGAAAATTAGATGCGTCAAAGTTGATGCTACAATTTGTATGACAAAAATTACGATTTGGTGTAAATTTAGGGCCAACATATATGTTCAAGATGACTGCATGGTTTGTTGAAATCGTCTTTTAGATTTGAGTTTGAATAGGAAGTTCAGGTGGTACTCATCACTTGCCAAAAATTAAATGAGATTTTAACTTAATTTTAACATTATATACTGTGTGGCTCAAGAAATCCTGACATTTCTGAAAGTCAATTATGAGGTAAAATAACCTCCACAATGCACCATTTGACTAAAAAAAAACATCCAGGGGGCATGACCCCTGGACCCCCTAGAAGTGCAAAGGCACAAAGCTCCCCACACAATACTAGGACTTGTGATCCTCACAGGTTTGCACTTCTGCATTACATTTGGAATATATTGCATGACTATATGTAGCTTTACATCGTTAGGTATTACCTAAAAAAAACTTCTTTTTTCCTTTCAAAAGAAAAACAAATTAAAAGAAAAAGAAGTGTCACTGGGAGGCCTGTCAATGAAATTATCGAGGGGTTCAATAATAATATAAGTAACGTAAGGCTGTTTACTAATTATATCTTTAGTATGATTAGGTGCCTCTCAGTAGGCCTCATGCAAAGCCTAAAATTAGTAGAAAGTGGTACGTTGTCTGACCGATATGAGGTGCCTAGCTGGACCCTATCTCTTAAATACTTAATAATTGTTCTCTCAATGTATGCTTGAAGTTGAATGAGAATCTCCTTAAATAGTGTAAAATAGCCTGGCCTTGCAGATTAACCGTGGCCACTCCTTCAGTAATATATGACAAATAATTGTATCTCATTTTATTTTCAATCATTGTAGTGACTTTGCCTACCCAACAGTCAAAGACCGTATTCCCATAATTTTAACAAAAGTCGTTGACCAACTATATCGAATGAAGTCGGACGCCAAGGAAAAATATGGTAATGTAAGTATTTTGATTTAACATGCGCTGACAATGTATACAGTCCAATTATCAGCTAGTGTATAATACATAATTATCTGTGTGTATCAAGTAATCCTACTATTGTGTTATTGCTAAGTCTCTATCAATTACTGGTACCGCAGGTCCATAACATTAATGTATCTTGTGTACATTATGAAGCCTCTCAAATCTGACGAATGGAATTGAACTGTGTGTCAATTGTGTAATTGATAGCACTTGTAGTATATAGACGTCCAAAACATTTAAATTAAGCTTATGTGGTTTTTACACCCATGCAGGCAGCTCCTGAGGATTTGAAACAAATAGTTGGCGAATATTCCAAGCTAAAAAATGAAGTCCAGACGAACAAACCTATCATTCCGATCGCTGACTCCTGGCGTGATGCTAATATCTGGAACAGCTTTCTTGAACGAGAGACAGAAAGGACTGATAACGAGAATGGTCCATCGTGGTTCGTTAGTCCTTGGCTTTACGTGGAATGCTACTTCTACAGGCGAATCTACGGAGCCTTTCAGAACAGGTAAAAATAATGTGTGGGGATTGCACTACTAACAGGTCCGAAACCCAGGTCTTCTTGGGTGGTTGATCTTGAATTCTTTAGAGAGAGACCATGATTCATTCAATAGGGAAGATTTGAAATAGAATTTATGACTGGGAAACTGAGGTCAGAGTAGAGGGTCATGGGTAATTTTGACCGGAAGAGGGACCTGGGTCCCCTGGGTTTACATTATCATAATGTGGCTACTACGGGTTCCAATGGACACAGAGAGGGCCGTTCATTAAAAGTCATTTTATAGACAGAAAAACATCTAATATCACCACCAAACTTGAGTTTATATGAGACAACACCGTGCCCAATCTGCACCCTACTTTATTTCCCTTTAATAATTATAGAAAACAAATACCAGAAAAACTCCTCAACAGACAGGTCTTGGATGTGCTGTGTGTAGGTGCAGGTTGAGTACATGATGCATGTGTCTGCACTGTGACGTGTGTGTGTGAGTTGGTGTGTGGAGGCACATACCTACAGCTGTGGTCATAGTCCCACCCACCCTCAAATAGGCCTCGGTCGCTCTATGAAATTAGTGTCAGCTGCACCTATCTCAAGTCAACCTGGGTTATTCAAATCTTGCCTATTGGATGTTTGATTTTCTTGTTCCCCGAAAATATCCCCAGAAAGAGCAACCTATTTTTAACCGATTTACTTGTCGTTCCATATATTTTTTTTTCAAAATTTTACTTAGATTTCCCCGCTTTTATTTTGTATAAAGGTTCTCTTCATTTAATTTCAACCGTAATACATTTATGCAGATTGTATTTTTGTGTTTAGGCAAATTCACCCATTCTAATATTGCCCATTGGTTGTGTCCTTCACGAAATGTATCCAGATCTATAGTCTTTATTTCTTTCATCCCATATGTATATATGTGAGAATATTACTAATGACCGCTGACTAGCATTACTACATGTAGTATACTCTAATAATATTTATTTTAAATATGTTGCAGTTCTACGCTGAAAGTATTCGACCCATTCGGTGTTCAGAAGCGGGATAGTTACTTTAAATCTGAAGAGGCTCTGTCCGGTTTAGGGGACTTCCTGCTCAAATGCTCATCTCCATTGTATGATGCGCACACACCGGAAGAATTATTTAACATTCTTATCCAAGTAAGTAAAAATATATTGTAATATCCTACTCTGTAACTATATATAAACTCTATGATCCAACCATTGCTGCCCCCCCCCCCCGCCAGGGACCAGCTAGTGTATTAACATATATCCGTTATTGTAAGAACTAACTCAATGAGTCACTCAGAAGGGTTTTCCTCTTCTTGCTGGACCCCATACATATACACAGATCAGGAATAAATACCATCATGATAAACCACTGCCATCTGCTAAGTATTTTTTTTTTATTATATTACACTATCATACCTTACGAGTATGTTACATGTGTTAAATGTGAATATATGTTATGTACCTTGTATCTCCAACTGTAAGTGAGTAACTATTGAATACCGTTTACAATATTTACAACATTTTTGCTCGATCTGAAATTCAGATTGTTAACATGGATTCTACACTTTTTTGTGTGACCCTGATAATTACCTTAGTTTTGTTTTAGTATGGTATACACTTTTATTTCCACATTTTTACTACAAGTGGAAAAGTAAGGTAGTCTCTGCTATTTTACTGATTTTCGCTGATTATTTCTTCTCATAGGTATCCCTCTGGGGAAACAAATGTGATTTGTCCCTGTCGGCTGGGGCAGAAAATCACCAAACGTCTGACCCTCTTGCTTCCCTCAATCATCTCCGCCAGTCTATATTGGTAAATCAGACTGGAAGCGCCTGGAACCTCCTCAGCGAATTAAAGGAACAGAAACCAGGGTCTGGAAAGCTTGGTGTCGTTCTGGACAATGCTGGTTTTGAGTTGTTCACGGATCTATGCCTAATGGAATACCTCATATCGTCCAAATTAATTAGCACCGTTCACATCTTCCCTAAAGCTATGCCCTGGTTTGTGTCTGATGTCACAATGAACGATTTCGAATGGACAGTGGAAAACCTGGAGTCATCATCGAAGGAGTCGCTCAAAGCAGTTGGAAAACGAATTAAGTCACGAATTGCGTCCAGGGAGTTTGTAATAAAGATCCATGATTTCTGGACGTATCCTCATGATTACAGTCAAATGAAGGTCGTCGCTCCCGATCTCTACAAGGAACTAGGTGAATGTGATCTTGTCTTATTCAAAGGAGATTTAAATTACCGTAAACTGGTGCGCGATCGTAAATGGGATCCGACTATCTCTTTTGAAAGAGCGCTAGGAGGATTCCACCCCGCTCCATTGCTGTCTCTCAGGACATTAAAAGCTGATGTTGTTGTAGGACTTGAGCCAGGTAAAGCTGAAGAAATTCAGAAAGTGTCAGAAAACTGGATGATATCCGGCAATTATGGGGTTCTACAGTTTAATGGTAAACGTATTCAATGAATCTAGTTGGTGCTGAATACGATAGTCTTATTCTAATTTCATGTGCAATCTGAATATCTTTGAAGAATTTAAATGTTCCTAATTTTGTATTGTCTGCTGAAGCAGACTGGGACTTAATTTGTATTGTCTGCTGAAGCAGCCTGGGACGTATGTTGGTTATTTATGGTATTACTTCATTGTGCTGATCATTTACCTTTAGGGTATTCACTTTGAATATAGTTAAATGTGACAGTTGGTTATTTAACAGTCTACATGGAGCTGAGCCTCTAGGAAGCTTTCATGCAGGGATAAAAGTCTTCAGTATTTATCCTGAAATTAGTCTTTTTGAAAACTTAAAAATTGTCAAATTTCCCCAACATCATTGTTAGAATTGTAAACAAAAAAACCCAGAGGCATTTCAGGAAGTTTGATTTGCCAAATTTCGTCGAAACTTTCAAAGATTAAAATTGCCAATTTTTAATTACCCCTCCCCCCTTTCCCCTCGCCACAAGTATTTCAGTATTTTTGCCATGTCCCCACTTTGATCCCTGTTTCATAAATCTTGGTAACTCCACTTTACCTTTGAATACGTGTTGTATCCCTGAGAGCGCTACATCTGAGCATGGAAGGCACACATAACGCGTTCCACCTATCTTCACAAGGCAACTGTGATGTTCCGAAAACAGAGAAAGGAAGGACTGAATATTTTGGAGCTTTCTTGACTTAGTATTACACGTTTACCAACTCGATATTCTTATTTGAATGACCAAAATATGATCTCATCCCATCTCAAGAATATCTAATCTATAAAAAATTAGTACAATAAGTAAATTAGCTGGGGACGAGGTGAAAAGTAGAACACTTTCCTGATCCTCGTTTATATGGTGGCAAAAGTTCTATTCTGGTTAAATGAATTAATAATAAAAAAAAGTCCTGTAAATGAACATCCAGTTTAACAAAACCATTCTCTTCACTTATTTGTTCCATAATTCTTCATTACATTATCGTTTTAAACTTAGTTTGGCTGTCAGTTTCAAGTAATCATTAAGAAGCGGATGATTAAAAGCATTTATCTTACTCAATTAGGTTATGTATGGTGAAACTTTCTGCTCGTTTCGCTCCTGGTCTGGATAGCCTGTATACTAGAACGTCAACGATTTTACCGCATAGCTTTGTTTACAATTTACATGTCAATCGTGATATTTGTGGGGTGTATGTAGACTGTGTGTAGGTGGGTGTACCCATGTGTATGGCAAGGATGTTATGGTAATTTATCCCAATAAGACTAGAGTCTGGTGGTTGTGGAGCTCTCCACTCAGTAATCGATATAAGTTAGATAAAAGATAATTAGGAAAAATGCAGCCATTGAGAGTATGTTTAATAAAACACTGTTAAATATGGTTTGAGTATGTTAAGGGCTATTTTAATAAGGTCGGGTTTGTCTTTTCACCCAAATATTTGCTACTTGTGATATATCTACTGTCATACGATTACACTATTTTCAGTTTAATATTTCAGATCAATATTTCTCTTAATCACTTAGACCTAACAATACATTTGTTCAAACATTTCGAAATAAAAATAATCAAAAACTCTTGACATACTTGTTGCTTTATTCATGATACACCAAAATTATTCGAAGACTATTGATACAAATAAGAAATCCAGGACCCAATTACAAGAGTTCAGTGCATGGTCGTAAGATACTGGTTATGCCTGAACGAGATACATTATTTTAACATCTGAGTATTCGTATAATGATGCGGACCCACTTTTGATGATGATATCACACGCAATAATATCAATATATGGTTGATCTTACAGGTTAAACGTTCTCATCGAATAGCTACACAACGAGACTGAACACCTTTCTGTATTTTGTATGAGGAATATATAAATTTACTTCCTTGATTTAATCATGCGTATTACCGTTATGAATTTATATTTCTACCAATTAGCCTAACATGATTGTCCTTTGCCTAAATTAATACTCATGTTTCAATTTTTGAATCAGATTCACGATTTGCCTATGTTTTCCAGACAGAAATGTTTTAAACCATGTTGATTATTACAATAAATCTCCAGAAATCCTATGAGAATACATGAACAATAGGAAGCTTGACCTGATATGAAATCTAAACTCAGCCCGACATCTGATGATACACATAGTTACTTACGGTCACTACGGCGAGACATAAATACCTTACATTGTATGCCTTCTTTTGCACACTTAACATACTGCTGCCTTAATAATATTGATAAAACTACATCACAAACAAATGGTAAACATAATCTGTTAGGGTTATTACGAACACTAAAACTAAGTCTTCACAGTTAAGAGTTGTCATTTTACAATAGAACTTCGAAAATGAAGCCAGTTTCCATAAAAGTATATTGCAACCAGAACACTTTATTTCATACTCAAGTGTATGCGTATATGAACAGAACAAACATGAATAGAGCCATACATCTTAACAAGTATTTTTAAGACTCACAAAGCGAAAGATTGTCCAAGCAAAAAATCACAAGATATACACGTATGTTCCTACTGGCCAATCCGTTCTCTGTATGTGCAGTCAAGAGCAAATGAGGAAAGTTCTGGATACATGCTAATAATACTATCAAACGGTACCATGCGTCAGACCACCAGTCTGAGATGTACCTTGGCACATCCAAACTATATTCTCACGGTTCATTTAACAGTTCATACTTTGTGTCTCAAGTAAGGCATGAATTCATTCGGATCGCACTTCCTTTCTAATCTTAGACCACACAATGAGGAATATTAGCTTAAATTACCGTTGGTTATAATAAACGGGAAGAAGTTCTAGGTCAGAAACTATAAAAACTTATATCAAACAAAGTCCAAATCACTGTAATCAAGGTATTCTTTTATGGGTAATGGTAAATCCAATTTGTAAAGATCTCCGATGCGACCAGCGAAGACTTTACGAATGGCCCTACGAGTTAGGGCTTGAAGTTCTGGAACGATCTGCATCTGCTCAAGCTGTTTTCTAAGGGTCTCACTCGGTATATCATTCTTGGGATGGAGGACCTGTCTTCGGGTGGTGAGTAGTGACACTTCTTTTCGTGGTATGGTGCAACCTACGGCTTGCAAAACATGGAAAAGTTTAAGGTGCTGGTTCCACCATGCAAATACTATTGGTGTCAGGGCTATGTCGGGGTACCGCGTGTCGAAACAAGGCAAATCCACATCAGATTCGTGTTGTAGAAGGTACTTGAAACATTCAAGGTGTTCTGGTTTGAGAGGGTCCGTTTGGGACAAAAGGTTATGAATAGGTAACGTAGTCCCCACAGTGCCTAGACTGTGGGAGGCTTTGACAACTCCTATATTGGGAGAAGCCCCGGTGTCAAGCAAAGATTTTGTCATGCTACTACAACCGTTGTAAACTGCAGTGAATAAAGCAGTTTCACCACGGGCTCCTTGGTGATTTACCTCAGCCCCGTGTTCCACTAAATACTGAACCATAGCGGTCTGTCCTTCACTGGCTGCAACTAATAATGGTGTATCTCCATTGACATGTCTTTCATTTACGTCTACTCCATATTCCAATAAGAGCTTCACACAGTCAACATGGCCTTTGAATACTGCCACAAACAAAGGCCTCAGCACTGTCATCTTACACATTGCGGGTCTTGCTCCTCCTTCGAGCAAAGTCTTCACTACCCGAGCGTTACCTCTCATAAGAGCTGTATTCAAAGGGCGGCCATCATAGGCATTGGCATCTCCGCCATTGTCTATTAACAGTTGAAGAGTTTCAGTATTCTCTAATAAGGTTGCATTCATTATAGATTTATTTAACTGTCTGTGTCGCTGGTACTCAGCGGCATCATCTGTGTCATGCTGCATATGTTCGAGAAGCATTTTCATAATTCCTACATGCTGGGTTGCATACACTATTGGTGTACTCTGGTTACAATCTTCACTCCACATCTCAGCACCTTCGTCAAGTAGTATACGAACACAAGCCTCATTTTTGCTTCGCACTGCTATATGCAGTGGAGTCCTATCGTTAACACTCCTAGCAGATATATCAACACCATATGGTAACAGGGCCTTCAGCATGTCCACTGATCCTTCATTCGCAGTGTGATGCATGGCTGTCCATGATTGCTGGTCGCGAGCTTCTACTGGTGTCCCCATTTCCAATAGTACTCTCATACAAGTGACATTCTTGAATTTTACAGATTCCCACCATGCTACCTTTAGATCGGTTTGATTAGGATGATCTCCTAGGGCGGCAGCTAGAGCCTGTGGATCGCCATCCTTGATTGCCTTCTTTAATTCTTCAGTCATCCTGTGGGAAAAGAAAGATATAATAAAATCAAGTCAGCACCTTTTTTGTTTTCAAATGTAGCTTCCATAAAGAAATGATTATATATAGGATGAAATGTCATAAGAGCTTGTCTCACAATTTACCTACCCCTACTATTTATGAATAAGATATGCAAGCATCAGCTATCAGAAAGTCTACATATTGAGTTGAATTGAAAACGTTTTTTTATTAGATCTATATTCAGGTACATCTTCTGGATCACCCCATGTTTTCTTCAGTAGCCTGAACTATTACCTTTTTTTAAAAATAGTTTCAAAATATCATACATTTTTCTCATTTCGTTTCATAAATTACAAATATAGTTATGAGAGCAATATCAATGATTATGGTATATATCTTTTCCCACCAAGAAGTTCTCATCGACATAATCTCTTACAGCAGATATGTACAGTGTATACCACTATGTCTCATTAGTCTCATGCGTTACTCTAAAACTGTAAGTATACTATACATGTACTATAAACTATCGTCACGGTACAAACTCCCGATTAAATGGTAAAAAAATGACACATTTTGTAAGCTGTCTCTTATAGGTGTACATGCTATGACCCCTATTAATTAGTTGGTGTCCCGACCTATATCAAAGCAAATTAGTGTCATTCAGGTCATTCACTCAATGCTAGTCTATCTCTGGTCTAATATCGCCTTTGCCATGATTTCCTGTTTTACCCTGCCCCACATTAATTCAACAGGATAATATATAATATAGCAAGATAACAGGAAATCATGCCAATTAAGACATCGGTCGTATTTCATTTCATTTTAGTACACTTAAACTTCGATGAAAAAAGAATGGCCCTTTATCGTTATGGGATTAATATTTTAATAATGCAAAGGTTGATATCATTGATTATCAAGCATGTGGTCACTGTGGGCTGTACTGTAGCTACAGTATACCAGTTTATGTCTATATAGGCCTAGTATCTAAATATATAACAAAGGCAACGCTTTTCATTAAGCAACTCTGGGTATGAGCCATGCTTATTCAAGTTATTGTTATGCCTAGGCTATGGCACTGACTACAAACATGCAGCCAGTATTAATTACCAGCCCTTCCTTCTAGTCCAAACATAGTAACATAGACGCACAATAAATTAGTATACCGTAGTTGGCTACATGCCAGTCAGACCCATACATCAGGCTAATCACTACTGCTACTGATACACTTTATACACAATAGTCAATACACATCTCCCCCAGAAGTTAGCAGATTAGTCTTTCGTACGGTATATGTATAAAAGAGTGAAAAGGAAAGAAAACTCCTCATCAGAGGTGTAAAAACTACCTCGGGAACCACACCCTCGCCTAGTCCTAGTTGTTTAATTCAAGTACGAACCGTCGGGTCATGTCTGAGAAAGCTTTGGCAGACTGTGAAGTTGCAACTTGTGCAGTCTGCCCTGAACTATGGGTCATTCAAGGCGAAGCTTCAGCCGAGCTTCAGTCAACAACACAATTCTCCCCTATTCCCAGAGATATACGATGTTATCTATGGGATGTAAATGATACTTACGTGACTCAATATTCCTAAGACGGGAGGATTAGTAAATCTCCATCGAGATAGAAAGCAAATTAGACTTTTAACAACAGGTATCAGCGAGTACAACAGCACCGCTGGCAATTGTTGTTCTTTTCCACCGGAAGTGTGATTCGCGACGCCCTCTATCATACTCGGTACCATAATAATAGAATCCATTAGTTCCACATTTGGACTGTAGATGACACTGCGCTAACACTTCACCGGGTAACAATGCAGCAGGCATCACTGAAAACGATCAGTTCGGTATGACACTTGGCAGTGTCTATCTTTAAGCGCTAATTTTAGACAGCGTATGTATCACAGTAAACCATGTCCTCCGAAATAAAGATTCTATGTATAAAAGCGTTTTTTTTTAAAAATAAATATTTTGATCTATATATTTCTATACAGCAATACTAAGCATACAGAAGTATTAAATGGCTTATCCACTTACACGACAATCGACGACCGACAATCCGTTCCCTACCATCGTCGGTCACCTTCGTCGATTCCCGTCGGTTCCCTGTATTTACTTGCACGACTAAAATTGCTCATTTGGTCACCGATTGTCGGTCACCTAGGGGTGACCGATTGTCGGTCCCTGGTATCCACTTGTACGATAATCGTGTACCAGGCGGCGATTATTATATAGAAGACTTGTACAATATGATAAAACAAAATAAAACACACCCTTGCAGTATATGGAATTCGTTGTATCAAGTAAGGTGAATTATTTAATCTCAAATATCATTGCTAACGACACCTTTTTATAACTAAAAGAATAATTTATATCCATAATAATATGCTCACAGTTGTCTCAGTTCATTTATGTAATAATAATGTCTCTATTATTGTCTATATCAAATAAGTTTCCAACGTATGAGTACTACCAGGGATAGCTCTGCTCAAACAGACTAAATATGTGATCTACACCGAATATAGGTTTTAATATATTTTCATATATATATATTTTTTTAACAGAATTTATTCAGGCTCGATAATACATTTTTGATGCCGTCACCTCAGAGGTGATGTTCTTAGCACCCTGATTTTCATTCAGCATATTCGAGGGATGGAGTGTACATATAGTATCAATAATCTAACAGAAATATCCTTACATTATATATATACCTCATGCCATTTCAATAATTAATGTACCTTTTATAAGCCACTTTTGCCTAATATTTAACAGAACATTTATAAAAGAAAAGATGAGAAAAGATGAAGTATGAGGTGAAATGTTGTACGAAATGATGAAATGGAAGGGTTCCTGCCTATATTAAATATCTTGTCATAGGTCGAGATGAGATGGGTAAGACATTAGTTCCAAAGAGATTTTGACATTCGAGCTTCATACCACATGTATGTACAATACAATCATAGGAACTAACTTTTCTCAACATGATGAGTCACTTTACATGAGATTTAATACGGTTTTATATATACAAATCTACACACTAGAAGGTGGGAAGGAAATTACAGTCGGGGTACAGGTGGCGTCAGGGAGGACCCAGCTAACAATTTTCCGTTGTATTCACGTTGTGGCGACGTTATTTTCTATGTTTTGGTCGGTTGAAATTACGTAAATCTGTATGGGAGAAATAACGTGAATACAACGTAGAAATTATTTTTTGAAAAAATTATTATTCTTTAATTTAAATTATCTTTTGTTTAAAAAAATGAAAAAAATGTTTACGTTGTATTCACGTTATTTCTCCCATACAGATTTACGTCGCTACAACGTGAACAATCACAACGTAGAAATTACGTAGTGTGTTAGCTGGGGAGGGGGGGGGGGGGGGGAGAGCAGGATGGAGACTCGGAAAGGGCAGAAGAAAGGATAGAAAAGGAGAATTTTTCTAGCATAGGAGTTGGTGGGGGGGGGGGGGGGGGCGGCTTGTATATTCTTTGTGTATAATGTTTTAACTAAATAAAACTGCCAAAATAACAGAGAAAATATAGGTATCTGGATCATAGGTGTAGGAATCGAAATATTGGCCCCAGCGGTCAGGAAGAGCCAAGCATATAGGGAGGGAAATATTTCTATTCTGTTTGTTCAACCAATATTTCTCAGACAACATAAAGAGTGTCTGAATGACGATCTCCATATTATTTAATATTTATATTTACCTTTGCCACAATAATTAGTTATATCATTATACAAAAAGAACATATGGAAATATATTAAAACCTATGTTCGGTATATTTAATTAAAGAAATATTAAGTTAAATGGGTATGCTACAATGTGGTAACATACTGTACGTTTGGGAGACTTTAAAAGTCGAAATAATCACAAAAAATACCAATAAATAATTAAAAATCAATAGAAATGATAAAAAATGAATGTACAAATCAACGCCAAACTATTCACCAAAATCAGGGACCCGCAAACCATGTACAAATAAAAATATTCACTAAAAATAGCAATAAATCTATATAAATCAATTTAAACGATAAAAATAAATGTCCAAATAAACTCTAAACTTGACAGTAATGAACAGGAATGAACAGGAGGTTCATCCACATCACGAGTACCACTAATATGGCCATTTAAACAGAATAAATAAATAATTTTGAGGTCACAACAAAAATTTAGGCTCCCGACAATCGTGACCCCTCCCGACGATTACGGTACTAAAATTTTAGTAATCGTCGGGAGGGGTCACCGATTGTCTAGTCAGTCGAACCTGCCTCTACTCATTGAATGATTTAGACAAGCCTCAGCAAAATTGGGCCTTAAATTATACAATACATACATGTCATAGGCCTATGTTTAGGCTATCATATGTGATATTTTTTTATTATGACATATTTAAATTACCGGTACCGTAATTAATCATCAATACGGGATATCCCACCAACCCAACAAAAAATCTTATTTCGTTTTCACGTAAAAGGAAGACCAAAGCCAAGGAAAATGTTTGTTTTGAAATTCTCGGGGTCAGCGCAGGGGAGCCCCCTCTGTCCCTGCTCGTTTCCACGCGGGGACATTGTCGCCAAGGTCCTGCGACCGTGGTTACGTTGTCAAGTGACTCCGTGATGCATCTTGATGTTGACGACGTCATACGTCATCCCAATCTTAAGTTCGCGAACACGGATTGCAAAAATAGCGGCTCGACGAATTCAACTATTATAATTTATCAGATGCCACTCATCATTTGTGAGAAATATCGGTGAATGGATTTTAGATGGGGCGATTTAAGGATTGGTTTTTGGATACAATGCCTCCGAGGCGAAAAAGACAACGACGTCGCAGTGAGGATTCAATGGGCGTGTCCGAGGTTACGCCTACAGAAAAACAAGGAGTCCTAGCTCCAATCCTAGACCAAAGTCAAAGCGAGAAGAAAGAGACAGGAGTTTTGGAAAATGGCATTGGGGCTCAATTATCATTCCACGATAAAATGATTCGAAATGACATTATTGGCTGCAGACAATTACTCAAAAGTGGTTTGGACCCAAACCGACCATTTTGTACTACTAGAAACAAGGTTAGATACGTATAGGATTATAGCCTTTATTACTTTTATTACTAGGCCTAGCTAGGATCGATTAGGCCTAGGATAATAATTCATTATTTGATAGGCCTACAATTTTGTATTCTTTTATTTTAAAGGATTATATCATTATCACTATATCAGTCGCTTAACATTGTTGTCACCTTTTCCTGAAATATTTAGCCGGCTACCTTTTGCAAGAATTATTAAAAATAGAATGGAAATATCAGCTAGTTATAATTAGGCTCCCGGTATTGGAGAATCTTCCACTAACTACCGGTCGTATTAGTTCCCAGACTATAGATCAATACAAACGTAACCCCATTATTTCTATTCCAACACTGATGCGCAACCAGAAGAGTCCATCCATTTCCTAAAGTTTATTTATTCTAGGGGGTCAGAGGTGGCACCACAGGAATGACCATGAGGAGAATAGAGACGACCTACGTTCACCTGGCTATTATTTACCGCCGTCCAACCATCCTGCAAGTACTCTTAGAGGCTGGGGCCAGCACCTGTGTGATGGACTCGGCTGAGAGGACCCCACTACAGGTTGCAGTCACCTATTGGCCAAGGGCCCGATATTCTGACCCATTCACCATGACAAGTCCATTAGAAGATGAAAACATAAAATACAGGAACTACCTCACGAATCAGCACATGAAATCAGAGCACATGTTCAAGCTTCTTGTTCAATACGGAGCCCAGGTAGACCTCTCATTACAAACAGCTACGACATTGTGAATAGAAAATTACATTGATATAGCATACGATTTAGTCCGAGTGACTCTTTCCTCTCGCTCTGGCATCAATTACGTGTATGTGTACTGTAGGCGACCAAGCCCCTTTTCTATTCGTAATTGATAAGACCTATTGGATCAATACGAAAGCTATGACAGCAGCCCAAAATGTAATAACTTGATTAAATTTCCAATCTCTATAAGATATAGGATAGATCGAGTAAGGGGCAATTAATGAATTAATGACGAGAGCCTTCTTCTACCGCGGTCTAAGACTAAATAAAATGTTTCTCAATCTAAATGATAATTATTTCCAGATACTAGTATTTTTTCTTGCAGGTCTGTATCAAAATGGGAGAGCGTGGCGAGGGCCTGCTACATTTAGCAGCCAAGTACAATACACTAGGCTGCGTGGAAGCCCTTCTAGCACATGGAGCAGATGTGAATGCCACTGACAGCAAAGGGCAGACACCACTCATTGCGGCACTAAGTGGAGCTCACATAAAGTTCGCTCTAAGTCTGCTTAAAGAACAAACAGATGTCAATATATGCAATCAATATGGCAGGACTGCGTTACACCATGCATGCCAGGTAACCTGTTGGACTATTGTAAATAACTGGACTAAATAAGTGTTGCTATTATTTCATTTAGGGGCCGTCCATAAATTACGTAACGCTTTTTTGCCTAAAAATTTAGACCCCACCCCCTCCTGGAGTTTGTAACCAATGTTATACCTATGGGACCGTAACGCATGGTCGGACACCCCATCCCCACCCCCTCGAGCGTTAAGTTATTTATGGACGCCCCCTTAGTTTTGGATAGCCTCCCCTACGCGAATCATTGGTGTTTGTTGGGTGGGCTGCCGACTGGTTAAACCCTCAGGGTGGTTGGGGATGGATGTTATTATTTTAAATTTTACTTTGTTGTATTTCACAAACTTCCCTACGTTTCGAACCTCACGGGTCCTTCATCGGGACTAAAGCTTAAATCAATTCATGTTGGCACATATGTAAATCCATTTAGCTGAACCAAGTGCCACCAGTGGGGTGGGGGCATTTGATAAACCAGACTACATTCAGAAATGGGGAAATTATCACTTATCTATTCGTTAATCAGGTTGATATGTCCGAAAGATCTGATGTAGTCAAACAGATATTGACACGGGGCTCTCTCCTGGACGTGAAAGATTGCGATGGAAATACACCATTACACTTTGCAGCCATGGTAAGTTCTAACAAATATTTGAAATATCATTAACTCAGGGTTTGGAGCTTCCCCCATGATCGTATTATTTGCAACCACAAATAGATGAGTCATAAAATATACAGTATGCCTTTATCTTTAAAATTATGCCTTTATCTTATATAGCATGGTAATTGATTTTGTCATTTCTCTGGTAAAGTTTGAGGCTCCATTTTTAACTCCTACATGATAATAGGATACACTCTACCGTTCAATTGTTGCACCCAGTCAGCGAGCATTCAGAAACATGCGGCAAAAGATGAACGATTGATTTTGTATTTTTCCAGGTTGGAAATGCCACGACCGTTACGACACTAATAAAGTACAACGCCGATGCTGATATCATGAACAATTTAGGCGAGTCTCCACTAGATTTACTATTAAGGCACCCCCACGTCAACGGATGTTTAGAAGATGCCCTCCGACATTTGTATAAATGGACTCTCTATACTCGACCAAATAATATGGACTTCTATAGAAAAATCTGCGCAAAACACGAGGAGGTAACAGTTGACGAAAAAAGGAATTCAAGTCCTCCCTCTTTACTAGCTATTGCTCTGCTCAAGACAAGAAGATGCTTAGGTTATGACCAAGTGTTAAAAATCATGGATACACATTTAGAATGGCCTCATGGTCTGAAAAAGATGGTTTGTCTATCTGATAACTTGGATAATTTAGGGTTTTGAACCACTGTTAATTATTGCGAGAAATATTTATAGCTTTTGATTAATTTTTGGTATACTATAATGATATGTTTTACATGGAGCTGGTCTCATGTTTTGTAAATTCATAAATCTAAATTGAAACTGTTGTACACCTATATATTGGCCAACAGTCAAGTGTAATTTTACATTTTAACATTGTAATACGCACCACTAGAAATATTTATAATTTTACAAAGAGAATACATATTATATTACATTATATATTATACTTTATTCGATTCATGTACAAACGGTTTTGGCTACAAACATATACTATCAACTTACTTAAGTAAAAAAAAATAAAAAAAATGCATACATAAAAAGAACCCAACCAATCTTTTGAATCAAACCGAAGAATACAAAGGACTAGAAAGGAATCATTACACCAAACTAAATATATACTAGATGGACACTGGCTATTTGTCATGTCTTTCCCTCTTCTTCCTCATCTTCAGCGGCAAGCTGGTCGGCGATACGCTTTCTTTCCTGTGCTTGACGCATTCGCATCAATACTATGTTCTCAAAATCTCTCTCCGCTGACGGTGGTGGGGCAGGAGTTTTCTGGAAAATAAAATCAATATATTATTATGATAACATGCACCTGATCAGCCATAACATGCACCTGATCAGCCATAATGCATATCTTTCAATAGTGCCATAGGAACCTTCTCGGTATTTTATTCAAGAATTTTATTGGGAATAATTAGCCCATGGTTCATGTTAGGATTCGTTAGCTGTATGAATTGCGAAAAAATATTTCATACTGTGTTAATGTTGCTCTCCAATTTAAATAGGGTAAGAATGATGATGGAGTTTAAAAAACTCTTGTTCACATAAAAAACTAAGTCACTCAAGAATAATAGAAACACTGGAAACTCAACTAGATTTTGAAAACGAAGTTGCAATCAACGTACATGTAAGTTTCTATACATATTATATATGACGATAAGAAAAAAAATATGAAGAAATTTAACTTACTGTCTGAGATGGAAAAGAAAATGAAGGGAACATCCTGGCTGGTGGGGCTGTCACTTTCTCCTTCGGCTGCCCCGACAACCATGAAATCTTGAATGGATTGCTAGCCATCCCTGTCTCGGTATTCACTGCCCGTAACTAAAACGATATCACATATGTAATGTTTTTACCAAGTATTATAGTATATGACCTGAAACGATTAGGATTAATCGAATAATTCACTCGAAGTACATTTTGGTTTGAACATTGATATGGCACTCATTTTAGGTGGCATGCTGTTTTATATAAGAAAAAAAGCTTACCGCATCTTGTGACAATTTGTACTCGACAACAGCACTGCCCTTCCTTTTTCCTGATACAATAAGCGCAACTACTCTCCCATACTGGAATAAGATGGATATATGTATATCACATATTGGGATATATATTTAATGGATTAGCAGAATTTATATCTATAGAAATAATCTCATCCTTCAAACAGCTGATTAAGTAATACAAAAAAATAGTTAATAATTAATGGTGTATTGGGTCCTTACCTTGTTGAAAATACCAGATAAGCTTTCTTCTGAGTATCCCCCATTGGTAGTATCATCTTTTTGAGCTTTCCATTTTACCTACAAAATATAAATTATGTAAGGATTAATGACCAACATTTATAGTATAATCCCTCCGCTTTGCCTCGGGATTATGCACCATTCATGCACAAGGCCAGAAATTGATGTTATTAATACATTTATAGCCCCCGGATTGTGCTAGGTAAGGGACTCAATGTAGATTTATTTCCTAACTAACCAAAGTCATGGGATTAACACGATCAATAAGTAAATTTCGATAAGCGGCCAAGAAAATTTAAGCTATATGAATATCTAACCTTCAAGCGTGGTACCTCTTCCTCATCCTCAGATACATTTTCTTCTGCAAAAAATATAATTTCTTTTAAATAGACTCAAATTTGTATTCACCGTAAAAAATGGAACAATAAATACAATAGCCGTTTATCTGAGTAAATAAGGGAGCGGGTGTCAGGATTATGAATGTCGCGATGTGAATGATCAGGTAATTCACCATCTTATTAGTGAGTAAGCAATAAGTGGTTTATTTCCACCAGATGTATCTAATGAGCCTGTCATACAGGTAAGAATGTTGAATGCCTGTACCTCTTGTTGAAGACTCTGGCGTCACTGTCGCTTGGCTTAATTCTTCTCGCAGTCGTTCTTGCTCCTGTTTTAGAAGTGAAGATCCTTCTTTCCTTAACCGGGCAACCTAAGGTTTCACAAAACGAAAGAGGTACAAAACTAAGCATAAATGGGATGATGTTTTGAGAAAAAATCTGCATGGTAAACATACTGGTAAATATCGTGAATTGAACAAGTCAAATCCCCATACCTCCTCTGCCAGAGATCTTGATGCTTTAGCAACTTCTGTCTGTTTGTGAAACGCGGAAGCCTCCCTCTGCTCAAGGTCTAGTAGAAACAACAGATTATAATCTGTATTAGTATGACTTTTTCAAGAACCCTGGTAGAAATAGCTCCCAATGGAGACTACTATAACAAGAACTTGATCAACTATTGCCACACTGATTTGTGGCAAAACTTAGTTAATTCTAAATCTACCTAAATCATAATGGAATTAAATTGATAAAAGTTTTACCTTCTTTCAGTTTTCTCCTTTTTGCATCTAACTCCCTATTTCTGACTTCGGTGGCTTTTCTAGCCCTTAGAACTTTGTCGTAGGCCTCCTACAATTAAAAAAAACCCATTAAAGTTCATAGATAATTGATAGTACCAGTAGCTTACTGAATACTGGTATACATTTATGCCAATATCTATAACTATCAGCCATCGAACATTTCTATGAAAACCTGTCAATGTTTTGGGAGAATATTTTAGGAAGAATTATTCAAAATCTAAACTGACAAGTGAGAATACACAGTCAATTAATCTAATATTACCTTTGCTGCCTTATCGGTTAGGACTTCAAGGGCACGGGATATCTCATGGAAGAGCTTAACTGAAAATGTAAGATACACAATTTTACTCACATGGCTATCGTGGAAAGCCCATTTGCATTAGTTTAGTTATATTACAGGGCTTAATCAGCGCGTAGGCATATTGTTCACCCTGTACTTGACATTAATGGTAATCTTGCTATAATATATAAACAGCTGTAACTGAATCATAAAAATGGAAATTAAATACAAGTATTACCTTCTTCCTCATTTCGAATCTAATTCCCTATTTCTGATTAGGATTTAAACTTAATTCCTTATGATCACAGACCTACCAGCAGGCATAAATATATAATTGACAGGCCAAAAAGAAAAAAGCTATTGCCTTGGAATTACCATAGAACTAACTCCAACAAATGAATAATATGTTGGAGTTTTAAGGGTTTGCAATATCATACGAATATAAGTGATTATAACAGGTCAAAACGATAGCCCGTTGCCTTTGATACTGTGATAGTCATACCTCCTACTGTGATAGTCATACTTCCCTGTTACGCCAATACACAATACAATTATTTGTCAAAGTAACAAGTGTTGAGATCGTTGAGATTTGAGGATTAAAACTGGTATAATCATGGTACCGTACCTGCATTAGGGTTATCCGGATTTTTATCTGGATGGCATTTCAGGGCCTTTTTTCGATAGGCCTTGATAATCTGTGGAATAAAAAAAATGAGAACCGCATTAACAAAAGGGATAACATACCATATTTACAAGCAGATGGGCTAATGGCATAATATTACTCTTCTAAACTGCTTTACCAGTTCACCCAGGCCAAGGACAGTCCCTCAGCTATAATTTTAAGCCTACGTAAATAGAGCAAAACCCCCTTTTTCGCCCAGTTAATGTTCACTGCACTCTCAGCCGCAGGCTGTCTATATTTGAACAAGAAATTATTCCTGCGTCTACAAAACAGTTTACACTAAAGCCTCTCACCGTCTTTTCATTTGCATCGGGTGGGACATCTAATAGAGCATACAAATCAAGCGTGGTGATGTCGTTGTCTGCCATTTTTAAACTCCAGCCGGTCTCAACTGCTGCCGCCTAGTGGTGGTAGAACGGAACTAAACGTGTTATGAAAATAGTTTAAAATGTTTGACTATAGAGGGCAGCAGAAGAGATAGTAGTATACTGATAGGTCCTATGGGTATGGGCGATTCTAATCTAATGAAGTTGAAGTCATCCTTTTAATGTTTTTTTTTGCTGCTGTTTCATCCTTATAGCTATTATAGGCATAATAAATATCCCAATACATGCTGTAAGCCTATATAATAATGGACGTGAGTCTGTCAACAATGAGCTTATTAAAATAGGCATGCCCTCACACAAATTTAATTAGATGAGAACCGGAACTCATAAAGAATTAAAGTAGAAATTGTGTATTATCAGGACTGTAGTAATGGGTCTAGTCATCAGAATATGTATTTGGCCATGACTCAATATTTAATAAATTCTGCTAAATTCTGCTGAAAGTTTGTATTACAATGTGAGTAGGTAGGGCCTACGTATATTTCGTATTGTCGTTATTAAACAAAATTAATATGTATTCCCTTATTAAACTATAATTTGAACATCATTTTAGTGTTTAAACTTTGGCTTTTTGAGAGAATTGGAGAAGGCGAATTGTACATTTTCATCTGAATATCTAGGCCTACTTCAATATACAGGCACCACCAGTGCTGGCTCCAGTACCTTAACCCCAACTGGCAAAAACTGTTGCCAGGCCCGCATGGAGCAACTAATGCCCCCCTCACACTGTACGCATCCGACGAGTTGTAAGCCTTACAACTAGTTTTCCAGTTGTAAGGTCCGTTTTTGAGCTGTTGTTCACAACAAAACTCAAGATTCAAATGTTGAATCGGATCGTAGAGTCGTAACAGTGTGAGTGCCAGTTGTAGGGCTTACAACTCGGACTCAGCGAGTCGTAAGACTTACAACTCAGAAAACAGAAAAAAACTGGGTCGGGCTATCCGTTACAACGTGCGTTGTAATTAACGGTGATATCCACAAAAAACACTTTTTTGGCCTGTTTTTAGCAGGGTGCTCCCGATTCGAGTCGTATAGTGTGAGATGTAAGTTGTAGTTGTAAGTTGTACGACCAGTCGGATGCGTACAGTGTGAGGCGGGCATAATTGCCATTAATTTGGGCAACTTTGAGCAAATTTGAGATATTGAGAATTTTGGGCATGATATTATAGTGTATGCAGTATCACTAGAAATCATACGTCATGGATATTAATTTTCTAGTATTTTTTTCCATGGCAACTCAAGGGGAATGCAATGGCAACCATGGAAACAAGGTAACAATTTAGGGCTTATTTTGTATGCCTTTTCCTGTTTGTATTTTACTGAGGAATTCGTCTTTACAAAAACAATCAATAGCATTTTTTTTAATCATTTTTATTCAGGTTAATGAATAGTTACATCAGTTTAACAAAGTATGCGGTAAGTCATGGCTCCCCAGTTGTAAAATGAGAACAAGGACTGAGCCTGATCCCGAAGCACAAACCTGATCTTTCTAAGCAAACATGCAACCAAACTGAGGATATCAGACTTTAAACACTGCCATCACCTAGCATATTCATGCACTCTATTTGGGGGTCAGGGGTAACTTTTTTGTCTTTGATTAATTGACTAGAGTTCTAAATGGTCATAACAAGGGTTTGCAACAAAAATAATGATATTGGAAAACCGACCGACCTTCAGAAATTCCCCCAAATCACATTTTCCCTCAAAATATTAGACAATGGACAGTGGGCCTTCATAGACATTTCGTTCATGTAGGCTACTCCCAGAACTTTTATTATCATTCTACTAAAGTTTTGATATAATTGGATGAATTATGGTTTAAATGGTTTGAACTTTTGGTTTAAATGGTTTAAAAAAGAATATTTCCCATAAATATGCCCTGTGGGGTCCTATTAGCTACTAATATGATAAAGTCCCGGGGCCCCTATTAGCCTGATTTTTAGCGAAGACCTAGCTTATTACAAACTTTATTTTGTCATATCCTCCACATTTATTGGGCTCGTGCACTGTTGTGAAACATTTTCCACATTCACAAAGTCCTTGTACACGTCCCGAGAAATGTAAGTTGTATATCGTGACCCACATTATGGACCTTATGACTCTATAGCCTATACTATAGTATAGTACCGTACCAGACATTGAACTGACCTCATAAGTTATGTGCAACTAGAAATATCTAGTGGAAACAGACCGTGATGTATATATTATAAGGTTTAGAAGGTAAAGGTGCTCTCAGCTCGATCACATACATTGGGTGTCAGCACCATCGTCACCACGAAAGCAATTAATAAGTAGCTGACAATGGCATCAACTCCAGCACAAAAGCAGGAGGAGATACCCCACAGTGAAGCTGCAGGATACTACTCAGAATGGAAGGAAGACCTCCCTCGAGCCTTGGGAAAGATCGACTTGCAAATCAAAGCCGAAGAACTCGGAATAGAAACATTTCTCGTTACTTCTTCAAGCCTACAAATTGACCAGAGATCTCTGTGGATTCCCCGGTCAAATATAAGAAATGTTCAACAAAATGGAGTGGGTTTCCATGGTCATTTCGACTATGCCTTCCACGGAGTTGATCCCGAATGTTACTTTGTACCAAATCCAGAGACATTGATTCAGTTGCCATGGAAACCAGAGGTTGGATGGCTAGCCAGGTAGGCTGACTTTTTTGCAATCTTCTAGGTTTCCACCTTGACATCTTTATTTAAAGATAAGATAATCCAACATTATAACGCGTTATATGAACGAACTTTGTAAAAACAAGAGAGTACGGTTTCCATCACATAATTTTCCTTTCTACATGTGAATTAATTAGCTAATACATTTTCTTAATTAAATGCTGAATCGTTTTCTGCAGCTTTGTTTACAATGATGGAAAAGCTGTTGAAGGATGTGCTAGGCGTACTCTAATAAGACAACTCAATCGTGCTTATAAGATGGGATATACCTTCAAAACGGGAATAGAACGCAAGTATTATTCAAGAGTATTAAAATATACTATGTAACCAACTAGAATGGTTGTCAACCTCAAAATAGTATTAAACAAAAGAAATAAATGGAATCAGATTGTGCTGCTTTGTCAACTAGTGGGAAATGACCATTAAGCTTGATCAAATATCAAAGCAACCTTGAAAAATCTGTAGGTGATTCCTATGATCTAATATAAAGGGTCTAAGGTATAGACGAGATGGAAATATAGAAAAAAGTTTGACGAATAATAACATCTATTTGTAAGACTGTATAATTTGGAATTTTCTTTAATGTGAATGTGAACGATATAGCACATGCAATGATGATAATTTTTCTGTAGAATCTTATTTACTTGGTCATGGCAACGCACGAAATATAACTGCATCTTGTCAGGCATGCGTCTTTCTTTATACAAATAATAATTGTTAAACTGTTTCAGCCAATAAAATATTTAAAAATATATATATAAGCCAAATGGCTTCCAAGATACAAATTCCAGATATAACTGATGTTACAGGATTAAGTTGAATCTACTTATGATATAGATGCGTTCAAGTTAATTATAAGTAGCTGCTATAATGTGATAAGCGAATAAATATTCAGTGGTGTTTTCCGAATAATAATTGGGGTTCTGGTTGGGGTCAATCATATTTAGGCTGGCTATGAATAATAATAACAATGATAATGAATATTATCATTATTAATAAAACCTATATTCTATACCTTTAATTGCCATTTTAGGAAATATTAACCTAGAACTTAGTGATATAAAATCTGTGCTTTCACTATTACAATATCTGATTGATATTTTTACAACTTATACATGTTTATCCATCCGCTCGTTATTTTCATGCAGCCGAGTTCATACTGTTGAAAAAAGATTCGCTGGAAGAGCTCATAATGGATGAATGTAGCCTTTTCAATTCAAATGCTACAATAGACCAACATCGCCTTTTATCTAGAATAATGAAATGCATGGATAAACTTGGATGGGGGCCACAAAAGGTATGTTTACAAGGCCCTTCTATGAAGATTCAAGTGCTACTGATGTATACCCCGGGAGGATACATGGCCTCCCTAAGGCAATACTTATGTGTGAATGTATTATACGTTCCGGATCCCTTCACTCAACCAACTATAGTATAGCACGAAACTTCATAGAGGAGATGTACAGGAGTGTACACACTACCGTATAATTAAAGGATGGGAGTTGGTTCCGGTTGTTCTGGGCCTCTTCAGTAACAAAGAATTGTCTTTTTCCTTGACTTTGTTAATAATGTAACGTAGATGTTTTGCAGATTGACTGTAGTCTCATCAATGGGAAGCAAACTGCCAATTTATAAAAATATGAATTGGTTATTTTCGGACTGTGTAAAGGGTAATCTACCATTTGATTAATGAACATTTTCAAAATAAGTTTAAAACATGCGACAACTGTAATAAGATTCTCTATAATGCCTTTCAAACATTTCACTTTTTAAATTGTAAGGCAGGCCATGAAACGTCTAAAAACCAGTATGAGGTGACATTTGACTACGCTGATGCTTTGGTCACAGCTGATAGATGGTGCTTTGTCAAGTTCATGGTCCAGGTAAGCGTTTACCTACGTTTAAAATTATGACGACCTGGTCGATGCAGTTCAGTTTTTATCTCCTCGCAACCTTCAGGGGTTACAAAAAGATCACACACTAGTTATCCACTCGAGATCTGTTAATAGCTAGCTCAGGTATAACTGTTTGAGTACACATACATCACTTTATGGTGGTGGTTTTTTATACATTTTCATAAAAAATGCGAATCAGCAAATTAACCTGGAAATATTTAGTTGATCAGCTATCAAGACTCCATTTCCTGAGTTTTCCCTCACGCTATTGAAAATCAAAATAGCATAAACTATTATACTCATACTAAGACAGCCGCCCATGGTTATTTGTTCACGTGAAAATAATGGGATACATCATTATAGATCATGACTGAATATCATTACAGAGTCTTGCCAAAGAGGAAGGTTTGAGGGCAACATTTATGCCTTTTCTAGGAAATGAGGACGGTCGTCTTAAACTTGGTAAGGTGCTTGACAAATCTGCATTTTGTTCCAATCATAAATGTGATATTAACGAATATCAACTGATAGGGCTCTGGAAGGACATTTTTCTGTGGGAACTTTTCCCTCCCTACATTCATTTCTACATGACAGATTAACTAACGAGTTGGTTGAAGGGGTGTGCATACTGCATCAGTTGCGCACTGATCTATTATATATAACTGCAATAATTTATAAAGGAACATTTTAAAGACATTTTGTGGACTTTTCCAGAAAGTAATTCCGACGGTTCAGGTGACGGGGTTGTGTATACCACTAGTCGTATGCATACAACATATCCCTGCGTTGTTTCATATAAAATGCTTATACAATAAATACAGGTTAACTAACGAGTTGGTTGAAGGAACGTGAACATTGAACGAGTTGCGTAGCAACAAGTGCAATATGCGACTGAAACCAACGAGTTAGTCAACAGATTTATCATACACGCTTTCAATCATGAAAATAGAAAACAAATCTAGGCATAAAGTTGAAGTAAAAAAAACAACCCCCAGATAGGTTGCCATGACAACCCCACGTAAATCCCTAGTGAAATACGCACTATGCGTAAATCACTCTAGATACGCTGTTTTCAGAGCAATGCGTGTATAATAAAACCCAATTAGCAATGGGGCAGTAGTAGTCCAGTAGAAATAAAGTTTATCCCAGAACAAATTGCAATAAAAGAGTTTTCAACTGTTTTGACATAGTAGTATATGGAAACGAATATTTGATCATGGGTTCATATCGACACTAACGTCACTGTTTCCCATTTTGCCCCTAGTCGAATCACACTCTAACAATAACATAATTTACCAAAACAGTTCTATATACTGCCAAATACTTACTTTCAGGAACTGGTATGCATATCCACCATTCACTGTGGAACGTGTCGGATGACAAGGAGCTATTCCCTGATGACCAGGGTCATCTTGGACTCTCAGATATTGGTCGACACTTTCTTGCAGGAGAAATGAGACACCTTCAAAATCAAGCCATTTTTTACTGCCCGTCTGTTAATAGTTACAAAAGGTACAACAACTCTACAAGAAGCGTGTGTTATTTCTATGTTGAAAAGATTCATTGCACAATGCAGGAAATACCTTTTGTCATTTTTCACAATGAGGACCAGCGTTAGGCCTATCGATATGGTGCTGCAATTGTGTGTTAAAATAATTTGAAGTCGATTTAGCAGGAAAGACAAGTGAAAGTGAGCAATAATTAGCTCACTTGAACCATGCAGTAAAATTAACAGAGGACACCATCCTCTATATTTTTTGTCTAATGACTTTAAAATGGGTAGGAAACGAATATGAAAAAAAAGAACAATTCTTTTGTGTAATCAATGTCAGCCCAGAAAGTAATTAAGATTACATAAAACGGTAATGATCTGTTAATGTACAGGCATACAGGCAGTTTTCAAATTCTCAGAAAACCATCTGTCGTATATAAAGGTGTCTTGCATTGATTTATTAAAATAGAAAGTACTGATATCAACGTTATTTGAGTGGTCCTCTCTTCTCTTCTTTAGGTTTCAACTTCATAATGTATACAATGTTATTTCCTATGGGGTTAATTCCCGATGGGTTGCTGTGAGGATTGTGACAGCAAATGGAAAGACGAACAGGTAAGTTCTTGAGACACTTGTAACGTTTGAATTCACATCTGTCTGATATAAACGAGTGTAGAGAGAAGAGGTTGAGGTACTACTCCTTGGCCGGATAACTTCGGAGGGTTTCCCCAGCCATTACCACAGCTATTGAATGGTTTACTCTAGTAGCAGAATCAACTGGTCTATTGTCCTGATGTTCCTGCTTTTATCCAAGGATATTTTCGAGAGCACATGACTGAATTTTCCTAATTCTCGTCGAGTTTTCATAATTGTCCAAATATGCCCTATATCTATCCCTTCAGTGTAGGACATTATAACTTTTATAACTTTATTATATATCTGAAATAAAGTAGTATAATTTCAGAGTATTAAAGTCACAGAATCAAGGCATCTGTTCACATATTATTCGTTGGTTATGCCAATTCAATTCCATGCAACAATTAACCCGCCAACTCCTATAACAAACCATAAATATATGTAACCTTGGAGGGTCGTTCGGAACAATGTTAAATTGAGAGTAACCCATTTAAAATAAGTACTGCATAGATCTGGACTAGATGCCTAGATGCCATGGTATAATCACCCATTCAGATTTGGCGAATATAAGCTAGAGTTAGGCACATGGAAATTGAACTTTCTTCACTCAATACTCGTTGGTCCAATTAACACAATTGTCATGCAATTTCAAATTTCGTCCTAAGGTTGGAATTAAGATGCGGTGATGCGTCTGCCAATCCCTACTTGGCGCACGCTGCTCTGTTGGCATCTGGTTTAGATGGAATTCAGAAGAAGATGGGTAGGTGTTGTCATCAAAATAAAAAAAGATTATTTGCAGGAGGTTACAAGTTTATATGTGTTCATTCCGTCATACCAGTTCCTGACTTTGCAATTATGTTCTTCCATATTACCTGCTAGAAAGGTATAATAAAGTAGGTTATAATCACTATGAAAACTAGAACATTTGTACATCTCATGTACAATAATATTATAATTCTTATTCGATATGGGTGTTAGAATATCATATGAGCTCATTATTGTATAAATAACCTTCGTCACAATTAGTACAACAACGAACAGTTTTTATATTATAATACCAGGTTCAATCAATTACTAACCAAAGTTTAATACCTATTATTATACACCCCCCCCCCCCCCACAGTAATAGTTCATTTCAAGAAGAATAAAAATAAATAAATAGAATACACATGGAATTAAATATGGAGCATGAACATATAATGTTCATTTATATGATTAAAAATATAATAACTACCTGTTTTTTTATCACTGTTTAGAGTTAAATCCTGAGCAAGAATTACGAGATGAAATTCCATTTCTTCCCCCTCTGGAGATGAGTGGCCACAAAGTATTGCCAACGAATCTTGGAGATGCCATCAAATTGCTGAGTGAAGATGAATTCACCAAGGAAACACTTGGCCACGATGTCGTCAATAAACTACTTGCTGTCAAAAAGGAAATGTGGGACGACTTCAACAGATTTGTCTCTGCATGGGAGAAAGTATTAGTTGATGCATACTGAAAGTGGTATCAAAGACAAGATAATTATGATACCAATGTTTTAAAATGACTTGTCGAATTTGGGGAAATGTGTGGGCGGATATATCAAATATACTTTACTATAAATTATATCCTAAAATAGTTTACTTTTACTATAATATATTCTCAAGTTCCATATAAAGTCACGATAGTGATGATTTCAATAACACGTGTTATAGTTTAGTGTAAACAAGAACTAATCAGCAACATTATTATACATAACTGCATTGTTCCCAGATATAAAAACATTTTAATCAGATAAATTTACAAATTAATTACAACTATTCATACTATGTTTTAACAATATTTCCTATTATCTGCCTATATCATAAATCCTAGACTAGATAAATCCTACATCATTATCATTATTACCTCATTAAGTAATATGTAACTACAATCTTTCTTTTCTGGTGAGCATGAATTTAAGAATTAGTTAAAAATATATTAATCATTATGTGTTTTAATACGGTTATCTATGATATACAGGAAATATGTGCATGCAAAGCATGGAACTAATTGTAAGAACAAGTGTGTTTCTTGAGCCAAATGTGGAGAAGATCCCCCTGGCTATCTAATTCATATTGGCAATAAAGCATTATCAATCAATCAAAACTATTGGTGAAGCCTATGAAAGTCTGTTTTTTCATAGGCTAAATTAGCATACATAGAATGACCCCAAACAAGGCTTCACTGGCCTGGTCCTAGACCTAAATCAGTCTCTTGAATGGTTTGAATTACAACAACACTGTTTAAACCTGAATATGAACTGTCACCTATGCTCCCCATATCATATCCTAACCTAAAGTTGTCTTCATGTGTCCTATTGTCAAAATTAAGAAAAAAAGGAAAATAGACTTACCTAGCTGAAGCTCACTGAGAATAAGATTGTTAATGAAATCATGGGTGGGACCATGCATCACTGGGTGTTAATAAGTAAAGTTTCAGATTTCACTAAGCTTTTTAGACGCATTCGCATGCGCTCTTATTCTCAGAAACACATTTCTTTTGTAACAATAAACTCACAGATAAGAAAGGGTAGGGTGGGGCAAAGCGTCCAGGGGAGGCAAAACGCCCACCCTTGAAATAGAAGAACCTATTTGATTTCTTCATGTGACTTTGGCATCGATACCGGTAAGTGCTTCCACCTAGTGGGATCTATGTCTTATGTTGGGAAAGAAGAATGGATGTTTTAATACCAGCTGCTGCATGGACAATTTCAAATGTTGCCATTTAGTCAAATTAGCGGTTTGGAGAATGGGCACCATACTAACGATTACAACGACCTCCCATAACCCAACATGTATCAGTAACTTGTCATTTAACAGATAGTCAATGACCGGTACATCATCATAATGTAGCTAAGGGGTATTTTGTTCACAAAGTACCAATTGGGCAAAAGGCCCATGCAAAAGGATTTGGGGAAAGGGACATCCTTGATTGAGGTTAATTCCCCCATCTCCCACTCTCTCTCCTCTTCCCCCTACCAAACTGTTTTCCCCTGGGTTTCCCTCCCGTCTCTTTTTCCCCCCACTTAATCTTTTTTCAACCTCTCTCAACCTCCATATCCCCCACTCATCCCAGTCTCTGTCTCACAGTCACATCCTCTCTCCTAAATTCCTGTTCCCTTTCTCTCATTTCTCCCCTCACTATCACTATTATATCCCCATGCCCCACTCTCTTTCTCTCCCTTTCTTCCCGCCCGTCCCCCCTGAGAATTCTATGAGTCAGGGATATAGAGTTTCATTAATTACTTTGGTTGGTATTTCTGAATCGATGGAAATGAATTATTGTGGTATTTTCTATAAGTAATTAACACATTTGATAACAAATCATTTATGGACTATTTTGAAGGTTATTGGTGATACTATCGATATCCATACAATCAATTTCAGTGGTATATATGATACCCCCGGCCTGTATGCTACAACATGAACATCAAATTTGTCCCAGAGATTACATATCAATTTAACAGTAAAACAATTAACAGTACAAAGACTTTATTTTGAATTCGTCTAACAATTTTTACTCATTGATATCAAAGTTCTTTCACAAGCATTAAGGGTTCAATAAGAAAAAGTTGTTCTGAATGAAATTATATTTGATTCAAGAGGTCAAAACAACACTCCCGGAGATTATAGTGCTACAGGAGATTACAGTCCCGGAGATTACATAACCAGACAAATACGTTGTATTCAATGTTGACTTAAGTAGAGATGATGCTGTTTCAAATCAATACTTCTGGCATTGAGTTTGCGAGGTAACTTCATTGACTGCAATAATAGAATACAAATAAACTGAGAAATTATTTGATATCAATTGTAATCTCCGGGATCAACAACAGAAACATTCCACTACTGATGTAAAAATTAATACTTGCTACCATTAAAATAGATGAAGGGATAGTTATTTATTTAGAAAGAATCAAGTCATCGACAACATTTTGGTTCATTTTGCAAACATTACTGAAACATGCCACATTGGTAATCTCCGGGACATCAGATTCAGCATCATATTCAGACATGATATTTTGCCCTTTTCAAATCATGTGTTTGTTAAATGTGACTTTTACATCGTTACCTATTTATTTTTAACAAAACAAACATTTTTTAAAAGACATTAATAATTGATTATAATTCACAAATCATCGAATTCTATGAATTTAGTGTTAGAATTTCATAAATCGCATAGATATGCATAATTGGTGAAGGATATCTTACAGAAAAATGAGGGGGAAACCATGTTATTGATAGTTTTGTACATATTCTAGATATAATGGGTTTCATGTACATAATGGGCCAGAGGGTCAATGACCTATATGACCTGTACCGCTGCCATTACCATTACCATTAATGAATGGTTATTTGGCTGTAACATTTCTTCTAGTTGGAATATTTTCACAAACTAAAGAGCATTATGAACCTTATATCAAGATCTATCAGGTACACACAAATTCAAAACATTATGCATACATGTTTATTATTTATCTCTAATTGTAATCGTAATTTATGTTGAAATAAGTACATTTCTCCTCTGCCCTTTCCATCAGAATTCAGGTCACAGTCTCTGCCGAGCTGCCCTTGATAAGTCCTCGTGTCTAGCTTATCAGTTAACTATGATGAATACACATCAATGATAAGGGATGTTATGAAGAATCTAATGAGTAAGGTATACGGAGACTAAGAAAGTAAGTCCACTCAGTAGCTATACCATACTCAATGTGTTTTATTACTTCTGTACAGGTCTGGAGGAGCAGCACTCGTCCCGGAGGAGCAGCACTCATTCTGAGGGTGCTCGTGGCTCCCCCTACATCAGATGCATGGTAGCAGGCTGACATGACATATGCCCCCCCCCCCCCCCCGAGATGAAAGATCGGGGAAGATTTTCGATCACCTTTAATTACCAATTTTCAATTTACAAAAATAAAATCAAATTTTAAATTATAATCTTTTTTCGGTTAACTTTACTTTAATCTAGGTAATGGTCTAAAATCTGAAACAATTTTTCATCAAACTTTATCATGACATACAGGGGGTACGCGAAATGTCATCCCAACCATCGTATTTATATAATAAAGATGTGTGCCCTCCAGACAATAAATGCAACGAAGTCTTGTGTTACATCGAAGTAAAGAAATAATCAAACTTGCAAACAAATACACTACCCACATTGTAACTACTAGTACTGATTACAAATGTAAATAAACTGTTAACGTTCTGTACACGTTCTGTACACGTTGTACACGATCGTTATAACTTCTAGAAGTATTAATATATTATTTAAACATCACTTTTGTATCTTAAAAAGAAATAAACTTTTTAAAGTCAGTTCCCTGGAATACTGGAAACCAAGGATACAGAACTACCATCCGAGACCCTTAGACAAGCCTGGACACTTGCGAGATTCAACCTTCTCGAATACAGAAAATAATTTATGACCCTTAGAATAACATAATTCTTATGAGAAAGTATAAAATCCCACGAAGAACTCAAATCCTTAAGCACCGTGAATACATACGTCTCCAGAACAATTTTAAAAACATGCAGAAACCTGCATCGTCCATTAATCTTGAACAGAAAATGACTAACCATCTAATTTCTTCCAAAACCCGATTCGGCTGACATGCTCAAATCAATAATTTAGTAAACACTGAACTCAAAAACTTGATATCATCCTAGTACAACTTCACATACATACACCAACCATACATACATGGAACATCGACCATATACATAGGCCCAGCTATACTGCTGATCCTCCTTGTTCCTGATCATCGACAGCAGCATCCTTTTTTCGTCTTTCTCAATTACGCTTACGACGACTTAACCTTTAAAACTAAAAATCGAGATTCCGATGCAACCACCTTAATTTACGACCAGCCAATACAAGCCCATCGTTTCTGCTGCCCTTTACATCGCGTAGACTAGTTCGCGTAACAGAAAGAAATACTATTTAACAATAATTGCCAAAATATCAAAACATGCTCAGCACACATAATCCGAATTAAAGCCATATTGAAACCTCTTATCAACAAGCAATGATCCATCGGTTACCATCCACCTTCAGTGCACCAAGCCCACAGCATCGAAGCCTTTTATAGTACCAACCCCATGGGCGTGACCAACATCATAGCCGGCAGTTTTTTTTTTGTTTTTTTTGTTTTTTTTTTAATTTCCTTTTCTCTAAATGTTCGGGAAAAATGACCCCAACTTATCCTGGTGTGTTTCGAACCTACACATAGATTGATTATCTACCCTGAATCAACTAAGATATCCTCTAATTTTAGATATTATTATTTTGTTCTGAAGCACAATTTATATCTTTATATTTGATTAGGTCTGAGCTAAAAAGAAAAATTATTAAAAATGCACATTTCTGTTCAACCTTCGCCTAGCTAGTTTCGTCACTCCCACTAGGGTACACACCCCACAAGGCTCTAAATGTAAAAACTCATCCGTATATTTGGATCTATTAAATATTTTCCAAATGTAAGTTTATAATAACCGTGGTCCTTAAACAACGAGTATCAGAACGTTGACTCAAGAACGCCAATCCATGTATAATAATGTAGATACTTCGTTTACATACAACTCCTATGTTATAAATACAATTTTCTTTTTTACACAGGACCGTGCCTGTTATGACTTCCTTATGAAATATAAGGCACCTGTGACTAATGTCACACTAAAACATATAATCGCTCAACAATGATATATTGCTGGCTTGACATCCCTATGGGCCTATACTACTGTACGAATTTCGCTCACAGAACTAGCTGTGCTATTTTCAACAAGACAGGCCTAAAACGACGTAAAATGATATACCCAAACAACGCTACCGGTACTCCCCAGGAACCCCCATGAAATTAACAATCCGTTCAGTAGAGAAAAATTCCCCAAAATCTCCCCACCTAATTTCTGATTGATGGATCCAGGCAGCGTCTTTCTCACCTCTTCTTTAACGCTGGCCAGATCCATCCTGTCCAAAAATAAAAAATAATTTCAACAGAATTCCCTTTTTTCCACGCACGTTGTTCAAGCTAAATTTAAAAACATCCTGCTCTATATTCTTGGAGCATCTTACTTGAGTCAGTGCTACTCAGCGAGAGCACCAAGGGCGTGGTGTTAACACTCCCCTGAGCTCAAGCGTTTCCACTGCTCTCCCATAACTATTATAAGTGATGAGCATTCTGGCCCCTGCCTGTGAGCTACCGGTACTTCGGCGGGAGTCCAGGATAGAGCCTACTAAGTAAACTCATCCTGACTCGAGGCTTTTTCCGCGCACTCACAGACAATAAACCAAAAAGAAAAACAACATCTCTATCCCTCGGGCCTGGCACTCCCCACCGTTACAATCCATCTTCACAATAATTAAAACTTGGTGAGTAAATGCACTCCCAAACCGTCTCGTTCGTCAGGAGTTAGCAAGGTACATATGAAGCCTGAGACGAACGGCAAACAAAATATAGTAATTCACCGGTAACAATGACTCCCACTAAGACTGTGAGACTTTCCTTCAATTATCCTTTTGTTTCTAATTTCATATTTTACAAGGGAGAAACTACATACCCCAAATATGCACTTCACCCCCAAAACACGTCGTACTAATTTTAAATTTTCTGTCCCAAAGTTAGTCTGAGCATGCCTCATCGTCTTGGAAGTCTATATACAACATACAACAATACATGATACAAAAATACATGGCATACAATTATTTATGAAGAATACAATACAAAATTTACGATAATTGGAGTGCCAGTCCCGAGCGCGAGTCAGTATGTATGGAGCTGAAAACTAAGTCGCACAAGTTCCACCTGATGTCTCTAGTGTTCTTGTGCGCCCGCCTTCTCTCGTCCCCACTGTTTATAACTCATCCATCTCGTCCTCCCTATTTCGGACATAGACAGAACAGAAGAGAAAATAGCACACATAAGCGACAGTTCGGTATACTGAACTCCTTTTTATACAATATATACCAGATTACACATCTCAGAACAATCATCACTAAAAACCGGCCTATCAGGCAAGCGTAATTCACAGATCCCTCTCAAAATCTGAGCCAATGTACTTGAGCATTCATAAACATCCAAAAAGAAACATAATATTCAAAAAACCCCTTTTTCTAATATTTCTATGGTATTGTCTATGTCACATATATATGTCGGGTTAAGCGTTATTTCTATTTGTCAATGCAACAAACCTACCCTTGCTCGGCTACCATTTGGCCATATACCAAATTCCCGTTCTTCCTGGCCGGCCAGGCCACCTGCAAGGGCTTGCCACCCGGTCTGGAGAAGAGCACCGCGGTGTGCGCCTTCTCGTTGTTTATTACGTCCTGCAACTCCGCTCTGAGGCAACTTCTAATCCGGCAGGAGGTCGGCATCCGTACCGTGATCCATCTCTCGTCCACCTTGAAGCGGAGTGGCCCCGTCCATCTAAGCTGGACTTCTGCTAGGCAGAATCGTCCTCCCACCGTCAGTCACCTGACCTGAGGGGGATCGATTGACTGTAGCGCATTCATTGCCGTTGATACCTGGATGAGCGGCAAGATTACAATAGTGTCCCCCGCCTGTAGTCTGAGCTGCACCCATGGGCAACTGTCCCTAGGGTTCTGGTAGGGCAAGACCCGTCTCCTCTGACGCATGATCCGCAGGACATACTTCCCCACCTTAAACAGTGCGTACATTACTAGCACACAAATGATTAGAACACTCAGCCACCCTGGGCCGTGGCGTGTCGCCACCTGGTGGATCCTCGTCAAAGCCTCCTTCATTCCTGACTGCTCAGTGAGTTCTGTTTCCACACGAGGCGCCATTTCAATGTGCTGCACCTCCATTGCAGAGAAGTTGAATGCCATCACCCCCTGGTGTATCGACGACATAACTAAAGTTAGTCTGGATATTCTGTAATACAAATACACACAGAAAATGCACGCAACTGAGGACAAAAACAGGGATGAATATTGCATTACAGGTTTCTGGGCTGCATGCACAAACGCCCGGGTAACATGCTCCCAGAGGGATATATACTTATTGTCCTCGTCCACCAATTTCTTTGCCATCCTTTGTAGATTCAGACCCTCTTCAATTATCTCTTGGGGAATTTCCTTCAATTTTTTTCTTATTTCTTGAGCACTTGGCAAGTGTAGTTTTACTAATGCTCCCATCATAGATCCCCCTTTAAATCGTTTTGTATCTACTTCAAAGGCGAAAGCCAAGTTAATATTAAAGCCTGAATGGATGATACTAAAGGATATTTCTTCTTTACACGTCCGTTTGGTTGTTATTATCTTGACCCCCTGTAACTGTATATTACAGCCACAAGGTAGTTTGATCAACGCAAACTTCGGTATTTCTAAGTTGTGTGTTTCGTTACCACACAAGGCTACAGCTCTTGGGCCATAGCCAACTAGAATATGAATATTTGGTTCTAGGAATGAATAATACTGTGGAATTTGCTGATTTAAAAACGAAAGAATCTTACAAAACTTATGTACCCCTTCTGTCCAGTCCGAATATATACTTAACATACAAGATGGACGAGACACATTTTTCATCGCCAATCCCCTATTGCAGAGTACATGCTCTCCGTATTTCCTACATGCCTCCCATTCACTCTGCGACAATTCAACATAAAATGATTCATTTCCATTGATGCCAAAATAACTATTTCTGTTTGTAACTAGTGTGTATCCCACAAAGTTGTTGTCATGCACATGCAGGGGTACTGGGAAATATTCTGGTCTGTATAAAACGAGATGTTCTGCCTCGTAGGCCACAGGCACCCGTATATCAAATACTAAACAGTCCTGTGTCCTTCTTAACCGATACACTCCCATTCTATCATTCCAGGCACCCAGTAGTTTTGCTTCAGGGTTTTCCTCCCTAATCTGCTTCAACAAACCAACCATCGTTGCCTCAACGTCAAATTTGGCTCCCAAATTCATGGGGAATTTTCCTTCCAATAAGTCTTTAATCGAAGCCAAAATTACCTGGGCATCTTCCTTGTAGGCTGACTGGACGTTCAAGTCCAATACTGCCTGCAGGAGATGTCCCTGGGAAGTATCAATTTCCTCCGTATAATTTTTAAATTTGTCAAACAGTAGGGAGACGTTCTTAGCGAAATCCCATGTCTCTGTTATCATATTTATCAAAATCTGCTGTATAGCTACCATGTCGTTTTGAATAAATTTTACAAATGCGTTGCTATTTTTAATGAGTCTTAAGACAATGGCATCCCTTTGTCTCTCGCTCATTCTATCCTGAACCTGTCCATGTATTAAATGGAGTTGGTTCGCGGTTAAAAAGTTAATCTGAGGCTGTGTAGCCGTTCCAAACCCTAAATTAAGCAAGTCACCGATCGGCTGGATCCCCCGTCTCTTTGCACGCAATTTCACTTCAGGGATCAGGGATATAGCATTCTCGATTTGCACAAATAAATCATAATTATTAGTATAGGTTGTGTTAATTTCAAGTGCCAACAAAGTGGCGTTAATCCCTAAATCCTCGGTGCCCGTATATCCAGATAAATCCGGTTCTACCGGGGGCACCATGCCATGCTTGACACGGTACTCCACGGTATGAAGCTCTGCATTTGGGTAAACTTTTAGCCCCAATTCGAACAAATTTACTCCGTAGTTGTGTCGGAGCACATGTTGCCCTTTGCCTACCTCAATTAAGAGGGGCAACAGGAGGAACCTGCAAAAACATGATCAACCAACTATCAGAAATGTCTTCCCATAAGTACCCGCCATTTCCACCCGGATCTGGATCTCTCCTGATCTCGAGCAGCTTAACTAAATTGTTCGATCCCCTTCTAGGGGATCAGGAGAAAGTCATTGTAATTATCACGGATCAATCACGATCAAGAAACCCACAAGCTAAGACACTCACCACAATTGAAGCATATGTTAGGTTCGGCTGCCACTCGATATCCCACCTCAGCTATGGTTTTTCTTGTGGTTAGCTTGGAAATCCACGGATCCAACCCTGCTATGGCCTAGGCTGCAGTGTGGAGTTGTACCCTAAAGGTGTGGCCTCCTCACGCGACCCCCTGTGGCGGAAGTACGTACTGGAAGTCACTACACCCTGGATTTTCTTCTCCATGTTTGGGGCGTGGGTAAGGCACGATTTGGCCATTAAATCCCCATTCCACCAATACACCAAGGTACCTCCCCAATTCGCTTACAGTCCTGGGTATCCATATTTGGGTGATTATTCATCGAGGCATCTCAAACTGAATCACTGGAGCTCTTGCCAGCCCTGCAGGCTCCTGACGGATAACTTTCCCCTCTTTGGCTCTACACTGTATAGGCAGTGGATACCTAGTCCACTGCGGTAGGACCAACACCGGGAATTATGTTTGTTTTTTGATAATGGAAGGTTAATTTATGAGAAGAGTCACCCGATCGACTCAAATAAAGAAGGTTATATATCACACCGGGTACACATCTCTAGGCGCGAATCCCCCTCAGTCACACTGAAAGTTGATGGCGCCGTCGATAGTCAGCGAGTCACACTCACCAGGCCTCCTCCTACAGGCCGCATATTCCCAGCACACCATCATAAATCAAGATGGCAGCCTCAGCCAGTAACTGCACCTCTCGAGGGTAAGAACTTTCTCTAAAACACTGATACATTTGCCTCTCTCAAGTCTGAACTCCTTGTTTGTATCTGAAACATACCCAGGCCCCTAGTCGTGAACTGTTACTGGTGCGATACAGGCTATGTGAGCCTTATTTGGCCGCCCATCTGTGAACTCCTTCTCCCGACCTCCAAACCATCTTACTCTGAGTCAGGTTCGAGCTTCTAGGCTAGCCTGCTCGCTACCGTTACCTGTGTATTATGACTGGGAGGTTTCTCTCCCCGGTAACGAGCAACACTCTTGTTATTTTTACTCCATAGCATCACACCCTTTTCTGACTAGTTCTATTACTTAGGAGCCAGCGCTGCCAAGTCTGGGTCGGCCTTAAACTTCCCCAGTAGCCTTGGTAGATATTTATTAGTCACGCCGGCCCTGAGCTTTTTAACATGAGTCACGTTAACCGGCTTTGGTATAACTTTCCCTAAGCTCAGATCTTTCAATTTAACTGTGTATCTACTCGGCGTATTTAACACTAGGCATGGGCCTTTATATGAGTCCTGGAACTTATGACTAGTGCCTTTGACCATCAGACTGTGGATCTTCATATATACAATATCGCCAGGCCTTATATCATGATCTTTAGCGTTTTGGTCATACCTGGCTTTCATTTTTAACTTTGATTTTTCCAGGTTTGCCTCAGCCTCTGCCATGACTTGGGCCTGTCTATCTACAATCTCCAGCAGATGCGCTACCACTGGCTTGAATTCTTTGTCCACACCTAATATGGATGCCTCCGCTGGCGTGACCGCATTTCTGCCAAATATTAGAGTGTATGGAGCTACACCAATACCCGCTGTTTCCGAGATATTTAATGCAAAAGCCACTGCTGATAGGTAAATGTCCCAATCCTTTTGTCCCCTACTCACATAGGTCTTAATGGACTGGACGATACTTTGATTAAATCTCTCCACTCCTCCTTGTACCCAAGGCGAGTAATAACTAAAAAATACCTGCTGAATGCCAAAGGCTTTGCAGAATTCCCTAAATGTTTTTGAAGAGAAGCTTGGGCCATTATCTGAAAACAACTGCATGGGCACTCCCACCACACACAAAACTTTCTCAAAAAATTCCTTTTTGAGTGTGGCCGAATCTATTGAAGTCGTCGCCCAAGCAAAAACATACCTACTGTATATGTCTGTCACAACCTGGACGAACCTATTTCCCCTTGCTGATGTGGTGAATGGCCCCATAGAGTCAATCATCAAGCAACTCATTGGAGCCGGGGCTGGCTCTCTAATAGCCATAGGTACCCTATTTGGTTTCTTTGACTTCTTAGTTTTCATACACTCGTGGCATGTTGCCACATAATCCACAATATCTCTGGTCATGTTTTGCCAGTAAAATCTGTTCCTTATTAATTTCAGTAATTTTACGGTTCCCATATGCCCCGACATAGGTCCGTCATGGAGAATTTGCAGTACGGGGAGCACGTGCTTCTCTGGAAGCACTATCTGAAACAGCTGTGCAGCCTCCCTGAGTCTGACCCCGTTTGGCAGTCTACACAACATTCCCCTATGAAGGAAGAACTGGTCATTAGTAAGCAAAACCTGTCTAGCCCTAGCATCATCACTTGGCAATTTATTACTTTTAATGTATTCCATTAATTCGCCACAATTTGTGTCGTCGTTTTGATCGTCCATAAATTTATCTCTATCTATTGGAATTCCGAATTCTTTCCCTAGATTTCCAAAAAATTCCCTCTCAAAATCTGGGACAGCTGCTGTTATAGCGGCTCTCTTCAATTTTGTTCTTTTTGATGGAGATTGTGTTGGATTTATCTTCTTTGCCTTGCTCTTCACAGGGCTATATTTTGCAACTTTTTTGACCTTCTGTCCTCTCCTTTCTTTTTCAGACAGTGACTTCCTGGTTTGCTGTTTAGTGGAATGCCTTGTCTGCACCGCATTCATAGTGTAATACAACTGCTTCGCCGGCGCTGCCACCGTCAACCGCTGATACACCGGTGCTTCCACTACTGACACCTGACCGTCACAAGGATCCAGTATCACTTCAGGTGCTATTACAAATGTCCTATTTGCTGGTATCATTTTTAGCGCCCCAGGTATTATATCAAACACCTCCCCCGTAATGCTATTTGCACTTGCCGTATCTGGGGGGAACGGAACTGAGTTTTTAATCCCCTTTAGGATTGGACATCTTTTGTATTTCAATATGGGATAATTTTCACAGAGCTGATTCTCGTCGAATGTTTTGAGCATGCTGATTGGGTTAAATGTGACTTGATGCCTCTTAGGTACCTTTTCGTACTCCCTTTGCTGTGCAATAGTCATCGGATAATCCCTTCTAGATAGAACATCCGCCACTACATTAAGTTTTCCTGCCACATATTTTATCTGACAGTCGTACTCTTGAATTTGTTCCAATGACCTACACATTCTTCCCGAGAGATCCCTTTTTGCATTTAAGGCTAACAATGGGGCATGGTCAGTATTCACCACACAGGAATTGCCCAACAAATAGTGTCGGAACTTGGTCAAAGCAAAACGAATAGCAAGGACCTCCCTGTCTGTTGTGCTGTACCTCCCCTCAGCCCCTGTTAAGGACCTCCCTGCAAAGGCTATCGGTCGCAGGTTGCCCTCATTATCATTTTGAGATATTACCGCACCGATTGCTGTGGAACTTGCATCCGAATTTATGCAGAAGGGCTGTCCATAATCCGAATATCTTAGCAGCGCTTCCTCACAGATGGTCTTTTTGATTTTCTCAAAAGCTTTTTGACAATCTACATTCCATTCGAATTTCATATTTTTCTTCGTAATTTTGTATAATGGTGTCATAATATTACTGAAGTCCGCAATGAACGCCCTGTAATAATTACTAAGTCCATTAAAAGCCCTGACCTGTTTCACAGTCTTAGGCACTGGGAATGTTTCTATAGCTTCCACCTTGTCAGGATTCGGCTGTATCCCCTCTGAAGTAACTCGAAATCCCAGAAACGGCACAGATTCTAAACCGAAAAAGCATTTCTGTCTCTTGAATTTTATGTTAGCTTTCTTAAAGGCCCTAAACACCTGTGAGAGTTGCTGTAAGTGTTCCTCCCAAGTCACACTCGCCAGGAGTATGTCATCAACATATGGGAGTGCTGATGGTATCCCCGCCACAATCCGCTCTATTACCGCATGGAATGCCTTAGGGGCAGTTTTCAAACCCATGGGCATCGTTTTGTAGACATAAATACCATCACAAGTGGAAAAAGCTGTCTTAATTCTATCGAGCTTTCTAATTGGAATTTGGTGAAAACCAGACATTGCATCTAAGGTTGTGAAGTATTTACCCCCTAGTGCACCAGCTGCCTCTATTGTCTCCTCTGCACTAGGAAAGGACCTAGATTGCGATTTGACCATGGAATTAATCCACCTAAAGTCGACGACCATTCTAAAGGCTTTTATGCCCCCCTTGGAGGGTTTCTGCACCAAAAATGCGGGAGAGGTTTGCTCCACAATCTCGTCCGTCTTTTCAATCACTCCCTGTTCCACTTGCTCCCTCAATATCTTCCTCATTTCCTCCTTCATCCGAGGATTCATTCTGTATGAGTGCATTGCCTTTGGGACATACTCCCTTTTTAAATCTATACGGTGTTCATACAGATCTGTCAACCCAATTTTATTATTAGGTCCCACAAAAACATCCTCATTTTTTGTCAACAAGTCTAACAGCTCTTCACGCTGTACCGTGCTAAGATTTATTCCCATATTATATTTCCTGTACTCAAAAGAGTCCCCGTCCTTAGACTCTCCCGTTAATACATTTATTTTGCCGTCCTTCCCCCTCTCATGTCTTCCATCTAGGGTTCCCCCATCCAATGGAATAAAGTCTTCCTCATTTTCTATGGAATACAGAGCCATTACCGAATTTCGTTTTATCGTATGCCAGTTATCACTAGCGTTATACAGACAGACTGCAACCCTATTTCTTATTCCCCCTGGCTTAACCAGAGCTCTTTTTACCATATATGGGGTGGGGTTTGCTATCTTCACGTTGTCTGTCACCCCTACGGTTTCTGTTAAATCCACTGGTGCTGTTATTGAATTTGTGAACAACCGTTCCGAATGAGGTGGCAAATATAGATTTTTGTCTGCCCGTATAGCATATGTTTTTAATTTGTCTAAACCAAAATTTATTTGTGCTCTGTACTTCCTCATGAAGTCCACTCCCATTATCATTGGGCATGAGAGTGTGGGTAATACGTCAAACCAGTGGGAAAATCGCCGACCATACAATGTTAACACAGCCAATACCTTCATCCTTACCTGCTGTGCTGTATTATCGGCTAGAAAAACCCTCTTTCGAATTTTCCTAATTTGCAATTCCCCAATTCGTGCCCTTATACCCTTATACATAACCTCGCTCATACATGTACAAGTGGCACCAGTATCTATGAGAAAAGGAACATCTGTGAACTCACCCACACCGATCCTAATGAATCCCTTCTCCATCGGTATCAGAATCCTGTCCACTAAGTCACCTTCCTCTTCTTTAAACAACATCACTAAATTATAAGTGTCATCCTCTATGTTATAAAAGTCTTTTGTGTGGTCTAATGTTTGCTCACACAGGGGATCTATTATAGAGCCATCCCCATTGACTCTGGTGATTCGGCCCACCTTCTGGCTCCCTTCCTGACTATCATCAGCCATTATTATGTGTACACTGATGGACTTCCGGTTTAGCTTGGAAAGTGAGAAGGTACCCAAAGAGACCTCGGTCTGTTCGTCCCTTTTTTTTTCAGCTAAGCCATAAGTGTGATAAAGGAAAAACGTCTAGTGTCTGTATAAAGTCACATAGATCAAGGAAAACTAAAGTTGAGGACTCAAATCGGACTTGTTAAGTGAAAATCAGATCTTTCGATTCTGGACTAAAAGAAACACGCTGGATTAACAAGGCGCCATCTTGCCCCAGGGCACCTCCAGGGCGCGAATTTAACGTGGACATATACTGTGCATGGAAGTTATAGAGCTGGAACATCTTATAGTATAAGATACCTAACCTTGTAGAGCACATGGACTATAAGTGTAAAAGTGTGACAAAACAGGACATAAAGTGAAAATAGACGATTAAAAGAAGGGGTTTGAGTTTGCCGCCGCGCATGCGCAAAGCATAACCAAACCACGCTGGACACAACGCTACTGGCCGAGTAATCGATTAGAATTACAAAAGCAAGAACATCAAGTGTTGTAAAGGTAATGTGAATATCTAGAATAACTGAACATGCTTGGAGCTTTATGTTGATTACCGAAAGCACACATAGTGATCAGTACGTACACGAGAAATAGACACTGGAACTAGGTCAGCCTGACCTGATTTCCTAATAAGGAAGTCTGCGCCTGGCAAAAGAACCGGAAGACAAAGTGTAAAGTTAGCTTCCGGGCAAAACAATAACAAACCTGGACAGTACCCAAAAGTGCGAGTAATTGCTGGATTTAATGATTTCCACGGTGGATAAGGATCCCAATAAGAGGAAAAGAGAAGGTGAGGACTCTGAAAAATCAGCAAGTAAGAAAAAAGTAAGCGAAATGGCGAAGATTTCAAATGAGGAAATCAGGACTATGTTCGACGAACTGAAAACCAAGTTCGCTGAGGGAAATGAAGGTCGTGACAAAAAGATTGGTGATACTATCATTGCTGTTGATAAGATTGAAGGAGATAACTTCAACAGAGATATCAGAGCAGACAAGATGGAAACAGAGATAGGACGGCAAAAAGAGGAGATTGAACTCCTTAAAATAAACATGGTGAAAAAGTCGGACCCAAGACTAGCTGCGATTGACATGGCCGAGATAGGTAGTGAGGAAACACAGCTGAAACAGCAAATAAAAGATATGGAACTCAATCTGATACTGGATGGGGCTAAAAAAGAGGAGAACGAAGATGACAATCTCTTAAAAAACAAGGTCGCACACGTCCTGGAAAACTCCATGGGCGTGTCCAAAGCTGTTCAATATGAGGTAAAACGAATGGGCAGGGGCAAAGCTGCACCCATATTAATTACCTTCGACGATGTGACAAATATGAAGGTGGTCTGGGGAAAGAGAGACAATCTAGCGAAGACCATTGATCCTAACGGTAAGAGGCTGTACTGGCTCAGAAAGGATCTCCCCGACAAGATAAGAAAGAGAATAGCAAGGGCAAGACCGTGCGTAGCCGCAGCAAGAGAATCACAAAGATATCAACAAGTTATCAACGCCCATGGAGACATAATACTAGGGCAAAGAAGGTACAGATATGATCAGCTTGAAATGTTACCTAAGCAGTTTACACCAGGATACCTAGCCAAGAGAGAAGATGAGTGGACATTTGTGTTTTTTACCAGAGAATGCCCGCTCTCTAACCACTATGCAGCACAGTTTAAAGTGGGTAAAAAATGGTTCTTCTGCATCGAGCAGTACTTGGCTCACGCAAAAGCAGTTCTAGACGACGACCTACAAAAGGCGGATTATATTTTGACCCTGGACGACCCTGTGAGATGCAAGGTGGCATTAGATGCCTATGTCTCAGATGATGTGTGGGATCAGTGGGACGAAGGTCTCGAGGCGACCCTAATGAGAGGATTAAAGAGAAAGGTGAAATACAACGAGTTCATCGCGGAATTTCTCCTAGCTACTGGCGATAAAGTCATAGGTGAAGCCTCACCTGTGGTATCCAAATGGGGCATTGGGATGAGTCTCTACGACAACAATGTCCTAGATCAAGAAAAGTGGAATAAGAAAGGAAACCTACTTGGTCGTTCGTGGATGAGAGTGAGAGAAAGACTGGTCGCCAAGGCTGATGGAGAAGCAGCAGAAAACGACCAGGAAGGAGAAAAGATGGAGACAGCGGTGGGAGGCTCCTAGGTGCCTCTAAATGCATGTAATATTGTGCCTTGTTATCTGAACATATTTACAAACAAAATGTATGATACAATATTGGTAAAATGGGTAGATGTCCAATGGGATGTCACAAAAAAACCCAACCTTATTAAGGGTTCGACACAATGTTATTTATGCGATATAACCTATAATTGGGTAAAGACAAATGTAAGACTCACGATGCAAAAGTGTATTACTCAAGTAAGAAAAATTCTGAACTTTAAAAAAGATATGTATGAACGTAAAGTGATGTGGATAGAAGGTAGTCCCTTTAAAATATAATAATGGAGGACAACAATATAAATTTTTACTCCTTGAATGTTAACGGAGCTGCATCCATCACAAAGAGGAAAGCCCTCTTTAGATTTCTAAATAAAAAAAAGAGGTCGATATTTGCATTACAGGAAACGCATAGTGTATCTAATAATATCAATATATGGAGAAATCAGTGGCAAGGTGACTCACACTTTGTACACGGCAAAAGAAACGCAAGAGGAGTTGCTATCCTCGTATCGAAAGACCTAAGCGTTGTGTTTAAATGTAAGGGAGGAGATGATCTAGGAAGAATCGCATATATAGATATAACTCTTGAACAAAAAGAAATGTCCATATTTTCTGTGTACTTCCCAACAAAAGATGCATATAAAGAGCAAGTGATTATGTGTAACAAGCTGAGAGAAATATTAGTTTCTAAAGAAGATAGATCGTTGATAGTTATGGGAGACTTCAATCTTGATATAATGTCAGAGGAAGATTTCCTACAATTAAGTGATAGTCAACACGCAAAACACATTGGATTGAAGAGTATGATAAAAATCATGCATGACTTTGAATTATGCGATATTATAAAAGAAATGTCACCTGATAATACTAATATGAATACATGGAGTAGAAACTCTCAGAGTTTACAATGCTCAAGACTAGACTATTGCATGATAGACCCCACGTTAAGACCAGAAGTGAGAGTTGTTAATAATGAGTTTAGCGAATTCTCTGACCACACACTTATATCCTTTGCAGTAAAATCAAGTGAACAAGGCAGAGGCCCTGGAGTGTGGAAATTCAATAAGTATTTATTGAACAGTGAAGAATATGTAGACATGCTAAATGATAAAATAACAGAAGCTTACAATATGGAAGGCCTAGGTAGTGCTAGAGCCAAGTGGGATTATATTAAGTTTGTTGTTCGTAAAGAATCTATTAAATACGCGAAAAAGAAAAATAGAGAAAAACGAAAAACTGAAGAGGAGTATAGAGAAAGAATGCGCATATTGTTTCAAAAAGGCGTCCTAAATGAGGCAGAAAGTCACGAGATGGATAGCTTAAAAGAAGAATTACGCTCTGAGCAATATATAAAAGCACAAGGCGCCATGGCCCGCAGTAGAGCACAATGGCTAGTGGAAGGGGAAAAACCCACCGCCTACTTTCTAAATTTGGAAAAAAGAAATTTCAAAAAAAAAGTAATCTCGCAATTAGAAATTAACGGAGTCACAATCACAAATTCAGATGAAATTCTGAAAGCAGAGAAAGACTTCTATCAAAAACTTTATGATGAAAAGGAGACACATCAACCTAACGAAAATTGCTTTTTGGAAGTGTCGGATGCCTCCACTTTTGATTCTTTAGAAAACGATGTGCTAAACAGAGTTATCAGTACAGATGAGGTAAAAAAATCCTTGGAATCCTTCGCCAATAACAAAGCGCCGGGTCCAGACGGGCTACCAGCCGAGTTTTACAAATGTTTTTGGGGCATTTTAAGCCCTATTTTTGATGAGGTAATCAAAGAATGTATATTATCCGACAGCATGTCACATGAAATGTACAGGGGAATAATATCGCTGATACCCAAAAAAGATTGCAATTTAAAACTTATAGAGAGCTGGAGACCCATAACACTCCTCAACACTGATTATAAAATAATTTCTAAAACATTATGTAATAGATTAAAAAATTGTATAAGTAATGTTGTAAATGAGGACCAGTATGGTTTCATTAAGAACAGATATATCGGTTGTGCCGTTAGAAGGCTGGAAGATATCACTCAACATCTAGATAATAAGAAAAAGAAAGGCTTGTTCGTATCATTAGATTTCCGAAAAGCCTATGATTCCGTATCATGGGAGTTCCTGTTTAAATGTTTAGATGATCTAAATATTGGAGAGTTTTTCTTGAGTTGGATTAAAAGACTAATGATGGGCTCAAGGTCATGTATAATAAACAACGGTCACATGTCGGAATGGTTCAGCGTAAAACGAGGTGTCAAGCAAGGGGATCCTATCTCGTCCCTACTCTTTATCATTGTTGTAGAGAAACTAGCCGAAAAGATAAGAAAAGATCCAGATTGTCAAGGTGTTGTATTTGGTGGAGTGGAAAGCAAAATCATCCAGTTCGCTGATGACATGACAATAGTAGCCAATGATGAAAAATCCCTGGCCAGAATGATGAGCTTAATCAATGAATTCGGTAATGTGTCTGGGCTAATTCTTAATGCAGGAAAAACCAGAGGTTTTAACATTGGAGAAATGATACTATACCAACCTGTATGCCAGAATATTAACTGGGTCAACTCAATGAAAATTTTAGGTATACACCTTGTATATCCATACGACAAACAAAAACAGAACCTTATCAATTTTGAAACGGCTTTTGAAAAAGCAAAGATAATTGTTAATCATTGGAGCAAGAGAGACATTTCAATGAAAGGCAAGATCATCATTGCCAATGTTCTGATTATACCATTATTTATGTACGTCGCAAACCTGATAGTCGTAGAAGAGTATATGATATGTAAAGTTCAAAAAATGGTCGCAGATTTCATATGGAAGGGCGGAAATCATAGAATCGCCTGGCATTACTTATGTAGAAAAATCGAAAATGGCGGATTGAAACTACATGACTTCAGAGCTAAAGTAATAACATGTAAGCTGAGGTGGATACAGAGACTCCTAGATGATCCGGACAGTAAATGGTCTGCGCTCATTAGAGAGAATGTGGGAGACAATGTTAAACAAAAGCTAAGATGTAGAGAGGCAATCTCGTGTAAGTTCTCTGAGTTTTATAATGGAATGTTCCAAGTGTGGAATAGATTCTATAGCAACCAAGAACCTAGGTCTAAGAAAAGTGTGTTATGCGAATACATATGGAATAACCAATGGCTAAAACTCGAAGATGCACTGTGCAATGTAAAAGCATGGAAGAGAAAATGTATTAGCAAGGTCGAAGATTTAATAACAAACGACAGGGTTAAGAATAAAAGAGAAATCATGTGTGAATACGGTATAGATATCAATTTCCTAGAAGAATTAAGTTTAAAAGGGAAAGTCCCGACCCGTTGGTTAAGCATACTGAAAAACGATGAAGTCATCAACTTCAGGGAAGAGCTAATATGTCAGATAGGATCTGAAGATGTCAACATACTTATAGCTCCATCGGGTGTAATATATAATGCTGTACGAGTACACATACATGCTAAAGGTGATAGAAATGACATCTGGGAAAAAATGTTTCTGAACCGTGGAATAGACATCTCCAACATTGAATTCGCAATATGGTATCGCACGTCCTTCAAATGTACAAGAAATGTAAGGCTACAATCTTTTCAATATAAAGTCATAAACAGACTAATCATATGTAACGAACATCTGAAAGATATGAACATAAGACTCAATAAGTTATGTAGTTTTTGTGACACAAAAGATGATCTATTTCACTTTTTCATCGATTGTGAAAACTCCAGTACATTCTGGCATCACTTAATTCGGTGGGCGAAAAATAACGAGCACCTAGACAGAGAAATTTCAGAGAGTATGAATGCCATATTTATGTTGTTTGGGATACCCAACCTAGGAGAGAAATACTGTACCTGGAACTATATCTTAATACTAGCCAGATTCTATATATACAAAAGCAAAATCTTTATGAAAAATAGAATTTGCTTCTTCGAATTCCTTAGAGAACTAAAGTCTAAGTTGAGAACTATGAAAGATAGCTCTTACATTAACGCAACCCATAAGAGGGAATGGCAGAGATGGGAGAAGCTGTATAACGATTTGTAAATATTGATGTGTTCAACCCTCTGACATATTACAACAGAGGGGATAACTTTGTGTAACATACTTACAGAAAAGTAATGTGAAAATAAGAAAAAACCGGTGCTAGCATGAATGCGAGTGGCATAATATGAGCATCTAGTCAAAACTAGTCTGTATTACAATGGTGCGCATTTAGTACAAAGTGTAAAAGATCTATGTAACAAACTAAGTCAAAAACATGTTATGTAATCAACACGGTTGAAAATGGTCTCCAATATCATGCTTTATTATGTATGTCGATCACAACATCTAAAAAGTAGAAAATATATAATACATATCGAACGTGGTCAACGATAGTGCTAAAATGAGTCGAAATCAAAATATTGATGCAGAAATGGAAAAGGGTCTAATGTATCTGAAGTGTTATCGACCCTGGAGAACAGTTTTGTTGAAAGATTGAATAAATACCCGGCGTTGGGAAAAAAAAAAAAATGTGTACACTGATTGTGATCATTGTCTTCGAAGGGTGTCACTGCCCTTTGTTGTATTTTAAATTGCCTATTCTGTGCACGACCAGAAGGGGATTGGCCTGTTTTATTTCCACCACTGTAACCTTTATTTTCCTGCGAAGCACTTCTTTTAAAACCACCTTGATTTTCTCTAGATCTCGACCTTGCTCTGCAATTGAAACATGTGGTCCCTCCTGGTGACCTCGCTGGTCCATCTCTGTTCTGTGAACCGCTATTTCCACCGGATGTCCCTGTCATAGAATTCCGACGGCTGTTATTTCCCCTCTGACGCTGATGACCTCTGCCATCATCTTGCCACTGTTGGGATTGGTAGCCGCCATCAAATCCCTGCTGCTGTTGTTGCTGGCGAGGTACATTGGGCCGTCCATAGTTGGCCGAGTTAATAGCTCTTATTATGTCAGTCTTCATTTCAGTGACTGCCTTTATTCCTGGCCTTGTCTGATCGTCTACCTCTTTTTCAATAGCACATAGAACAGCTTCCCTAAGTGTTTTGGGGTCTTTACACAGGACCCGACGTGACAGTTCTGGCTTTAGGTTGTTTATATAAAAATCGACCTTAGTATGCTCCGGCACTTTTGCTCTAGATAGTAATACCAACATATCTTTGTTATACTCCTTGACAGTTTCATCTTTTCCTTGCCTCCTGTGGGCGTATCCTACCATTCTCTCATGGTATGAAAGAGACTTGAATTCCTCACAGAAGAGGCGCTTAAAGGTCTCAAAACTGACTTTAGGATTTTCTGCCAAGAACTGTTCAAACCATACTAACGCCACGCCGGTTAGGAACTTCTCCACGCCTTCCAACAACATGGACTTTGGAACCCCCAACGATGTCACATAATTCATGTATTTTCTACAAAACCTTTCAGCTGATACCCTGGCCGTTGGCTCGTCGAAGGGCTCAGGCGCTATGAATATAGCCTTGGCTATTACTGCGGGCACATGTGGACCCTTTTTCTTCCAATCCCCAGCAGTAACGCTCCGAAGTAACTCATCCTCATCCTCAGTTTCTATTTCGGTGGAATCATCTGTATCATCTGAGGAGTGGGTTGATTTTGACTTCCTACTTGATCTCTTGCTCGATTTCTTGCTTGACTTATTCTTTTCCGGCACTGAGATCTTATCATCCTGCCTGGTATGCGGAGGTTGTTTACTAGCACCACCTCTATATATACCATCTGCTGGCCAACAGGAATCAACCATTTGGCCTGGCCAGGCGTATCTAGGAGGCATTGATGTCCTTGGATGTTCCGCCCCCACTTGCTGTCTCGCCACCTGTGGGGCAACACCAACCTGGCTATACGGCCCCTGTCTGTTGTCAGTTTGACCATAAATTCCCTGTGCAAACGCACCATATTGATCCGTCCCAGGATAATACATCTGGTCATATTCAGGCAACCGTCTTTCCTGCCGATACTCCCGGCCCCTGGGGGAAGGCCGAAACCAATCAGCTATCCTCCCATATGGATCCCCATACAGGTCACTGTGTTGTTGTTGTGGTGGCTGCTGCTGCTGCTGCTCCACCTCTTGCTGATGGTACTGGTGAGTATTCCTTTGCTCCACATTCTCTCCAGGCAGAGACTGTGTATACTGTGGTGGCTGGGGCGGAGCTGCTGAACGGGGTTGATTAATGGTTTGTTGTTGTATCAGGGGTTGGCTCTGGTTGTGAGTCTGTACTGGTCGACCCACCACCGATCCATTCAGTTCCCTCGACCCTTCCAGATTTTGTTGGGGTGGGTCCTGTCTTTCCCCCTGCACTGGAGTTGATTGTCTTTCCAGTGGCCTTCTCCAATCTCCTTCCTGGGGTAATTCTTGACTGAAAGATTGCTCGAACGTCGTGAATCCCGATGCAGGTTTTTGTCCCCGCATGGGCTGACGCTGTCTAACCATCTGATCCAACAATCGATGGTCCCTCCTTCTGTCATCTGATCTGTCATCAATCTCTCCCCTCAGCTCTCTTACTGTGGCATGATAAGCGTCCATATCCTGCCTGTGCATGGCATCCAGCCTATCTATGTCCAGACGATAGCCCCTAGCATTTTGTTCCCGTGCATCTATTTCCTCTCGAACTCTATCTTCTGCAGTTCTGAGGCGACGCTCGTAATTGTCAGCCCTGTCCCTTTCTATCAACATGCTCTGTCTGATGTGCTCAGCCACTTGGCGAACGTAATCTAACTCTGCCCTCATATTTTGCATTTGATAGGGACCTGGCTGACTTTCCTCTGAAGAGCCCACAGATCTCCTTCCGCCTCTCCGTAGGTCTGCATCATCCATATCCCTCCAGAAATGGATACTGTCATCTGCATTCATTCGCTGACCAATACTCCCTCTGGAGGAGCTCCCCGACGATCCCAACTGACCCCTCGGGAACGCCGCGCCATTTCCAGCCAACAAGGGGTTCTGCAGTACCTCCGGTTCCTCCTGCTGACCCTGTCTTGCCTCTCCATTTCCTTGTACATTCACAGGCAGCGGAGGCGGCAATGCTATCGGCGGAAACAGATCCCGTCGCGGCGGGTGCACCCGGGGTGGTGGTTGACCCTGGTTGTTTTGTGGGTCTTGTTGAGGCGGTCCCTGCGGCCCTTGTTGAGGTGGTCCTTGTGGCCTTTGTTGAGGCGGCCCTTGTGGCCTTGGTTGAGGCGGCCCTTGTGGCCTTGGGCCCTGTATTCTGGGACCCTGCGGTCCAGGAAGCCGTGGCCCTGGGCCCTGCTGTCCAGGGACCTGTTGTCCTGGTCCCTGTTGCTCTGGTCCCTGCTGTCCAGGGACCTGTTGTCCTGGTCCCTGTTGTCTAGGACCCTGCTGTCCAGGGACCTGTTGTCCTGGTCCCTGTTGTCTAGGACCCTGCTCAGGAGGCGGTGGTCCAAGATTTTGCTCAGGAGGCGGTGGTCCAAGACCCTGCTCAGGAGGCGGTGGTGGTTGTAACCGCTCATTTTGCACTGGATGTCCTTCACCCACCTGTGCTCCAACACCTGCCCCTCCCGGTTGCTGTTCCGCCGCAGGGGGCGGCGTGCCTCCTCCATGGGCACCCTCCTCCTGATCTTGTTCCGCTTCCGGATTCATTGCCAATAATTCGGCCTCTGCCATTCCACTACTCTGATCCCCAAAATTATAGTCTATAGATAGTCTATCTTCCAGGTCCACCAGAGTAACTCTTTCTCTATTTGTCCTAACTGGTGGCAGATCTATTGGCACTGGTCGGACGTATGCTACATAAGTCCTATTTCTTATTGTTTTTATCACCCTCTGCCAGTCAGCATGGTCCATATCCTGTCCCCATGCTTCCTAGCCACAGTGTTCGAGAGCAATAATACAAGTACATCACAAACAACACAAGGTATGAGCTCACTTGGGTATACCCACCCCGTTTCTAAACATAGGCAGGTATTCACTCACTCCCAGCTCATCCCTGCCTTGCTACTACATTCCTCACCTCCAGTGCAGCTATGTGAGTAGCTTGCTCCCTTGCTGGAGGTGGGGCTTGGGTTGCCTACTGCTAGCCTGCATACAACCCACCCCTTACATCTTGTATGGGTGGCCTTGTGGTAATCCTGCTAGCATAGCAACTCCTAGGTATCCACTCCCTCTTAGCAAATGATAATTAACTCCTTAATTAATACGTACTAAGACCGAGTTTGTTCTCCACCATTGATAAGTCCTCGTGTCTAGCTTATCAGTTAACTATGATGAATACACATCAATGATAAGGGATGTTATGAAGAATCTAATGAGTAAGGTATACGGAGACTAAGAAAGTAAGTCCACTCAGTAGCTATACCATACTCAATGTGTTTTATTACTTCTGTACAGGTCTGGAGGAGCAGCACTCGTCCCGGAGGAGCAGCACTCATTCTGAGGGTGCTCGTGGCTCCCCCTACATCAGATGCATGGTAGCAGGCTGACATGACACCCTGACCACAATATTTATTATTAACGTTCCCAATTTCGTCTATATTAGCAGCAATATATCTAGTTTATGTATGAGAAAAAATAAATACAGGGAAGCAATTTAAACAAATTAAGAATTCCAGCCTTGGATGGCCAAATGATGCATTTTTGGTGGAATTGCTCATATGTACCTTTCTGTACAAAGAAAGAAAAATTCCCTACCAGCTTGGTAATCAAAAAAAGAAGCGATAATACACACAAATATAATTTTTGGAAGGTTCATTTTTTTTTGTCTTAATCGTCCTAACGTGGCAATTCAAATCATGCAAAAACTAACTAAATTGAGATGATGTTGCTTTTTGCAAGCTTTGTAGACCTGTCATTGGACACACATATATTAAAGTAATATGGCTATATTAAGCAAACGTGTAATCTCCGGGATATGGGGCAATTTTGTAAGCCTTATAGTTATATATTTAAGTTGATAAAGAACAATACATGACAGATACGGCAAGAAAAAACCGTACTAGTATGAGCATTTTTATTGAAGCAACACACAAAAAAGCGGGTAGAGCGAGGTGCCTTCCCAAACAACAAAAGGCCGGATTTGACATTCCATACCGCCTACTCACGCATAAACATACACATCTAACACACTCACGCTGTGACGCATATATAAGGACCAGATCCGAGGATCATTTCCTATATACCGGTAGACACTCACACACTACACTGGACATACACATAAACGCCCATATAACACTTATAACAGTGAGTATACACTCTATCACAGGTCACCCATAAATCTAATAGTCTAAATAACATTAGACATGCTATGCCTATTGACTTCCTGCGTATTGGCGGAATTTCTGGTGTTAAATGTTTAATAGGATCAATGGTTGTGTTAATTGATTTTGTGTTACCGTATTATATTTCACTACTAACGATATAAGTCTTGGTTAGTGAAGCTGTACACATCATTTTACATAATCTCTGAATTGTTATTTCCGCCCCAAAACTTGAATGAATGAATTCAGAAAATAAGACAAATCATATGGTGTGATAGATGTTCCCTAGCTTGTTATAACTAGCCTCTGATAAAAAAAGAAATTAACGATACAATTCAACACAACTGAACGTATATTTTGAATCAACAAATCTTACTCAGATGTATCTAGTAATGATTTGTCTGCGGGAATGTGTAAAACTGCAAATTATATATTTCTGACACCCTAACCCACTTATATATTATATAAGTATTGTTTTCATTTCAGTATTCATACACCTATTTCTTGCAGATTATATTATCATGTCACTGGATTGTATACTGCATATCCTGCACTACCTCAAAACGTTCCCATTACCCTTGTAGTTTGTCCCTTAAAGCTCTTGATGTTTGAGGAAACTTATACGATTTTGAACATCCCTCCAGGACAACAAGTCTAATGTCATGCTTTCAGGACAGAATAACATGTCCCAGACTGGATATTCTTTTCCTTCCAGGTATACTAGGAGCCAGAATTAATCCGTACATTCTGGCATGCGCGCAGATCTTGGCATTCTAGCATACGCCTATACAACATAATTATGTTTTTATGTCAGCTAGTGATTCATTTATGAATGTCTTTATTGGGACAAACAATACAGTTGGTCTATTACCCATCATATATGACAGATCAACGAGTATACAACCGTCATACAAAAGGGAGACAGGCCCATTCCCTAAGTACACGTGTATTGTACTTAAAATACAAAGATATATATACGGTATATACGAGAAAAGTGTGGCATCCATAGGAAGATCTGGCACGCCAGAATTGGACTACCAAAATTGTTTTGTACAAATATGACAATAAAGAATGTTTGAATTGGATTGAATTGAAAAGAGGGGTGGGTGAATTGGTTGCTTTACGACCTTTAACCATAATCTTTATAATAAACGTGAAGCGGCGATTTCTTTTCATGCATGTTCTGGGAATCTGTGATGTCCCCAGCTGTTTTTCTGCTCTGTACAGTTCCGTCAGCTCTGTCCAGAGGACATTATATGTGGCTTGGGAAGTTATCTGGGGTGGTAATGTGATTTTAAAGCCCTTTTTAGTTGCGTTTTGAAGCTGGGGAAGCCTGTCGGGAAAACCTATCTGCGAATGTCCTCTATTTATAGGCTTTTGTATGGACAAAATTAATGTCTAAAGTAGGGAGCACATGACCCATCACAGGACCCTGACTTGAATGAAAATGTAATGACGTCATGCCTTCAATATCCCAGAAGGAAAGAGAGGAAGAGGGAGAGAGAGATAGACGAGGGGGAGGGGGAGAAGGAAGAAGAGGGGAGGGAGGGGGTGGGGGAAAAAAGGATATGAGAGACAGAAAACATGAAGGGAAACGAGGGGAGGGTATGTGTGGGAGAGGGGAGGGGGGGAGAAGAAGAGAGAGGAGGAGAGGGAAAGAGAGAAGAGGAGGAAGGGGGAGAGAAGACAAGGGGAAGGAGAAAACGCAGAGAGGGAGGGCGAAGAAGGAAAGGAAGGAGAGGGGGAGATCAAGGAAATAGAGAGAGGGGAGATGAGGAGAGAGAGATCTGACAGAGAGGGAGGAGGAGAGCAAAGATGCAGAAGGAGAGGGTGGGAGGAATCAGATAGGAAAAGGGAGGAGAGGAGAGAGAAAAAAACGGGAGGGAGTGGAAGGGGGAGAGAAAAGGGGAGGGGAGGGAGAGGGTGGGAGAGAATGAAAGCGGAGGGAGAGGGTAGGGGAAATCAGATAGGGAGATGGAGAAGAGGATACATAGAAAAGAGGGCAGGGGAGAAGAGAAGGGGAGGGTAGGAACAGGGGGAGAGAAAAGGAGAAGAGGCAGGGAGAGGGGGAGGGGAGAGAGAGTGAGAGGAAGGGGGTGACCATCTGGAGGACAGGTACTTTGCTAGTACTTTTATATATGGTCACATGGCGAGAGAGGAAGCGCTAATGGGATGTGATATACCCTGCTGTATTCGATTATTAGCAATGGTTCTTTTACACGATTATAACAATGTTTAATAAGCAGGATAAGCGGGATAAGCAATGTTTGATCCAGAATATGTCGCATTAAACATTATTACATTACATCATTTTTCTGTTAATAAGTATATGCCTTAATTAAGAGGATATGTAATAAAACTGAATTTCCGGGCAAAATACTTATGTGTGAAGGCCCAGGTGTAAGGGCCAAGCCAACATTTTTTCGCGAGTACTTATGAACTGCTTTGCAAACTCCCCAAAATCACCAATCCTTTTCAATAGTGACAGTTACCCAAAACTTGTGAGCGGATTTACAAGGTTCACAATATACTTTTAGATGTGACCCCACTGAGTATTGGAAACATTGGTTTTCATGCATAATCACACAAATGTCTGATTATTATTGTCACATTCAGCGTTAATCATTATAATGGTTCAGATTGCTCATACTACCCCAAACATGCCTGGGAGCATATATCTAAATGTGAAGACCAAGGTTATAAGACCATTATAATATATTATGTGGACTCCTCAAGAATTCCCGAAGAGCATAATTTAAAATAATAATTTGATGCATTATTTTATCACAATTGCATAATGATAATCATCTTTATACTAATCATTAAAAGTTTCTTCTCATACAACAGCAACCATGTCTAAGGCTATAGATATAAGGGCAGAGTTAAAGGGACACTTTGATGCTGCAGATGTGGAGAAGAAGGGGTATCTGACCATACCCCAGACCAAACAAGTACTGGAGAAGGCCCTGGAGTTTACCCTGGAGGATAGACTAACTACGGTCAGTGCATGCATGTATTCTCACCACAAACTATTGAAAGTGAATTATCGCAATCCCCATTGGGCTATTATTTATTATCTTATTTGATTGGTCATTTCCAATATAATAGCTGGGGCTATAGGACTTATGATACAGGACGGAGCGGATCTTTTCATGTTAGAATAATAAGTCTGGCCTGCCTAACTGTGTACCACATGTATAGTGCATTCCGTCTGAAATCCTGGCTTATAAAAATAGGAAGCAAAACAATGGGAATGGGGCTACTGGCGTGACAGATGACAGCTGGAATGAAATAATTCTCGCTATATCCACCAAGGCGATGTGTCTATTTTCCAGGACACCCTAGCATTCTTATTCCATGTTCTAACGATACAGACTATGACAACTATATATGCGTCAGGGTGTCAGGCATATACATTATGTAGAATTTGAATTTATAAACCCCAAATATCAGCAGCCAGAATTATTAATTAAACTGAGGTTTTAAAGTGATTTAGTTATATTAGAATGTGTTGTCACTTTTCCATAATTCCAAACATACCCAAGCATTCTCAATATTGCGAGTTAGCGCAGAAATCAGAGATTACTGACAACTGAAAATCCAATTATCCAATTAGTGTCTTGACCCATATGATAACGAGGACACTTTATCATTATCATTGTAATAGTAATGATTAAGCCTGTACCACACGTTAACGGTTTCACGAAAACAATACCTTTGAATTTATTTTCCGATTCCGATTGTTTTGTGACCTGACCCACATCATCTCCCACTTACAAAAGTAGTCTCTCCATGGCACCCCGTAAACATTAACCATACACCAATTTAATTGCTGCCATTGATATGACTTGGCCGACTACATAAAGTATCTTGTGAACAAATATTCTTGAAATTTGCTTAATGGTGTTTTAAAGAATATAATCAACTTTTATTTCTTTTAGCCTGCGCGCCATCTTGGCATATACAATCCTATATGATTCTTCACACCCTCTTGTTATCTCTTACCTTTGTATTTGTTTCTTTCAAGTATTTTGTGTAATTCCCTTTTAATAATGTTGGCAGGGCTACCAAGAATAAGTTTGAATTGAGTGTGAATATGCAACATATGCACATGGGTCTATCACTTAATACCATAGGCTTTATTAATAAATCCCTCATTAATCAAGATTTAAACCTCACTGCTTATGCATATATATCAAAGAATGAAAAATATGACTATGAATTACTATTAATAAATTACATAGCACAGGCACAACATATTAGGTAGACTCTTATAAAGAATTTGGAGGAAATATATTATTTTTGTTATTTGTGATGAATGAGAAGGACGGCAACTGAATATATACCAAAATGACCATATTTCAGAAAAACACATCTGTAACTTAAATATAACAATTTGAAATAGCATCTAAAGCTATGAACCCTGTGAACATAACAAATCATAATATGAGGGACTGTGCCCGCATCCAACATAATTACCAACCCCGGCTTCAGCTGCTGTCCTTTATAAATACACCATGGCGATAATTGGGGGTATTTCCCATGCCAAAATGACCTCATTGTCAGAATGAACTATGTGCGATATCTGCCCAGATTTAGTAGTACCTTACTACAGATTGGGCGTGGTTATAACATCGAAAACATTTCCCTTCTTCATTGTAAATTCTGTATCGACATCGTTCTTCTAGGCAATTATATGTAGGCTATATATGAAATGGTTTGTTTGTTTGTTTGTTTGTTTTTTTATTCATAAGCTCATGTACTAAGTACAACATTTTCAGCCTATATAAACATAAACATAAATATAAATATAACATGCCTATAAACATCCTGAAGCTGAGGGTTATGATAATAATGTTTGCAGATAGTTGGTGATTGGCGCCCCAGTAAACTATACGGTCTATAGTTCACTGCGGGACTGGGATTATATAGGCCGAGAATTGGGAACATTCAGTTGTCAGCTGATTCACATAAAAGTTGAAAACCATTCCAAACCAGTCAGAACCATGTTTGTTGGAATATTTTATTTAAGGATAATTTTACAGTAATATTCTCAGATAGGTCTACCCGAAGGAGAAGATTGATACAGTGAAAAACGACTTTACCTATTTAAAGTTTAATACTAGGTTCAGATTTTCTACTCAGTAATTTTGCCAAATGTGTATTCAGAGCTTTAGATGCAAGCTCTGGTGTATTTCATAGTCACGACATAATTGTGATGTGTCACACGAAAATGAGTCACAATTCACGAAGTTGATATTTTTCAGAGGGATTTATTCATCAGATCTCTTTGTTGGAATGTTCTTATTTTTGGGATGCTTAGCGCTGCTTGTGGCATGAATACATGTTCCAAATAAAACCAGGAAATATAAGGCCATATTCCCAAAATTGAATATTGATGTAATTATATTCCTAAGACAATTGTTATTTGTTGCTATCGTATCGTTATACGTTTCTTCGAGAAAAACTCTATATATAAATTTGCGTTTAGGAAAGTCATTGCAGGAACCATTTTAATGAAGGTTATTTATAACCTCTGCAGTGCATTAATGTTGACATAGACATGATTAATGGTGGCTTTTGTCAAGTGGTGTATATTGGTTCATGTTAGTGTGTTACATCACAACTGTGTGCATAGACATATCAATCATACCAGGCCTTCATCATTGTCATGTACTTTTATCTTCATGGATGTTTAATATTATGAGGAGTCCCATCAAGTATATAGTTCATACTCTAGAAAACACGACAAACACTTCTATACACTCCCACCCCAACCCCCACCCAAAATGTGTCAGCAATGGCAATAATTAATATTTGCAGGATGTATGACCCACCATCTTTAATTGGATTTGTTCATATTCCAGTGCGTAGAATAAATGTTAATAAATAACTTGATATTACAGAGAATCATACAGTTATGTGACGCGGATAAGTCGGGTAACATCAACTTTGAAGAATTCTGCACCTCCGCTAAAACCTTGGTGGAAGCGTAAGTACATCTGTCAGATCAATGGTTCCATATCAACATAGATTCAAAATAAGTCATCAATTATTGATGGCATAATTGGCCTCTTTCTGTACAAAATAAATATTTAAAATGAATAAATTACACCTAATGGGAAAATATTAATACGTATTTATCAGCTAATAATTCAGGGAATTTGGACATACCACGAAATTGCATTGGAGAAAATGTTTGTTATTTTTTAAGTCTAACACGACACGGAAGATTCGGATCATTGGTTCTTTATAACATCTTTTTATCGGTTTACTGTAGGTTGGCAACTTGCGAAACGTTATTTACTTTTGTTATGCATGCCATTGCCTCATGGAAATTGCATCCCTTTGGCATGGGCAATCCGTTCATATTGTGCTCAATATCCCTAGGTTTAAGATAGAACCTATACATTTAACGGTCTAACACAGAGAATCCAAAACTAAAACGCTCATGGATGCGAATTGTCACTCTCGCTATGGGCATTGGCCACAGCATAACGATCATAGCGCCATCTGGAGGAATGATTATGTACAATGTTCATTTTAGTTATAACCATAAGTAATAGTATACATTTTAAAAATACAGAATATTTAACAAAATAATAAAAGATTATAACAATGATCATAGTAAATGGATTTGACAGAAGGATGAAGCAGAGCTGTCTAGCTGTAGCTGTTTGACACCTTGTGGACACAAGACTACATGAAGTCAAGTTGGTTAACAAACTAGCTAGTATTCATTCAACAGAAGAGGCGCATCACTGAAAGACGTATTCATTCGATCGGAGAACTGGACCAAGCGGTATCTGAGAAATAAAATTAATGAAGTCTTCTTGAAAACTATCGCAATTTATACTCATGCAAACATCACTACTTTTTACCACTTTTCGACAGGGTCTTATATATATCATTGTCTTTGTCATTGACTTTCATTTGATATGCTTATTTTTAGCATGAATTGTTGTTGTTTAATATATATGATGGTTATGTTCTGTTTGTGTAATTGATATGGCATACGTATACTTTGCATCTTGTTTTGTTTGTCACTGATATGTCCCTTCTCTGGTCCTTGATTTAACATTGTTTCCTATTAATATGATTGTTTTATCTGCTCTGCATTGTCTTACAGTAAACACCACCTTTAACCTATTAAAAGTGGTTTTACCTATTTGGTACCTCTGGAATGGCTGTGCAGATATTCCATTATTTTCTCCGACTTCTTTATTTTCTTTCCTACAACTAGTTTAACTTCAGAATTTACTTTTTCCTTAATGGTATACCGTTACTGATTGTTCAACTCGGGTACCCGTTTGGTGATTCAAAACTGGCGATATCATCATGGCATATTGGTGCAAATAATAAACTTATTGTTTACAGGCAATTGTAGACAAACCGGTGTCAGATTTGTTTTGGGTTGTCTTTGTTTCTTTAGTCATGTTAGTAGAAGAGTATGGCCAGATTTGCTTGAGTTTTAATCAAACCTTTGTAAACAAAGTATACATGTATATAGTTATGTTGTTTCCTGGCTATGCACATGTATGGAAACGTGGGAAAATTGCCTATTTTAACAACGTGTCTACTTGGCATCTTTTCATTGTGTATTGTGCGAATAGGAGATCATTCCAAATAGGTGGATATATATGTGATAAAATGCCATCAGTGCCATCCTAAAGGAACACAAGTTATACAATTTGTATGTGTTTATGGCTTTCCTAATTTCTTATCCATATTGTGATAAGCCTGTGTGCAATAACGGAGAGCTCAGACTCAGTCATCTTTAAGGTGCTAGCCTTAGCTAGTCACCGTACGTACGTCCCTTAAAAAATGACGAAAATCATTTGGTGCGCACCAAATGAAACTCCTTTTGATATTTACATGGTTCTACTAGGGTGACAATGCCTAGAAACAAATGGATATGTTTGAGTATGTAATGAAGTTGATGTTTGTGCACAAAAAAATCAAGTTTGTCTGATTTTGGCATGCATAGCTGAGAATGTATCTACTGTTTGGTCGTTTTTATAGTTTGGAAGTTCCTGGATTTTTTAAAAATATTTTGTTCTTGCTTGATTGTTTTCATGCTTGTCTAGTTGGTAGCTTTACGGACGGTTGTTTTCCCTTTACTATCACTCCCTATTTGAGGCACAATTTTCATTTTTCATGAGACCACCTTCATGCATGCGGGTGCATTATTTGCCTAGTCATCAGCAGGCGCAATACTCCAGCATGGCAGGAATCAGTGAAACCTCTCTTTATCTTACACAAACTCGACACGGGTGTGTTCCAATCGTTTTTGTCTTAATACAGACTGACGGAGATAGGACGTGAGTTCCACCGCATCGACCGGGATTGCTCTGGCTTCCTGGGGCCAGAAGAAGTGACGCGCATGCTGAACATGGGTTGCTGTGGTGGACTGAAGGAGGACGACGGACTTGTCCAGGCTTTCATCTTGGACTGTGACAAGGACCACGATGGCCGAATTTCCTTCCATGAGTTCATATACCACATGTCTGGCCAACTCTTGCGTAAAGAGCACAAAAGGAAGAAGTGAACAGGATACACTTTCGACCATAGATGCTATTCCCTCGCTTGCAGTTCTGAAGTATCTCTAGCTCTGTTCTCTACTTTTTAAAAATGCAAGTACAATTATGGGGTTTTAGTCATTTTCTTTTGGCCTTTCTCATTACTACACCCGTCGAAATCACAATCTTTCCCCCATATCTCTCTAGCTTCCCTTTCCTCTAACTAGTGTTATCATTTTTGGTAAAAACATAAAACACACACATTATATATGTATATAATTATATAAGCCTTGAGGAAACTACTAATTATGATAATACTACGTTCAACATGAAGTTGAATTTCTCTAAATAACCATTATATCATTTCACTGTTCTAGTCCACCAGACAATTGTCAATGTACAATTGTCTATATATATGTGCAATATTGCAATGTTTTTTTACGGTATTTACATTCTTCAGTGTAATTGTAATCTGACGAATAAAATAATAAATTTCATCTTCCGTGGATGTGTATGTGTCTATTTTCTTGTTGGTATCGTGGCAATCAGTTAGTTTGATTCTATATCTGCAGTTATTCTACCCGTTTACCACGGGTTAGTATTAATCAATATGAATTTGATATAAGTCCGAATAGATCTGAATATAATTATGACTAAATATCGTTGGCCGATGGTAGAGCTTGGTAATGTAGTGAGCATAGGTATATATCATATATCTAAATCATTTACTATTTAGATGTAGAAGGTCCCGTCGGAAGAACTATCTTTGGCAGAGATGAGAGTCCTATTTTCATATAGACCTTATGTACAACAAAATGAAAATAAAGTTTCAATAATAATAATATATGCGTCACTAATGATGTAACAGACGCAGGTATTGTCGATCAGGTGAGAGATTGTATGGGGTTTATTAAGGAGGAGGGCATGAGTATTTATATGCGTTATTATATGCGCATTCCTAAAACTATTTTCATCGTACATAAACGATAACAATTTGAAATTGTCGAAAGTAGCATACTAAAATAATTCGACGGGCACTGAGCGCATTGTCGTACTGGCACTTCTTTACCGAGTCGGCTACTTAGTCAGTTATCTGACGATTTCCACTTCACATTTATATTGGTCAATTAAATTTAAGTACATATAATAAATATAGAATGAAACTCAAATACAAACTCGGTCCCTCCATGGAAGTACTCTCCCTCGCATCGTACTTTTGCATAGTTTTATTCTCTGTATGTAATGGCCGGTAGTATCCAATGATACACTAATGCAGGGTATGTTGTCGTAACACCCTTAACAGATGATGTGTGATATTGATATATCACGTGGTCTTTGACCAATAATAATTAACATTGAGATGGTTACATGGTGACTTGTTTTGTTTGTTTGTTTAATTTTCATTGTAGGCTCTCATACATGTATGATATTTTCAGCTTATGTCTATCTTTACAAAAACGTTACCTTACTATACACGTAAATTGCAACATCAATTAGAAGCAGATCATACATAATTAAGGGTCTATTGGGCGATTAGAACCTGTAGTTGTAGTGGGGGTTCGTTGTCTGTTTGCTTAGGGACCCCCACCAAGGCGATAGCCGAGGTGGGGTCCCGGGCAAACAGACTACAAACCCCCACTACAACTGAAGGTTCTAATTGCTTTAGTCTCGAATTGTTGGGATTCACCATCACTTTAAAATTGAAAAACAACAATAACAATTCACTCTCTAAACCCCCCCACACACTCAGCGCACGCTCCCGCTCGTGTTCACCAGTGCGTGACGACCACGTTACACCACCCGTCCATAGCATACCACCAAATCTCAACAATTCGAGACTAATTGTCCTTAGTCCATTTTGGGTCAGATTTTGCATGCATGTATGGTACTACAGACCGCGTTGGTCTAGTGGCGCCACCTGACGTGTCCATCACGGACTAAAATCAATATACAACTCGGATTTAGCGTTCGAACTGTCTGTACTCCCATAGACGTCCCTCGGCCTTCGGCCTTGGGACGTCTATGGGAGTACAGACAGTTCTCACGCTAAAATCCTCGTTGTCTATTGCTATAATAATGAACATCTAATGATAATCCTTATTTATCTTTAGAATAATCACTGGTACACCCTTATTTTTAAATAAGGACCATGTTAATATACAGCCTGTTTTCGAGGTTTTACATGTAATAAGATAAGAACATGATGACAAATTGGCGACGGAAATCTTTTATCAGGTATGGGTGAGGCGCCGTGCGCATGATCGAAGAGACCAAAATCTCGGATATATTGCTGTCGTATCAAAAATCCTAGTTTATCCAACAGAACGTATACCATATCAACAGATTAAAAGAGACACAACTTGTGACTAAACTAAGGTTTCTTAGCTATTCCATTCTTCTGTTGCGGAAGAATAGAAAGGGACCAACAACAACTTTTAAATACGTTACACCAGCTACACAGTGAACTTTTTCAATCGATCACAGCCATCAATTATTTTTGCGATGACTCACAAATAAAGATCACAGTTATTGGCATTTATTATCTTTTTAGTGAAATGTAAACAAAAATATTCTTGGTTCCCAACGACCCTTTCTGAATCATCCTAAAACGAGGTTTCACAATGTTATATTCTTCTACAGGTAAAATAACTATATTAAACATTATTTGCAGGTTAATGGAAATAGAGCGAGAGTTTATGAAAGTTGATGTGGACAATTCAGGTTCACTATCCTTTGAAGAAGTAAAGACAATAATAGGGGCATCAGGTACCGGGTTGTCGGCTGACAGTCCTGTTGTCACACAGTTTCTGCAGGAACTAGATACTGACGGCGATGGAAACATATCTTTTTCTGAATTTGTTAACTTTGTAGCCGAACAACTGATCAATTCACATCAATAAACGTCTGCTAGATACTGTTCATACCGGTACTTAAAACTGTTTGTTATATTCATTTATATAGGATTAAATCTGCATTATCAACATATTTCGGTTGAATAATAAATACTCAAATTTGTCTTTAATTCTTTTCCAGACTAACATAGGATATTATAAGATTTGCCCATGCAGTTCTTATTTGTGTAAAACCTGTTGTTCTACAGGTTTTTGAAAACCCTACAGTTTTTCAGATATATATTTTCCTTGCTCATTTGCTGAAAACAGAAATTTTATAGCACAGCGAAGAGAATATATGAGAAGGCCTTTTGAAATATTGATTGAAAAATATTTGATTCAATATACCCCATTATATCAAATTAGATGCTTATCTCAGAAGGCTCTGATGAAAAAAATATTCTGCACAAGAATTGATAATAACCTCTGATGAGACAGTTGTTTGATTTTAATTTAAATCAAGATTTATATCTCCATGTAGCAATTTTCGAGCATTTTCAAGTTAGATAAACATAAGCATAAATATTACTTGTCTTAGTAGATCACGAATGTATTTTTATACTAAAGTAGTAGTGTATTTACATATTCTGATTTCCCAGAACGAAACGCAAAAGTCTTATATTCTCAACTCAGATGAGCAGGAAGAGTGGGCTGTAAAATCTAAATGTTACCCACTTAAAGAGAGAAGATTTGTTGCCAAGATGAATAAACAGTTGACGTTTTAAAAATAAAATATATTAATAATAAACCCTTGCTGATGAAAATTTGCTAGTTGAGGGATCTATAGCTCCTTTTTTTAAATAAGGAACCAAATTTGCTGCAGTGACCCGGGTGAGTTTACACTTTATATAGACCCAAGAGTGAGTGGTACGTTGAGTATGACATATAACTCAAAAACAGAATAGTTTATTTATCCGAAACCTTCAGCAGCAGCTTCCCTTCAGAGGGAACAGTGTGAAGTACCAAGTCAGGAATGATGTTTATGGTTAAACATAGAAGAAATATTTACAACACATTTGACAATACTGAACCAGGAAGAAAGCACACCCTCTGTAAATGCTTCCACAAGACCGAATGTTTTGTTTACGTTTTGCAATAACAATCTTCCACGAATTACGAATACAAAGCATAAACAAACAGCATACACAGAAAACGTGTGGGAGTTCATGCTTTAGCTTGCTTTTACATATTTGTATAATAGGCAAATTAATTGCTCTGTAACTTTCGAGAAGTTCTATGTATATTTTGTTGGTGTCAGTTGAGGGAATTTTCCAGGATCCAACATATATTATATTCGGTGTCGTCCGACAAGAGAGTCTAATTTTATTCTAAACAGAATCAACCTGTTCTTTAAATTGGGACGTTTCCAGGATAAATATAGGTCATCCCTAATTCCGGGCACATAGACCTAGAGGAATACCTGGTACTAACAGATGCATAGTATTTATAACTCTTTGTAAAATAATATAATTTATAAATCAATAAAGTCATCGGTTAATTCTCCCCTTGTTTGATTTGTACTTTAATCCCTCCATATACTTGTAGGTATCCAGTACTCACACCTTATGAATGATGGAAAGAGGAGAGTTGTCATGACTTTCAATGCTCATCAAGGCTAAACCTGTGATAAACCGATCGAAACAAGTGTTAAAGGGTGTAATATTACATGGTATAGCAATAAGTTCAAGAGGAACACTTTAACCTTCCATAGTACAACAAAGTTACCTTTGAGAGTAACCAGATTAATCATGATCTTATGATTTTATCTCCAAGCGTACCAAATTGACTCTAGCATTTTATTGACTTAGTCCTTATCTGTTTTTGTATGAGTCCACTCATTGACACTTGAGCTGGGGCTGGGGTGGAGGCTTTCTTTCACCGCATGTACGCACACAATTGTTTCATGAAATACAGCTTACGTTTTCTTATCACAGACTCAAAGACATGAGAAGAAAACATAACTTTTAAAGATAAAGTTGTTTATAAGTATTAATAATTGCCTTTTCTATTTTGATGCTTACATAGTTCTTAAAATACACGGTGTACATACATGATTGATACAAGAAATGAACCATCGATGGAGGCTCCAACCGAGTTATGTATTTTGTATTGTACGGACATCTCCATTTAGCATAGCTTGATTGTTTTTCGGGATAGATGAAAATGTCTCAATACAAGCCATTTTAGCTTGACTGTTCATTGAACACAAGATACTCTACCAAGTCAAAGGGCGCCTGTATCTAATAATTGGGCATCACAAAAAAGTCATTTGCGATGTGTCACAGGAAAATGAATCGTAAGTTGCAAAAACATGGATTGTAAGATTCCATCTCCTTTTAAAAGATGGGATTAGTTCTTGTTGGGACAAAATAAAAAACATCATTTTTGAGACTTTTGACTCATTTTCTTGTAACACATCACAGTTTAGTCCTTCTAGCTCTCTGACCCGTCAGAAAGGAAGGAAAGTGTATCTGTGCTACTGAGACTCGAAGGTCCAAGTAAAGGTGGACACTGGGAATTAAGTTCTGTGAACGAGTTTCTTTCTTGAGTTCCCGGGTAGGATTCTGACTCATGGTTCGATTTTAAGAGATAGTTTTTCTCCACCACTGTGACCTCGAGGGACCTGTTTTCCCCGGTTCCAGTAAAAACTGAATTTTCACTCCCTGATCTTTCCTCTACGGATTGCTGGCCCCAACTGCTGTGACTCTCTAGCATTCCCAGACCACTGTCAATGCCACCAAGTATGAAACTATCCTCTTGGCTGCTGGATGAGGGCTTTCTGGTTTCACATGCAACTATTACATTCTCTTCCATAGGCACGTCGCTGTCTCTATAAATGTCCCCATTACTTTCACAATCACACTCTTCAGGGGCTATAAATAAGGGAAGACATTGATCCTTAGTCATCTGTGCCAAGTGATAGGGCCCATTCCACAGAGCCTGCATCCCATTTTCGTTTTGCAAAGAGTTGTCCACCTTGATGTCATTTAAGTCCAAATTACATGATTCTAGTGTAGGACTGCTCAGAGGTACAGGGTCTCCATACATTCCTTTGAACCAAACAGGGTTCTCCTCGTGGAATTCCTGTGATTTGTTGATAGCAGAGGACAATTGGTACCCAGCCTCGGTTTGAAACACGTCCTCAGCCCATTGGTGCGTCCAGTTACCTGGGCTGTGACTTGAGACATCATGCAATCCCAGCAGTAAGCGCTCCATGTCTTTGGGAAGTCTGAAATGCATATTATTTCCTGCAATTAGTTGCAGAGAGCGACTCGTATTCAGCTGCGACCTGGAGTAAGGAAACGATGCCAGGAAGACATTGCTCTCGGTGCGATGGGGACACATTGATTGAATCTGGAGAAGGATTTTGATTCCCAAGGGGAACATCTTACTGAAAGGATTCGATTCTTCGAGCTTTGGGTAGTGTAGACCATCATTATGAGCGTGCATGTATGCACAAGCTGCTTCAGAACTGACAAGCAGGACTTTGTCTGCCTTGTTGACGTTATTTAGTATCCATTCGTACATACTGGTGGGGATGTTGCTATTCCAAGCGTCCAAGATAACGTCAACATAACCTTCTTTTTGTAGGACATTAGCAAGCTTCAGGACCACCTCCATGTGATATTTATTGTCGTTGGCGTAAATTATGTACACACTCTTTTTGGACAGCTCACCTGAAAAAAAACAATGTAATAGATTGTTGAGATTTAAATTGGTACGTTCATCACGGACATGATTTGCTTCACGATTATATGAAATTAATCTTAATTCAAGGATGAATTCATAACATTGATGAACAATGATACAATTCGCCTCCAGTATTTATGAAATGTATATATATATATAAGAAGGTTAGTCTTTGGTTAATTCATATAAAAACAAACTGGCTGAAATTATAAAAACATAACTTACGTTCCTCATCAGTCGAACTGGAATTCTTGAGGAAAACCCAGGTAATACGTCGTTTCCTCAAGTATCCAACTACAGCAACACCAAGGAACAAAAGTCCCACGAGGCTTGTGACTATTATTATTAGTGATGCCGGGTGATATGTGAACTTTGTCGGTTCGACAGCGGCAAATGCTTTCGGAGACCTGCACTCTGAAGACAGAATAACAACTTTTTGTACTTGGTTTCTTTTCTCTACTCTCCTGCCTCGAAAGCTATATGTTTTAACGCCACACATCAGGTTTCAAACAGCCCCATCTGAATTACTTTTTCTAAGATTTTCTGATTTTTTCAATATAAATACTTATAATGACAGGCATTACTATTGGACACATGATCTATCAATCTTGCGATTAACTAATATCATAAGTAATAATTAGTGTTAATCATAATTTGGAATATTAATAATAAATGTGGTTAATTATTGTGTAACATGATATAACATGATATAAACATGTGTATTCTTTAAGTTATGGTATTCACTGTGCGTCATGCATAATAGCTACACGTTAGTTACCGATGAATACTGAAGTAATCTTATCATTGGAAATTTACCGTTGATTTCAAAGGGCACCGAGGTCCATGTTGGACAGACAGGCGTAAGAACGTATGGGTAGCACGGGTCCTTTCTGGACAAAATGATTCCACGTCCCTGTATTCTTGTAAGACATCCGTTAGATCCATTATTCAGAGCAAACTGAAAACATAAATTTGAATCATTGCCGTTATCATTGCAATGCATTTACGAGCCACAGATACGCTTGGTGTAACATAAGGTTATGAAGTAAGTAGAGTTGAAAGTATTATATTATATTCCTGGTAACGGTGTAGTAAATAGACAAGAGTGACCGAGGGGGATCACGTAGATGAATATTACCCGAGGGCGTAGCGATTTCAGTGAGTGCGTAGCACATGAGCTGAAATCGCGTAGCCCAAGGGCAATAGGCATCAGAGGGATCGCCCGAGGTTACTCTCGTGTTTATTATACCTTTTCCCGACATTTAACCTGAAAAAATCCCACTGAAGATCGATGAAAATTAGCATGAATATCGATCCCCTCAGCGGCACAGTGGCCCCTCCCACCTCACCCTCTGTTTATATCCGCCAACGTTGCGTCATTGATGACGTTTTTGCATGATCATTTGTGTACATTCTCTAAGCTGCAGCCATTGTGGATTACTGTAACGATGAATTAAATTTAAGTTAATTGGAGGGAATATTCCTTCTATTACATTATTGGGGGAATACCTATGCCATAGCGAATGTTGACACATATATACATAATATACATATTGATTGATTGATATATTTTTAATTACAGATAGCACAATTTTATTAAAGAGTCATAAGGTGTGGAATTGCGTCGTGATATAGCTTTTTCTATTCAGCTTCCTGGATAGGTATTTTGGTGAATCACCGTCGTATTGATATGACAGTGCTGATATACAGATTATTGGTGAAAAGGTGTGCATAGTAAAATGACTAATATAATAGGACTTGATTTATCAATATTCTGCTGCTGTTAGATGTTTATACTCTAATTGGAAGTGGAACCGACCGCAAAAACGGTCGCCGGTGAGCGATAACATGTGAATTCATCATAAGAAAGGTGGGTCCTCAAAATACAAACACAAAAAAAACAACCTTCTAAAATGTTTGTCAAATGACTTTTAGATGAGTTGAAAACGAATGGAACAAACAGTGAAAAGTATTTAGATTTTGACCTACTTTAACTGAGAGTGCAGCATTAATACAACTTTAATACAGAAATATTCTTTCCTAACGATCTAGCATAGTGTTTTCACATTACATTAGGTTTGACGTCAATACACAGTATATCTGCCATGATGCGAATGTTCTGTGGACAAAGTGGCTTCGTTAAAAGTAAATGAATTCTCATCAATAGTAATTATACATACCAAAATGGAAACGTAGTATTCACCCTCGAATTTGCTAACATTCTGGAATGTGACTTCTCCTATGACATCGCCCGGCGTCTAAAAAAACAATTGAATCTGCTAGTGTTGTAACCAGACACTGTAATACAACAAATAATTTATAATATACTGGCTTTAAGGCAACATAATTACCTGGTTAAAATAAAGTTGTTGGTTCTTCGGTGCACCCAACCTTTCTAGTACAACTATGTAACCAGTGACATCCTCATTAAATGGCACGAGTTCAAATTGTACTCGAACACTTCTAGAACAAGATGAATTGTAGACGGTTATTGGTGATACCCAACTTCGTGGATTAAAGGTGTGCGCCAGGTTTTCTATCCGTCCTTCAAATCTTCTCATTCCTGTAAAGTAATTGAGGAATATTTACATTAAAGTTTCCCCAAACACTGGCCCTTATGAATTACTTTGGGATTTTGTGACATAAATCATCCCAGTCCTGTGAGCTCAGTAATTAAGAATCATATGTCAGTGATTGGACGCCTAATGGCTTTCCCGACCCAGGAGTACGCGGTCTAATGCGATTATAATGGCATTTTGGGGTTTGGAGCAAGAGGCTTTCCTTCAGTTTGGAAGGACTCGCTCAACTCTGAGGCGGGACTGGAACAAATGATTTGATGAATCTTGGCTAATATCACCGAGGGGAATATTTCACAAATATCCTGTCTTGTTCTTATAAGAATAGTTAATTAAATATGCCCAATATATTTGTTAGAGAACATTAAGATATCATTTCACCGCATCATGTACATGTATGTGCGGTGTTAAACCATCACTAATTAAAAAGTCATGTTAGGTCCAAACCCACCGATTGGTAAACCTGCTGGTAAACCGCCTACATCTCCCCTTGGAACACCATATCCAGCTTCCATCAATCGATACTTGGTGTCAGCTTTTTGTTGCAGAACTCGTACGTATAAACCATAACATTTTGTCTCGTTCATAAATGAATAGACATTTTTGGACAGGAGGTTTATTGTCTGAAAAACGTTGAATATGAAAATGATACACAAAAGGCAGAATACTATTATAATATATATTATGCGGAGCATAATATGAACTCAATTTTCCTGAATTTTCGGTTAAACTGAATATTTGGAAATTTTCCCACAGATTTCCTCCTTAACGTATTGGTTATTTTTACCTGAGCTTTTTGTTAACTTTTTCTAATTTCCCCTCAAATTCAGGTTGAGTAAAACATTAATCGTTCATATAACCATTTACTAATTCTTTGTTAAAAATGTGTGGGTCCAATGTATTATTTTATTATACACGCATTGCTCTGACAACAACGTATCTTGAGTGATTTACACATAGTGCGTATTTCATTAGTGATTTACGTGGGGTTGTCATGGCAACTGTTCTGGGTTTTTTTAAAACTAAGATTACCGGTAAAACTCAAACTTATGACTCAATTTTTTTCTATTTTCATGATTGAAAGCATCTGTAATAAATCTGTTAACTAACTTGTTGGTTTCAGTCGCTTAGAATATTGCACACGTTGCTACACAACTCGTGCAATATTCACGCTCCTTCAACAAACTCGTTAGTTAACCTGTATATATATATGATTTTTATTTTCATAGCAATGTTTCACAGGAAAATAAATTTGCTTTCTGTTTTTCAAACAGATCTTCCACACATTCATTGGACCAAACTTTACTTTAGCGTAAACTTGAAGGTCCAAACCTAAACTAACTTAGTTTTTAGTAATTAAATAACCCAACAGATGGAAGATAGTCAGAAATTAACACATACCCTATTACTGTCCAGTATATTTTGAGATAGTATTGTTACATTCATGCATTGGTAAATCCGTTCACCCAGGTCATATTTTCGTCTGTAAATTATCAAAACATTGAAGTCTGTTCTCTCTTCATTCCCCCCTGCAAAAGAATGCATGTATACATCAGTCCTATTTCCATGCAGAAACTTGTTATCGTTATTTGTATACCAAAATGGAAATAACGTTTCTCATATATATATCGGACCCATAGTTCAGTAGTATTTTTTTAAAAACCACATATATGTGATGGATCAAGACATATATGCGATATGGTATCTATCAATACTCAGGTCATGTCCCAGTCCAGGATTATGAATATAAATGAAAATACACAAACATTCTAAAGGAGTGATACCTTGTAAATATGTCGATAACATTATTCATTTTAGGAATCAAATGTATACACCCCTTATATTACAACTGAACATTTGTGCCCAAATATTATAATACAATAATTATGACTAAGATAACACAGACCTATGCGTTATTGGAAATTATAAAAGCATTTACCAAATGTCCAAGTAATATTCAGTTCTGGTCTCCAACGTTTCTCGCTTTCACATCCAGGATAACCATATGTTTTAGTGGGAAATGCATCCTTTAGCACGGGATTGATCTTTAGTTCTTGGTCAGATATATTCTTGAAATGGGGTTCTGTATTTTCCATCCTCTCCAGGATATTTGCGTAATCACAGCCTGTTAAAGTAAACATTTATGAATTATATATTATTTATAGTGCCAAATGGAAGTGAGTAAACAAAGGTATTGTTTGCGGAAAAACATGTTGTTTGCATTTTTCTACCAGACTTTTGTCAGGTTATAGAGCAAGTACATCATGTTAATATTGTAGTAATTCAAAACAAGCTCCCCAGCTCCCCATACGGTGCATGGTCTTCCTCTGGGACCTGAATGCATGCATGCTGTAAGAACACCATCTACAAATTAATATCCAAGAAAAAAACAATTAAGGTAGCCTTGAAGTTCATCTTATTATTTAATTTAGTTTCAGTGAAACCCCTTTATGGATTCCAGTTCGTGTACTTATCAATAGATTATTTCAGATTATTGACACTTATTGCTTGCTGTGAAGGCATAATGTCATCAAATTTTAATAGCACAGGGCCATTCATCGGGCCTGCACTGATACATGAACGGATGCCATGCCCGTTAATGGTTTAGTAGCAGAAATTATTATGATTGAAGCAATATCTGATAAGGTCGAGGCTACTGATATGATGAGAATATGGATTTTACCCAAATGATGTACCCGATTAATGATTGAATATTTGTTCAATCCAAATCAATGAAGGTGAACGATTTGCGTGATTACAGACTTATAATGCCTGATGCTGAGGGTTATGTGGGTCATTTGGAGTCGTCAGCCGTGGCATCAGGGAAAACGAAAATCAATTTGTGAATTTGGCTCCGGCTTTGCCTAAGCCTTCCCTTTAACTAAGATCACTTATTTTATACTACGACTGAGTGGGACGAATAAATGGTTCCTAGAAGTGTTTCGATAAAGTTTTCTTAGTACATGTATACTCATTTGGATGTGTGCCACATATGGGTCCTGATAAAGGGGACGAGTCTGCAGATGTCTGAGATATATTGAGAAGTTATAATTCTGGGTAAATCCCAGGACTTATCAATTGACTCTTTCATGCTCTGTGGGATGTACATTGAATATATGACAAGTGTATTTTAACATTCCTCACCTTCTTCAACTCTGACAACACATGAGTCCACAATTTCCTACAATAATAACAAAGAGAATACATCCAATTATTGTAATAAACGTATTGTTTCAGAACATCAACCTATGCACATGCTAAGGAAGGCCCTATCACTAAAATGTGTGTTTGTTTGTTTGTTTGTTTTATTCTTAAGCTCATGTATCCAGTACACTGTTTTCAGCCTATATAAACATAATTAAATAATGATACAATTACTTTATGAAATCATACAATCACTAGTCAAATTAATTAATTAATTAATGAATTAATTATTTCTAACTTCTAGTCAAAATTGGGTACATACATCTTAATCAGACGTCGGCCTTAGTCATCTGACGCGACACATACTATTATAAGGTATACTTTTTTCCTTTTTGGGTATAAGGTAAGACAATGATTGATTTGGGAAAGGTGATATGAGGTCATGGAGTCCGAAAAGTCACTATTTGTCTACAAACATCACAACACGAATCATTATATCCACGTCGCCATGAAACCATACAGAGTTTAGGTCAATCAGCCCATTAACTTAACAATAAACAGGTCATTCAAGTCAGATTAGATTAGATGAATCCAGCCGCGTTGAATTTTGCCCAATAGAGTTTAACCACCGCCGCCTTAAAATTGATCTTTCTCCTCGAGCAATCTAATGTGACTTTAAACCATTCCAAAATATACAAAAAATAACACCAGCCTTGCAGTGTCCCATGGTATTTAGATAATATGGTTCCAATGCCCACACATAATAACCTGATGCTGAGGGTTATGACGTCATGTATTTGGCAATGACAAGACGTCATTACGTTTGCTGTCCCACAGGAGAGAGAGGGTGGTGGGGAGAGGAGAGGAGAGGACAGAGGGGGAAGGGGAGGGCGAAGAAGAAACAGGAGAGGATGCGAGAATCAGAAGAGAGGGAAAAGAGGATAGGGAGCATGCGGGGGAGAGAACAAGACAGAGGGCGAGGAGGGGAGGGAGTGAGAGAGGGAGAAGGGGAGAGGGAAGGAGAGGAGGGCGAGAGTCGGGGAATCAGAGAGGAAGGGGAAGAAACGGATTGAGAGAAGAGGGCAGGGGAGAGAAAAACGGCTGGAGGGAGAGGGGAGGACATAGATAATTTACCTGTTACTAACCGTCCGAAGGACGGGTACTTTGCTAGTTAAATATAAAGTTTTAAGAACTATCGTCATTATCTTTGTATTATTACCAATGATATTAAAAAGAACTTGGGGCAATGAAAATAGGATTGTTGAAATGTTTGCTCGAACTGTACTTCTAAGAACATGGATAAACGGTCTATCTATCTATCTATCTGTCAGTGAGAGCAACTATATATGGCAACATTTGAAAACAACCCAAAGGGTTATTGCGAATTTTTGAAAATATCATTGCGGACTGTAAGTATAGCGCTATTACTTCTGCTCGTTCCGCCCTGCCATTCCCGTCTTTCATTATCTTGTGAAATATGCACGATTTCAGACCTGATTAAATGTACATGTAATTTGACTAGTTACGTTATAACTGAGAGGAAGCTATCACAAAATACTAACATAGGCAAGGGGAACACATTATGTAGGCCTTCATAGACATCCAAGTATACGTTCGGTGTTGAATCTGCCTTGAGTTCGTCCAGTTTGAACCCACTTAATTGATAAAATCAATTTTAATTATTGAATAACTTTGCGAATATAGTTATGAAATATAAATGGAATTTATGTTGGAACAAAATATTGTGTATAAACATAGGGGCAAGGCGATTAGAACCCTGTGGCAAAAACAACTCGATAAAAATCCTCCAGAGTTTTGGTATATATAGTGACTTTTAGATGGGCTGGAATAGAATAAGGCATCTTTAGTTTTTGGCCGATGAGACTGCAGCTTTAGGAATAAGGTGGATTGCATTACCCCAAAGATACGGCGTAGCATATCATTTGTTCATACCTATAATTATATAGGTCGAGTCTACATAACTCTAAACTTTGATGTATGCATACTTTTAAAATTGATAGTTGCTAAAACACTTGAAAGTATACATGTGTATATTTTGCGATAACTATTTGAATACCCTCTCCAGATTAAGATTAGAGTGAGATTTACAACAAAAAACGTTGTTCGATTGATTCCATTTTTATCGAAAACATGTTATCAAAGATTTTACCAATTTCTTACCTTTGTACCCGTAACGCCACAATTCACGTGCCATATTGGGGTCGTGATGTCCTTACTTTGAGCATTCTCGGGGACAACTTCTATGATCAAGAATATGCTAATAAGCAGTCTGCCCCATACGAATGCCATGTTTATCCCTGTAACTGTTTGGTATTTCAATAAATAGGTGAAATAATCTAAGCTCATTTGAGTGAATCAAATCCATGGAAATGCTCCTCTCCCATGAATCATAATGGCAATAAGTGAACGAGCTCCTCTAGAAGGAATTAACTTTCACCACTGAAGATTACACAAGACATTAGTCCCTGCACAGTATCCACCATCGATGTGTTAGAAAGGAAGTCCACACTCCACTATGGGGAATGTTGAGGTGAACAACTGGTCCACTACCACTCTGCTTAGATCCTTGACACGAATGATAACCTCACGGCGCGCCAACATGCTCTACGTAGGAGCAGATGGTTTGCTCTGCTCTATACTTTCCCCTATAGAATCTCCATCAAGAGCTATCAAGACCTCCAGTGCGCCTGGTGGACGTTTCCACTATACATAGCAACATAACACTGCCCCATCAACCATCCTTCAATATTTAGAGCACCCTTTTGCAAAATGCTGAGTGACATGCCTTTCCTGGTTTGCGATCAGTGTTCGCCGATTAATTTCGATGTCCTGAAGTGGATATGTGACGTATTTATATCAGGTGTATTGTCGGTTTTGTGCTTGCACAGCCAATAAATTGTTCTTGTTATTTCGTTGTTGGTTCTTTTATTAACTAAGCTCTTATAACTTGGGAGACCTTCAATGATGACCTGACAAAGTCAAGTATGCTGGTGATAAGATTGTATCGTTTAAAGTCTGACGTATTATTGATAACTCATAGTGGTTATCAGAGTAGTCTATGTTCCTGTCATTCCTGGTATTGCCCGCGGTAGAATTATCCCGGAAAAATACTATAATATTCCACTGTGCATTAAATTCCCCAATCTAATTACAGACACATTCCTCCACCCGCGATCTCATCTAAGATGGTCCATGACATTGCAGATATTTACTTCGAGGAAAATTGAGTCTCAAATCGCAACAAAATGAATTTTGAGATACCAACATATTTGAAAAGATGAGATCAGGTGGAGTTTTTGATTTGATTTTGTAAATATTTTATTCAGGACTATTTAAACATGTTTATACATCTAGCATAAATATTCTCAGAGTAGCCTGATATTATGGTTTACAAATGTATCATTATTTTTAGCGACGATGTTAACATTTAGCACATCTAATGCGTACTTTTATAGCTTTGTCTGTTTGAAAAAATGGTTACTGGCATTTCCGTATGCATAATTTCTAGCAAAGTAGTTAAAATGTAGTGTCTTAGCTTTGATTTTGAAAATATTTTATTGTGGAGACAGATACATTTCGTCATAAAAAACGATATTCTTAGCACAGCCTGACTTTACTTATTATTTATATTATCATTCTACGAGTAAGAAGTATAAGTACAAGTACAAGTAAGAATACAGGAATCTAATAACAGCATAGCATGACCTTAGAAATACAGAAACATTAAGTATAAGTATACAGTCCTGACATTAGGTACATGTATTGATATCACTAACAGCCCCCAAATAAAATAATTCCTAAAAATAATTCTTGTGAAAAAACGTCCTTTGAAAAATATGAATTTAGACTTTAGACTCATTTCTCTGTGACACATCACATTTTGCTTTTGTTTTTACAAAAGACTTTATTTACCGACACCTGCCATCTGGGCTTTTACAATTCTAAAGACAGTTTAATACATATCAGAGAACAGTAAAAGACAATTCAGCACTTATCAGAGAACAGTAAATACAGGATTAAAGCTTCAACAAATTTATGTTTTCGGATATACCTTTGGCTACAAGCCGCCATACAATTTTTTCTTCCCTGCTTGTCCTTTTAAAATTAAAGGCATGCAAAACTACACTGCATCTCATACGGAGTTCGTACATCGCCGAGAGGGTATCAACGAAACCATTAGCAAATAATTTCTGTCTATAGATGAACAATTTTACCTGTAGAATAACCCAATTAATTATCTTAGAGTTGATGTTTGTAAGTTCTACTCCAAACATAATGTCAACGGGTTTTATAACTATATTTTTTCCTCTTCGATTAAATATCATTCTACCGTTTTCGTCTCTATTCAGAAAGCCACCCTCATATATCCATTTAAGAATATTCTGCCACAGATCTTTAGTCTTTTGACATTGTATCAAAAAGTGAACCAAGTCATCCTTCTTTTTTCAGAAAGAGCATGTATCTTTCTTTATGACATCGATTTGTTTGAGGTATGCATTACATGTCAATACACCATGGAGGACCTTATATTGGAAAACATGTATCCTAGCCTAGGTAGAGACCTTGTATGGTAACGAAAAGGTATTATCCCAACTAATTTCATCATACTTCTCTTTGGTCATATTCAATCTTTGTTGCCATTTCTGGAGCTTCTGCCATTTTGGTTTCAGTTTTGATATGAGCTGTTCATAAACAATTTTGGTGTTACATTCGACTAAATTTAAAACCCTGTCCTCGACTATAAAGTTCACAGAATTATTTAGAATATAATTTCTTTCCCTTTTTATAATACAAATCCATTCCTTCGGGATGGCTTTTTTTAGAAGCTGTCTCGAGAAACAAGTGTTAAAATCATAATTTAAAGCGAGTTCGTTGGTCGTCATCATATTACCATTTTCGTTGAAAATATCACCTATGGCCGTTTTGCCTCTTTGCTTTCATGTGGACCAATATAATATCTGGCCTTTATCTTTTATATAACGATTCGCCCAGATTCTTTCTTTGAGAATTTGCTCAATGTTTTCTGGTTTCAATTTAAAATAACATTTATTCCAAATCTCGAAAAGCTCCTTATAGAAGCTGTTAATCGCTATTGAGGGTTTGAATCTGCATAAGAATATTTTATCTATATCCCTTTGGTGATAGGCCTCTAGAATCTTAAACCAAGATTTTTCTCTGTTTAAAAGAATTCTTTTGACCCACATGATTCTGTTAGTCTGATATATTTCTTTAATTAGTCTTAGACTTAAACCACCTTTACCTGCTTTTTGAGCAAGGAAATTTATCCCTATACTGTGATGATCACTTTTGTACACGAACTTGAGAACAATTTTCTCTATCTCTTTTAGCAACGAGTCACTAAAATGAATACAGGATAAAGCATGTTGGAAAACCAGCAATAAAAATACATTATAAATCATGATTCTACCTTTGATAGTGAGAAAACGATTCCTCCACGAATTGATAGTATCTTTAATCTTGTTCAGCAGATCCGAACTATTAATCTTGAACATCTCGTTTTCGTTTCTGGGATTGAGAAGGTTAATTCCCAAAATTTTCATCTTATTCATCCAGTCAATACTCTTCTAGATTCATCCTTTTCTTGGAATCAAGAGACATTAAAATTTTTCTGTTTTCTTCGATTTGACTTCTTTTCTGTTTTGCTCTTTCGCTGCACATTCTTATCGCGAGTTCTCTAACTCTTAACTTAAGAAATTCCCATGTTAGTTTTGGGTTCAAATCAGCCTCTTGGGCATTTTCACACAGCTTTTCTACCTCGTACACAAATTTAGCATCATTTAAAAGTATATTATTTAGTTTCCAATAACCTCTTCCTCTTTCGGATCTAGTTACAAGAATATCCGCGTGGACTTCCCTATGATCAAAGTGAGGACTAAAAATCGTAGAACATTTTAAAACCTTGCTAGCTATATTGTTAGACACAAATAAATAATCCAACCTAGAGTTTTGTTCTAATCTTGACCAGGTAAAAGGTGGTAAACCTAATTCCTTAGAGTCGATAACATCATTTAAATCAAGGTCTCCTATCATATCTCTTAATTTGACCCCTTGGACACTTGTTGGTTTGTATGATACATCAGCATTGAAATCGCCTAACAATATCAGATTATCATGATTACCTTCCTGTATTTTCTCCCCAATTGATTTAATCAATAAGGATTGTTCCTCCGGTTTATCTGCAGTAGGGGCGTATATATTAAATACACAAGATGTACAACCATTAATTTGCATTACTAGATATAACCATCTTCCCTTTTTGTCTGTATGGGTAGATAATAGCATTTTCTTTAACTCGTTTGGAACAAGGAAAAGCACTCCCTTGGAGGCAGAAGTTCCATGAGAATAATAAATTTGACCCTTCCATTGTGAGTTCCAAATAATTTCTTTCGCTTCACAGGAATGCTACACATCACATTTATGTGAAGGTACTGAAGCGCGAGTCATCACCATGGCAAATGTCTGAAGATCTAAAACCAAAAGCAAATGTTCATAGGCTGGCATGAATATCTTGGATTAGGACCTGATAACCGGCATCTATAAATGTGGATCATTATTAATCATGATTGCTTACATCCGTCTTCAAAGATATCAAATACGGGTCGTGCTCATCAATCACGTACCTAACTTTCAAAGAGATACCAAATTCTAACACTTATCTGTATAATTCTTTTTATTCCTCTAGGAGGAAGAACATTAGTGATAGATTAGTAAAAAGGGTGTAAAGAGGTACTTATATTATATAGATAAACTTAGGGCGTGTTTTGAATCACTCCTTACATTTGTGTCGTGATTATTAGTACAACATCCGCATTCATTATCAGGGCACGGAAAGGGCCTATTAACTGATGGGCTGGAACGGTTAGTGAGTGAGGGAGTGAGAAAGGGAGGGAATGAGGGGTGAGGGATTGACCATATAGTGGTGACTATATTAGATTCGGCGCAACTTTAACATCACATAATTATTGACTATTCGTCACACAGGACAATTGATAATATTCCCCATCAACAAAAACAGTGAGCATATATATATATACATGTATCCCCCCGACCACCCCATCACACTCTCCCACCGAAGGTAGTGACACAGCTTTAAGAAGATACTAATAATTTAATAAACTGATAGTACTCCGCTCGTGCCAGAAGTAAAGGACTGTCTACCTCTATGGCTGTATGATATACGTATGTCACGAAGCCTAGCCTACGGCTTCCAGTCGTGGCTCACAGCCTCTGAGATCAGATAAAAATGGTTTGTCAGTGATTGGACGCCTACTGCGCTAATGATTTAAAAGAACCAATGAGGACCAAAAGGGGGGCTCATTTTGCAGTACCCCGACGTCATATAGTTCATATTTGCCAATTTAAACAGCTACAATTATTTTTTAACGCAATAACATGCATTTTTTCCCTACATATGTGTAGAATACTACCTGCACTATATGTGTAGAAAATTTTGAGACATTAGAAGTTTCCATTTTTGTTTTATTCCCAAAACCGTGAAAGAAAAACGACTTGCATACTAAATGGGTACAACTGAGAGTACCCACAGCTAGCTCTGTTTCCCAAACATGTCTATTTCAGACAACAATAATTTTTTGAACGCAATGACATATATTTATTTTCATCTTTATATATAGTATATAACCTGCATTTTATGTGTAGAAAATTTTGGGACAGTAGGAGTAGCCATTAATTGTTAACGTAAAATGCCCTTATTATATGCGCATTCCATATGAGAGGATCAATAATTGGGGTGCTATAAAAATGTTCATATAGTACACATACTATATAAACTACTCCGTCACGTGGGGTTGTCATGGCGATATCCCTCACATGCTGGCCGCAATATTAAGGAAACGTGGCCACAGTTGTATATCTTCTTACTCAAAGGTTCGTGTAAATACAGAGACCACCCGCTGCCAGCCTCCAGTTCAAAACACTTAGGTTGGTTTTTATTCTCCGTCTGAAAATGAAGGCTTTATCAGGAGGGAAAGTAAATTGTTCATACAATAAATCATTTGATAATCCATAAGTCTATCATATCAGCTATAACGGCTAGCCTACACGACTGGTGAGAAAACTGCTTCAACATCTGCTCCTTTTGGCATTTTCTTTGTTTTCCGCAGATTTCCGTTAAGTTTTAACTGTTTTGTTTTTTTTAGCCATGAGGTTGAACGAGGTTGAATGTTGTTCAAACCTGCTCGGTCTCTGTAATTAGTTTCCTCTCTATATCATTCCATCGTTATATTTTATGCACATATAGAGCTGTATATAAGTGAGATATATCGTAGTATAGAAATCTAGCCCACCAGAAAACTGCAAGAAAATATATTCTTGACCGCCGCAAACTGTGACAATTAAGAATTTCAAAGATTTAATCTTCGTATTAACCAAATAAAGAATTTCAGGTTTAAATGAAGAATCACGTCATTCCTCTTCAGGTTCACTGTGTCTTTGTAATATAGGGATTCAGAATTGGGAGTTAGAATTTCCTCCGCCAAATCTAGATATCCTTGAATTGTCCTCGTTCTATCCATTATGTATCCTAACCCATCCGATTCTTTGCAAAATTAAGGCATTGCGTTTCCTCAAAGCTTTATCAGCTCCTAGATAGACATATTGGCACTCTTCCAAATGGAACAAACGTCAGAATATGTGAACATTTGCTTGCCTTGTAGTAGTTCCTGGTCTCACACGTAAAGTGCTTGAAGCTATCTAAGATAAGCCAAATAAAATGAGGCAAAGACAAGGTGCAGACTGTGTCTCATTGTGCGACATCAATTGGGCAAGTTGTGGTATATGTGTCCTCCCCTTTCCCCTTTTCTTTAACTAAAAAGGACACGCGACTTTCAATCGAAATATAGCTTATAATCCGTTATCGAAAACGTGGGTTGACCATTAAATGTTATTACTAGTAGTTTATATTATTTCATAGAAGCATCTCAGAATCGCATGATTTATGATACGTTTATTTATCCCACTTTTAAGTATGCCACTCAGAAAGTGGTCTGCGTGTTCATATAATGAACTTATTTCAGGGCTGCATGGTTTCCGGGAGACCTGCTTTATGTCGAAGTTAACCATTATCAGTTATCTTAAACAGCACCAAACGGTACATCAGAAGAGGGACTTGTAGGCTCTTTTCAGTTGCTGTACAAGATATATTGCCTTCGACTGAAAAGTGGTGATCCTTTTGAAGGTTGTCAAGATTATTGAGAGGGAAAAGAATGTGCCTGTAAATTGTGATGTGCAAATATCAATACCCTGGAACCAGGGTCCAAGGAAGATAAGAGGAGGTAAAATGTTACATGTTATAATCGGTGCAGGCAACGCTTTACCACACAATACCGGAAAGACTGTATTCTCGTTTAGTCTAAAGTAAATGTTGTTCTAATATGTATAACGTATGCCTCTTGTATTTAGATGGAATGCACCGAGTGGTTAGCACATCAGACACACAATGAGTGTAACTCATATATGACACTAAATCATGTATCATCGTGAGTGGCGAAGCCACGAGTGATAATACATACATTTACACTGCAAGTGTGTCTGATACCCTATTTGTGAACAGCCACGAGTTTGTATTCCATTTTTATATCACAACTGCCATGTTTAAATGTTAAAATTGTTTAGGCCACCATGAAAATATGAAATTAACAATGCCTTGAAACTGAACCCCTCATAGAGGTCGCAGCTTCTATAAGGCTTTGCGGAAGGAGTTTGGGGGTAACCCTCTCAAGGAATCAAGGTCTTACTCCTTGCTGATTGTCTGTGACAACCTCCCTTTTAGTATCATGAAACCTCGACAAGCAGCACAATCTTAGATTACCAAAACTTTTAGTCAAATGGTTCTTCTGTATATCTATGCACTTTTTCTTATCAAAACCAATTTTTATCTATTAATAATTACAACAGTTTTGAGTTTGAGTTTAAAACCGATTAAGTGTTTCGAATATTTTGTATTAATCACTTTATCAAATATTATTACCAACTTTATGATTATTATAAGGATCTTACGGTATTTTAAGAGAAATAAAACATTAGACATTTTATAGATATATATACAATATTTTTTATTGATCTCAGGAGACGCCCTGTACACACAACCCCAATGATTAACATCAAATTTCAAAACAAGGGTATGAGAAAATAAAACAGCATATGAAGGTTTCTCTCATGAACAGGTAGGGGTTCGACACTATATCAACCACACAAATGACCCTTAAAACTTAACCGGGCATTTAACAATTAGGAAACTAAATTGCCTCAAATTCGTTTAGTTCATATAGCACCATGAACTATGAACTTTACATAGTAGGTAGGATAGTGACTTTTGATGTTGCCGTCCTTTCCGTGAAACAGAGTTTCGCCACGCCCAGTACTAACAAATCTATTATTAATTCCACAAATTCGAACAAACTCATGACAGAGGCACCGACCCACAATCCAACAGCACCCCCAAGATCGGCCATGAATGAAGAGATCTGGAAAAAACGAGATCAAATTAACGGAAGAAAACGGTAAGACGTTTCATTTGTTACAGAATATTGGCGTTTAAAGTAAAAATGTATCTAGCAAACTATTGTTTAATATTAAAGTTAGACCTAATAAATTACACTAGATTGATGTATAAGGTGTGGTTGAAAAGCATCATGACCTCTTGTTGAACTGAACTTACATCATATGTAGGTTTCTCCGAAATGATTTCATAGTTTAATTCCTCATAATATATCTGCACTTGCAACAGATTCTTGTAGGGATCCACACTTTGATTTTTCATCTGTTGGATGCTGCTGGATGGATGTGTCAGGCCATTTAGAAACGATTCCTTTAAGACAAAGAATAGTTTTCATGAATAAAAAATGGTTTTCTTCAATTAGAAAAAGACATAGGGTTATCTTGCAATCAAGTGACATTGGTTGAGGAATTATTGATTTAATTATCAGACAAAAACGATGATCATTAAAGACAAACAATGGTAATAATATTACAGATTAAAATTATAAGTTTTATACTTACTAAATATGCTTCGGACGGCCATAATGACGTTGATATTACTGGTTCGTATAATGTCTGGCTGTAAAATAATAGTATTGTTTAAAATATTGATATGATGAATGACGGTTGGATGTAGGCACTTTGATAATTCTGACAACTGTCAAAATTTAGGAAAAATAAATAAATAAGAATTTATTTCTCTTTACAATTTTTCCGTACAGACATCTATAGGATCACAGATTTCTATCCAATATTTGATAGTTTAACCATGATGGACGTAACGTAACGGGACATGCTTAAATAATCGGCTGATTTTGGAAGGAGTTAAATGCAAATATGTTGAAAAATACACAAGTGATAGTAATGATTTCTTTTCTCATGGTTGAACTTACATAATTATCAGATGCACATTTACGCATAAAGATAGCTATTATGATGTGATCAATATAATTATGGCATATTTCACATTGAACATACCGTGACGTAAAGGGACAAAATCAGAGGGGACATTTTTCAAAGGGAAAAGTAGTAGGAATTGCAAGTCTAGAAATGTGTTTCTGTCATTTTCATAAAAAAGATATTTTCCCCAATTTTCCCCTCCATATGAATACAAATATTTTGTCATTGTATATGAATTACCTGGCTTCCAAAGTAGATAATATACTGGGGAAATGCAGTTTTGATGGTGATTACTATGGAAGACCATTTACCCATCAACCGATGTCAAATATCCGAATCGGATGCCGAAATCCGATGCCCGAGACCGTACCGAACCGATCCGAACCGAATTCCGAACCGATACCGAACCCCGAACTTAACTTCCCTATACTATTTCATACCGAAATCCTTTGGCCGATGTCAGTTAACTCGGATGTCGGAGGTTGGATGTCGGCCGAAGTTCGGCCGAAATTCGGGAAGTTCCGACCTTTATAATTTGCCGAATTAGGGCCGAACCGAACCGAGCCGAACCGATATTTAATAAATTCGGGAGAAATTCGGTAAAATCTCTCTTTTATTCGGCCGAATTCGGCCGAATTTAGTCCGAATTCGGACTAACTTCGGACTAAATTCGGACTTCACATATTGGGCCACTGTGTCGCCATTTCCCAACGGATTGGAATACTTTAAAAAGCTCTGTAATGCTGACATGTTCCCGGTTCGTTTGGTATACAATACAAGTTCATAGCCTTAATTAACTTGCCTGTACAGACGTTAATTACTAATTTAATATATATTTTCATATTGTAAAATATTCACCTTATATAATACCTTACTAGCAACGATTGCCAAATGAGGTACAGATAATTATTTGATAATTATATGATTTTAGGACAGTCAAATAGATATGTTCAGGTATTTAATACATTTTAAATTTTGGAAAAGGCTCAAATAGTTTTCGAGTAATGAACATAAGTATTCCGACATAATTTTAGACATTATTTAGGCGAATTAGTTTTTTTTTAATAAATTTTATTGGATCCAGTTATATAGTATACTGTTTTGCTTATAAGGTATTGAACTGATTTATTTTGCTTAGAAATGACTCAGTGAAATATAACTCTATGCAGTAGAAGATCCATTAACTGCTTTAAAATGTGAGATTAATTGGGTAAATGGATATAATTATTATATGCCGCTCAAGAAAGAGCTCGATTGTAATATTAAAGTAATGGTAAATCTTAAGAGTAGAGTAATTAAAATTGTAAGCTTTTTGTTTTATACTTGGCAAATGAGAATATTTGACTGTAGGTGGTGTGTCTCTTTCACAAATGATTAAATTGACTACAATTTTAGACATTATTAAGCAAATTAGTTATACCTGAGTATAATGAGTAATGAGCGGCGCTATGTGTAGAGAGGCAGAGAGAGAGAGTGAGAGAGAGAAGAAAACAGAGACTTGTTACATATAATTATATGTGTTATGTATACTGTATGTTATGTATACTGTATGTTATGTATAATATATACTGTATGTTATATATATATATTATATATACTGTATACTGTATAATTATTATGTATACTATATATGTTATAGTTATATATGGTATGTGGTATATATACATGTATGTATGGATGCTATGTACATATTGTATGTATATGGTGTATGTATATCATTTATGCATATCTTTATGTGTATCTTTATGTATATATATGTTATGTACACAGGTATGTATTATATGTAGGTTATATAAGCATAAAAGATTGCCGAATGCCGAGTTTTCCGAATTTCGGCCGAATTCGGCCAAAACTCGGCCGGGTTTTGGCCGAGTTTTGGCCGAATCGGATAACCGAAGTTCGGTATATGGGTAAATGGTCTTCCATAGATTACCATGTTTATCCCGAACAAATTATTAAGACTTTCAACCCCAAGCCATAGAAAACCATAAATATGAACAAAAAGCTTGATATTTGTAGAATCCATTTACCAAGTCAGATAGAGGTTATGAATCAGTTAAGTGGGAAAGACGCCTGTAGACACCAAATGTTATTAGTTAAACAACCCACTTATTGCACCTCTCAAGAGGAATGTGCATATAATAAAGAACGTGAACATACGGCATGCAATGTTTTATGAGATTTGGCGTAATATTACTTACTTGCATGTTTCATAGCAGTGGGTACAGCTTTCATCACTTAAATACAAATCCTTTACATCGTACGAACAGTCTTCTGCAAATATAAAAGAACCTTTAAATTAGAGCTTCATAAATCCTTTAAAAATTACTTATAGCCATATTGATTAATACTGAAGGAAAATGGTACTTTGAAAAGTGTCAAATAAACTCAGAGAATAATTCTAACAAAGCTGTATTACATTTAAAGATTAAAAGTGTTTTTGAAATGAGAGATATATATAGGTCCTACACATAATGGAACTAATCATTGACATAATGCATTTACTTACGATGAGTTTGATTTGTTGATAAGCAAGGAGTATCGGGATTAAGGTCCCCTAACGCAGCACCATTTCGAGGGAACTTTGCATCATAACAGCCACAGGCGCTCATGACCATTGACTGCCAGCATGTTTTCTGACAGGCCTTAAAAGAACAATTTAATTTTGATAATATGTCTTGCATTGGTTAATATTAGCCAATGGGGTTGCATGGTCTCCGATCACCGCACCTGTTAACACTATATAGCTATTCATCCATTCACTAACCCTCATTCTTCCTTTCGCTCCCACCCTCCACATCCCGAGCGACACCTCACGGAAGCAGCCTAAACCATATCATTTGCTGCAAACCTTAAATGCTACCTCATGTTATATCAATGATACTGCTTGTTCAGCGCTGATATTTTAATTGTCAATTTACAAATCTCTTATCTATTCAACTCAGATCAATTCAACAAATACATAGATCTTTTATCAATCTTATAACTTAAAGTTTATTTATCGATCATGTACTTCTACAATTCATTCATCATATTTTAATAAATATTATAAATACACTTTTATTTCTCCAACCCGGTGTCCGTGTTAAAACCATGAATTCCACATGAATTTAAATATGTCTACTCTCTGATATAGATTACGATCCACTGTAGTGTGAAGCTCTTGGTATCCCCATTTTCATTCATACCTATCTGTATTGAATATCACAGACAAATATACCACGAGGCGAACGTTGAAAGTTGATATTCAACATTGAGATTTTCCTGCTCTATGGAAACAACATCCATTATAATCATTGGATATTGTTAATTATCCAAGTGGAAAGAGTCACATCGGAACATGGTATCTGTAGCATTGTGTTAACAATCTACTTTTTTAAAAAAAAGTCTGGCATCCTGTGTTATTTTAAATTAATCTTACCTTAACGGAGTAATTGGTCCAGGGGTAGATCTCCTCAAATATATTTACATATGAAGAATCTTGACTTGAATCTCGGCAGTTGCCATATACTCCACCCAATCGAGCCACGTCAAGCTGTAATAGTACAAAGAAGTATTATTTTTAATAGACAAGATGCCCAATAAAAAATCGAGGTCATTTAAGTCCAGAATATGATTCAGGTGATTTATAGGAGGGTTTTTATCTGTATATTGTACCTGCACATCAGATGGTATAGAGGAAGAAAGAAAGGAATTTATAATAAGATATTAAGGAAAACTTGATTTAATTTGTGTGCATTTTACCCTTCGCATGCCGATAGAAGTAGAAAGACCTGGAGTGATGTCAATGCCCGCTTCTTCAGGGAAAGGCATCTCGGTTGAATCGTGTAGAATTACTCTCGCCCCGGCAGATTGAGAAATCTCCAAATATTCACTTTGCCCAATATTTAAAACTATTTGAAGCCCTGTGGAAATGAGGAAAGGTTTACGACATATAATCAGTCAGGTGTACTAGTAAAATATTGATTATATTTAAAATACCCCAAAGCATTTAATAATAACAGGGGAGCTTCATAAATACTTAGTTATAGCTCACTGTTAATAATACAAATTATGATAAGACAAAGGACCATAATGTATTATAAAATATTAATTTGATTATTCTTACCATAGCCGGGACCAGAGAAATGGGATTCAAGCCTTGCCATACTACTATTTGCTTGGGCATTGAAAGTGAAACAGTTTCCATTCTTCCAGTTGTAAACTGTGGTCCACATGAATCTGAAAATGATATTACAAAGATTAGCAAATATATTTTAAAAAATAGATCAGAGTAGTTTAACGAATAAACAGAATTGAACAAATATTGAGAAGTAAAATAAATTCATAGTATGGCAATAGTTTTATGAATAACTAGCAAAGTACCCGTCCTCCGGACGGCCCCCTCTCTCCCCACACTTCCCCCTCTCCCTCTTTTCCCTCCGCCTCTTCTCTGTCTCTCATACCTGTTTTTCTCTCCCAACCCCATCTCCCATTCCCCCCTCTCCCTCCTCTCTTCCTCATGTTCCCCGTCCTTCTTTATCTCCCTCCCCTCTCTCCCTCCCCTCTTTTCCTTCCCCCTTTTCTTTCCCTCCCCTCCCCTCTCCTATTTCCCCACCCTCTCCCTTTTCTTCACTCTCCCCTCCTACACCTTCTCCCTCCCCTCCCTCACTCCAATACCCCCACCCTCTCCCACTCCTCTGCATGTAGTTGGATCCCCCTGGAAGGGAGGTAGTAGCTTATGGGAAATGACGTAGTATCTCACAGGGGCTGTCCCAGGCTATAAATATAGTGTGTAGATCCCAATTTAAAAAAGGCTTCAAAATCACATTTCCTCCCCAGATACCTTCACAAACCACATACGGTTTGTAAAACAACAAATTCCGAGAACATGTGACGCAAAGTAGCCTACAATGTAACTAAAGAAACCCCTCTTTTCTACCTCTTTTCGTAGAAATCGCTCTTCCCGTATATTATATGGATTATTCTTCAGTTGAAGTTGTTGAAGGACTGGGAATACACAAATCCCAAATCATTCATCAGCAATCATAGGGTTACCATTATAATTTCCTTTTTACTTCATATTAATGACCATTTCATACAAAGGATCACAATTTACCCAATGGATGTAAAATATAGACATTGTTTATAACGCTTTGTAGTACTATTTAATCTGGCTCTAAGTAACCACATCAGAATAAATTTGCTCTCATGCAGTAGCAAAAAAAGCTTACGGGCTTGAACAGTCGTATCCCTGGTAATTACATGTGAGGACCATATCACTGAGTTGATATCCATAGGTCTCCCTTGTCGTCGGGGATACCTGGGCGAGCAGTTCAGAGATGATATCTATCTTATCTAAACTCTGACTTCTTTCAGTACCCAGGCCGGTGGGTTGATTGGACCGCCCCAGTTGGTTTGGTCCCTTTTGGCTGGCCGAACTATTTACTGCAAATAATTGAAAAATGATAGCAATGACCATGGGAAATAATGGCATATGATTATAAATAGCGTAAGCATTCAAATAAGCATTCATGTAAGCATTCAAATAGATGCGTCAATAAATTTAATGTGTACAAACAGAAGCTGATAGCAGGGATTTGAATGTATACAAAATATCTAAAGATACAAAGTATTTTCTCCTTCAATATTGAAGTCTGATCAATAAAACTGTCTACAAAATCTTAATCACATCCAAGACAGGTCGAGTTTACATATATACATATGAGCATATTAAAACTAACCTTGACTACTGCCTATGATAGTAAGGATATGAGCAGGTGTCGTAGATAGACGAAATGGGTTGAGATTGCAGATAGTTACAGCAGGAAATAATAGTTCCCTTACAGATGCAAACTGTACGTTAACCGTAACACCCCAGGAGAGATAATTTATTATAACCCCTGCAACGTTATATAAACAGTATGCTGAAAGTCCGAGGGTGATGATAGTCCAGAACACCTTCTTTAAAAAGCCTGGAATTGGTAAAAAGTACAAATATTCCAGTGATACATGTAACTATATGATTGTTGACTGTTTCTAAATTACAACATATTTCTTGGAATTAAAAACCAACTAATACAAGAAAAACAGTGGACATTCGTGGACATGTATGGTCCCAAGAATGTCAGTAAATTTTGTTTGAGTCATTCGTCAAATCAATTATGGGGGCGGGGGGGGGGGGGGGGGGGGGGAGTCATCCAACGAAATAATGGCCAACTATCATTAAAGTTCCATCCAACAAACTTACATTCACCACCCCATATTTTAAGTAAATGACCCACCTATATATGTAGCGCATAACACACTCTGGATAACAAATGCAAAAAGGAAGATAGGGAGAACTATTTTCGATACTCAAATCCTTAAAGGGAAATTACCTTTGGAGCTATAAGCCCGAGGAAAGCCATGCATTGTTGACGTTTCTGCAAAACCCTCCAGGATATGTTTGGGTTTGATCTGCGCTTGGGGTACATGTTCATCTTCAGCTCCAACGGTGTAGCTGTAGAGATTCCAACTACTTTGCTCTTTTTCTTTCTTTCCATTGGGCAAAGCCATGTTTCTGTAGTAAGATCTAGCCTAGAGTAAGGCTGGATAGATTGAAGGCAAACGTTTTAGCCGATGATACTGTTAACAAAAGCTTTGTCAAAGTAATAGTCACCTGCAGTGCATACAGTTCTATTGTTTCCAAGAAAGGCCAAGAAATAATACGTAATTTCCACTGATGTATGCCTGAAAGACAAATGAAACACCCTGGTCTTCCTTGAATAGGAAAAGAGTGAATACATTGCACATTGACAGAAACTTAGGGCCATATATTATATATACTTAGGGAGGTGTACCTCTTTATTGGAAGCAGGGGTGAAGAGCTATATATGAGTTATAACTGTGATAGCCACACATAATAATTCAGATCGTCAGAAAATATACAATCCGCAGCTCTACACAGTTTGTATATTCTTCTAAGTTATGCTGAAATTGATAAATACTATAGGTACACCTGGATATATTTGGAATTATTTTTATCAATAGATTTTATTTCCCCCATAAACAGTGTACATAGTAATCAAAGTTGAGGAATAATGACACAATTTCTGCGTGGTACGCAGGCCCTCCAAAAGTGCCTATTGCTTTGATTCAAACAATGTGTTTGTACGTTAAGTTGAATAGTATTTTGAACCCCATTTTTGTATCAAATTTAAGTTATTTCAGGGGACTGGTGAAGGCGAATTGTACACTTTCTGAAGACCTGACCCACAGTTTACATTGCAACATACACAACTATAACAAGCTGGTTGCCACAGATCGCATGGGTCTTATTTACTCAAACCCGTGCAATGGTATTAGAGTCAAAGCTTCAATTTCAAACAAGGCAGTATTGCTTGGGAGATGGCATAATATGACTCATATTATGAGTGCATACATCCGACAATACACGTAGTAACAAACTAACATTATCAAATTGCATCGCTGTACACACATTTCCTTTTAGTCGTAAGTACAAAACAACTATTTCTACTTACCACAGCTATGAACGGAATTCGATCTGTTGGCTAATTGCAATGAAATAAAACCCAACTTTCACGGGAACTTATAGACATAGCAAGGGTATGGGGGTGGGCGAAAAAGCTTTGGAAACTTGTTGCAACTCGACAAAACTCTACCGAAGTGCGAATCACTTCGAGGACGACAATGCCGATATGTTTAACTAAAAGCTGCAAATTAACACGGTGGAAGCGACATTTGATGCGCAATGACGCTTGAACACTATGACTGATTTTTCTGCGACAGAATACATATGCCAATGTCAGGGTACTTCATTATTGCAGTGACAACTACACCTTTTAATTTTATAAGAATTTTCCCAGAAATTAGAGTAGGAACATGGTCAGCGCTTTGAATGCAAGCGGACTATTACTCAAACAGGCCGGTGTTTAAATTATATAATAATAAACACCTGTTATATAATAGGGACAAGGTTACTATAACAAAATATCTAGTATAAGTAGATTAAAGCATGCTAATACTGTTTGACGAAATCAATTGTTGTTATGTTGGACACATGGTGTTCGGATTTGATTCAGAAATGATGCGAATGAAAGTGAAATTTTGTCGAATAAACATTTACAAAAAAATATAATAAACGGGTAAGGCAAAAGCTTTCCCCAAACCGTAAATTAAATCTGGTTATTTATAGCCCTATGATCCGCCAACATGTACAAGATGGGTATTGCGTGGGTATTGCTACTTTTTTTGACATTTCTGAGCTTTTGAAAAATGACTGTAATGCCCAAGAAATAATTTTCACAGGAACTTGATATTATACATCTACAATAACAACTAATAAAGTAAGTTGTTGAGATGCTAAGAGTTTACATGAAGGAATTACTTCTGTAGAACTTTTATATATGAATTTATATCACGTTGGTATCGCACAGATTCTTCCGTTATTCAAAACTCCATAACTTTTTTTTTAGAAATTGATCCGAAGTATACAATTAAAACCCGACCGTCTCACGACATTGGACCATATATATATGTAATAGATATTATAGATATATATGTGGTTGTAAAACGACGAGGACGAACCAAATTTACATTTAAGTTCATTTATTTTCGAATTCCTACCCTCCCCGCCCCCCCCCCGATTTGTCTATATACACTCTAAGAAATCAGCTGAAAATTCATCTGGATCCACTTAATTGCCTGTTGGTCCCGCGTAGGAACTGTCGTTTACATGGATTCAGCATGCCTGCATGGATTCCATGTAATTGCAAGGTGGTTTTACACTATTCCCGCGCACTACCTGTGGTGCTCAGTCAAGCATGCAGTGGCTATTGTTTCAGCGGAGCATGCACCAGTGATTTCTAGGTCAGCCTCATTCTGGACAGAAATCTACAGAAGGTTTAAAACATCCAACGGTGCAATATGCTGCAGCCATGCAGTGGGAATTTGGATTTGCTATGCCTGTATATCCAATATGGCAATACTTTCAGGTAAGTAATATACAGTATACTCTTTATGTTTTGTGGATACCTAATGTTTTACATGTTTATGTTATAGACTGGGACCAACACAACGCAGGGAAGGTGGGAAATAATCTTAAAGAAGAGGGAGGAGGGCTGGCTGTATATCGGCAAGTGGCAGCCAAGATTTACTTGCCACTGGCTGAGGCAGAGCCCCGACTCACTGATACATCCCTACTTCTGGGTTTAAATTTAATTCTGTATCATAACAATGTCAAACTATTAATTAAGTATCAGAGTGAGACTAGGTTAGTAGTAGGTAAGTGTAATATCGACAGGACGGACTCTAAAATTAAATAACATGTATTATTGTATAGGGGCCTATAGAGGGATGACTATGGATTTTTCAGTTTAACCAAGTCCTATACTACCTAACGACTTCAGATGTTGTTGTCACTAGTCATATCCTATTACTTACTTACTTACTTACCCTACAATTTAATTATGTAGCGTTTGGAACATGTTCTCACATCATTCTTTCCCAGTGCATTCACACATCTTATATAGCCTCACACCTAGCATTCGCGCAAGGAGGGTGGTACTATGACTTATGGGTTGGGTTGTACTCTGACTGTGGGTGGTACTTTGACCGTGAGCCGGCTGGCTTGTTTAAATGATGTAATAACCAACTGTGGATGCATTGCACCAAATATAGCTGTATTTTATTCTTTACAGAAGCTGGTATGAAGAATTAAGTACACCAACAAGAAAATGATGAACCAAATTGATGAAATGATGATTTTCTGAGGGTAAATAAAAGATCCCCGAATAAGAATATATAGTGAGGATAAAAGGGTTTTACATGGGTCTACTGTAATTTCGAGCCGGGTTTTACATGGATTCAGAGTAAATTTTTACATGGATCTACTGTAATTTTGAGCTGGGTTTTACATGGATTCAGAGTAAATTTTTACACGGATCTACTGTAATTTCGAGCCGGGTTTTACAAGGATTCAGAGTAAGTTTTTACATGGGATCCATGTAATTTTACACAAAAATGTAATTTCACCGGGAAAAACCGTCATCCAAAAACGCAGTGGAATCCGTGTAAAATTACACGGATTTGACTGAAGGACCGCTTACAGTGTAACTGAAATAAAACCACTCCTATATGATCAATGCACTCCCAAACTCACTTGCGTTTACACAGGGTTATATTATGGAAAGCGGGATGCATATAACCGAAAATTGCGCATGCGCAAAAAGCGGCGACCGTTTTTATCGCAACATTACCGTAATCGACAGGAACTCACCCGACTTTCACGGCAAGGTAGCCGCTTTTTTCGCACAGACGGCCGCAATTTTCGGTAGTCTAGCCGTCGATTTCGGTAGTCTAGCCGTCGATTTCGGAACTCGTACCGCTTTTGTCGCAACGGCGGCCGCTTTTGTCGCCGACAATTGCGGCCGAAATATGCGGCCGCAAAAATTCAGAAGCCAGGTCGCCAAGGCCCAGTCAACTCTAAGTGTGTGGGGCCTTGTGGAGGGGTGTTAAACTTAAAATGGTCTTTATTGATGTCAATAATGGATTGATTTTAAAAATTCAAAATTCTCCACAATCCTTAGAAGGTACTCTATCTTTCTGCTTTCTGCTATCTTGTGCGTTGGTATACTTTGCATTTTTAAATTTATGGTGACGGTTTTTGTACCATACCCCTTAGTGCCTCCTCCAGTGCCTCCTCCAGTATCTCCTCCAGTACCTCCACTTACAGTAACGCCTCCTGTACCTCCTCTGTATATCTATACATATACACAAGCATATGGATGTATACATACATGTATATACACAGTCATATGTATACATGTATGCATCTCTGCATATATACAAACATATGCACATGCGTATACATAACAATATGCATGATATATACAAAAACATATATGATGCATACACTATGTATATCTAGGCATATTTATGCATACATAATATGTATGCATAAATATGTACATGTATACATGTATATAACTATACAGGTATGTATCCAAATATATGTATATGTATGTATATATATGTATATGCATATATGCATATATACATATATACAGTATGTATACAAGGGGCAGATATTGGATGAGGTATGGGAGGGGGGGGGGAACACAGGGACAGGTATAGCCTGAGATACTGGGGGAGGCACAGGAGCAGATGGAACTGGGCAGGGACTGATGGAGGGACTGGACGAGGTATTGGAGGAGTGTACTGGAGGAGGGTACTGGAGGAGCTACTGGAGGAGAGTACTGGGGGAGGGTACTGGAGGAGGGTACTGGAGGAGGGTACTGGAGGAGGTTACTCGAGGTTACCTCCTCCAGTACATCCTCTCATTTAGTCCAATCTGCGAAAATGTGTCTTGAATAATGTTGGAAAATTGTGGTTACTCCAGGGCTGGGCAAGCCATTAAAACATGCACTATCCCCCATATGTTCCAGTGCTCCCCCAAATAGTGATACACTAATAACACTGGTTATGATAAAAGGGGAAATAGGGATAAAAGTAATGGTAGAAGTAATGGTAGAAGTAATGGGAGGTAGTGTAGGTAAGTGTAGGTTGGAGTTGTATAGGGCCCTTGAGAAGGGTGGGAAAAGGTGAGCGATAATAGGGAGGGTTGATAATTTTAAAGAATTTTTAATGGAAAATGGTAGAGGGGTAAATAAGAATCATAATAAGAGTGAAAATTTAATAAGTAAAATTAATAGTTTAGAAGTTATGAGGGTTGAAAGATGAGAAGATTGTGTGGTAGGGATATAGTGGTAAGGTGAGCAATAATAGGGAGGGTTGATAATTTTAAAGAATTTTTAATTGAAAATGGTAGAGGGGTAAATAAGAATCATAATAAGAGTGAAAATTTAATAAGTAAAATTAATAGTTTAGAAGTTATGAGGGTTGAAAGATGAGAAGATTGTGTGGTTGGGATATAGTGGTAAGGTGAGCGATAATAGGGAGGGTTGATAATTTTAAAGAATTTTTAATTGAAAATGGTAGAGGGGTAAATAAGAATCATAATAAGAGTGAAAATTTAATAAGTAAAATTAATAGTTTAGAAGTTATGAGGGTTGAAAGATGAGAAGATTGTGTGGTAGGGATATAGTGGTAAGGTGAGCGATAATAGGGAGGGTTGATAATTTTAAAGAATTTTTAATGGAAAATGGTAGAGGGGTAAATAAGAATCATAATAAGAGTGAAAATTTAATAAGTAAAATTAATAGTTTAGAAGTTATGAGGGTTGAAAGATGAGAAGATTGTGTGGTAGGGATATAGTGGTAAGGTGAGCGATAATAGGGAGGGTTGATAATTTTAAAGAATTTTTAATTGAAAATGGTAGAGTGGTAAATAAGAATCATAATAAGAGTGAAAATTTAATAAGTAAAATTAATAGTTTAGAAGTTATGAGGGTTGAAAGATGAGAAGATTGTATGGTAGGGATACAGTGGTAAGGGTTGTATGGGCTGTTAGTATGGGTAGTATGGCAGTATGTAAGCAAGTGTCCTACCTCACAGGTGTCCAATCTCCCAGTGCCAAATGAGTGAATGAATGAATGAATGATCTGACCCACCTCACACTATGATTAATGTGAAATTGATACACCCCTACAATCATTGCAATGTGTTCAACAGCAAGCACTGGCAAGGCGAATTGTACATTTTCTGAAATCTGACCCATATATCTATGCATATATATGCATATATTATGTGATGTGTTACAGGAAAATGAGTCACAAGTCTCCACCACTCTAATGTGCTGAATTAACCTCTTAATGTGCTGAAAAGTGCTGCACTCTGAAGTCTCATGTTACATGCCAATAAATTATTCAATAAATTATACCCTTCTCCCTCACACCCTTATCCCTCATACCCTCTGCCCTTATACCCTCCTCCCTCACACCCTTCTCACTCACACCCACTTCCCTCATACCCTCCGCCCTTATACCCTCCTCCCTCACACCCTTCTCACTCACACCCACTTCCCTCATACCCTCCGCCCTTATACCCTCCTCTCTCATACCCTCCGCCCTTATACCCTCCTCCCTCACACCCTTCTCCCTCATACCCACCTCCCTCATACCCCCGCCCTCACACCCTTCTCCCTCATACCCTCCGCCCTTTTACTCTCCTCCCTCACATCCTTCTCCCTCATACCCTCTGCCCTTATACCCTCCTCCCTCACACCCTCCTCCCTCAAACCCTCCGCCCTAATACCCGCCTCCCTCACACCCACATCCCTCATACCCTCCTTCCTCAGTCCCTCCCTCAGACCCTCCTCCCTCGGGCCCACCTCCCTCAGACCCTCCCTCAATCCCTCCTCCCACACACCCTCCTCCCTCAGATTGGCCCCCTCAGACCACACATTGGCCCCCTCCTCCCTCAGTCACCCTTCCCTCAGACTCTCTGCCCTCAAACCTTACAGATTTGATTAAGTCAGATTCCAAGCTGAATTTGGAGGTACAGAGTATGTACAGGAGGAGGCACAGGGGTATGTCCAGGAGGAGGGACAGGGGGTGTATGTGAACGTCAAAAATTTCGTTTCATTATATTGTACATGTTACATACCCCTCCTCCCCCATACCCTACCCCACTTCATCTCCGCGCCCATTTGACGGCCGCCTTTGACGCAAAAGATGCGCATTTGACGCAAAAGACGGGCGAAAATATTGGTTTGTCATGCGCCGATTTCGGTCACACATGCGCCGATTTCGGTCACACATGCGCGTTTAACGCTTAGTCACCCGTTTTTTTCGGCCGCATTTCTCGCGACCGAAATTACCGGCCGAAAAAAGCGCAGCGCGCATTTGGCGCACCCACTTTAGTCGGACGATCCCGTATGTATCGGCCGATATTGACGGATGCGAAAATTACGCTCCACATTGAATTACTATTGAGCCGCTTTTTGCGCATGCGCAATTTTCGGTTATATGCATCCCACTTTCCATATTATATATTGTTACCAAGCAAAATCCAATTTTCAAAAAGAAATGTATTTCTCATTTCGACAATTTATGTAATGGCCAAGCAGATTGTCCTAAAGAAATTCTAGTAAATCGGGGAGAATTACATCAATTACAATTACAATAACGCCAGCTGCAACAATTGTATGGGGCTCATGTCGTAAGTCCTTGTGCCCTACCAGTGCATGCCCTACCAGTGCATCATAACTTTGGTGCCATTTACGACAGAAAAAAGGTTACGACTTGAAGATGTAACTTGTTGGTTAAAAATTCAGTTCGATGTATTTTTTTTCATTAGAGCAGCTGAGAACAATATATATCTAAGGCAGTTATGAATACAAAGTTTAAATCAAAATTTTAAAATGTGATATCTGCTCGTAGTTTACCATGTCCTCAATGAGATGGCAGCACATTGGGGTGGCCGAGGTAGAAGACAGCACTCACTTGAACTAACGAGTGTAAGATGAATCAATGTTGTGGGTTCGTCCGCAAGTTTCACTGCCTCTCCCCAGGCACTATACTGTAAACGTATTTATTTTCGCGCAGATAAATTTTCGCGCACTAAGTAATCTGACAGCTTTTCGCGAGGATTTAAATTCGCGCAGCAAGGAAGTCTCACACGTTGTTTATGCAATGGTTATACCTTTCGCGCAGGATTTATTTTTATTTTATTTACTTTTATTTACAAAGGTGGGTGCGCGAAAATAAATACTGCGCGAACATTAATACATTTACAGTAATCGAAAACCAGCTGCATGAACTATCCCTGTAAAAGCAAGTGTTAAAAAAGTGTTTCCCCCTCCCCACTTTACTGCTGCACAGAGAACTATAATAACACTTAAAGGCAAACGCTACTATTCACTGCCACGCCCCCCTTTTCCACATACCAAATATACGGGCATTTTACGTACTATTGCTTTAGCACTGCAGTCTATGAGGAAACGGCCCATTTTTTCATGTTTTATAGTATAAAACAAACAATTAATGGCTACTCCTACTGTCCCAAAACTTTCTACACATATAGTGCAGGTTATATACTACTGTAGTGAATCGCCTTTATAGTAAAGTGCTTTATTACTAGAGGCTAATTCCAACCCAGGTTCGACTACGGCGGACACGGCTCTCGACGAAGGCAAGGAAGAACACCAACACGGAAATGTCTCTTTCGTTAGGTTTATTGCCACCCACGACCAGACTGCAAGTCAAACAGACCCGGCTCAGTCCCAGCATAGGACCGAACTGATCCACTCAAAGCCTTAGAGTGAATACCTTACACCTTACAGGCAGGAGCAAGGTCACACTTGTCCTCACATCATAAAAGAGGTGTTGCACCAGGCAAACAATATCAGTGAATACAATACATAAGAACAGGTCGTACAGGAATACAGTAAATGGTTATACACGATACACATTCTGCTGTAGTTGAATAGACTATAAGATTCCTGTAAATGGGTGATAATGGTAAAACATATCTCTCTTGTAGTTAACACCAATCCGAAAGCCCATTCCGTGCTCAGTGAAGCGTTACGGAGACACGGGGAAGTTCAAGGACATTTGATTTATACACACTCTTGACGCGGAGGGCTATATATAACCTCCGATTTACTACAATACCCCCTCCATAATTTAAGATTTTTACCAACTTTGTAAACAATCTATACGGGAGTAATAAATTATACATCAACATCAACACGGAACATCAAAGTAAAGTAAGAAATGACATAGAGAATTAACATTGCGAATCAGTACAGGCAGGAGCATACTTGTGACCTCCGCACGAACAATAAATCGCGACATCTCTAGAATTACATTTTACATTGTAAGTGATTCCTTCTGAATCAACATACTCAAAAGTTTTAAACAGCCTTTACATAAGGAGCTTTGGTAGACCTGCTACGACAAAACATTTCATTTATGAAAAGCACCAGGCTGTAAGTAAAATGTACTAAACTTCTTACGAATCGGCGGAAAAAAATTTCCGGCTTCCGAGGTTGTTCCGAGTCAGCAGCTGTCAATCCGTTTGAATCGTCAAGAGGTAGTCAGAGTCCAAGGTTTATCAGCGGTTTCTTACATTTCCGAGCTTTCAGGTTTCCGAGGGGCAATTCCGGGTTATCAAAGGGTCCATCCATCCACACGTACAGGTTCCGGGGTCAGGGGCAAGTCCATGGTCGTTCCGCATCTCAAGGTAATCTTGAACAGTAAGTAACCAGCGTGGCTACTTTAGCAAAAACACTTTTACGTCCCACCATCTGGTTTCTTTACCTCCTCAGAACCAGTTGGGGCACTACCTGCGGCTGCAGGGGTGTTCACTGTCCAATTCCTTCCGGGGGTTAACGGAGTCTCCCCTGGAAGTTCTTGCCTTAGTAAGGGGAGAGGTTGTGCCATGGTCTCCCGGAACAACCTTCCCATCATCATTAGGTTCCGCATTTCGTTGAAGTCTACTTGACCTCCGAAACCGGTTCCCACCAAGGCTTGCTGTGGCTGCATGGGAGGTATTGCCTCCATTCCCATGCCAGCACTCCACATCCGTGTCGGGGTAGTGCCACCCAGAGGGCGGATCCCTGACATGATGTTCTCCGTCTGCTGTGACCCGCTAGAGGATGAAGGATTACGGAAAGCCTCCAACTCCGCCCGGAGAGCGCTAATCTCTTCCAGTTGGGACTGGATTTTCGCATCTCTCTCCTTGAGCCACGATCTCTGGTCTCGGATCAGACCGGCTTGCGCACGATTCTCCTCACGAAGAGTCGTTAGCTCGCGGATCTGTTCTCGTACTGTTCTCAGCTGTGACAGTGGTTCCGCCAAGGTCTGGAACGCTGCTGTCACTTTCTCTCCAACCTCCGTTAATGCATCGTTGGCCAAATCCAACACATCACGGACTTCGGTCTCACTTCTCTCCAGTAGCTTTTCCGTGGAAGCTTGCTCCGGGAGCTCTGCTTCCAACTTAGCACAGGCCTGCTGTGCTACCGGATTCAGTACTTTCGCAGTCTTAGGGGCAGGAGAAGAGCTCCGGTCACTGCACATGGACTCAGAGCGAGAGGAACTGGAACGTTCTCTCCTTCTCTTCTTCTGCTTCTTTGTCTTGCCTTTGCTGGGGGATGGCTCCGGGTCAGGAGCACATCCTTCCGCTGCAGAAGGCGTTTTCCGGTCTCTAGGCTTAGCAAACTGCCTCGAGCTGGTGGAGGACTTTCCAACCGAGGTAGCTCGCCTCACCTGCTGTAGGTCTTCTGCAGTCAGATAACTCATCAAGTTAAACCTGGGGGACAGCTCACGAGTGGGCGTCACCGCCATGGCTTTCCGGACGGCCTCTGACAATCCCTTGTTGTGGCACACTTCCTCTCCGTACTGCAAGTGGCGCACAAGCTCACATCTCCGGTCTAGCCTCTGCTGGCAACGGGCAGAAGGGCAGGTCCAGACCTCCAACCTGGGAGTGTGCTCCTCACACAGGTGGCGGAATAGTCTCTGCCTTGTGGCGTAGACACGGACTCCTTTTCCGTTGAAGGGAAGATACCGGCAGACGGCAAAGGGACAACGGAAGCCGGGCTCCCACAAGTCCACAGCGCCCACAATCTTCTCATAACTGCCTGTGTCCACGGAACCCATCCTGAGCAGACTCGGGAAGAGTTGGCTTTCGTAACGGTCCATCATACCGTGTTCCAACCCCTCCACATCTGACTCATCTTCACTCTCCTCGGCCATGGTAGCCATGGCGCCGGGGATATCCATATCAGGGTTCACGTTCACCACCCCTACTCCGGTGTCAAACGTGGAACGGATGTCAGTACCACGCGGAAGACTCCGGAACTGGCTGTCCCTCCATACGGAACGACGTCTATGGGATTTCACCACTTTCCTCTTTCCTTTCTGGCTCGAAGGGGTAACACTCTCCTTGCTCTGGGTATCACTCTCCTTCGAATCAGACTTCTTAGTGGTAGAGGTAGTCTCTTCCACTTCCATGGGCTGGACCACTACTCGGACTTCAGCGAGTTTCCGAAGTGTGTCCCGTCCACGTTCAGCGCCTTGTCGACCCGTAGCTGGGGACTTGGACGCTCTCCGGGTCTTGCTAGTAGACTTAGCTGGAGACTCCTGTTTCCGTCTCCCGCGAGAGGACTGCCGTGTCTCCACGGAGCCTTTCCCGGTATCACGGACATCTTTCTCCGTCAGAGGTTTCATCTCAGCTACATGGTCGGGACCGTTACCGGTCTCTTCCAGCAACTGGGATTCCGCCTCCACGTCGAGCTCGTGGTCGGAACCACCAGACTCGCCCAAGTCTACACTAGCAGCTTTCTCATGAGTATCCGATTCACTCATTTTCAGTCAGTTTTCTCAAAGCTCAGGATTCACAGGATACACTTCAGACGGCAGCGGTCACGTTGAGTTCTCGTTCCTATAACATAACATTACATGCTTAGTCACAGGGACGATTGCAACCAGAACATTATGTACACAATATTTCGTTAAAAATCACTCCGGGAGACAGTGAACTGAGTAGTACTATCCCCAAGAATGTTTTATAACTAAAAACAGTATTCCCGGAACCCTAGGGTGGACCAAATCAGCGTAATACTCGACAGAAATACTAGCGTGGTCACACCGCTTACAGCTTTCAACATGGCGGCGTGGGTCGTAGCGCCGGTGATCTATCTCCACACACAGAAACACCGAAACTTTCGTCTTATACTAGACGTACGACTCCGCGTCAACCATCTACAGTGTCTTAAAAGCATTCTTTCTCAAGTAGTTCAACTATCAAATACTACCTCATAGAACATTCAAGCAAGGAACAGTGGAATAAGGTGCATGATAGAGAAGCGTACTTACAGGTTGGCGGTCGGAAGCAAAGTGAGCCACGAGGCGGAGAGAACCAGTGTCAACCGGATGCCACTTCCGTTAGCACCACCTGTTTCAACGCTAGTTCGCCCTCTCGCCGTACGCTCGCAGCGCCACCGTGTCCCGCCACTACCTGCCGGATAACGTTACCCGGTTTTGCATGTCTAGCATAGGCGTACGGGGTTCAGACTGGAGTCTTTACCACCGCAACCCGCTATTCTTTCCACTGAGACAAGAGTGGAATTGAATTCCATTCATTTTCATAGGTAGCAACGCTGTCAAATAGCAATTTCAAGTCATTTCAGACAAGATTCAGGGCAAACAGTACCACGAAGTTAGATTCTCTATGCTTCGCAGCCCTAACCCAAGCCAGGCTGTACAGCTCCAGTTGCTCTAGCAACTACTCATTCCTGGAATCAAGGTTACTCCCAGCCACATGGAACATCCAGTTCGCATGTGTCGTTCGGGGACTTCAGTGTATTTTTCCGTCTTACACTTCCAGTCGACTTCTCGTTGTGTTTACTCGGGGAATCAGATCATAATTCCCCTTGTTGGCACACACAACATGGTCTAAACTCCCAACTGTAACCGATCTGGAGGACGGCGCACTCGTTTTCTCGTTACAGTTTTCCCAGGGGATACGTCCTGATCTCCCTTCTTCCCTCTTCCGTCTCCAGTCTTCCCTTTAGCTCCCCTCGGCCTACCTCTCTTCACTTTGGGAGAGTCAGGTTTTGGCGGAGCCACAGTGTCAACTGGAATCTTCCGAGGTCGGCCTCTCTTTCTATTGGGGAGCACTGGTATTACTCTGGTTTTACCCATCGTTTTACGAGGTCTCCCAACTTTCTTCTTCTTTGTCTCTTCTGTGTTAACTCTGGGGGCGGCTAGCCCTGGAGGAGTGTTATCTTTCACCCCCTCCGGCTTCTTCCGTCTTCCCCTTTGTTTCACACATACAGAGACTTTATCTTTCTTTTTCAATTCAGGACATTCCTTCCCCGGAAGGACTTTGCCACTTTCCAGCCTCAGGACATCGCGTCCAGCCTCTTTCAGAGCACGGAATTCTGGTGTTCTATCTAGATTTACCACCTGAATAGGTCCGTTCTCGTCAAAGGCAGGTTTGAGATAATCTACATGACATCTCACGATACCCTTTACTGTCTCAAGTTCATAGGTTGTGCCTCCTATGAATCTTTTCACCTTGAAGGGCCCATCCCACTTGGGACCGATCTTCTTACTAGCCTGAGGGTGGTTGTAGCGGTATACAACAGCACCCACTTCAAAGCGTCTAGGGTTTGCTTTCCGGTCATAATCTCGTTTCTGGTGCACTGCCGATACTCCGAGATTATCCCGAACAAACTGATGCCCTAGCCTCATCCAATGTCTTAGGTTCTCAACGAACGCCACACGACATGGGAAATCCAGGGTACCCGGCTCTACTCCGTAGATCAAGTCCATCGGAGTGACCAAGTCCGTCCCGAATACGATAGAATTCGGCGTGCACAGCGTGTTCGCGTGTACGCTAGCCCGATAGGCATGAGCAATACACGGAGCCAGCATGTCCCAGTCCGTGGAACTGTAATCCGTCAGACAAGACAGCTGCTCCACTAGGATCCGATTAAATCTTTCCGCCTGCCCATTAGACTGCGGTCTATACGGCATGGTGATCAATTTCTCGATTCCCAGCATCTCAAACAGACTCCTCAACAGGGTAGATCTGAATTCCGGGGCTCCGTCCGTTTGTAACGACACAGGGCACCCGAAGCGCAAAATCCATTCCCGGAAGAGCACTTCCGCACATCGCTCTGCTGTGTGATCTGGCATTGGATAGGCCTCCGCCCACTTCGAAAAGTGGTCCACCACAACCATCACATAGTTGTTTCCCCGAGGGGTAGGGTGAAAGGGACCGATAATATCCAAAGCCACTCGGCTCCATCGTTCTCCATGCAATTCCTTCTTCAGAGGGGTGATTCCGCCACCACCTCTCGTCTTCCGCATACTACATTCCGGGCAGGCCCTAATCCAGCGCTTCAGGTCTCCCCTCATGCCAGGCCAGAAATATTTCAACTTCACAGCCCAAGAGGTCTTGAAGAACCCAAAATGACCCATGGTCTTAGGTCCATGCACTCCACGGAATATTTCTGAACGGAGAGCAGTAGGAATAACCTTACTGACGTACGTTCTTCCAGTGCGTCGCCGAACCCAAGTCAAGCACAACACACCTTCTCTCATCTTCAAACTCCCCAAGTTATGGATGTAGGTACAGTATTCATCCGACTCCCCTGACAGTGACTGCTTGTCCGGGGGCGGTTTCCTACCTTCCAACACATCGATAACTCGCTGGATCAGCGGATCATCCTGCTGAGCCTTCTGGATTATCTCGTTCGGTGAGGCCATTGTCACAGTTGCCTCAGCGACAACTGCTTCATGAGCCCCACAATCTTCACAATCTAAGCGTCCGCACTTCCGCGTTGGAAGTCGAGAAAGCGCGTCAGCATTTAGATGTTTCTTCCCCGCCCTATGGAGAATCATGCCCTGATCCAGGCCCTACTCTTGCAGTTGAGCTAGCCAACGTGCAAGCATGTCCATTGGATCTTTGAAGTTGAGCAACCACCGCAAGGATGCGTGGTCCGTCCGCACACAGAAATTCCGGTTCCCTAGCAGGTAATGCCGGAACTTCTTCAGATAGGTGAGTACTGCTAGAAGCTCTCGCTTCGTAGCACAGTAATTTCGTTGGGATTTATCCAAGCTGTTGCTTGCATACCCAAGTACTACCTCCTTTCCGTCTTGTATCTGGGACAGGACGCCCGCCATGCCAAACCCACTAGCATCCGTATCAAGGATAAACTTCCCTTCTTTCTGGGGATATCCCAACACTGGAGCTGTAGTTAGCAATTCCTTGACTCCGCGGAAGGCAACTTCACATTCCGGAGTCCATTCTATGGATCTAGCATACCGCTTATACTTTCCAGCTGCGGTTACTATTGCTTGCAAGGGAGCGACAGTCGAGGCAAATTTCGGCTGAAATTCTCGATAATAGGACGCGAATCCTATAAACTGCCGGATCTCCTTTGCGTTCACTGGTCTCGGCCAATCTTGGACCTTCTGCACCTTCCTAGGGTCGGCGCGGATGCCCTTGTCTGAGACCAATCTGCCCAAGTATTCCACCTCTTGGCGGAAGAGTTCACATTTCTTGGGTTTCAATTTCAATCCATACTCCCGGATTCTCTCCAGGACGAGTCGGAGGTTCTGGAGACATTGTTCAAACGTTCTCCCGAACACCACCACATCATCCAGATAGACTAGGCAAGACTTCCATTTAAGGTCGTCTAGCATCCGATCCATCATTCGCTGGAAGGTAGCCGGAGCATTGCACAGTCCAAAGGCCATTACTTTAAACTGAAACAATCCCACACTGGACAGAAAAGCTGTTTTGGCTTTGCTTTCCTCATCCATGGCTATCTGCCAGTATCCGCTTTCCAAGTCGAGGGCGCAGAACCACTTGTTTCCGCCTAGCGCCTCAACACATTCATCAATTCTGGGGAGTGGGAAGCTATCCTTCACCGTTACGGAATTCAACTGGCGATAATCGACACAGAAACGCTGAGTACCATCTTTCTTTCCTACCATCACGATGGGTGCTCCCCACGGACTAGTAGAGTGCTCAATGCGTCCCTGTTCGTACATCTTCCAGATCTCTGCTTCCGCTGCGTCACGCTTTGCCACCGGAATCCGCCTATATGGAAGTTTGATAGGGCGGGCATTCGCAGTGTCAATGACGTGACGGACCACATGGGTACATCCGGGCTTTTCTTTCCACCCGTCTCCAGGTAGAGAAAAGCACCCCCTAAACTCGTCGAGGAGACCAAACAGCCTTGACTTCTCACTAGGATCCGTCAAGTCCGTATCTCGAACAAGTTTCTTCAGCGGACATTCCGTACTAGGTGGTACGGGAGTGTCCGGCATAATCAGCTCATCATCTACTACAGACGGTATTTCTACCACCTGTATTGAGTTGACGATTGCTTTCTTGATCTCTTGATCCACCCCCTCCGGACAAGTAAGAGGGGACGATTGCAGCGTCACCTCACTTACTTTTCCAACCACCACATCTCTATCAAGACGAAGGGTTTGGTCGGACGGATTGCTGAAGGCTACCACAGCAGTCGGACTGACAGCCGATATATACGTATCAAGGCTTCCCAGGGCAAATTCAGTCAGCAATCTCTGGTCGGGCTCGAACATCAAACCTATTGATGCGTCAGAGCCCCTGCGAATGTCAATCTTGGCCAGTGTGACCGTATGAGGTTGGATAATCACCGCTTCCCTCAGTGTTACCTGGTATCCATCCTCTGTCTCCTCCACCTTAATCGACTTCACAGAGGGACTCGGCTGCTTTGAACGGGGTCCACGCCAGTAGTGCATTTGTACTGCGTCCTCTCCGTTATTCAAAGCTAGTTTCCCTGAGCAGTATACATCACATCGATGCACGTGATCGAAGTCACGAGCAAGTATTCCGGCCTCGGGTCCAGACAAACCCGATACTACCAGACAAGTGATCATATACGTCCGCCTTCCCATCGCCACAGGAATCACAGCACATCCGTGTACAGTAATCCGAGAATCATTACCCATCGCGCACGTCAGACGGGACGGAGCCATCGACGGTGGGCGTTGGAGGGAATCATAGAATTTCTTAGTAATCAGGCTTGTGGTTGCACCTGGGTCCCACAGAAATTCACCGACATCCCCATTCACAGATACCGACACGTACCATCTCTCACCGATCACAGGATCGTGATTTCTCAGGGTTCGCTGCTCATTGCTGGATATCCGACTGATACGAGCTATGGTGTTGGGACCTTCCTCCGCTATCACCACCTGCCCTATCACTGCTTGGAGTCCGGGTTTACCCCACCGCACATCGGTGTCTCCCGAACTACCCTCAACAAGGTCACACAGACCCACCGGGCGAGTGCGCTCCCCAGGCAACCAGACGTCAGTATCCGCGTTCCAGCCAGAAGGACTTACAATGCCTTCCCTTGCCGTACTTACGGGAGCCAGAGCCTCACTCCCAATATCCACACAATTCGCAGCTTCCAATTGAATTGTGGTACTACGAAGCGCTTTAGATTCCTCGGGTCCCGCCTCGCTTCTTATGCGGACCCGCTGGAGTTTTCCGGAACCTTGGACTTTCCGCCAGTACTTGTCCCTTGGTTCCCAACTCCCTTCTCAGCTCTCTTCGGGCAGTCAGCAATGAAGTGACCCTCTTGCCCGCAATAGTAGCAATTTGAGTGTCTGGGTTTATGGTGCATCTTTCTCCCCTGAGGAGAACCACCATCTCTCCACGACGCCCAATTGCCACCCTTTCTCTGACCTTCCAAGAAGGTTCGGAAAGCTTGCACTATCACCTCGGAGGGATCAGTCTCGGAATGACCCGCTACTTCCTCCGTGGTTTCTGTGACCTGGACTACTGCTCCGTCAGTGTGACCTCCGCGCCCTTTTATTTTCCGGAGTGGGGTCGTTGCTACTGGTGCAACGGTAGCTGTATTGACTGTAGCTATGGTTGCTGCATCCATATAACAACTTTCCCACACTTCCGACCAATGTATTGCACGTAGGAGATCATGGGGTTGTTTTAAACGCACCCACACTGCCATTTCCTGATTAGTCAATCCCTGCAAGTAAATGCGAAGGGAGACAGCACTCAGTGTCTTGTCCAGGGATCCGAATGCTCTCCGGCCCCTCCTGGCTACCTCATTCCCGAACAGCCTCACGGCTTGTCCTGGGGTCTGGCGACAGTTGTAGAACTCTGCCTGGATCTTAGCTTTAGACTTCTCTCCGAAGTTGGCTTCCATATGAGCCACATACTCCTTGAGAGAGGTCTTCTTTGGCAAAGGTCCCAACTCTGTCAACTGCTTCCTAGTTCCGCACTTCAACTGGCGAAGGAACTGTTTCGGAGTCCAATTGTATGCCTCGGCAACAACTTTGGTCTCCGCCAAATACATCCGCCAGGAGCTTTTACCATCCCATGGTTTCAGCTGAGGCATCTTATCATGGTGACTATCTTCACCCTCAGAGTAATCATACTCAAAGTCCGATTCTGAGTCACTGGCTCCGTCATACGTGAGGCCAGCAACCAGTGATCGGTCTTTCCTGTGAGAGCGTTTCGAAAGGGTTTCCCCTGCTCGATCCTCTACAGAACTGTCAGAATCATGTCCTTTGACTTTGGACGTGAACAGCGTGGAAGGGGGAACATGCTTGCCTTTCGACTTGCTTCCCTTGTTGGCTTCCGCCCCAGTAGAAGGAGGTCCCTCGCTACCACAAGCACCAACTACACTTCCGGGCTGTTCGTCATCCGTATCATCGGACACCGATTCTATAATCACTCTGTGGCTCTCCTTAGGAGACGATGTTGCCCCCATCGTTCCTTTAGAAAAAGTCACCTTTTTATCCGTTTCTTCTGCTATCTTGACCCGGGACGGATCATCTGTCATTGGAGCATACTTCACTCTCGAATCCGCGAAGGTGGATGTCACAGGATTCTTAAGCGGAGTCTGTTTGGCTGCTAGATCATGTAGCATACCTAACACATCATGCTCCAAGTCCGTTGTATGGAGTCTGGCTCGATCGCTGCTTTCCCGAAGCTCACGGATTTGTAATTCATAAGCTTGACGGTCCGCCAGCGTATCGACTTCCATAACTCTCATACGCTCCCTCAGGTCATTATTCAAGGCGGAAAGTTGTTGGATCTGATTACTCAGGTCCTCTCTCCGTGCCCGTTCATGTTCGCAGTCCTTCCTTGCCCCTGCTAGGGAGTGCCGGAGGTCGTCCTCAGACATCTCCTCCGGGTTATTCCTCCACCTAGCAAAGGCTCTCCCTCCAAATCTATCAGTTGGGGGAGGGTAGGCACCACCAAACATTGGTCTAGCGTCATGAGAACGCGACAAGCGTCCTCCCCTGTCTGGATACGGTGTACCTCTTTCGAACATTCCGGTTAGGGGTGGCCCCCTTCCGTACATGTCCATCGGAGGTGGTGGTCCGAACAGTCCGCCAGGTTGTAAACCCATATCTCTTTCACCGTCAACGGCTATCGAGGAAAGCTCTCCAGCTCCCGCGACACCATTTAGTGCTGGTTCTCGAGTATGGTCTACCCCATTAGGCATCATCAAATCCGCCTCCGCCATTGTTATTGCGGAATATTTTCTTGCTACGGATTTTTCTGCTATGGCACTCTATTTCTCCGAGAGAAATATGGGACAATCAAGCCTGCCAGGCTCACTGCTAGTAGCAGTTTCTATTCCTCCGGGAATATGGGACAGTCAACGGAAAACTTGCAAAGTCAGCTTCGTGAGGTCAAGAACTGGTCACGGCACCAATTGTAGTGAATCGCCTTTATAGTAAAGTGCTTTATTACTAGAGGCTAATTCCAACCCAGGTTCGACTACGGCGGACACGGCTCTCGACGAAGGCAAGGAAGAACACCAACACGGAAATGTCTCTTTCGTTAGGTTTATTGCCACCCACGACCAGACTGCAAGTCAAACAGACCCGGCTCAGTCCCAGCATAGGACCGAACTGATCCACTCAAAGCCTTAGAGTGAATACCTTACACCTTACAGGCAGGAGCAAGGTCACACTTGTCCTCACATCATAAAAGAGGTGTTGCACCAGGCAAACAATATCAGTGAATACAATACATAAGAACAGGTCGTACAGGAATACAGTAAATGGTTATACACGATACACATTCTGCTGTAGTTGAATAGACTATAAGATTCCTGTAAATGGGTGATAATGGTAAAACATATCTCTCTTGTAGTTAACACCAATCCGAAAGCCCATTCCGTGCTCAGTGAAGCGTTACGGAGACACGGGGAAGTTCAAGGACATTTGATTTATACACACTCTTGACGCGGAGGGCTATATATAACCTCCGATTTACTACACTACATATTAAAAGGAAAAAAAACATATGTCATCGAGTTAGATTTTTTTTTATAGCTGTCTGAAATAGACATGTTTGGGGAACTGAGCTGACTGTGGGTACCCTCAGTTGTACCCATTTAGTATGCAAGTCTATTGGGAAGTGCTGCATTTTTCTTTCACGGTTTTGGGAATAAAACAAAAATGAAAACTCCTAATGTCCCAAAATTTTCTACACATATAGTGCAGGTAATATTCTACACATATATAGGGAAAAAAATGTATGTCATCACGCTAAAAAAATAATTGTAGCTGTTTGAAATAGACATGTTTAGGAAACATAGAACACATTGAAACAGCAGATTTTTTGGTTGTCATGCCATGTTTCAATGCCCCATAATTCAGAAACTAGCACGGTGACCCATTATTTTTTTTCAGTTTTATGAACACACATACTTCAAGAATCATATACTAAAGAATCAGAAAAATGACATTTAATTTCGATGAGAGAGAAAAAAAATGTTTTTATTAAATTAGTGAAAAAAAAGTGGGTTTTTTCGAGTTTTAATTTAAAATTTGCATTTCATATTTTTCTGTTTTCAGAATAAAAATAACCATGCATTCTATAAAAAAGAGGCATAGAATTATTAGCCAAGTAATACTCTCTCTAAAACTGTTAACCTTACTTAAATTGAGGGAATATAAATAGCAAATAATATGAACTATGAAGTCGAGGTATTCCAAAATGAGCCCCCCTTTTGATCCTCATTGGTTCTTTTGAGATACCAACTTTTGATGCACTCTAATTAAAAAATGAGCACGGTGACCCATTGATTTTTTTCCATCTTTATGACCAGAAACACTTCAAGAATCAAATTTCAAAGTTTCAGAAAAATGACATTTATTTTCATTTTCCACTAGATAGTAGCGTTTGCCTTTAACAGCGGGCAGAATCCTTAGGGTAGGTGGGTATTTGGGTGGGCGGGGGTTGAGGATGCTTGGAAATATCATGTATACATATATATGTCATATTCAAATTTCAATGGAATAATGAACTTTTCCATGTCAGCCTGTTGACACGGGCCGGAGAGAGGGGGATATCAACTATATACGATTAAAAACATGATATGCAAGGAGGTCTATGTGAATGTTATTCATGTCCTATCCAACAAATAAGTTGTCCCGTTCTCTTTGATTAATAGAAAACCTGACCTACGCAATATACGTACCATAGGGCCTACAGTGCAAAGACTATAATGGTGATATTATGATGATATGGCACGTTCAAAGTCTATGAATTCATATCAGAATGGTATGTTAGTGATTCGACGCCTACTGCGCTAATGATTTCCCTGGCCCAGAACTAGGCGTCCGAATGAGATTAGGCCTATAATGACATTGTTGCGGTCCTAATGGAATTATAATGGCACTTTGCGGTTTGGAGCGAGAGGCTTTCCCTCAGTTTGAAGGGACTCTCTCAACTTTATATAAATATATATGATGGATTTTATTTCCAAGTTTATACAAGTTATATAAGGGACATTGGTTCTGCCTTTTGTTTTATAAACAGGCTTCCAGGCCCACCTTAACTAAAACATGATGTACAAACAATGATATAATATCATAAAGTGTTTAAAGAACATTTCAATGATCATGCGATGATTAGGGTATTACAAAATTACAAGATTTACAGCTAGTATATACATAAGTCAATCAAAAAGTTTCACGTCCATCAGAAATCCTTAGGTGTGAACAAACCCTTCATCTAACGGCCCTAGTCCAATAAGCCAATTTTCATGTGATTTTGCGCCGCAGAGGGCTCTTATCCACTAAAATTTAATCATGTGAGAATCGCATGCGAATCAGCGTAGTGGACAGGGCCCTTATATTGTATTTCATAGACGATTCGTATGCTGGGCAGATATTATTATGTTTCATTACATATCTTTCATCTTTTCATCTATTTTCACCATGTTCTTCCTTTTTCCTGAGTCTTACAGGCTCAATATAATTGGAATGTTTGTTTTTGATAATGATAATACATCAGTTAACTGGATATTAACTCTTTTGTGGTACATTAATTATATAATATCATAAGCACAGTAAAAATGAAATGGCCCTTTCCCAACTAGTCTGTTCTTTTGCAAATTTCACACTATTTAATCAACACACAAATATATTAATTATTTTATTATTTATTTATTCATTCATTATTTGTCATCATCGCGATCAAAACTGCACTTTGTTGTCTCTTCTTATATACGCCATAATGATATGATTGAATTAATTTCCTTGAAGTAGGGCATATATCATATAAAGCATTATATAGTTGTCTACTCTGGCTAGCGACTCTGGCCCCATATGACTGGTACATGTACTTCCATGACAACATTGTTAACGTTATTTTGTTTTTGTTTGTTCGCCAACACACTGACATGAAAATGTCTCTTTATTGCGCACTGCCTCTGTCATATTTTCTCGTCCATGATCCAACGAGTGACTCACAGTATTTTTGACCCCGATTTCTTTCATGGCCTCCTTTAGAAGCTTGATGCCATAGCCAATGTTGAAAGGCGGTGACATATATGTTAGACATTGTTATTCAAAGACTAGTCAAAGACCGTCTGTAGTGTTAAATGCTCGAGGCTGGAAAACTTTCAAGGGGAGGTTCCTGAAACATTTTGGATTGGAGACAAAGAAAAGTGCAATGCCATTGCAAAGGCATTGATCTCGGATTGATTTATTCATCTAATAACATCGCGCAATAACTGAAAAGGATAATTCCATTAATTATATGTCAATTGATACAAAAGGACGACCAAGTGCATACTTGTGCTAAACTTATATATTAATTACCATTGTGCAAGATGTCCCTCATCGTAATTGGGGCTTGTGTCGTCAGTGTGTTCTCTGTGCTCATTCTGTATGTATCGAAATTGCACCAGGCATCGCCAACCGATAGCTTCTTTGATAGCGTCTTCGACGATTGGAATTTGGCGGCAAGCGATATCTCATATTTGAAGACAATAAGCAGGACCATGGATGGTATCGATGTGGATGATTCTGAGGATAGTGAGGCTGAGTTCGATGAGAATATGGATGCTGAGAAATTGAAAACATTCTCAAATGCAGGATCTACTGAAGCAACTGATGAGCATACCTTGGAAGTAGATCACAATGAGGAAACAGAGAATGAGAGACAGGGAAGTACGAACGGGGGCACATATGAAGAAGAATGGGAAAGTCAGTGGTCCGACCAGTTAGAGAGTATCAGCAGTAATGAACCCTATGCTGAAGAAGGGTCCGATGGTGCAGAAAGTGATTCTAGTGGAGAATATTGCCTCGAGGAGAAAGAAAGGGCAGCAACGTGCGTTGCTGAGGTACACCAAGAAACTAACATTTAAATTTCATCAGAATTAGTTAACTGGCACTTAAAGTAATACTTTACCATTGTGGTGTTTGCCGTTCATCGCTCTCAATACGAGAGTATTTCAGGCAGCCGTGATAATGACTTGAGACCGTTACATCTATGGAACCGACGACAGACACTGAGAAGCAGATTGTGTTTATATAGTACACTAACTTACATTGAACACTAAATCGATTGATATAATAAATAATGATGGGCAATTATGTTAAGGATAACAAGAAAAAAATGCTGTGATGAAAAATATAATTGACTAAAATATTCTTTGGCCTTATCTCTATTATCACCTGACCCAACAAATCTCCAGAAGTATAGCTGATGAAATGGCACAATGGGAGGACTGATGTATTTCATCATCCAACCCATTCATAATCTCCACCTGATAAGGAGGGGGTATCTAGGATGTATTTATTCCAAGGCATTTTATAGGCGATGCGAATAAATATTAGTGTGCATCGGTATGACACAGAGATGCCAACTTTTTTAGTCAGGCTTGCGGGACACTATCCCAGCCATTAAGGCGTGGGGTCTGGGGCCTGCCTTGGGCCCCAGAAGCCAGAGGGTTTTCTTTGCTCTCGGGTGCATTTTAAGCATTTTGGGGGGTTAAATATTGTCCAAATGATAATATAAACTTCTTACTTTGAATCGCATAAAAAATAAAAATATAGACTTGTACTTTTACAATTTTTTACTTTTAGTTTTACATGAAGAATGGTGGCTTTGGTGTATTTTCGGCATAATTTCCTTGAAGACTTCAGGGCTAAAATTTTATAGATTTTTCACTTCTACCTTGGAGTAATAATTTTATTTTACTCCAAGCTTCTACCTAGCAGATCCAGGGATGTCACTAAGTTTGGTGTAAGGTGGCTATTTAGGATTTTTAGCCGGCTGCAATACTTTTTCAATGCAGAATATGGTCAGGGAGGGGGCCACTCCATCATACTGAAATCTGAAATCTTTTTAGGTATAACACAAATTAAGCCTCTACTCTGACTGTCACACATTTTTCCTGTTGCAAGACAAAAAGCGAACATTGACATAAAAATATTGTGTATGGCGTACCAAAAGAATTTATAAAATTCAGCGTTGAAGCCATCGCATCTGGGGGACTTATTATTTTTTAGATGATTTTTAACGATTTTGGTTACTTCTTCGTATTCAACAGGTTGAGATATAATATCATTATCGATTTCATCTAGTTTAAAGAAGTTGTTTCTAGATAGAAAATCCATTTTACATTCTTGGTCTATTTCTACCTTATCATAAAGATTCTTGTAGAATTTTTCACCCTCATGATTTTGGTACCTTTTACCATTTTTTCATCAACACACAATTGATTTATAACTTTTTTCTCAGCATTGTATTTTTCCAATGAGCAAAAGAATTTTGTTGGACGTTCCCCTTCTACTGCCCATTTTGCTCTGGATCGTACCAAGGCGCCATGGGCTTTATCTAGTTCTATTTTCTCCAAGATCTTTAGGGATATTTTTCTAGTTTCCAATTCTTCCTCAGTCAGAGTATTTTTCTTATCCAGATCATTAACAATTTGCTGGTGTGTTTCTCGATCTTAAAACTGCATTCTCAACTACTATCGATCAAAAACTAAATAATATAAACAATTTATACATTTGATACAACTAGGGAATAAAACACCAAATCCGAAAATAAGGCAATAATGGATGATTTTATGTGATGTTTATGTTATAAGTTTCCAACGTTTTGATTCATCTTAGAACCTTAACCTATACATTTGCCTTTTTCTCACATATCTGAACATTATTGGAGATCAATTTTGGAGGGTTTGTCCCTAAGGTTTTTGTTGCAGAGCATCATCAAAGTCCACATTTAGGTGATCAGCGAAATCGTCTTTGTCATTTGAGTCAGATGAAATCATCATGCAACAGAATCATAAGGGTCAAAGTGCACTTTGCCCAGTATGTGGAGATCGATTAAAACTATACAGAGGGCAATTTTCTAATTACTATGTACTGAACATGTTTTTAATTAGCATATTTATACAGCCAGTTTGTGTTATGTAAGTTTTTACAAGGTTCACAGGGAAAAACATTTTCCATGATTTTACATTTTCCATGCATGGTGTCTTGGCCAAAAGTGCATGGCTGCACCTTTTCAGTCCTAGCAACTACTGGGGTTTTAGCAACCAAATTTGGGGATTAAATTGATATGTGGTAAGAAGGGACCACAGAACGGCCGGTGCCTCACCACCCCTTAACCACTAACACATGTTTGGAGTGTGAGGCTCTCTATGAGGGACTAGACAGGCAAGATTTGGACCTGGATTTGTATTGAAATTGAATTAATTGAATAGTAATTTATTTCCAAAATATGTAAATACTCGTCCTATTCTTTTGTGAATATTGAAGATATAAATTACACACAGATATAAACAGTGCTTGCAATGGACACTCATAAATATGTGTCATTTCGCAATCCTCCCAAATGCTCAGTTAGTAAGTAGCCTATAGTGGAACTTCAAGAGCCCCAGTCTCAGTAACCCTACACCTTGTGGGGACAGCTATAAGAGATGTTATGGGTAAAGTGCGATCAAGCGCGCAGGGGGGATGGGAGATGCTATCTGGGCCCTCCGGTAGAAGGTTAGACTGTTTTGAGTTATTCAAGCATAGTTTTGGGGACGTTTGGTGCATGGGTGTAAGGAGGAAGTAAGAGTGTTAGAAAATTCGGACAAATAAGCACAGTCAAAAAAGTAACCTTTTTGAAAAATCTTGGACCTTTTGACTATTTTTCTAACCCACTTTTTTGCGGGGTAGATGGGCTGGAAAGGAATGGAACAAACAAATTAGGCCTATATAACTGAGAATGCCCATATCAAAGCTCATAAGTTAAGGTCCACCTAGTAGGTTATTTTCGAGATAATTAAGAACTTCAGCTAGAATATATGATATATGATGGTAGGCTGTAGTCAAGGCCTTTCATGTTTGTTAGCCTAAACATTTTTATTCGTTACTACACTAGGTTCTCATCTATGCTGAACTAGATGCTTCTGGTCCTGGGTATGACTATAAAGTGCCTTTCTGTCTCTTTTCTCTTTCTCTCTCCCTTCTTCTCTATCTCTATTTCCTGGGTATGATCATAAATTGCCCCCTCTCAGCTTTCCCGCCCTTGATATAACCATATTAAATGTGTTGATAAGGGCGTAAAGCAACCGAACTCCCTCCCTCCCTCTGAACCTTGCTTCACGTCTGGCTGACTACTTATTATACAAATAGCTACAGATGAACTTTGTGTTTTCTAAGTGTTTTCGATCTTATCTTTTAAACCATTAAACGGCTATAGCACCAATTTATTTTCATATGAACTCTTAAACTTTCCCGACATAAGGAATGTGGACTTGTACAACTAGGCTATCGTATGAAAATGCTATTTAACACCAGAATGCAGCACTCATATCTAGGTCATAATGGTCATGTGATAATATGACACAATTAAACTCAACCTCTGGAAACACTGGCTAAGAACACAAAACAACTAAATTGTTGAGAAATGTATTTGTCATTATTCGTTGGACTACATTAACAAGAAAGTAATCAATCATGGAATGTAAGAGCGAGTATTTTACAAGGCTTCCTCTTCCTCTAAGGTTTAGCTGAAGTCTGAGGTGGGATTGCATATAGCGGCAACTAGATGTTTGTTTATGTTGACTGCACTATGGTTGTCAAGCACTCACACCGTTAATAACCATGCATGGTAAGTTAGCCCTACACTGTAAATATTGTCTGTCCTTCTCTGCAAATGTGATGGAAGGTGTATATAGAGTGCTAAATGCTCGTAATTGTTTTAGCTCCAGGCAAGTCTACTTGGTTTTCTGCGTTGGAAATTTAGTTTAAATTCAGATTTGAACATTTTCTTGATGTTAGCCTTTGTTATGGGAAAGTATGATTCTATAAATGTTTCCATAATAAGTTGTTTGAAGGAGCATGCATATTGCACATGTTGCACAGCAATGGTTGAGTATACTAAGTAACTGGAATGAAATGAGGGATCCAGTTGATAATCGCACCGGTGAGATACCATTTAGGCCTACAATTAACACATGCACATTATAATAAACACAATTTTCTAATTATGGATATGCAGTAATATAAAGTATCTGGCTGTTATAACAAAGCTATACAAACAATACTGTTTTGTTTAAGTTTATCCAGTTAGGCATTACATAGACTATACTTCTTTCAGCTTAACAGAAGCCAAATGAGTCTGACAATCAGCAATAGAATTGAAGATATTCTAATATTAGAAATTGGCTATACCATAGATATTGATTAAAATATTTGTATACATGTTGAAGTAGAAAGTATGAGATGTTTTATGGGCAGTGTGATAATGTTCGATTCAATCTTGGTCTTGTTCCACAGGTATTCTACTGAAGGAGTTGTGGCCATATAGTCTCAGACAATCTGCTATCTCAAATATTTGTGTATTTTGCAATGAGACAAATCATACTTCCTAGATTAAATATGCATCTAAGCTTGTTTCGACAAATCAAGCAAAGAGAGAGTAACCATGGCATATATTACAGTTGTATTTAGAGCCCATGCTATGGGGGTATTTTTGGTGTGTGTGGCAGGGGTGGGTGGGTGGGTGGGGGTGGGGCGGTAGTGGGTTTGCAACAATTATTATGTGTGCCATTAATAAAATGCAAGAATATGGGAACAATTAAAGATATGTCACAAAATGTCATGTGGACATGATTCCAATATTATTTCATCAAAGTCCTTTCTATTTATACAAAAAGTGGAAAATTACTAAAATTACAAAAGAAACAGCATCCCAATCCTAGATAAAATAGATTTGATGGCCAATGAGGTATTACAGCCACTATGTATCTGGTTTGCTCTAAATTTGAACCAACCCCATGTTGAGAAAAGTAAAAATATATATGGCCCATTCTCCCATCCAAAAAGGGTAAAAATTATATTTTGCTTGATCGATCTGAGAGTTGGTAGGTTTGAAGGTAATATATAGGTGGTAATATATCTCAGTTTGTCATTAAATTTGACCATTAGTTTTTGTACAGAAGCATATGAAAATTTAGTGTGAAAACATCGGCGTGACAACGTCGCACATGCCAAGTTGCCAATAAATTGGATCATTAGTTTTGGTACAGAAGCTTGTCAAAGATCAGCGTGAAAACACTTAGTTGTATACATAAATTAATAAACGAAAATGATCTAAGCATGAACGCATATATGACATGAACAGCTGTGAAAAGTGACCACGTTGGGTGTGATCACATCGGGGTGATCATGTTGGCGTAATCACATCAGTCTGATCATGGCTTGGATATAAGGTCAATGGTGAGGGATGATATAGTTATGCTATCAACAACAAGTATGAGTATCATCAACAAGAGAGTAATGCACTATGCATTTATTCTTTTGATTTTAATCAAATAAACAGAAAATCACGTTGTGCTCACGCCAATTGTGAGAAACACCATTGCCTAGGGTCTGAGAAACTTCCAATGGTGGTATACATGTGTCTCAGAGTCTATGCTTATGAAATTGGGCTATTTAGATGAGGATCATATTATTATGTTGAACAGCACATACATTAATGTTTGGCGATGTTTTCACTCAGTAATTTAGACACTTCTCATTTAACAAGGTCATGAGCATAAATTCTGCCTTCTGCTTTCTCCAATTTCAGGTTCCACATCCTTTATCTTTGGCACAAGTGACATCTATCAGAATTAAAAAATATTAACTATATTTTGTCATTGCATTCCTACCAGTCTGAGCGACATTGAGCTTTTGTAGCATAGTGTTTAAATAAATGCTTGAAAACTCGAAAGCCTATATTTTATATATAAAAAATTCCATGCATTTGGCACAAAATGGATTTCATTGAGGCTATATGTAAGAAGGATACAAAGACAGTGCAGACTAAACTTATAACAGGTGACAATCCAAATTTAGTTATAACCCAGGATGTAATCGAGTTAAGATATACTGAGACAAAATATGAATGTCCTGATATATCATCTTGGACAATACCTGTCATACATAAATACTGTCAGGACCATGGCAATAGCTCAGTAGACAAAGTGAATGCATATAATGGTAGACAGGACTTTGGAAATAACTCACCAGAAAAAGGAAACCAAACAAGAGCAATTCATATAGCTGTGCTGAGCAACTGTTTGCCCATAGTACAGCTGCTTCATGGTGCAGGAGCAGACCTTAGTATGAAGGATGATGCTGGGCTTACTGCTTTCCATCTTGCCTGTACACATGGTCACCTTGTCATAGCTCAGTACCTGGTGGAGGCTGACCCTTCCTCTGTACATACAATACAGGACAATACAGGTAATATTATAAGTATTATCATTTTTTTCATTTGTGGTTTTGTGACTTTTTCTTTACCAAGATACAAAATATGAATGTAGGAATCCTGTATGCAATAAAATGAATGAGGAAGTGTTGACCAATCACTCCTAAGAAAGTCAAGTTGTAGTGCCGTCAAAAGACATAACCAGGCAGTTGGAGAATAATTAGGCCTAATAACTATGAAAAATAATAGTCTAGGTTTGGGATGGTTTAGGGCTATAATTGTTGGAAGAAGCTAGGCATTATTAACGGATTGATTACTGACATTGAGGGGCTATGATAGTAGCCCTTTTTCCTGGTCAATACACCTCATTCACAGATTAACCTCTTGCTCACCTTGTTAAAGAGGGTTGAAATCATCCCAAAATAGATTTAACAGATTTTGAACAACAATCAGTCCTTAGTTTTGCAACAGACATTATTCCAAAACAGAGCCCTCTTTCTGTCCTCAATCATAATTCCTATATTAATGAGATCATATCATCATTAAAATGAGAGAAAGAAATTAATAATATAGTTTTGTTCAATTATACAGGTAACTCAGCCCTGATGTCAGCCATCATTCACCACCAGCACCACATGTACTCCTTCCTGCTGAACCACATTGATCTCAATGCTGTCAACAATACCAGACAAACACCTCTGATTCTAGCTGTCAGTCATAGACAGTTGACACTTATATCTGCTCTATTAAAGGCTGGAGTGACAGTTGACAGGAGGTGTAAACCATCAGGTGACACAGCACTGCATGTAGCTGTCCATCACAATTTACCCCAGGTAGTGACTATACTTTTGACAGCAGGAGCTGCTGCCTCTAAAGCAAATGACCAAGGGGATACTCCTATCATGATGGCCATCAAGCTTGGGTTTATTGACTGTGTTAAGGAACTATTAATTCCAAGTTTACCTGCTCAATCAGTTCAAGTGTACTTACACTTGGCTGCGGCATATGCCCATGAGAGTGTGCTAAGGTTTCTCCTCAGAAATACTACCTGGACATTGGACATGCTGGCAAAAAGTGTTATTATTGCCTGCAATAAAAGGCAATATAGTTCCCTGAAACTCTTACTATCTCGCATCACTCCACAGCAACTGAGGCATTGCTTCTGTGAATATGAAAGGGATGATGCCTTGACACAGGCAGTGGCCCAGTGCATTGAAAATGATGATGTAGAATGTGTCAGCCTTTTACTCACAGAGAAAACCCTCATATTGGATTTCTTCTCTAAATACAGTAACATTTACCGTGACACTTTGGATAACGGCATACCTGACTGTTCTTTATATCCTTTCAATAATCACCTTACTAAATATACTTGGTTCGGAGTCATTTTAAGAGGACATAACAATATACTTAAACTGTTACTTGGGATGGTTCATGACAAATATCCCTCTATGCATACACTCAAAACAGATGTGAAAAACAGCCTCATTGAAGCAACAGTAGCCCCTAAATCAAGACTCCTGATTGTATCAATTATAGCCAAAAGTTTAGAGAATCTTGAATTTCTACATGTGTGTATAGAAACTGGAATAGTTGATGTTACCTACACAGGACCTGGTGGTGAAACATACTTGAGTGAGCTGCTGGATTATCCCCATGGAGCTACATTTCCTCATGCATTGACAGGGATTTCATTACATACTCCCTTGGTTAAAACCAATATTAGGTGCATTTTGGATTTAGCCAGAGTCTTCATTAATGGTGGCTGCCCAATAAGGGAACCTACTACCCCTGAACACGCTGATCTAATACAAAAAGCAGTGAGCATAGGCTGTATAGCATTTGTCTGGGAACTTCTTGATGCTGCCCCCCTGCCATGGAAGTGTACTACAAACATTGACCTCGCTTGGTATAAAGGAAAGAAAGATTCTGCATTCTCTACTGTTATAAAGCTGATTTTGCTCTCTGCAATAAATGTGGAAGTCATGAGTAAAGAAGCTGGGCAGGACCAATTTGCAGAGCTGAAGGAGGAGTTGTTTACATTGTATGACTTGTGTAGGACTGCCATCAGGGTGCATCTGCCACACCGGAGGCTAAGTGCATCCAGGAGTTTACCCATACCCTCCAGATTAGCACAATCCATAGCCCTGTTAGATATATGTGAGCCAGACCTCAGGACATATGAAAATATAATGCAGCAAAATACCGTTAGCTTATGAATTGGCAGCAAAATACCGTAAGCTTATGAATCGGTTGTGATGGCCATATCAGTGCAAAGTGTTCACTTAAAAAGAATAAACTATACATTGACATAAGCATGAGGAATAACCACTCCCACGCATCACACAAGTGAGGCTCCCAAATGTATGATAAAACACTTGTATCGTCAAACAGATTCCAGGCGTTTAGCCATCAGGAGTCAGCCGTTAGCCGCCTAGGTGTGTAGCCGCCTAGGAAATTCACTCCATTGAACCTCATATCATCTTGATATTTTAATGCAATATCCCTAAAGTCTTGCCTAATCTCGAAAATTATTGGCAACTCTGTGAGGTTTTGAATTAGAGTACCTATATTATTCTGTAAGCGACCATGGGCATAGGCCCCCTACAGCAGTTATCCTTTGAAAATCATTGGACGTAATAATTTCCACATTTCATGCACCAATTCTAATGTAAGTATTAATGTAAATTTAATTAAAAGTAAAACAAGTTGTTATGAGAGTCGAAAACTTGTCTATACGAATTTGGACAATAAATATGCCTGAATAGTCATGCCTATTATATATCTCGAAGTCTATTTAATATTTTTACAAAATTCAAATTGCATTTCATGTACTCATGGACAGTCACCCATTTCTATGTATAAACCTTGACTGTACTGTTATTGTATGCAAATGAAAATAAAGTTACTCAAAAATCTAAATCTTTAAGTAAGTCACTAAGTCATACACCCTAGTACTTTTTGGGTAATACAGATACACTTCTGCTTCCCTCTTCATGACTTCTAGTTGAGCCACATGCAAACGTTTGTAATCAAATTGTAATATACAGATACCATCTTTACAACCATTAATTTATGCAGCATTAATTCAAACGTTAATTTGAATGATTTTAGTTAACCTCCTGTAGGCCTAATCTAAAGTATACTCTAGTGTAGATACGGGCGACGAATGAAAATAACTGATAAAAGCCAGAGATGCGTGCTTTTGTAAATCTTTATTTCCCTATAAAAGTGAATGTTAATAAAGATCAAGTACCGTAAATATATTTTTAAGTGCGTCCCAAGAATCTTCTCTTTCAAAACTCATCGGGAATACCGCTTTAACACATTCCAAACGCGAACTGAAGCCAATCACAACATTGACCTATTTATAAGGGACATATTAATTTGTTGTGTTATGAATATCCGTTTCCACTGTTCGTCGGGAGGCTATAGGCGATAGACAAATGTAGAGGCGTAGAAGGTAGAGTATCAACCCTGCGTATTGTTGCTGGTGCTAGACACAATTCTATTTTCCTTGTTGGTATTAGAACAGAAGAATGTGGGAGACTGCCCTGCGGGCTGCCCTGTTATGTGATAACCTTGTTGTGTTACAAACAGACACAACAACAGCAGTAGTATTAACACGTGTACCATTAAATTGCATCTAGGTTGCCACTATATCCGCAGCTCAACGGCTGCTCAACGGCGGTCAGCTATAGTACCAATGACATAAATATATATATATAAAATAACGTTAAATGTCCGTAGCACGAGGAGACTTGATCGACGGATACATATCACGCATACGTACAGGTTTTTGTATACATCTTTCATTTTAAATTTGATATTTAGTAAATGCAGAGGTCTGGTAAATTTCGTTTTTTTCATTTCACGTCGATCAGGGGTGACCTGATGACTAACGTTAGATATTGTTATATTTTATTATTAAGTAATTTAAAACTCAATCTCTATGTACGTTCAACATGTTGCGTCAGTACCTCAGATATTATAATAGTCCTCTCTATAGTTAGATTCCGTGCGTTCATCACTCATGTATAAGGACGACCAACTTCAATATATAGGCGATCAATGATCATGTAATGCGCAGATGGATTCTCAGACCAATTCTGGCCCTGAAGTCTCTATCAGAGGGTAGATATTGTAGTGTTATCATCCATTATTGTCCAGGAGCTAAAACAACCCCTGAATACAAAATTGAATTGTAGCTACACGAATCTGTATTTCTTTGTACTTGACAGCTTCTGAACTACCCCATGGTATGGAATATGTGTTTTGTCGATTGATAGGTGAACCAAAAGTAATATGTCTGTTATTTTGCTAATGAATGAATAAGAAATACTTCTTTTTGTATAAGCTATAGAAAATAATTTTCTTATCCCTACAAAGACGATATGACAAGTGACGAGTTTACAGTAGGCCCCCCCCCTATATGAGAAACATCTGAATCAAAATTGGTTATTTTAAAATTATCTTCTAATGCAGGATCCATACATTACCTAAAAAAGTATTTTGAGCGATGTAAATTACCTTGAACAGAACATTTTCTTCTACCAAGAAAATGATCACATCTTGGTTATCAGTGTGATCTTCATAAAGGAAAAGAAAGAAGTGCGCATTGCTAAGATTACTTGATTTGTTAAGCTTCTTACTGATATGGCATGATGATACAAAACTGTTTTTAATATGTCATTTTAACCCAAATAAAGAATACTAGCAAATACTTGTGCTACGCACAAGATTTGCTAGTGAGACAGTCGGGCCCGCATCTTCATCTCTCCTTGTTCCCTCTCCAACCAAGTTTCTCTTTCAGCTTCTCTCCCAAAAGTAAAACAGACTTGTCAAGAAAAGACATACCTGTTAACAGTAAACCACTGTAAGCATTAATTAATTAATCTGAAAGATTGTTACCTGAAACAGTCACTGATACTTGCACTAAGAATTCAGCAGTACCCACCCTGAATGGGTTAAAAGACAGGGAACTTGAGACAAAAAGATGGGAATAGAGATGGAGACAGAGACAGGGGAAGAGAGTACCATTAGGGTAATTATGAAGGGAAGAACATGAATAAAGAGGTTTAAACTTTAAACTAATTCTGTCACATCACTGTATATTTAGAACATAAATAAAATTTTACTGAAAATGGAGTATTTGAAGAATATTTTACAGTTTTTTACTGATAATGATACTAATACCATGATCACACAAGTAAGGATTAATGAGTAAATTAATACTAGAATTATACAATCCACTGTAATTTGTATATCCTTTCAAATTATGTCTTAATTAATTTCTACCTTGAACGGCCCAGAGCCAAGGTAGAAATTAAATAAGATGTGATTTGAAAGGATATAATTTTAGAATGCTTTAAAATGGAGGCATGAGTACTATTGGCAATAGCTCAAGGAAGAAGTTATAATTATGACGCCAGAGAAGACCATGGGTGTTTCAGGGACTCTACATTTAACCAGATCTGGAGAACACAATATTCATACTTACTGAAATATATATTATGCATGGAATCTCTTTCCTGTTGGAATGAAAGTCCTTGAAAGGATTTGATGGCATATGTCAGGTGCCATTTTGGTCTTAATTTTCGGAGAATATACTATTAATATAAATTTGTTATTCATAATATTTAGAAGACCTTGACATAATCAGATCTGCTCCTCGTATTTCAGGTACCAAACCGCTCAATATTGGGCCCAAGAAACATCAACCTAAATAGAAAATACTTCACTATAGTTTGGCATTGCATTCCTACCACAGTCAACAACATTTAGCTAGTGTAATGTACTACATAATTCCTAATCCTTTATCAAATTAGTATCAATATGAACTCAAGGCGATTTGAGATTCCCACATAAACAACTTTACACAATGGATTTGATTGAGGCAATATATAACAAGGATGCAAAGACAGTGCAGACTTCATTAATGAAAGGTGATGATCCAAATTCAATTATAATCCAGGATATAAGAGAGTTAATATTTACCGAAAGAGAATGTGCTTGTCCTGATGTATCATCTTGGATAAGAGAGACAATACCCTCACCCCTTTCACATCATAGCAGTCATCACCTGGACAATTGCTCAGTAGACAAAGTGAACACACACCGCAGTAGACAGGATCTAAAGAATTCAGAAGACAAAGTCAACATGCTTCACAGCAGACAGAACCTTGACATTAGCTCAGTAGACACAGCAAGCACATATGATGGCAGACAGGACTTTGGAAATAACTCACCAGAAAAAGGAAACCAAACAAGAGCAATTCATACAGCTGTGCTGAGCAACTGTTTGCCCATAGTACAGCTGCTTCATGGTGCAGGAGCAGACCTCAGTATGAAGGATGACAGTGGACTCACTGCTTTCCATCTTGCCTGTGCTCATGGTCACCTTGCCATAGCTCAGTACCTGGTGGAGGCCGACCCTTCCTCTGTACATACAATACAGGATAATACAGGTAACATTATAAGTATCATCATTATTTATCATGGACTATGAACTACAAGGAGCATCACTGAGTACTAATCTACTATGTCCCAGATATATGGCAGAGTGTACATTTGCAGCCCTTCCAAACTATGCCTGAGTGCTATATGTTGTGTTTTATTGCTATTGTTAAGTCCCAGTCCCATCAGAGGACATAACTATGCAACAGCATCAAGTACAATAGTAATTAGAAAATAACTGTTTAATTACCAAGCAATTTACCTTAACTTTGGAACCTCAGTTTTATATTCATGAATATTACTATAGTGGTGTTTTTCTCGGGCAATGTTTTTTGTTTTCTTTCCAACCAGATACATGGTGACCTGACTCACGATGTCAGATGCATCATGCCTCCTTTTGGTCATTGCTCATTATCCTCCACTTGCTGCTGTGTCTCTACTCCCATGTCAATATGAAGAAAAACAAGAAATTAATAATCACATTTTGTTCAATTATACAGGTAACTCAGTCCTGATGTCAGCCATCATTCACCACCAGCACTACATGTACTCCTTCCTGCTGAACCACATTGATCTCAATGCTGTCAACAATACCCAGGAAACACCTCTGATTCTAGCTGTCAATCATAGACAGTTGACACTTATATCTGCTCTATTAGAGGCTGGTGTGACTCTTGACAGGAGGTGTAAACCATCAGGTGACACGGCACTGCATGTAGCCGTCTATCACAATTTACCCCAGGTAGTGACTCTACTTTTGACAGCAGGAGCTGCTGCCTCTAAAACAAATGACCAAGGGGATACTCCTATCATGATGGCCATCAAGCTTGGGTTTATTGACTGTGTTAAGGAACTATTTATTCCAAGTTCACAAAGTTATTTGCAAAATTGTTTAGTTGAAGAGTACTTAAACCTGGCCGCAACATATGGCCATGAGACTGTGCTAAGCTTCCTCCTCAGGAATACAACAACACTGGACATACTGGCAAAAGCTGTTGTTGGTGCCTGCAACAAAAGACAATATACTACCTTGAAACTCTTACTATCTCGCATTTCTCCACAGCAACTGAGGCATTGCTTCTGTGAATATGAATTGAAGGATCCTCAACGCATGTTTTGGTGGTTTAGAATGGTGGATTTGAGGGTGGATGCCTTGACACAGGCAGTGGTCCAGTGCATTGATAATGATGATATAGAATGTGTTAGCCTTTTACTCACAGAGAAAACCCTCATATTGGATTTCTTTTCTAAATACAGTAACATTTACAGTGATGCTTTTGAAAACCACATATCTGACTATACTGTGCAGCCTTTCAACTTTGAAAATCATATTACCAAACATACCTGGTTGGGAGTTATTTTAACAGGACATACCAATATACTTAAACTGTTACTTGGGATGGTTCATGGTAAGTATCCCTCAATGCATACATTTAAAATAGATGCAGAAACCAGCCTTGCTGACGCAAAAGTGGCCCCTAAATCTACAGAGTGGATTACATCAATTGTACCCAGATTTTTAGTGAATCTGGAGTTTGTACAGGTGTGTATAGAAACAGGAATAGTCGATGTTACCTACATTGACCCTCTTGGTGGAACATACCTGAGTGAGCTCCTGGATTTTCTCCTCAGAGCTAGATTTTCTCATGTACTAAGGGCATATTCATTGCAAAAACCTGCAATTAATGCCACTACTATACGCATAGTGGATTTAGCCAGAGTCTTTATCAAGGGTGGCTGCCCTATAAGGCAACCTGCTGCCCCTGAACACCCTGATCTATTACACAAAGCATTGAGCATAAGCCATGTAGAGCTTATCTGGGAATTTCTTGATGCTGCTCCGTTGCCTTGGAAATGTACCACCCACATTGACATCACTTGGTATAAAAGAAAGGAAGGTTCTGCATTCAGTACAGTTATAAAGCTGCTCTTGCTCTCTACAATAAATGTAGATGTCATGAATAAAGAAGCTGGTAAAGATGAGTTTAGAAAGGTGAAGGAGGATTTGTTCTCATTGTATAACTTATGTAGGATGGCCATCAGGGTGCATCTGCCACAGAGGCGGCTAAGGGCATCCAGGAGTTTGCCCATAGCCTCCAGATTAGCAGATTCCATCGCCCTGTTAGATATCTGTGAGCCCGACCTCAGGACATATGAAATATAAGGCAGAGAATTACAGTAAGCATACAAATTGTTTGTGATGGCAATTTCACTGCAAAGATGTTCCACCCCACAGATGTTTTACTACATCGGTTTGGCTATTTGTCTGTTGATTGTTTCAAAGTTGCATGTTGACTGCAGCATAAAGAATAAGCTAGCTCAAGCTTCCAAACCATTGTAGTATAGTGAATCACCTATGTGGCCTACCTTCAGATACATTATACTACTGTTACATTGAATGACAATCCTAGTCAACAATTCCAGCCTTTGAATGGTAAAAGGAATACATAGTCACAACAAAAGAGGCTTCTCAAACACCAAAGCCAAAATCCTAGGAAAATATAATGCAAAGCATTCTATGTCTACAAGGAACTCATAGATCGGACAATTCGCCCAGTATATTAAACACCCAGACAGTGTGGAATGAAGTGGTAGTAATATTAAATATTTATTAGACCCACTGATTTATAGACAAATGTACTGCCAAAGGAAAACCCTGATGAATCTGGAACAGATGATTCTCAAAAATGATTTGTGAATATTGTAATACCACCCACTATAGTACAAAGGTTTTAAAACTGTAAAATCCCACATCTGGCGTGCGTCCTCTGGAATGTAATACAACAGCTTCACCATCTCCACAAACTGCAAGACTGGAGCTCTTGTATCAAAGCTGCATTCTTAGCTATTACAACAAAATGTAGGACTGAATTCATCAATATTCTGCTGCTGTTATATGTTTATACAAGAATTTGAAGTTGAATTGGCTGAGCATATGGACTTGTCACCAGTTGTTGCCAGTCATTGCTTGATGTGCCAAAGACACAGAGATGACAAGTTGATGAAGGTGTACAAATGTGTACAAAATGTGTACAAAACCTTTAGTGACTAGCTCATCACCAACTCATCACCACTTTGTCAACAGTGGCCATACCGCTTTATTTTCTAACTATTTAATTTATTTTCTAAATTACTCCATAATACTGGACTTATGAAATGGGGAGATATTTTAACTTTGTTTAATTAAAGGTGGTTTAATCACATTTGAAACAGTCCCATCTGCTAATCGGGTTTCGCAATTCATGGGTTTAATATAAGTAGGTTCTCTTTTTAGTGAATATGAAGCCCATTAGGGTAATTTGACTTCATTTTGAAGTGTATCATATGTGGGAACGGTGCTAGACAAATATATTAGAAGACAGTGAACTAGGTTTGACAAAACAGCAAGAGGCTGTTTATTAAATATATCCCAACAGAACAAAAATATTGACATTTAAATCATATCTTTTTATTGCCTTCAATGAACAGAGACATTCGAGACAAATGAAAGAGAACAAAGTAAATATTCTGGGGGTCCCTTTTCGGGATCATCATCTAGATATGGTGACAGGCTACTTGACAATATAGTGGCTTCAGATAAACATGACTACATTGCTAGGTAACAAGCATATTAATTTTACTTTCCAAATCAATGCAAAGCACCAGCTGCTTGTGAAATCATTAGATACCTTTTCAAGCCTTTGACATGGAAATCACACCAAACAATCTAAAACATCATTTTGTTTTTAAATATATAGATCTATCCCAACATCATTTTGTTGATAATTATTTCGACTTTAAAACTATTACTCTGACTCATCACCTTACTGATTAAAACATCTACTTGTATATAGGGACTATATACAACCCAAGTGGTATATAGTTGTATAGCAGAGATACGCCAGAGGGAGCCTTTTTCCACCACACATGGTTTGACATTTGAATAAAACCTCCGGCCTTATCTCCCATATGTTTGTCTGAGTGTTCCTTCACTACTTTATAAATAATAATGTTCAATTCAAATTTCTTACTTTCTAGTTCTCTCCATGAACAATCCCATAAGTATAATTTATCTATCAAACCTAACCCTCACAGTAAATGAGTAAGTTTCTTCTTAAACTTGAATTCCCTAAGATTTTTAAATGACACAGTAAAAACAGTACACATCAAAGTGGTAGTCGTTTATCTAGATTAACTTTATACAGCCTTATTCGCATAGACATGATTGCGGATTTGCTCTTAACACCACCAATGTCCGTATTATATTGTCTTACGTATAGCTGTTTAGGGTAAAGTATGAATTCTAGAGTGACAATAATGTCCAGTGGAGCCTGAAACACTGTATGCTCATTCTTCATTCCATTCTAGGTTGTAGGATTGGATTGCAGATTAGAAGTAATTTGTATTTCCACTGTTGTTTTGTTGCTGTTCACAGTGGTCCCCTCCACTTCAATAATTATATAATAGTTATATTAATTTGATCTTGCAATAATGGCCTAACAATGGTGCAATGATGGCACAACAATGGCACAATGATGATGGATCCCCATCCACCGCATCGATCCCAAGTGACAATAGTAGATAGTAAACAGTGAATAGTTGCCATCTTTAGGTTCGAATATGATTGTGGAGCATAGAAGACTAATGTAGCAAGTAGTGTAGATGTAGTGTAGCTGACGGTGAACTAAAAATGATTTTAGCATCTCTTTCCAGTGTACTTTCATTTGATCTTCTCGATTTCTCTGGTAAAACCAGCAAGTCTCTTTGGTATATAACCAACACAAAATAAGTAGTCTAGTGTTTTTTCGACTATCAAAAAGCATTTGACACCATTAGTCATGATTTGCTAATTGCTAAAATTAAATTGTACAATATGCCTTCGTGGTTCCAAACAGGGATTGCTGAGACAACAGACAGTCAAAATTGATAATTACTCCTCCAGTTACCTGCCAGTTACGTATGGAGTACCACAAGGGTCCATATTAGGGCCGCTCCTATTCAACGTCTTTGTTAATGACATAAGTAATATTAACCTAGCAGGAAATATTCTACTATTTGCTGATGATATAGTTCTCATTAACTCAGCCCACATAGAAGGCCACTTAATTCATCATTGCCAAATGGATACCAAATTAATAGCAGATTGGAGTTCCAAAAATAAACTAGCAATCAGCTTACCAAAGACCAAAGCTATGTACATACACCCCTCACCCAGACAAGTCGGTACCATCCCTAATGATAATATGTCTATCTTTAATAGCCCCTTACAATGGGTAAACAATTTCACCTATCTCGGTGTCACTATCAACTCTGATTTGAAAATTAACGATATGGCAAAGACCACTTTAACCAGGGCAAATGTCCGTTTATATAATTTATATATCAATCGGCATGCGCTTGACAGTAGAACTAGATTACTCCTGGTAAAATCTATGGTTCTAAGTTACCTCGACTATGGTAATATATGTTACCTCACCTGTGGAAAATCTACTCTGGACAATCTACAAATATTACAAAACAAATCTCTGAGATTTGCTTTGAAAAAACCCAGACGTCATAATGTTCTTGATTTACATATCATATCAAACACCATGATGGTCAAACAACGAATATTCTTTAACACAATGAAATTTTTCTATAAACAATTGCACCTCCCACAATTGGATTGGCTGGAGAGGAGACAACCAGACGAGAATTACAACCTTAGAGAGCATCGAGAGTTGAATTTCGAAGTAAACCCACCCAATTTAACAACTTCTTAATCTGGCATTCTACATACAATCTACCTACTTGTTATAAATGTCAGTATCGAGTGACTCGTTCAAATCTAAATTAAAAAGGGATATACTTGCTAATCTTATTCAAACTCCGATCTTCTAATCTAGTCTTACTCTTGACAGATGTCAACCCTCCCTCCCCATATACCCACATTCCATGTATACATTTGCTACTGATGATCAGATATATCTGTACTTTTCAAGAAATGTGCAAATAAGTTTCCTCTATTCTCCCCCTCAACCCCCCTCCCCCTCACCTCACCTCATTTCCCCTTCATCCTGAATTTCCTTAGAATATTATCAATGAAGCTTCTATAATGACTAGCACACTACTCTATTGTTACATGTTTGTTCAAATTTCAGGGTGTGGTGGAAGATCGGGAAAGCCCAAGCCACATTTATCCGTCCCAAAAAATAAAAATAACTACTGATATTATATACAGCTGCAATATAGTTGGAAAAACCGCAACAAAACGCCCATCTAAGGTAGGTGATTTCTACCGATACATTTTATTTAAATCACAACGTTTCTCAACGTATACGTCGGAGGTGTAGCATGTACCAGCTCGGCTTCTCATTGGTGGAATTTGGTGTAGTATACTGTTATGTGTAGTATGTGTTGGGTGTAGGATGTGTAAGGTGTAGTATGTTAGGTGTAGGATGATTTTGTGTAGTATGTCACATGCTATTTTGCTGACAAAGTCCAGAGGGAGTTTAGTTTTTAACCTTTTATTAAAATTTGCGTATACAATATATGATTCTATAAAGTGGAGTCGTATGGAGTTTTTGGTGTTAGAGGACCTCGGTGTTGGAGTTGTTGAGGGGCACAGAAGATGGTAGGTTGGTTTTGAGGTATCCTTCATTTGCTAGTATCTCTTGTACTTTGCGGCCCACTTGTTTGTCGATCACCTTCATGCATTCCGAAAGATGGTAAAGTATTTTATTCTTGTTGTTAAAATACGTGTTGTTTGGTTTCGAGCTGGACTGGGGGGAGTATGCCTCGATCTTGGGTTGTGGGTCAGTGGTCTCTCCATCGGCTGGGGTCGGACTGGGAGAGTTAGGCTTAGAAGAGGTGGCATCCGATGATGAGGAGGATGATGAAGAATCGGATTCATTCAAACTGGACGGATAGTTGTCCAGGCTAGATGGTTGTACGATGACATTGTAGTCGGGTGACTCCGGTAGAGGAGTGATATCGCATACTTTTTTTGGAGTTTCTTTATTGGAGTCTGAACTCTGAGGTGTTATAGGTGAGTTGGTAACAGAGTGGGGGAGGTCAGCTTCCATTATTGTAGCGGATGTGACGGTGGGGACGGCCACGGATCTTCCGACAGGAGCATTGGGGATGCCATCAAGCGTGGGCTGTTGATGTGCCTGATCAGTGGTGTGTTGAGGTTGGGCTGGTGATGCATCTGGCTGGGTTGGACTGGTGACTGGTGCATAGGCTTGGGTGTAGTCATAGCTATAATAGCTGGTATGCTCAACTCTGCGATGGTAGGGGTCATAAGGCTGGTGGTCGTTAGCGTAGGCATGCTGGTAGTGGCTCTCAGAAGCTGCTGGGTTATATACAGCTGCCTAACTCAGATTACAACTTACCCGGATGAAAACTTTCCTGCATCTTACATTCTGCCCCTGTGATTCTACAAAAGGTTTTTTTTTTATTAGCATTATATCAATATCTATAAAGCTTTGACAATATATGAGTGACATCCCCTTTGCAATGGATCAGGGTGGAGGAAACTATGCTATATGGACAGTTATATTTAACCTAGGTTACACAGTTCAGACTATTCCTTTGAAAAAGATGCCAAAAAGACGATTTGCCGCAATGTGGATAACAACAATTAATCGCTGACTGTTTGTAGCCTAGATTGCATTATGTTCCAAAAGATTTTGGGCCATCATAATGCAATGATGTATATGACTATAGAGTAGGGTGTTATTGGGGCCAAGGAGCTATAGTTGTTATTGGACCAAGCAGCTATAAGTGTTACTAGGGCCAAGCAGCTAGGTGTTATCGGGGGTAAAAATGAAGCCAGACTAGATCTAACAGGATTACAACCCTCTGTTGCCTGTAAAACTCGGTTAGTGGGAGTTTTACCCACTCTTTGGTTCTACCCTCAGATGTCCGTAGCTCAAAAGAACTACTTTGGGGTGATTGTAGTTGATATTCAACCTTTCAGCCAGTCCATATCCTGCAAGATAGCCTGGTTGTGGGCCCCATGATAACATTAAAAAGAGACTATAGCATGAGCCTCAAGGTTCAGAGTATGTGGGGAAAAGGAACCTCAGTGAACACCTTGGTCCAACATACTCCCCATCTTCAGGCTCACATCTAGTTCTAGTCTGATACAGTAACATCACATATAAGCTATCCTCATGGCAGTGTGGAAATGTTGGGGTCTAATACTTAAGTAGGAAATAACAGTATGGCGCCTTATTGTATGCCATAAAACACCCGATGGATTATTACAGAATGTGTTAGTGGTGAGAACAGATTAAAAAATCCCACTGAGCTAAAGGGTAGAAAACAGGTTTGAAGGACTGTTTTGGGTATTTAGAATTTTTTTCACTGGGAGAAATGTGGAGAACAACTGGAGAACTGGTGGTGGGACAAGAGTAAAAATTGTAGGATGCAAAGACAGGTGCACCGGGTTTGATGGTTAATAGAAGTCATTTTGACTTTTTCCAGGGAAAAAGCGGAAGGGTGCTGATGGTCAAGACATTTAACTTTCAAGAACCATTACTACTTTCTACCCTGGCATTTTTTAACCAAATATTCAAGCATTGAGTCAATTTTGTTCACAAGACAAGAATAAGATATTAGATCATATTAATGTCATTTATACCATACATAATCTTTGCATCTATGGATATCTTATGCCTACTTGAAGTTGTTCTTTAGATTTCATTTGGAAGGCAAGAATATCATACCCTAATGTATCTATGAAATAAATGTTGTGCTTGCGTGAAAAAAAAGTGAAATTTACCTAGCATCTATTACTTAGCCATTATACTACTTATGGGTCTTCCACAACGCCCAGGTGTAGTATTTATAATAATGTCCATACTGTGTTACCAAGCATTCCCTGGTTCCAGTTCAGGTCTTACACTTTTTGGTCCTCTGCTAGCTCGTGGTAACATAGTGTTGAATAACCTCCCAAGACAAACCTGCAGATGACGATAAAACTAAAAAAGAAACACAGCAGAACCAAGGAAGAGCAGATTCATCTTAAACTCCTCATATAATTATATCTACCTCAGAATTTAAAGCTACTCCAAGATGCTGCATATGGTTTGTTTAGCAATTTTGCATTGGATTGTTTTCCTGCATTTGAGTTCACCTTGGTTTCCCCGGAGTGCTAATAACTCAATACATTGATTCTATGTTGAATTGACAGAACATTTGTTGCTGATTATTCAAATGAATAAATTATATGCTAATTTTATTTAATTTAATTAATGACTAAACTGATAACTTATTAAGCTTGTTTTATGGCGTGACTGATACTGCCACTACTATAACACCTGCCAGTGTTTGCTCATATTGTAAGGACCATCAAAACACATTTATACATGTCTTACACAAATGAAGAGAACCAGACAGTGTTTAAAGGAAACTACAAGAAAACAAGTACGGTAATTGAAAGATATTGAAATACAAACTACGAAAATCTTGTCATTTTGAAGTAGGCACTTTGAAATGTTTCAAACTATCAACATACATCATAAGGTAAGTAACAGTAAAGTTGAAATGTAATAATAGTAATTATAATAAAAAAAATAAACATTTCTTTATTTGCCATACAGGCGATTCACTACTGGTCTGCCATTGTAAAATCTACTGCAATGGACATTGTACTTCGTGTGTCATACTTCATTTGTATCAGTATACTGTATGTATCTTGTATACATGTTAATCTTAATTGTCGAAATTTGTATTGTATTTGTATCAGGTGCAGTGTAACAGGCTTATTAAAATGTGTAAGAGGCTAATTTAATCCTATTTAAAGCAGCACATGATAAGAAAGTATATTGAATTAATGAAATATATGAATGCAATTGTTTTACAATTATGTTGTTTATAATCTCAAGTATATGGCTAAAATTACCAGTGCAACCAATGCTTGCATAAGTAGTCACAATAACTAGGATTTTCCTGAGTGACTCTTTCACTCTCTCCTCATACCCTCTTGAACTCACTGTCATAGCACAGCAAGTCATAGCATTGAATCCCTTGGCTAAGTGATCTTGCCTTATTAGGCTGAGCTGGATCACCACAATTAAAAGGCTGGTGTTGACTATGGCCCCTGACACCTCCAATGGGGGTAGGGACCAGCCCTTGTCTTACTTTCTCTATTGTCTTGCCATCGCAACAACCCAGCCTCTGCCATGCATTATTAGCATCCCACTTGTGCCTTGCACATGAACCCATTTTCCCACAATTCCACATTCTCCTATGCTGCTCTGAACTTAGGTATTTGCTGCTTGACCACACATTGGCAAATTGTGTAGCATGAGACATATCTTTTGCAACTGAAATGTTTTCCATACTATTTTCTACCTCTGACTTTCCCATCCATAGCATTTTCTCTATCCACTCATATATTTTCCTTAGTTTCACAAACATGCTGGATTTGTGGGGGACATTTTGGGGCAGCTTCTCAAAGTGTACTTTATGGGGCTGTATCGCATGGGTCGGGGAGGCCACTTGAAGCGGCATTACTACAAGTATTACTTGATAAGTCATAACCTGAGTTAGCAAGCAGCAGAATTTCATAACAGCAGCTACATTAGGAAAATACAAGGTAAAGTGTTCATCCTTGTCCACTACTACTGCTCTCCTCCATAACTGGACTAGCGTGAAGCTCATCGAAAAGAAAGTTATTGATGTCAGAATTCAGATCCCTCACTGAAAAGCAGAAAAGAGAATGACAAGTAAAACATGGTAAAGCCTCATTCACACCAAACAGATTGCATAACCAATTGGCCATTGCCCGTTCCACACAATTATTGGATTTATGAATTCAATCATCCTTATGAACCAAATTGATAAGAGACTACTTGTTGCGCAAATCATTTCAGGTGACAAATGAGCTGAAACTTGGCAAACTGGATTAGGACAGGAAATATAACAGTAGAACCAACTACATCAAATCTTCAGAAATTCATTATTCTTAGCTGCGATTGGTAAAGATGTGTTATACTCCTCATGTCATGTAATGACCCAACCCTAAATGGCCTTTTCATATTTTTCCATCTCATCCATCATTAGGTAGTTTTTCTTACTTACAGACAGTCCTGATATACTGTTGAATATTTTCACCTGCAGCCAATCTCCTGTCTAACTCTTCCCTCGCCAGTACGTTCATTGTGGTCTGAATGTTGGCCTGCGCAAAAATCTGATACAAAGCACAATTAATAATGAACATCTAATTAAAATCTGAAGGGAAACGGTACTATTAAAATAATATCAAGATCCAAAGCATATCATGGTATAGGAGGTGCTATGTACCAGTCAGGCAAACCCAGGTCTGCCTAGGGAGAATCCAATTCTATGAATAAACTCAGTATTCATCTTGTGTTCACCCCTTACACACGTCTTATTTCTACACTCATTTAAAAACGATTCTAGCTATAGCTAGTTCCCCAATAACACTTATTCTACAACCATAGGATATATATCCATCTCATTTTTCGGACATCCTGGAAAGTGATTATATGGGGTCATATTATGAGAACAAAATATACAATAAGCTTTAAATCTCAAAGAGACCAGAAAAGACCAGAAAAGAGTTATGATGCTCAAATTTTTGGTAATTCTCAGGGATATTCATATTTACGATGGGATTATTTGAATCTGTGTATGTTGGACAGAAGAAAAGGGGTCACTGCGAAGGTAGATATGGAGAAAATTCTTAAATAATGATAAATAATAACATATTTGTTTATTTGTCTTACGTTAACATAAAGGTGTCTAAAATTAACATAAAGGTGTCTGACTCTGAGTCTACAAAGGTAATTCCTTTTTATGACATCTGACCCTTCACAAACGACTCTAAGGCTGATATAGTAACCCTTCTGTACTGAAGTGGCCCTATGATTAGTCATGATGCTTTAGGTTTAGTTGAACGTGATCCTGCGACCATGTTGAATGTAAATAAAATGTAAATATGATACAATATGTTGTGATAGTTTGTTTCTAGATCATCTAGAAGGTATAGGTATGTTCGTTTATAAATAAAATGCATCTGTCTTTACATACGATAACTTAAAATTAGAACCAGAAATTCGGAGTTTAATCCTGGTCTTCCAGGATACAATTAGCACCAAAACGAAAGGTTAAAATATCCAGATATCCAGTTTTACATGTTTCCCTGTTCCAGTTTTACAGTTGACTAAATTATAGACTAGACAAAGTTAAAATTGAAAAGGCACTCCATACTGAAGCCTTGTTTAAGGACTGTGTTTGAAAAGAAAAGAAATGCAAAAGAGAAAAATGTGAAACTTACATCAACGGCCCCGAGAAGAGAACCAGACTTAAAGTAGTCAACAACATGCTGATGGTTGTTCTGCACTGCGATCTGGGCTGGAGTACGTCCTTTAGTGTCAGGGTGATTTTGGCTGGCTCCCTTGTTGATAAGAGCAGTGATGCACTGTTTTGGCAAAATGACATGGATATTTGTATAAATTTTGCTTTTGAGATAAAGTATCTGTCTATCTTGTTAAAAAAGATTGGAGTGTCCAAAACAAATATCATAACCGGGAAAAATATAAATGAAACAATTTGGAAAAATTTACAGATAAAAGAGTTATATTGATAATGATTCATCCATATGGATACTTGTACATGTATGTACATGTTTGTGTTTATGTTAAGGTGGGATCCCACTGGCTCGCTTGTATCTGCGCTCATTGCTCGCTCTTGCTGCGCTTGTTTATGGGGTGCTTGTCAGTCGCTCTTCATCCGCTAATATTTTTAGCGCAATACAAGCGCAGAGCGATTCTACTGAGATTCTACTGTTGCGCTTGTTTCCTATATAAAATCAATGGTAAATGCGTTTGTGCGCTCTCACTGCGCTCTTGGTCCGCTTCTTTAACAGGTAGAAAGAGCCTTGTGTTGCTGCGCTCAAATCAAACACGGCAGATATGAGCGCAACATCCTGCGCTCTTCTAAAGAAGCGCACATAAGAGCGTATAAAAAGCGCAGTTACTGATTCTATTAGACCGCTCTGGTGTCGCTCTAAGTTCGCTTGTTATGTGCTTGAGGAAATAAAAAGAGCGGTCCATGAGCGGGCCAAAAGAGCGAGCCAGTGGAACCGCAGCCTTAGTAGCTCTGTGAGCAACCATGAATTAAGGTGCAATTCCACTGGATCTCTTGTATATGTGCTTATGGCTCGCTCTTGCTGCGCTTGTTTATAGTGCGCTTGTCATTCGCTCATCATCCGCTAATATTTTTAGCGCAATACAAGCGCAGAGCGATTCTACTGGAGCGCTTGTTTCCTTGTGAAATCAGTAGCAAATGTGTTAGTGCGCTCTCACTGTGCTCTTGGTCTGCTAGTTTAACAGGCAGAAAGAGCGGCGTGTTGTTGCGCTCAAATCAAACATGTCAAACTTAAGCGGAACGTCCTGTCCATGACAGTTTTTAAGAGCGTACAGAAAGCGCAGTTGCCGATTCTATTAGACCGCTCTGGTTTTGCTCTAACTTTGCTTGTTTGGCGCTTGGGGAAAATAAAAGAGCAGATGAAGAGCGGACCAAAAGAGCGATCCAGTGGAATCGCAGCCTTACAGTAATTGATGGTATTCAAATGGCCAGTCCAAATAACATTATAAAGGTGTTGTTTTCATTTTTTGTTCATGATACATTTTCACAATGAAGGCAAACCTATTGTTCCCATGCAAAGGTTTCAGATATTTTAGATATTTTCATGGTTCAAAAATAGTATGCTCTCTATATAATATTACATTCAACTTTATTGGAACTTTGGAAATATTTACAAAAAAACCAACTTGTTTTTTCCCCAAACTGTCAGGATAAAATGTGTCATAGTAAATATCCAACATTTATCTTTTTCAAATATCATTTTCCTTTCTAAGATATTCCAACACATAATCAACATGACTGATAGATATCTAAATATCCGAAGACATACTTTCTTGGATATGGGATTTTCTTTCTCTCACAGAGATATCCACATAGCCATCTTTCTTATGCCAGAGTCAGTTGCTCATTTTCACATTCTACTATGTGCTGTCTGAGTGAGTGAGATTGGTTGCTTTACGCCCTTATCAACACATTTAATATTATATGGTTATATCAAGGGCGGGAGAGCTGAAAGGGAGGCAGTTTATGATCATACCCAGGAAATAGAGATAGAGAAGAAGGGAGAGAGAGAGAAAAGAGACAGAAAGGCACTGAGTAGTGGCCAGTAGACTAGCACTGAGTCCCTTAGGCAATACACATAGACCAGAAATCCGACCAAAGTGAAGTTGGTTATTATATAATACATTTCATTTCTGTTAAAGAATAATTAGTTTAATAATTGTTTTGTAGGTAATGCCCAAGAAATAGTGGTTGTTTGTGGATAAATTGCATTTATTTGTATATATTGATATTTTCTAGATTATAAAAATAATCAAGTTGCGCAAGTCTATCCATGATGATTAGAAAAGAAGCAAAAAGGAAGCAGTCCTAACTGTCATATTTGAAAGAAAGCAACTGTGATGTGTCATAACAGCAGATGACACAGGTCATAGGTAATAGGGCAGTGGTAATAGTAAAAAGACTACTTGTAATGGGAGGAAAGATCTGAAGAAATAGTCGGTGCCATGAAACTATTTGTTCCAAGAATTGGAATATCTAGTTGGTAATAGGAAAAGGTGTCTTAGTAATGCATTTTGGCTATGCGTAATATGTGCAAAAAAAGCGGAAAAAGTCTGTAATATTACATATATATATTATAAAGATGACAACTCTGGGACACAACAGAACTATATATAATTATTCAAATGTAGGATATATTATATATAGGATAAGTCAACTACAATGGGAGTGTTGAGACCAGTGAGTGGGTGGTGTAAGGTATCCAGACTGCCTCACTCTGCTTCCAGCTCTACTTGTGGATAGATCACTTGCTGGTAAATTGTTTTATCAAACATATTCAGATTATACTTGTCATTTCTGTATCATGTATAAATTATTTATGAAATCCAACTGCATGATGGGAAAGAAAGAAACTTGTGTTAGCATATTATGTAATTGATGCATGGCAATTTACATGGGAGCACTGTGGGATAAATATTCCGTCCTGATGTAGAATGTATGCATTCTCTAGCATTTGCACTGACATACAATGCTTGTAATATCGTGCCAATCAAGATATGCAAATCTGCTATTGAAGCTGCCACTTACCCTCATATTTCCCCGCATGCAGGCGTAATGAAGTGGGGTGAGGCCAAAGCAGTCGGTTTGGTTGATGTGAGACTGTGGTGTCAATTCTACCAGACGTATGGCACATTCGGTGTTGCCCTTCAAGATTGCCAGATGTAGAGGCAACATGTCAAGTGCAGCTGAAAATTAATTAAGTTCATGATCAGTTGGTCTTCTCAGAATAGATCAATTGATATAATAATTACCACTTATGAAACGTAAAACAATATGACGCCAAGGGGTGTTTTTTTCCTTATATCAAAAAACCTCAACGTTATGTATTTTCCTTTTATCACATATTATCTCTTTTGGACTTCAAGAAAAAAAACGTATATTATTTAAAACAGTTGCAGATCAAAATACATAAATTTTGATATTGAAGATATCAGATACCATTATTATCATTATAATTGATGATCACTAATGTCTCCCTCCCAACCCAGCTTTCTACTGGTTTCAACTGGGAATCAGTTGTTGGATTTACAATGAGTCAATGACCCAATACAACGTCCCAAACTTTAGCATTGAGTGAATTGCGAAAAATTAATTAAGGTTGTCTAAAGTCTTGGTAGAAATGCAATAGTTTGTCATAAGTAAAAAAGCATAATAATATTGCTTCAAACTTTGGCTTTTCTATATCTTTAATTGCAACTAGTCTTTTGTTTATTAAATTATATGAATATTATATTATATGAATGAAACACATATCAAATATATTTCTATATATATGTCAAATTTTCAGGATTGGTATTCTGTTTCACTTATAATTTGAGGGCTACCATCATAATTATGTAGAACGTTGTTTTATCGAATTTAAAGACTGAAAGGTAAATAAAATATTCCAAAAAAAGGTTTTACTTTGTTACTTTGTACTCACAGTTGTGGCTATATAAAGGGAGGGAAGGAAGAAGGACTTCAGTGGAGAAGCCTGTTCTGGGATTTGAACCCAGTGCCTTTGAGTAATATCAAATCATTGGTTGTGAGGTCAGTGCCATCACCCAATATGCCATGCCTGCCCCAACTTGTTGTGTCTTGTAATGGATATGAGTAGAGTAAATGAAAATAATACAAACTTTCAAATGATTGGTAGGGAATCTTAGGTGTAAAGTTTGGCCTGTCCCAGGTGGGACTCGAACCCACGACCTCCACCACCTGGTGCTCTATCCTGCTGAGCTACTGGAACAGCCTGAGTTTCTGATCACTTAACTCTATTGTCACTCAAAGGGCTAAAATGCATGTAGCTTTCCTGTAAGTAATCATCTGTGGAATAAATTAGAACAGCAAGCCAAGCCATAATGTGTATTGAATTAGAGGAATGAATAATATCAGTTCTTTGCAACCATTTGCAATTATTTAATTCTAAAGATTGGTTTATCTGACACTGTGTATGATTTTTTTGTATGATTCTGAAAATGTAGAACTATAGGGAAAAGTATGCCAACTATTCATTGGTTTTAGGTCGTCCCCCATGAGAATTCTCCCCGCTGATATTCTACCCACCCATTCGTCTTCTCCAATCTAGGTGATCTCCCCACCATACATTCTCCCATCCGGCAATGTCCCCACTGTCCATTTGCCATCCATCATTCTTCTTGCCAATCAATTATCCGACTGATAATTCCTTGAATTTTTTACCTAGCAAGCTGGAAGAACATACCATATTGTGTAGACCTAAACTACATTAATGCAATTCGTTGTCATTTGACCCTAAAATAATGTTTTACTTATTTGAATGGAAAAGGATAATTGGAGAAATTTTTCAATAGTTTTATCGTGTCTGCCGCCCGACATACTGTGAGAATGCAATGGCAATTTGCCCAGAGATTCGGTATGTAAAATGATGAAGTCAGAGAAGTCGGATGATAGTAGTCTTCGGCCAGGCAGCAAGGTGTCTCCAAGCTTACTCTGTCCTCTTTATTTATAGTCACACGTTAATTATTCATTAGCATCAAATGGGTATAGCAAAGTGCGCTCCCGGCGATCCACCCTTATGATTGGCTGAGGGGGATCCTCCTCCACATGATCATGACCCCCAGCGCTCTCCCACGCCAAGGTCATGCACTGTGCGCCTGCGCGGAGGATCCCTTGCCCTCAACCCCCCCTCCCCTCCCATTATCCCTGACCCAAGCATGTAGCGTCCCCTCCCTCCCCCAGTCCCTTCCCCCCACCCCGTAATGAGAGTCACGCCGGAGAACAATTGGCGATGCTATTTCGGTTGCTAAGACAATCAAACAGGTAGACACATAACAACAGATGTCCAGTGCCCCGCTCTCCCCCGCTCCACCCAGGTCCCGCGTGGCGGTCGAGGCCCAGGCGGAGGGGAGGGGGGGGAAGAGGGGGAGGGGGGGACGGCCACTCTATGGGTAAATTCCGCTCGCAAGAATTGCAATTCTTTACAATACATCAGAAATACCCCTTATTTAAATGGGGTCAAAAAACTTGATTTTAGGGCCTTAAAAGTGAAGAAAATTTAAGGGAGGCCCAATAAAATGCTGGAAATAAATACAAATATTTAGTCGGACATAGTTTAAACTAATTTTCGCATTGAGTCTGGCTACTCCAAGATGGGTTTTTTTTTATGTGGTACTATGGATAGTTGGTATAATAAAAATGTAAAATATGTTGGGAACTCTAAATGTCAGCGTCACATGTGGAATATAAAATCCAGGCCTGGAAAAAAATTAAGAACCAGGGGTGAATAATCCACATAATTAATAGCCTTGTTACGACATCGAAATCGGAAAGGCTCCATACATAAGGCATATAAAATTCCTAACCTTTCCACGCAGCTTGCTTTGGCTTCAAGTGAGGTTACCACGGCCTTCGTTTTTCCCGAATAATTTTTTCAAGGAAGGTAGAAGCGAATCCGTTTAAATTACCATAATCTGCCCTCTCAATCTGCTTCGACCAACTTACATTGTATTATTTGACGACCTACGTTGGTATTTCAGCAATGTAACTTAAATGTGCCGGCTATTTGGCGACGCAACTTCGTCGACGTAGAAACGCTGCCTAGCAACATGCCTCATGGTACAACTACAAGGGTTTGGACTTCATTTTGTAAGATCTATGCGTTTAAACTGCTGGAGGGAGGAGAACGGGGGAGATTGGATGGGCATGCCTGATATAGTTTGTCCACTGCTTTCCTGCACATTGAGCATTAGGCCTATTTATTCAAAATTCTGACCTTATGTATAGGCTACAAATAATCATGGGGTGACAGGTGGGATGGAATCGGAGAAAGATTTAGAAGAGGGAGGGAGGAGATGGAGGAAGGGGTGGGGAGGGAACAGGGGATGTCTACCCAGTGATAAATGGGGGCAGCTAGTAAACATTAATTTTTGTTAATTCTACATGGACTTATGGGAATATTAAGAATAAATTTGTTTGGATATCTGTCCATACTTTGGAATACTAGGTATAAATCAAGAAGTTGGACAGCTCTGCTGTCAGCATCACATGAGCATTGTTACTCTACCACATTTAATAAATATTAGGAATTACTAATTAATAGTATCCATGTATGCATGAGACGCCACACATACTCAATTTCAAATACCATGAATCCACTCAGGCTCTCATTAATAGGAAGGTAGGGTGGGAAATGTGTCAGCATCACGTATGTATTCCACACATGACATAGAAACAGAGATATCTATAAACAGAGAAATGTTTTGGCAGCATTGATTGGCCTATTTGTTTTGATGTATGCGCAGTGCGGCACAGGCATTCAGTGTGGTCATAGTGTAGATGGGAGAATGAAGCAGGGAGAATGTCAGCGGGGAGAATGTCAGCGGGGAGAATTTTCAGGGGTGGGGGATGTATTCCGGACACCCTATTCACCTATAGCCTATATTTCTTTCTTGTGTGATAAAAAGATTTCTATTAATAAATGGGTCAAGGAAGGAAGAATATAATACTACCTGTTTGAGAAATATTCGCCATATCATACTTGGATTCCACTTCTTCTATGATGTCTTGATTTGGGCTGGTCCCCCATCCTGATTTGATTACATGACCATATGATGCAACATCAACTGCTCCGCCTCTTGTTTTGACCTTGAAGATATCTAGCCTTCCTCGATCGACATGAACATAATGCCATGCTGGTCTTTCTTGATCACGACCACGGATAAGATAGCACATTTCTGAACCCAAGTACTGGTCCTGACTAACAAGTATAGTACTGAGTAAGTGCCTGGCATCCAGCAGACGTACAATGAGGTCCAGGTTTTCTATGTTTCCTTTCTCTGCAGCATGATGTAATACTGAGCGACTGCGCATATCTCGAGCAGTTAGATCAGCACTGTGAGATACCAGCAGATCCACTACAGATGGATAACCTCTCTCTGCAGCAAAGTGAAGAGCTGTCTTCTTCCTTCTGTCACTGTAGTTGACATTCAGGGGTGGAACATGATGGGTAATACATTCCAAAACAAAGTCTTGTTTCCCAAAGGCAGCAGCGATGGACATTACTGTAACAGAAAGTGATGCTCCATGATTTTTTAGGACATTGAATGTGTCCACATCTCCATATTCAGCTGCCTTCTCTGTTAGGCTTTTTCCATCAACTACCATAGCATTAAGGTCAACTCGAAGGTGGTTCAGAAGAGGCTCTAGAAGGGATGAGTGGCCAAGTTTCATGCAGAGCTTCACCTGCTCTTCACCACTGGCTCGCTGGTGCCCCCGAATCCTCTCAACCTGTATCACTGCCTCTACCATGTCAACAAGACCAGAGACAATTGCCCAGTCAAGGCAGGCCATGCTATCTGTTGATGAACCAATGAAATAATCATTTCTCATCAGTTCATTGAATCTCCTTACCACCCCATCTCTGCAGGCAATTCTTATCGGGAACTTCTGAATATTTCTTTCAATTTTCATGTTGCGTTCCATTTCTTGTCTTTCCTTGGTGGCACCAAACCTGTCACAGAGATCTACAGGTGTGAGGCTGGCATATTCGCTCCCAGGTCCCACTGGCTGGTTGTACATAATAACGAGCATGCCACAGTACTGGAACACTTCAATCAAATCTGCTCTCTTGTGTCGAATCACTTCATGTAGGAGGGAGAACCCATCTTCTGAGGCAATAGTCAGGAGGTTTGCCTTTGGCTTGCACTGTTTCATCATCCGAAAGAATTGACTTACATTGTAAGACTTGTTTTTGATGTGGGCAAGCAGAAGTCGCCATACTATCTGTTGTGGACCTGGTAGGTCAGCATGGGATGATAGTATGGGTTCTTCTACGACATCGGCTCCACTGGGTGAACCTGGGAAATAGAACATTTTTGAAAAATTGAGTTAGTGAGAAATAATGGCTTAATGCCATGTCAAAAACATGTCAGGAGCCAAAATCATGGCGGTGGGTATCAATGAGATGAGTAGAGATGGATGACTAAGATGATCTATTAAATATAGTCAAGCTGAATTAACACTAGAAACAAAAAATAATGTTCAATTATGGGATGGTTTAATAGAAAATTATTAAAGTTCTGGGTTGACTTACCTCCTTTGATAATTAGTCATTTCGAAATAACATATATATAGTAATATATATTTCAGGTCTCCGTCATTGATACATAAGAAACATGTTTTCGAAATATGAATAAATAATAATTGTAATAATCATATCATCATAGAAGATACCATTCAGTATGCAGAACATTAACACGAGTAAAACATGAAATGAGGTTATGTAATGGGTGTATGATTGTGTGTATGTGTAGTGGAGTGTGTAATTGTTTTGTTTGTGTAAGGGGTAATTGTAAAGTTGAAAACATGAAGAAATTCATACAATAACTTTTTACTATTTTCTTGTTATTCCGTTCTTTTCCTACCCATTCTATTTCGGCCGATTCCACTTTAAATTATTGTATAAACATATTATATAACAGAAGCAAAATGTTGATATTTTTTTTAATTAGAAACGTTTATTGATACACAAAATGACAATGACAATAATATACAATCCTATTATGCGAGTACAGTAACATGTGTATAATTGGTAACATTGTTTGTCCACAGCCCTTAACGACCTCATCAACATTTGCACTATGAGGTAATCCTCTTGAATAAAAATAATAATAATCATAATTTTTGTTTGCGTGGATCCTGGTCAATGAATGTATTTAATTACACACACCATTGCTACTAATAATAAATGATAATTCTTTTCATGTACAAATTCTTTATTGCAGTGCTTACAGTTACATCAGAATATCAATGTCAATTAACACAAGTAACAAAATTTAATATCTATGCAACAAAAGGGAAATACCTCTTATATCGCCGAGGAGAAACCGGCAATGGTTGGAAGAATAACTAATGGGTGTTGTTTCTGGTGCTTTTTTAAAAGGAATTCATAATGAAAATACCACGGACCAAAAAAGTGGTACACTTCTGTAAGTTAATTCGAGACTTACAGTACTTATATTCAGGTATATTGTATATCATTTATATTACTTACACTATATAGGTGAGCTTACATGATTATAACTCGTACTGCGGATATGATTGTAAAGATGTATGTATGTATGTATGTATGCATGTATGTATGTATGTAATAATTTTATTTCCATCAGCACAGCTACATTTCACAATGTATTCACAGAAAAGGGATAAAGAATGAATCAATATTAACACTCATAACTATCTGTGATGACACAGGTCTTTCTAGTATCCCTGTGGTACAGTGCTCGATAAACCTTGTGAAATCTTATTGTTTTCATGTCTTTGTTTTGTATATTCACACCTTTAGTGGAAAAATACTACTGCAATACATTATACTGTTTTACTCATAGAGGAACAATAATAGATGGTGAGCTTGTTGACTGAAACCTTTATACATAATGACGTACATTCATACCCAATGACGGATAATGATTTTCATACTCAGTTATTTTCTTATCATTATTATATAATTGTATAATACCGATACACGGATTTACATACGGTTTCTTAAGTAAACGATCTGCCATATTGATTCTGTGTTATAGTATTTCTACCAGGTTGCCTTAAGGGAGACCTACTGTTATTTTCAAGTATAAATGATTTGAAATCCTCCTTAGCAGGTAAGTCGTTCCAGTTATTAATAGAAAATATTTTAATAATTTAAAATTGTAAAAATGTCAAAGCTTGTATGAAACAACCCTGAAGTGGTATTTCTGTTACGTTAGAAATTTGTTATGAAGCACAAACCACGTTATGGGAAAACTTCGTGCTTCCTTCAGGGTATCTAGAAATGAATTGATGCAGAAATAGCTGAACAGATGAATAAAAATGAATAAATGTATATGTATATGATCACTACTATACACGAATAATACAATACAACGAGGAAAATAAAGACATAATAATTATGTGGATAGTTCCCTACAACCCAGTAATAATGAGTATTAGTATTGGTCAACAGTAAATAATATGATGCTAATGATAATTAAAATACAACTATACCTAAGGTGCTTGACGAATCCATGACATAGGTACACGTTCCGTTCTCGGAATGATGTCATCATTATGATTTCCCCTCATATATATAACCCACAACAGTTGCGCAACATCTTCAGTACTCAAGATATCGAATTGCGTTTCATAAAAAAAACATTCTGCATAGTCATGTTTTTCGTTCTTTCGGGAACATTCGACTTCCGTCCATATAAAGTACGAACCTTCAAAATATACCAATTTGGAAAAAACCCTGTTACGAAACTAACAATTATGTAACTGATTAAAAAATGATTACACCGATGACATTGTTAAAAAAACATTCTTTGCCGTTAGGACATTGTTTATTTACCATAGTTCTCACATAGTTCTCCCTGTATATGAATTAATTAAGTGTTTTCCTGAGAATAAATAAAGCTGGAGGGGAAGCCTTCAGACACTCCTCCTTGCCTGGGCTGAACCTGACGAAAATCACCGATCTCTGACTTCACATTCACCGCACCCTTACCAATATAACCACTGTCTAATAACATATATAACCACATGAGGGATGCGCAGTAAAGATGGGTGGGGAGTCAGATGTTATAGACATAATTATAGAGATATCATAATTTATCTACTTGGTAAAATAGTGATATAGTTTCAGAAATTGTTCCTGAAACGCCTGATATCTGCCTATTCTATTATAGATGATAGGATCCTGCTCAGAAATCTGAAATGTGAACATTGAGGTGCGTCAAACATATGAATCAGGTCAAATGGAGTCTGTTGTCTTTACAGTCGTGGGCAGGTTGGATCTTGCATTATTGCATCTTACACCAGACACACTATAGCCATACATACATGTGTATTCATACATGTGTATGCATACACACTGGCATGTTTGCAAACACACATACACGTGTATACACGTATGTTATAAGGAATAAAATGTCCACATACCAGATGTATGAATCATTGAATCCATTTCTGGCCATTTCCTTCAATGTTTATTGGAGGTTTTATGTGTATAACCATTTAGACGGGGAGTAGGATTAGGAGTAGGGGGGCGCACATAAATGTTTTCACTCAGTGCAATATTTCACGGGCAAAATGGAAGACCTACATCGTAGAATTACTGTCGATTTCCATGTAATTAACTGTATATGGAAACTGGAATAAAAATTGAATATATTTTATATATAATATATAAAATGTATATGCTTCTAACCAGAATACCAGAATCATCGAAGAAAGATTATTTTTGTGTTATTATATTCAGGGAGAGGCCGAGAGAAAGAAACAAGACATGGGGGAGAAACAAAAAGACAGAGAGGAAAACAGAGAATAGAAGGGAAGACACATTAGGCAAAATGGGAGTGAGGGAAATGTGTGATGCACGATAAATATAGGGTTAGGAGAGATAAAACGTAAATGTATTGTAAAGAATTGCATTCTGTAGGGTTGGATCTGACCCAATTAGCCCACTGATCACGGCCAGACCATGCACGCCACACATGGTCTGACTGGGAGGGGGGAGGATGAACTAGCCAGAGCAGACCTCTCCACCTGGCCCATCTAATTAATGTATTCGCTGCTCTGGGATAATCAAGAGGGAGTGTGGAGGGGTAAGAGGGAAGGACAGGCAGAAGCCTCTGGGATCTAAGGGTAAGGGAGGGGAGGGGGGAAGCTGAGAAGGATCCAATCTTACACATGGACAGCGCATGACCTTGGCATGATTTGGGTCCACGTGGAGGAAAAGGATTCTCTCTCACCCAATTAGAAAGGGGTTAGGGCAGCGGAATATTTCTTGGAACCCTGTATATGAATTAATTAAGTGTTTTCCTGAGAATAAATAAAGCTGGAGGGGAAGCCTTCAGACACTCCTAGCCTGGGCTGAACCTGACGAAATTCACTGATCTCTGACTTCATGTCTACCAACTCGATACAAGACCGAATTTCTGGGCAAATGCTCTTAGATTCTTACAGTATAGTGCGGAGAGAGAACCAACTAAAAGACAAAGAGAAGGGAAGGGCAACACAGGAGAGAGAGAATAGAGGGTAGAGTTAGGACACAGAGAGGAGGGAGTTGTGACAAATTAGGAGAAATTAAACTCTATCACCTCCTCCTAGGTGAACTAGGGAAGAGGGTGAATAGGACTTATCCAAATTAAGTATTTAGCTCGAGATAGCAACAGCTGGCACTGATTTCTTACATGGAGCAGGGCCATTCCCTCCCCTCTATAATCCCATTTTCTGCCCATCCCCTCCCTCCTCTATCACCCCCTCCCCTGTCTGTTCCCTATCCTTCTATCACCCCTTCCCCCTGTCCATTCACCTCCCTCCTCTATCACCCCCGTCCTATCCACTTTCCTCCCCTCTATCACCCCCCAGTCCGTTCCCTCTCCCTCTATCACCCCCTCCCCCAGTCCATTCACCTCCCTCCTCTATCACCCCTGTCCTATCTACTTTCCTCCCCTCTATCACCCCCTGTCCATTTCCCTCCCCCTTTATCACCTCCTCCCCGTCCATTCCCCTCCCCCTCTATCACCCCCTACCCCAGTCCATTCCCTCTCCCTCTATCACCTCCTCCCCCAGTCCATTCCCCCTCCTCTATCACCACCTTCCCTGCCCATTTCCCTCCCCCTCTATCACCCCCTCCCCCTGTCCGTTCGGGTATAACAATATATAACATATAACGTGGCGAAATGCACTCATTCCCTCGAAAATAACCTTAGATAAAACCAGGACTGGGACAGTCATTGGGAGAGCTGCGCCGTCAGGAATATAGGTCTACTTTATATCCGATTCCCAAATAACCTATTTCCAAGTACCACGGTCACCATAGCAACGTGCGAGGGTCCGGCTAGGGTCTGTGATGCTCACGGGGTCAAAGGGGTTAGACTGACCACTAAGCACTGGAACGCGGTAGAAGCAACATATAAACAGCGTTAAATTTTGTCATTTCTTCATTGGATAATTTACCCTGATAAAGCCTAGTATTGTGCAGAGAAGGGGACGGAAACATTGTGTTTTAGGCCTATGCATGGCTTGTGTGAGCCTACCAAGTACAAGTAAGCACAAAGATATGTAGCCGGAGAAAGTATGTAGGCTAGGTCGGGAGATGTCCCGACTTGGATGAGTTATTGGCGGGAGGTACAAGCACTGTAGGCCGAGTAACCCACTGTGCCTGGGGGGTCCAGGGGCAATGGCAGTTGTAGCGGGAGTTGTAGTTTTTAATTTGGCTATGATTTGTTCAAGATAACACACTTTGGGGAGAATTCAAATAAGATACTGCAGCTTTCTAGCTACCGGTATTGTAGTTAGCATGTCTTTCTGCGCCCTCTTACACAATGCTAGCATATGATAGGCTACTTAGGCCTATTCAGTGTTCATACGTTAGGCCTACACTCAGTAAGATGATTACTTCCTTAAGATTTAATTAGTATAGTTTGGCCTTAAGATAATATCTAAAAGCATGACACATATAACAACGACACCACATTTATCACTAAAACGTAGAACTGTACTCAGGCATATATAAGATTATAACCCCCTTTACCTAACCAACATGCAGGCACACAGAACAATGAATATCTTGAAATGACCTGGTGTAGTGTATGAACCATAGCTAGGTGTGTCTGTCCAGAGTGATAGTTTAGTTAAAGATTGACATTGTTTTAGTTCCATTTCTCCACGAAATATATTCATTAAGCCTATGCTCTGAGTGGTTGCTATGGATGAGCTTCCCAGCCTTAGCAACAAGGTGGCCGACTTCAGCGCCACCACATGCCATTTTCGCGCTACTCGCAAGTGGGTTATTAAGGAGTCATTGAGTCCAACTGAAGGCAGGTACTTTGATTCTGGTATATTTACAGAAGGAACCATAACTATATGATTACGTCAGATCAAATTATTTATAGTACTAGCAGAGGCATGTACACATGATAGTAAGCTATGGTAGGGGGAACAAACCTGGCGAACAAACCCCTCATTAGTCGCCCGACACAGGAGCCAACTTGGACCTCTCCTCACTCTATACACATGTCGCTTAGCAACTCCTTGTCTCCCAAACCTTGACATATATATCATGAACTGTGCGGATCAATTGAGCGTTAGGATCTGTACAAGAGAAATACAGGGATTGGAATTGCATTAATTTGGGAAACCATGATACATCTTATCTCAGCCCATTATATTGTCTGAGTAGGTGCCCGGAGTAGGCGACTTTTTAATTCCCTGACAATAGATTTGGGACATGCCAGCACCGCGTCAGTACACCCCCCGTTATCACTGCTACAACTTCTAGCTACTAGCTAGCTACTGCTCTGATTATAATGTACAATTTGTACTCTCGCTAGACTCGACCACAACAAGAAGATAGGTGCGGCATACACCAGGGGAGAATATATACAGTAGAGAGGAACCTGGGAGCTTTGTAAATGAATTTTGTCAAAGAATACATCGAGAGCCACGATCGATCGAGATTTATCCAAGGATTGGTGGCGATATTGGAGCTTCAGGCTCGACCCCGGAGGTGAGTTCATATATAATACATGCAGTGTGAGTACAGACTAATTTTTCATTTCATTGTCCATGTTTAATATATCGAAAGTGCATGGGAACAGGTGTGATATGTGGTTAGTAGTTGGTGGTTGGTGGTTGGTGGTGGAAGGGGTAACCGGTAGCTACCGGTAGTACATGGATGTAGGCCTGGACCACGTGGCCATAGTAAAAGAAGTTGCCGGTATACGACCTGAGTAGTTACTAGGTACATGGGCGGTAAGTGGGCGGTACGTGGAAGATTTTGGACAGTGATTTCTGAGCTAACTTTAGTGAAAAAAGTGTAATGACTTCAGGAGCAAGGGCAGGTGCGGGAGGGTCGACGTACAGGAGAGGAGCAGGAACAGGGGCGGGAGCAGGGGGACGTGCAGGAGCAGGAATAGAGTCAGGGCAGTGTAAGTGGGGGGAGAGTAGCTAGGGGAAACAGTTGGAAAGACAGGGGAGCATTGAGGCCAAACAAAAAATAGGTGTGTTTCCGATTTATCTGGCTGAAAAACTAGGTAGGGGGGTGGTAACTTCTTTTTTTTTTCTTTTTTTTTTGAAACCACCTCCCAGGAACTGAAAAGAAATGTCTAATAGTTGTTTTAAACGTGGGAAATGTGCTTTTTGACAGTTTCGGGTTAGGAAAACCCGTTTTCCTGCTATTATAAGCTTTTTTTGTCAAAAAATCCAAAAAAAGTAAGATATGACGAAAAATAAATCAGGTATGCTAATTTTTTTTAGGTAGGGTTAGGTTTTTCCAGGTAGGGGGGGGGGGGGGGGGGTAAATCGGAAACACAACTATTTTTTTTTGGCCTGAGGAGAGAGAGAAAGAGTGGGAAAGAGAGTAAGTGAAAGAGAAAGAGAGGGAAAGAGGGGAGAGAAAGGAAGAGGAGAGAGAGGGAGGGTGATGGGGTTGGGTAGGGGGAATCGAGAGCTAAAGACTGAGGAGAAAGAAGGTGTGTGTGTGTGTGGGGGGGGGGGGGTAATTGTAAGTTTATAATATAGGAGAGGACAGAGAACGTGAGAAGGGGGAAAGAAGAATGTTACGGAAGGAGAAAGCGAGAGGGAAAGATGAGAGAAAGGAGAGAGAGGGGGAGATGAGAGCGAGAGAGCACTAGAGAGGAATAGTGGAGAGAGAACAGAGGAATTACATTTAGGCCAAAAGGAAAATAGGTGTGTTTCCTAGAAAAACCTTCCCCTAGCTACATTTTTTTTTACCATACCTGATTTTTTTTTACCATATCTTACTTTTGGGGGATTTTTTGAGAAAAAAAATGCTTATAAAAGTATGAAAACGGGTTTTCCAAACCCCGAACTGTCAAAAAAGCGCATTTCCCATGTTTAAAACAACTATTGTTATAAAATAGACATGTATTTTAGTTCCTGAGAGGTGGTTTCCTAAAAAAATATTAAAAAAAAAAAGTTACCACCCCGTCCCCCACCTCGGCTCCCCTGACCTCAGATGCCGGGACATCGTATTGCATCCCTTGCAAATACAAAGGCCCATCAGACAGCAGGTGAATAATAGAATCAAATAATTATCCAGGAGGAAATGTTTAACTTTGTCGCCTAATCGAGTCTATAATGCCAGAATGGTACAGGTCTATTAGATGACATTACTTCATTAGTGCATAGGCTGTCATACATTAGTGCATGTCAGAATCAGAAATAAAGAAATAAAATGAAATGATACGAGATGAAGTGTGGAGATGAAGTGGGCAATTAATCGAGGATACCAGATATATAGTTTATGACAGGATAATTAAACAACGGCGATTTCTCTCTGATGTCGATGTATGGAAGAAGAATATCATTAGTCCCTGTTAATCAGTTAACATCCTCATAAAAAAAACAGCTGGGCCATGGGGTCGGTAGCCTACCTGATATCGGGAGAGGTTGGGGGAATTAACCCCTCGCCCCCCCCCCCTCAAACACGAGAGCTCTCGTGGTTATTGCCAGACGGATAACGTTAATGGTTTCTCACGTATACGCTATAACCAACGATGTACATGGAGGATCGTTGATATAACCACGGAACGCCCGTCAAAGGAGATATAGCAGCAAAACCACCGCTCCCGAACTTTCACGAGTCCACGCGAAGACGTGATGAATTTCATGGTTTCTGATTAAGTTTGGTAAGAATAGATGCTGCAAATGATATAGTCTGATGGAAATTATTCCTTGGCACATGTAAAATCAGCTGGAAATTCGTCAAAGTCGAGTCAGTTCTGAGCTGTGTTTTGAAAACGCGACGGGAAACCCCCGGGAAACCTAACTATATGCCATGCAAACTGGGTCAAAAGTGCTGCGCTGGTCTAAATATAGGAGTCGCACCTGCTAAGACTCGCCAAATGTTCCACGCCCACCAATCATTTTTTATAAATTTCTATGGAAGTGACAAATCTATCTTAATTCATTTATGCATATGCCCAACTTAAGATGAATCGACTTCATCATGGTCCACTGTCCTATGCTTGAATCATTGAGTGTTACACATATATGTGTGATTAATGCCTTTAAGACGAATCTTTAAAAAATATATTAAATTAAACAAAAGAAGAGCTATATGTACATGAAGGCTTGAAGGCTTAAAGGCTTGAATCTTATTCATGAATTAATACAAAAATGGGGATGCATAGATCTATATGATATATGACTAGTATTGAGAACATTCAAAGGTGAAATAAAATACGAAAACATGCACACACAACGGTACCGATGTAATATAATTATATTTCTGCTGTGTATTCAAACCTAATTTCCGTCATTGACTCTAAAAATTATAATTATGTTTCTTCCAATCATCTATTGAATTCTATGAATGTGAGGCTACTTTGAACAGTTGAAGAATACAAAAAATAATAAGATATAACTAAACGCGAGCTGCATATGGGGAAACGTATTCACAAAATGCAAGTGGCTTTTGGTGAGTGTCTTTCACAAGTGCCGAAGGCACGCGTGAAAGACACTCGCCAAAAGCCACGAGCGTTTTGTGAATGCGTTGCCCCATATGCAGCTCAAGTTTAGTTATATTTTTATGCCATGATATATATTTAAGAGTTATTTATGAGTTATTTACCTTCATTGCATGTCTCGCAACCCTCAGACTCGGCAAAAACAAGCGCTTACAATATTGCGTCATGAAATGAGCGTCATTGATTGGCGCAATTAAATTTACGCAACCAATCAAAATAACGTTGTAGATTGGTTGCATTTGAAAAATGGATTCCACTAGTGCAATCCAGGCATGTTTATGCCATGGGCTAATCTGGCCATGTTTTTGTGAATACGCACACCTATCATGGTGTAATATTATTGTAATAATATAATATTGTAATGATATTATTACAAATTGTACTTGTATATATGTAAAGAGAAAAACCTCCCTTGAAAATCTCATATTTAACACAACAATTTTTTTAATATATTTTAATATATTTTGTTATATTTTTTTAATTTAACATGCAATTTTCATCAAAATTTAAAATTTTTTGATGGAGAACATTTAATTCTGAGTTATCTACAGTATTGTGCACTAGAATATGCATTTTAAATTTCACTAAACGACTTATATTGAGCTCCATAATTTTTCCCAATTTTTTCCGATTTTTTACATTAAAATCCAATTTACATGAAAACTGTTGAAGATTGGATGGAAAACTTTTTTTCCTGTATTATCTATGGCATTGTGTACTAGAATATATTATTAAAAGACCACTAAAGCCCTCATATTGAGCTACACAATTTTTTTTTAATTTTCAATAATATTATTTAATTTTTTTAAATCCACTTTACTCAAAAACTGCAGGATATTGGATGGAGAACTTTTAATCCTGAGTTATTAAGGTTATTGTCTACCAGAATATGTAAAAATTTTGTAGTACCCCCAAAATGGGAACGAAAAGTCTATTTTGAGTTCATTGGCTCATGGCCTAATATGGAAAATAAAAGTTTATATATATATATATACAATTTTACGTGGTATTTAACTGATTTTGATTACATTTACATTTACATCAGTAAATGGTCGATTCTTGGGGTTTTCTACTTATTAATATTTGTTTAGTATAGCCTGTATAGACCTTAAAATAAGGCTTAATAATAAAAAATACTTACCATGAGGTGAAAACAATACTCATTAGATTATAATAGCCTAATTTCACTTCATAATAATAATATATTTTTTATTAAGCAGTTTATCCCTGAGTGATATACCCGATGGGCACTGAGTGCAATTGAATGTGATAGCACTGCAATCATTTCGTGATTGACAGCAAACTAGTGAAGTGTGATACTTATAGCTTTGAATCACAGTGAAATGGACATCCCATTAGCCATCATTATGTGAAATCCATTGCGTCTATTTCCTCCCATGATGTTGGTGGTCTCACACTTGTGTTGGATCAAGTTCTCATTCATATTCATTTATGTTTGTATTAAACATGGGTTAATTAACCAATTGTATCTGCAAATACATGTTTTCTTCAGAAGTCAATAATATGGGTGTGATCTCAATTGCGCATATATTGCGCATTCAAAATTGCACCTAAATACTCATCATAATGCAGCCACAACTGGACACCTGACACTGTTCACTCACTTGGTATTCACACCCACTGACGCTCAACTGACTCCATTCTCTGACACATGTACTCATTCTCTGACACCAAGTCAAAGGGGTTTCCTAAAGTTGTATGGTTATACAACAATTCTATATATTAATAAAAATATTACTATAATTATATAAATGACTATGACTATATAAATTGGGTTAAATATATGGCCGAAATAAGGCAAAATAATAGGCAAAAAGGAAGGTATGTGAAGCATAGGTGTAGGAATCGAAATATTTGCCACAGCTTTCCCAAACTTCGTCTGCATTATGCTGATATTCCCTGCTATATGTACGCCGAAGATGGTAACGATTCATTCTCATTCACCCGCCAAGGAGGGCGGGTAACTTGGCGGTTTTACCCGCCCGCACAAATTTTTACCCGAAGTAAATATGCGTAACAGTTACGCACGGCGCTAACGCACGCCTGCTACTAGTGAGACCAAAATGATGCAGATGGTTAAATTCCTTATTTCCTCACCTTTCTGTAGATATAAAGTGTGTACATGTTAAATAATATTTAATATGATAGAGCAGTTAAGATAATTTATTTCTTTTGCTGAAGAAGAATAAGAAATGAACTAAAACTGAACTAAACATAACTGGGGATGGTGTATCTCATCAGTGGTTTACCATTATGCCACTTGTTAGCACCAGGTGTTCGTACTAGTTTTACACCAGGTGGAGCTACTGGTGAACAGATAGCATTTACAATTTCTTTTAAAAGAAAGTGACAAGAATATACTAGCGTTGCATATATACACTATAAATATTGCCCATCATATATATCTAGAAGTATTATAAATGATAACTTCTATAGTTTATGTGCGTTATATACCTGTTTGATATTGAAAAATGCTGTGATCCAAATACCCTAATGACTGTACATATAGATTGTCCCTATAGTGCCTTGGGTGAGGCAGGGGCAACCACCAACTGAGACACATTAATTGGAAGGCTTCTATACTTCGGGCTCACAAAGAAGATGGTAGAATTGATGAAAATAAAATCTCATACACCAATTTAAAACTCTCATGAAGAGTCCCATTTACTTCAGATGCTATTAATCTAAGGAATCTGAAGTATATAAATATCACGCTCAAAATGCCATTAGAATTTGCTAATTTTTGCACTAATATCGCGTTATACTTTTAGCTGACTATCTCGCAATCATTGCGCAATAATTAGCAATAATTATTGCGTGAAAAGCGTCCACACTCATCACGGAACTATGGCGAGATGATTGCGCATTAAAAATCGCGTAGAATCGCGTTGATTTGCCCGTCGGGTATATGGTGATTCTCCCGAGTGATGCTCAACTTGTAATCAACCCCTAACGGTTTGGTAACCGACCCCTAACAGTAATTTTTCAAGGGATGGGAGATGAAAACATATATTTCAACTTCATTTTTTAAAACATCATTGAGTTGTATGCCTCATATGTCCAATCCGTACCCCACTTTTACATATGTATGTACAATATTCTAAGTGTTATGAGTATAAGCATAAGTATATTATGATCCAAATGTGATGTGTTTCATGAAAATGAGTCATAAGTCGCAAAAAATAGATTTTGAGATACCATTATATTTGGAAAGAGGAGATCAAGCAGATTCCAATGATAGTAAACAGTCTAATAATCTAATAAGTATTTCTAGATTTTAAGTTTGATACTTTCGTTTTTGAAAAAAAAGTTTCAGATATTTATGGGGGTCAATAAACAGTAAACTAACTAAATGTAGTCCAAATAAGGACCTTTAAAACTAAAGAATATATTACATAGATTGTCCTGAAATTTGATACATCGATTGATATAGCTATAAGTGCTATACCCTCCAAAAATTATAACATTCAAATAATGTTATCTTGTGAAAAAAACACTTTGAAAAATATCAATTTTACGACTTATGACTCATTTTCCTGAAACACATCACAAATGCGAAATGTACCTAATGTAACCAACCCCTAACTGTAACCCACCCCTAACGGTCTGAGGGCAGTTTTTATCAATGCTAGTGCTACCATCTGCATTATTTGATGAACATCTTTGGATCGTAAAGAATAAAATGTCCAATTAATTAAAGACATATTGAAAGGAAATAAAATAAGAATAACAAATAGAAATAACTCTAGAAGCATAAACTCATAGTGTAGTGATTTACAGGTGTAGAGTCAATTTGGTAAATGTATTCATGCTACAAACAGCGTTAAACATCCCAAAATTAAAACATTCCACAAAAGGCATCAATTATGCCACTTGTGAGTCATTTTGCTGAAACACATGAATTCTCCCTCATACCCTCCGCCCTTATACTCTCCTCCCTCACACCCTTCTCCCTCATACCCACCCCTCTCAGACATTCATCCATGATACCCTTGTCACTCAGACCTGCTTCCCTCAGACTCTCCTCCCTCAGATCCATTGCTGTGATATCCTCTTGGCTTACACCCTCCTGTCTTGACTCTCCTCCCTCAGACCCGCCTCCTTTAGACCCATCCCCCAGAGACCCTCCTCCCTCACATCCTCCTCCCTCAGACACCTAGCCCTCCTCCTTCAGTCCCTCCTCCCTCATCCCTCAGACCCGCCTCCCTCAGACCTTCCTCCCTCAAACCCTCTTCCCTTAGACATCTATCCCTCCTCCCTCACACCCTCCTCTTTCAATCCCTCTTCCCACACACCCTCCTCCCTCATATCAGATTAGCCCTCTTAGGCCCTCTTTCCACAGTCCATCCTCCCTCAGTCACCCTCACCTCAGTCACCCTCACCTCAGACCCGCCTCCCTCAGACCCGCCTCCCTCAGACCCGCCTCCCTCAGTCGCTCCTCCCTCCTGCCTCCCTCAAATCTAGCTGCCTCTCACACGCCCTCCTCCCTCAGACCCGCCTCCAACACACCCTCCTCCCTCAGACCCGCCTCCCTCAATCCCTCCTCCCACACACCCTCCTCCCTTAGACCTGCCTATGCCCTCAAACCTCACAGATTTGTTAAATTTAGATTCCCAGGTGAATATAACATGGACCATCCTTTACAATTCTTTCTTTCTCTGATATTAGCATTGAATGAGGATATTGATTCTGTTCATGAGGAGAAGCTAATACATGTATACGTTTTTTATCATTTAATGGATTTTTGTTCGGAGAATATCCAATTGTATTTTGCTATGTGTGCCACTGTTTTACTAGATTCAGGTTAAAAAGGATTATTACAATTTGTCATTTTCTTATTTTCTATGTAACAAGGCAGTAATAGTCTAACATTTTCAAGGATTCCCTTAGTTTAACATGTTAAGAGAGCTTTATATCGACAATACAGGGAAAATACTATCAGGAAAGTGGTGCAAATGGCGTCTTTGCTCTTAATGGGTCTCTATAAACAATTGATATGAATAATCTCTAATGATTACCATTCCATATTAACATTAATATTTCTCTCTCCTCACCAAGAACTCAAATAACAATGTAAGGGAATGGTTAATACAAAAAAGCTTCTTCATTTATTTGCCCGTTAGGGGTTGGTTACAACAAAAAAGTGTAACCGACCCCTAACGGAATTATCAAGTAACCTTATTGAGTCTTCCACACTAAACATGTTAACCATTTCCATAAGTTTTTACATAGAAATAAATAGCATAGACACCATATTTCATCATAAGATTAAACATTAATTTCTGACATATGTTACAAACATGCTAGGAGAAATGCAAACATAGTTCAAATTAATTTTGTGAGAGTATTAAATAATTAATAATTTTCCAGGAGGAAGTTAAAGGGGGAAAATACATTTTTATTAGTTTTTCTTACATTAAATCGCATTGATACCATAAAGTTTAAGTGTATGACAAGAAAAGAACATAAAAGGGATTTTTCAAAGGTAATTAGAGACCAGGAATATATTTCATAATGCCCGTTAGGGGTCGGTTACAAAAAAACAAGGATATAGAATTCATGGGCGTCTCCTGCACACATTTTTTAAAATTAAGAGGTTATACATTGGAATGGTGAAGGTAAACACGCCCTCTATGATGTATATTAAAATAGATCTAGAAATTCATCAAAATTCCCACAAAATCTTGAATCCTAACCAAAATGTGCATGAATAATTATTTTATTTCGAAAAAAAACCAATATGGGCCACAGCCTTTACGCCATTGAATATCTTATATTCACTTGCAATCACAACTAATTACATAGAACAAAGGGGCTATACAGTGGAACCTCGCATAAAGACCACCTCTCTATAGAGACCACCCCTCTATTAATAATTAAGACCAGTTTCTCTCAGTCCCAAATTGCTTTCCTCTTATTAGATTAGCCCCTCTAATGAGACCACCTTGCTATGAGACCACAAATCAGTCAGTCCCAAGGGTGGTCTATACTTATGTCACACATCAAAGACAAAATGTTTCACAAACGATTTACTAGTGAAAAAAGTTCATAAAATGTTTTTAGAATTCTTCAAATAATTTCCTGAAATTGTAGGGAGCGATCGATCTGACCCAGATGAAAAGCTTTCCGTTTAGGCAGAAATCGTGCAACTAAGAGAATGATGGAAAACTCCATAAATGTTTCCTCCAAGTGACCTTTGGAGTAGTATGAATGGTCCATGAAGTATTAAATATTATTTAATGACGGAGATTAGCTGAGTCTGCGATTAGAGACGAAGGTTGAATTGGATTGAATTTCGGAGGATGTTGGCATATTCATTTGCGTTGGTCCTTAAAATTTCAACCCACGCTCAAATTCTAACTTTTTTTTACATTTTGACAGTCTAAATATGATTTTAACCTGATCTTTAGTATCAGATGATACCTATGGAATTTAACTTTAATCAAACTGTGCCAATGCATGCAATGCCTATTATCAGTGGAATGCACTGCCCACTATAGCACATAACTTTGACACAAGAAAAAAAATCAGAAAATACATTTTATTACCATGCAAAGTTAATGTCTTTAACGATGCTTATATAGTACTGGAAAGTTGTAAACTCGAGAAAAATCAAATAAAATTAATGTGCATGACTCTGAGTCATATTGCAACAAACAATATCATTATATAGATCTATACATACATATATATACGACTTATGTCAATTATGTGAGCGGCACGAAGGCACTGAGCTATAAAAAGCAGCAGAAATTGGTTTCCCACACAGCAGGGCTTTTCTCAGTGAGAACGGTTGGCGTCCCACAAAGGGCATCCTTAGAGTGGCTTATCAACCTCCTATATATATACTACTGACTCATCAGTTTCCATCTACAGTCTGTATAAGGGTCAGATCATCAGAAAATGTACAATTCTCCAATCCTCTCAAATAACCCAAATTTAAAACAGAAATGAGCTTCAGAATATAGTTTAACATAGCAGAACAGATATCTTAAAACAACACTCACACTCAGTCATAGAAACCCCTCTACACAAAACTAAACTTAGAATTATGAAGTAATAAATTTAATTCCTCCTTTTATAATTCCCACCCAGTTCTTCAACTGAAATTATATTTCTACCTGAATTATACCAATACCATGAGTTTTTAGGAACATTCTAATAGCTAGCCTATGCTGAGTATGCGTAACATTTACGCGCCGCGATAACCCTCGCTGTGTTGAAGTGAGAATGGTGTATATGGTTAAATTCCTCATCTTCCCAGCTTTCTATAGGTATAAAGTTTGTGTATGTTAACCAAGTCTCCAAGATATGAGTGTACATTAGAGACCTATCATTCTCAGATAGAATTATGATGAGAATGATGATACAAGAGATATGTCTGTGCTTCCCATGTGATTATCATGCCGTCCTCACCATTATGGTATAGCAATTTCACTCACCCAATTATGCCTGAAAAAGCCAACCAAACTTAGGAAATTGTAGGATTTAAATACCCAATATAGTAAATCTTTAAATGAAGAGTAATGAATTTACATATATGCGAAGTGTCACTCGAAAATTAGTCACAGGTCACAAATATGGTATGTTTTCGTTTTTTGACAGTTTAGTGTTCCTAGAAGATATGTGTATCAAGACTGTATCTATGCAAATCTGACGTTATCCTAAGAAGTATATTTATATACTTTACTTGGGATTAAATTAATGTATAACCTTAGTAAAGGTAGTGGGATTATAACATGAGGCATGGATTTGTGTTATGCAGATTAGGAAGGTATTTGAAGCGAAATAAATGCGCAATATATTTTGATAATCATATAAAAAATACTTCACAATATTCAACCCTCCTATTCAAAATTGCTATACTTTTCTAGCTTGATTAACACTTTAGGACTTCAAAAACGTGTGGAAAAGACGTTACATGACCCATGTATTAGCTGTCCTAACTAATCATATAATACACATATCTATGGTATTTAAGTGACACGTCAGATTATTCTAGGACACCTGAAACTGAATAATAGGATTTGAAAATAAGATTTGACCCCACCCCTACAACACCCATTCTCAATATATGGTACATCTTCCAATACTGTTACCATTGTGCCACTTGTTCTCACCAGGTGGCATACTTGTTTTCACCAGGTGGCAGGTCACGTCAGTGGGTTGCATTTACAATTTTGAAAATGCTGAAAATGCTGTCAATACAATACTATGTTGCATTTATACACTAAAGATATTCCCCGTTATCTACTTAGAAATATTACAAAGTATATCTTACAATAGTTCCTCTGTGCAATTTGTCTCTTTGATTTTAAAAAGGTCATAATCAAAACCGCCCCTATAACTGTATACAGAAATGGTATGGGTGCTCTGAGTTCCTGTAAGCTTTTGTACAAGTACACATACACCAATGCCATCTATGGGTGGCTTAACCTACCATGGTGGTGAATGGAGGCAATGAAAGAGATGCAAAATTAAGGTAATGTATATTATATGGTAGAAGGATGTAATATTTAGTTCCCCTTTCTGAATATTCTTCTCTTTTTTTTTAAGATTTTATTTATAGTTGGTAAACAGATCCCCATTATGGGTATATGGGATATATTGAGAATAAATCAAATTGTTATATATGAATTACACATTTACACCCAGATGGCAGTTGAAACTTTAAGCAGCAATAAAAGTGCTGCCCTGAGTGCATCAAAAACTGCCTAATTACACCTGGTACTGAGAGCATTTTTGAGAGTATCAAAACTGCATTTATAAATTGGGTCAATAGAGCATTAAAAAATCAAATTTAAGCCTCACAACCGTTTACGAATTCCACTAGTAAAGCACCAGGTCAGAATCAGGTGTAAATGTCCAGGTAAAAATCATGTTAGAACTGCTCTATTGCACATCGGGTATACTACTGACTCATTACTTTAAGCTACACTAGTAATGGTGAAGTACAGTGTATGTTGTCACAGGCTTAGTGTGGTCTCCCTACTTTTTATATACTACTGACTCATCACTTTAAGCTATACTAGTAATGGTGAAGTACAGTGTATGTTGTTACAGGCTTAGTGTGGTCGTCCTACTTTTGATATACTACTGACTCATTACTTTAAGCTACACTAGTAATGGTGAAGTACAGTGTATGTTGTCACAGGCTTAGCGTGGTCTCCCTACTTTCTATATACTACTGAGTCATTACTTTAAGCGACACTAGTAATGGTGAAGTACTGATATTGTCACAGGCTTAGTGTGGTCTCCCTACTTACTATATACTACTGACTCATTACTTTTAGCTACACTAGTAATGGTGAAGTACTGATATTGTCACAGGCTTAGCGTGGTTTCCCTACTTTCTATATACTACTGACTCATTACTTTAAGCTACACTAGTAATGGAGAAGTACAGCGTATGTTGTCACAGGCTTAGTGTGGTCCTCCTACTTTCTATATACTACTGACTCATTACCTTAAGCTACACTAGTAATGGAGAAGTACAGTGTATGTTGTCACAGGCTTAGTGCTATCTCCCTACTTTCTATATACTACTGACTCCTTACTTTTAGCTACACTAGTAATGGAGAAGTACTGATATTGTCGCAGGCTTAGTGTTGTCTGCCTACCTTCTGTCTTAACACCGAGCATTTTTCTGGTCTGAGAATTTTCTCATCTCAGTGTTGTTGGTTGCCAATGAAAAGTGGAGTTTGAAGAATGCTAGAAATGCTAGCAATATGCTCCTGTGATTAACCAACATATTTTTTAGCGATACCAAAAGACCTGGGAATAGATGCTGGCGACATTATTTAACACTAAATATCCCCCATTTATAACCGGCAGTAATCTACGGGTAAGATTTCATATAATTATAGAAAGATATTTTAATTTTTAACATATATGATATAATTTCAGAGAGGTATAATCTCACTAATATAATATAGTATACGCACGGGATTTGCTAGTGGGACAGTGGGGCCCACATCCTCATCTCTCCTTGTTCCCTCTCCCACTATCTTTCTCTTTAAAGTTGTCTCTATAACTTAGTATCTTCATACCACAAATGGAACCCTGTTTAGATGCTTTTTTTGGTCCCTGTTCAGTGTTGTGCTGTTGTTGTGTTGCCTGTCCCTGTCCCAATCCCTCTCCCGCTCCCTCTCCCGTTCCATCTTTTATTGTGAGGTAATTAGTGGGCGGGTTCCCCCCGCTCAACTTCAAAAACCATCACAAACAATCCATATAATAATAAGGAAAGAGTGATTTCTACAAAAAGAAGAAGAAAAGAGGAGTTTCTTTATCTCACATGTTCTCGGAATTTGTTGTTTTACAAACCGTTTTACTCATCTGCAGAGTTCTATCCACCCTCTCTGGAGGACATTATATGTGGTTTGTGAAGGTATCTGGGGTGAAAATATGATTTTGAAGCCTTTTTTAAATTTGGATCTCTACACTCTATTTATAGCCTGGGAAAGCCCCTGTGAGATACTACGTCATTTCCCACAACCTATGTCCAGGGGGACCTAACTACATGCAGAGGATTGGGAGAGTGAAGAAGAGGGTGTAGGAATAGGAGAGAGGGAGGGGGAGGGAAAGGAGAGGGGGGAGGAAAGAGAGGAGAGAGAAGAAGAAGGGAGAGAGGGGAGGGAGAGAAAGTGGGGAGGGGGAGCATGAGGAAGAGGGGAGGGAGAGGGGGGTGAATCGGAGATGGGGTTGGGAGAGAAAAACAGGTATGAAAGACAGAGAAGAGAGGAGGGAAAAGAAGGAGAGGGGGAAGTGTGGGGAGAGGGGGGGGGGGACTGTCTGGAAAATGGGTACTTTGTTAGTATTCATATAAATTAGCAAATACCCATGCTAAGCACAGGATCTGCTAGTAGTTTATGAACTGATTCAACTCTGACGATGCTCCTTTCGGTGGAAATATATCAACTCCCATCCCATAGTGAAGCAATGATGTGCCCGTCCATGTCTCTGTCCTGCTCCTCTCCCACTCCCTCTCCCTCTTTTGTTCCCTTTCCCAATCCCAATCCCTCTCCTTCTCCCTCTACCATTTCCACTCCCACTTTCATTCTCAAGTAATTAGTGGGTGGATAAATTCTCTGATTTCACCCACCAACTTAGTGGACAAAGAAAAAAAGTGAATTTCACTCAGTGGCCACTCCCACCTCCCTCAAGAGAACACTCACACAAACTTATAAAGAATAGATCACTGGGCATTCGCAAAATTGTCTTCAGCAATAGAATAACCAACAGCTGGAACAATCTACCACCCAAAGCAATAAATGCAAATAACACCAAGCATTTTAAACAAAATTTAGACATTTATATAACCCAGAATGGGACCCTATGAGCCACAGGCAGGGAGCCTGTGGCTCCTAGGGTCCCACTCTGTCCTCATAGGGCAGTAAAGACAACGGAACGTTTTCGCATGATCACTCATGTACATTTCCTAAGCTGTAGTGTGGATTACCATAACTATTTTCGAATCACTTTCATTCCTTTTCTCAGGTTTAAATGTTTTAAAAACAGAGAGAGATAGCAGTATCATAAACAATAGTTTATGAACTGATTCAACTCTGACGATGTTCCTTTCGGTGGAAATATGGTGAAATATATCAACTCCTGTCCCGTAGTGAAGCATCGGCGTGCCCATCCATGACGCCATGCTTTGGGTGACCAGGAAACCTGGTGTAGGGGCACTGATAGGTTTGTTTTCAGGCAGCACTGGGGGCCCTGGATGGGGGTGTTCGATGTAAACCCATTTCTAACCCATTTCCAACCCTAATTTGTTAATGAAACATAGTGGAATGGCTCGGCACCATTTTTGGCAATGTGTATGTGAAATATAATGGAGATCTGGCCAGCGGTTTTAGAGAAGATAGCTGTTTAAGGCTCGAAAAGCTTATTTTATTAAGATATAGATACTCCTTCAGCCCCTGCAGGAGGCATCCTTTATCATCCTACTTGTAGGTATTTATCCAATTTGGGAGAACGCATCAACCTCATTGGCTGCTTGAGTTAGGGACTGTTCATTTTTAACCACTGGGGGTGGGGGTCGCAAATCCCCCCCCCCCTATTGGTTAATTATGAACAGTACCTTATTTGTCATTCTCCAGTTGTGTGGAACGCAGTGTAGAGCAGTGCAATAACACATTGTTTTTACATCAGGCCCAGCGTATATATCCGGGACAGCTTTCTGTCCAATTAAGTCAGCTAAAATTAGCCACACCGGAGAATCATTGCTGACATAATATTTTCTCTCATAAGCAAAAGCTTAAAGCTCCATTCTCATTTTAATTCATTTGAAGAATACTTTTCTTTACGTATGTCTAGTATTCTCAGTATACTTATGACAGATTTTGTCATCTTCTGGGTTCACAGCCCTGCCCTTTTCCAACTAATATTTATTGCTTTATAATTGAAAGGTTAAAGCTGCACTGTCAGCTTATTTCGTGTTGAATGATGTTTCTGAAAATAACATCACCAATAACATGGCACATCCTTTCATATTCTATAGATTCTATAGAATATGAAAGGATGTGCCATGTTATTGGTTTCCCTTATTATTTTCCACTAATCATCGAACAACATTAGCCTGACCTCAGATAGGAATGACTGCTTCAGCTTCCTGACATAATTAGATGAGAAAGTGAGAAGAGGAAAATAAATATATTCGTCCAAACCGACTGAAGCAGCTTTTGAAAGGGGCATAATGGTCAGTGTTTGGACGTAGTCTACTAGCAATTCTCATTTCCGGTCAGCCAAGCACGGTGGGTAGAATCCAGCTTTCCCGCTTTGATGTAAATTTACATATATAATCATATTTTTATATTCTCAAAAAAGAATATTTTGATCCAGGAAGAGTGGCCATTGCTAGTGCAGCCATAGAGGCCTGTTTTTTTCCTTTAGTTGTATCGATAGCCCTAAGATCGATGGGTAGGCTAATTATCTGAAAACATTATATGTACATGTTGTTCTTCCTGCCTTTCCCGTCACCAACAACCACGCCAACCCACCTCCCGTCCTGTCGCATAGAATGGCATAGCATCTATGCGACCCAGAAATAAAAACAATGGGACCCAGGTTGAGGCTCGAGCTCACAACCATTGAGTCTGCAGTCCAGTGCTCTAGCCGCTGAGCTATGCATGTTAGATGGTGCAGGGAGGCTAAACTTTGTTAGTCTAGGAGAGGGGCAGAGGGGCCAACATATAGCATGGGAAGGAAAACTTTTATTACTCCTTTATTCATGCTACGATGACTGTGTAACTTTAATACATTAATCTAGAGGTGTTTAGGGGGCGTTCTGTGCCAACAGAAATGAGTAGATGTATCAGATCAGTGTAAAAAGGTGATCGTGTGCCGTTTTGAGCAAGTATCCTTTCTCTGAGTAGACAGACTGGCGGTGACGCCTCAGGATTTGATGTACCTAGCGGCACCTGGTGCCACTACTGAGTCACCATGGCGTCTAGGATTTATGATTAAGGCAAATGGTAATCAATTACCAGGAACCGCTCTATAAATATTTTACATTCATAATAATAGCCATAATTAATAAAATAATTATGGCTAAGTAAATCTGGGTAGTATACGCCTATATAATCATAATGATCATACTGAATAAGTATCTTTTAAACTCGATCAGAATTCATTCTAGTGCCCTCTCTCCCTACCCATCAGAAAGTTTGATATTAAAGTTAAATCCTATCCTTTCCTAATCATGAGCTGTAAGCCTGTGAATAAATGTTGCAGGCTTTATACTTTATCTGATGCAGTCCCAGTGGGTTAGAAGTCTTTTCGTGATGACCCATGTCTATAAGTCTGAACTCACCCTCTTGCTTGATACGATTAAAGACAAGAAACATAGATATATTTGTTATGCAATTTATTTTATTCATTGTCCTCACAATTTGTACACATTCACAAGAAGCAGTGTCTGCGTCTGCATAATATCGATTATTGATTATTGTAAAGTTGTAATGCATACAAAACATTTGCTATCAAGCTTGGATTGTGTTCATAGCCTTTTTCTCAAAGGCCCTACTACCCCAAGCTTTACTATCTAGGATGCTATTTGTGCAGCAATTTTGTTGTTTTGTTAAAATCGGTCAAACCCATATCATGATGTGCTGATGCAAAGCAAGCATGGCAAGCATTCACATGGTTCCAGCGCATTATTCCTTTAAACTCCATACCCAGAATGAGTGTAACAGAAGTGTTCAATTGTAGAGTTGGTTCGGACTACATGTACTGCGCCAAAAAAAAGCAAGTATAGATGAAATTGGCCACTTGAGGTGCTGTGTCAATAGGACAAACAGATTTACTACATGACAAATTGAGCAGACATTTAAATGATGGGTTATATATGATATTATATAGAAAATACAATTTTAATACCAAGCATAGGTTGTGTCACTGATTTTTCTCAAAGCTCAACTGCCCTAGTTTTGCTATATAATCATACTCTTTTGTTTATGCAATCGTTTAGTTGTTCCATGCTCTAGCATTGACTGATATCAAGATGAGGATATGCAGTATTGTTTTGGGCAAGCCATAAAAGGGTTAATATCCAGAATTACTTCAAACCTCTGGGTATGAAACCAGTACTTTAGACCATGAGTTACGCTAACTTATGCTCTTGTAGTTGACTTCAGGAAACAAAAATAGGTTAGAAATGCTCTCACATCAAGACAATTCAGGCCAAGAACCATTATGATTAACCACTTACAGAACTGGAAGGGCATGATAACATGTTCTTCAGTAACATAAAGATTTAAAATTAGAAGTAATGTCAAAGTTGATGAAACCAAGCCAATTGAAGGACGAATGTACAGCAGCAAAAACTGAAATTTCTCATTTTTACTGCAATCATGCCCACTCTCACAGTGGATGGTTTTAACTAAGTCATAGAACAATCTCACGATTAACAAAGAAACCAAATGGAGAATGATTGCCAAAAGGTTGAAAGTAATGACAAATATCCAGTCAACTGCATCGGTTAATGTGGAAAAGATGCAACTAGAGTCAATATGGTTAAAATCAGTGAACCAATATTGGATGGTCACCAGCAAAAATGAAAAAGTAAATATGACAAATGTTGCCATGTAATATTTCTTTGCCTGTGATTTGAGGTGTGCGAATGGGGAGATTACAACAATGCAGTAAGTGTTCAAGTTAGAACTGACTGAAAAAAAGGCAAAGAGAACTTGTGTAAGTCTACCCATTACCCGAGCATATCCGCAAGTAATAGTGGACATCCAATCTGTATCTACTAGCTTCTTGCCAATAATATGATCGGAAATGATCAATATTGTTAGATAAAGACTAAACAGAAAACTGCACAAGAAATGGTAAATTGAGTCAAACATCAGGACATCAAAATGTGTTAAAGACTTTAAGGTACTCACTATAAGTACAAAAAGACTAGCTATGTTGGAAGAGACAATTATGATTAGGACAGTCCAGATCATGACGACCATTCCACCAATATCTTGGAGTATACTGCATTCTATATACGTCTTTCTTTTCCCTTCATAAAGGCATTTGGCATGAGGAGAATCCCATAAAAGACAACACCATTTCGACTCAGGAAAATAGATGAAATTAAGATTTTTCAGGTCTGACAAATTTTTTGATGAAATTTGTAAATGTTCAATATTGTTTTTCCTCATATCTATGGATCTAAGACCCGGAGTAGCCCTGAAAATATCACCAGAAAAGCTTGTTAGGAGATTATTTCTAACATTAAGCTCTTTTAAATTGGGTAATTTGTCAAATGCTTTAATGGAAATATGCTTCAAAGAAAGGTTCTCAAAATTCAAAATGGATACACTGGGCAGGTTTGAGAAAGCAAATGGATAAATATCTGTGATTACATTTCCTTTCAGAAGTATCAACTGTAGCAAGGGAAGATTAGCAAATGCCATTGATGGAATTGTAAAAAGTGAGTTCCCTTCAATATGCAAGAAAACCAATGTTTGGATTGGTAGAAAAGTATTAGATGTAAGATACTTTATCCTATTAAAGGATATATCAAGAATATAAAGTTGGTCAAAAGTTCTGAATTCAACGCAGCTCAGACATATTCTATTCCTTGAAACATTCAAGAATTTTGTCAATGATATTCCAGTTGGCATGGCAACCAAATTCTGGTCAACACATGAAACTGCATTACCAAGGCAAGTACAATTGCTAGGGCAACTTGTGACATCACAAAGAGCTTCGTCATCCCGTGATAAGGGACAGTGTATGATGCCATCACATAAATATTCATCACTGACACAAACATTGTCATGGCTACATTTGAGGATTTGGTCACATTTGAGATTATTTACATTTTCACAACCAATTTCATCATCGCTAAAATCCCAACAGTCTGGTGTGCCATCACAGACATTGTGTAATGGAATACAGTATCCTACTTCACATTTGTACTGGTGGCCACAGTTGTAGCTCTTGCAAGGTAATCCATGTTCTGAGCCTGATCTAGCAAACATGTCCCCCCCTTCTCCTCCTCTTTCTCTTCTTTCTTCTCCTTCTCTTTCTTTTCCTACTCTTCCTCTTCCTGCTGCTGCTAATTCACTCCATGTAGAGTACTTGTCGTAGAAACAATGCCGGTCGGAAATCTCAACTTTGAAATTTGGGTTGTTGGTGAAAACATTGTTCTTGGCCAAAGCTGCCATCCCATGTGTATAACCATGACCAAAATTACCCTGACGTTTTCGGGTTACATTGTTTAACTTCTTTACATTTTCAGGTTTGACAAAGGTGCCTATCCATACACCACTATTTTCAATTTTGCTGTTTTTTTTAGTTTTGGATATCTTTGATATATTTTTTACACCTGTATCATCTTCATCATTAAAACTGTCACCAGCTTTATTCATTAACAGTTCATCATCACAATGCTGGCAGTCACAGACACCATCATAAATTTTAGAAGCTGGTACACATTCACCTCCCATTCTACATTGGAAATATAGATCAGAGCAGGTGCAATTATTTGAATAGCATCCTGAGGTGCAGTTAAACCCTAAGGTGCATATAGGTGCACAATCAATTTCATCGCTTCCATCAATACAGTCTATATAGCCATCACATTTTCTATGCTTAACTATACAACCACCATCCCTACACTCAAAAAGCCAACGTCTACATTTGGGAGTTTTGATTATTTTCACATCTGAACAAATTCTTTCTATACTTTCAAGATTGTCTTGTTCTACATATTTGTAATGCTTGCTAAATTTGAGAGCACCAGATTCGATGTATTCAGTTTGTATCCAGGTTTGATGTATTTGAATGTCGAAGTATGATCCGTTCATTGTTTTAAACTCAACGTATTCCTTTTCATAGTATGAATATATAGATGGAGCAGAATAGAGAAAAGGTTTGTAAAAAGAACACTCACTGTAGTTACTAACAGCAAATCCCCAACATATTTTCTCTTTTTTAGTGTTCCTGAAGTCAATTATACCAGGCGTAATGTATGGGAATGAGTTGTAAGGGCATACTTGTTCAAAATGTCTCGCAGAGAGAGATTTCAACTTTGAAGCCATACTGTCAGAGCGGGCCTGGTAGTCTGTGCACCATAGGTGGACCTGTTCTAGGGTGTGGTTACAAGGTACAGTTATCCATGTGCTATTGTAATCATCCAGGGGGTATAGCACCACACAGCTATACCTAAATGATGAAAAGTAATAACATTAACTGCAGGTGATGCCAATGAAAATTAAAGAAATGACAATGTTAATGAAAGTTATAATTTTGTTATTACATGTATATCAATAATATTAACATATAAAAAATGACATGATATATTGTAGTTAAGTTGACTCAAATGTCATAATAATTGTGTCAATACAGTGAATGGTGATAATAACCAGTGCAATTACATTTAACACACAAAAATAAAATGAGCAAACATAATATTTTTTGATATAATAATACCCTTCATCCAGTGCAGGCTGTTCCTTCATCAAATTCTGCCTGATAAACGCATCCATTTGTGACTCTGGCTTGACAAGATCAAGCAAGATATCTGACCAGGTGATCCACTCACCCTCACCTTCTAAAAAATACCTTGATTCTACGTCCATCCTAATTTTGGGCCAGAGTGAATACAAGAATGGATATCCTGTTTGCCACGAGAATGCGTCATTTTCTGGCTGTAATTTTAAGGATTTTCTGATTGAATTTAAATAACGAGTGATACAGATTGTGCTCCAAAATGTGAAATAAAGATTCAAACATAGATTTATTTGTCTTATTGAGAATTATCATACAGCCAATCTTCAGTAAAATGACAGTTGAACATAGGCAGGCATGCACAGTGTACAAAGAATGTTATGATCAATGGATGTCATGCACTATTCAGGATAATGGGCGGCTCACGGGTAATATGCGCAGGGGGGCGTGGTCGTGTCGGATGGTGTATAAAGGTAGTACGATGACATATATATCTAATATGAATATATAACCAGAGGCAGGAGTGCCGTTTGGGCAGCAAAGCACATTTATTCAGTACCCAATACAATACATAGAATAAAAGAAAAAATTTTCAAGACAGGCGAAACGATGTGAACGTTTCCGCGGCTGAGTTCAAAGTGGCTAGATCGAATGGGCGTGGCAAGGTGGGCGGGGCTCGGCGATGCTGATTGGCCGAACCCGCGGTGACGTCATAGATGAGAAGTAAACACAGCCACGCGCTGCGATATGGGCGTTGTCAACCCAACTGTAGATATGCGCAGGGGGGCGTGGTCGTGTCGGATGGTGTATAAAGGTAGTACGATGACATATATATCTAATATGAATATATAACCAGAGGCAGGAGTGCCGTTTGGGCAGCAAAGCACATTTATTCAGTACCAAAAGCCCAAACACACTACAACGATGAGGAGATGAGAGCATCAATCTTTAACTCATGGTCCAATGAAGGAGATATATACTTTTCTACACAATCCGACCTCCAACGGCCTCTGTTCTTTATATCTGACAAGCAGATGCCTCTTGACGACATGTGAGTTGCAGACCCTCTCCTGAGAGAATGCATAGTAAAATGACCCACAAATCCAGCTCTAGCACACAAATCCGCAAGCAATGTATTCAAATAATTATAAGACATAGACTCTCCATTGGGGAGGCTGAATGCACATGAATCAGAAGGAAGAGACTTCCAGGCGAATATCTTCTTTATGTAGTATACAGGGCATAGCTCGTTTACTGGAGAACTAGCCACTGGGATGACGAATGGCTCAGAAGTAGTTTTAGAAGATTTCACAGCACAGGATAATCCCCATTTATGGAAGGAAATGTCACTCCGACGTATAGTGTGTGATGATTCAATCACATGGCCAACTCTAAGCATAGAGCGAAATAGAAATATATAAATAGTCCAGGCCAATACATGTTCATATAGTTCAAAATTCAACAGATGAAATAATCTCTTGAGATGACGAGGTAATAGTGGAGATGCTGGGATCACTGCTGAACCTGGGAGTTTAGCGATGCCCTTGAGCAAAGATTTCAACACAGGATGGGACATCGATGAGCATGGAATGTTCCTGATTTTTGCTCCAAAAATCACACCAGATAAATAGGTTATAACAGACGAGTGTTTCATCAAAGTTGATAAAAAGGCTGCATACATACACAATATATCAATGGAGATATAATCCAAGTGAGATTTATTTTCTGATATAAAATCAGAAAAAACACTCCATTGTCTTGTACGTTGCTTCAATGTCGAATCAGACACCGACAGGGTTTGTAGAAAGGTTACTCTCCTCCTCCATTTGTCCCAGCCTAAGGAGTGAAGATAAGAATTCATCAGCACAACACAATCCAGCTTGCTTCAGACATACAAGCGAGTCAGGAGATTTAAGCAGATATGGTACCCTAGAGAGAGTATCAGCTAATAAATTGTTTTTCGTATTAATATATCTAGGAATTAATTCAATGTCGAATATAAAGGTTAACCAGTAAAGCTCATATAGCCACTGCATTGCGCGATAACTAGAACTGGAACCATTCGTAAGCATGGCAATAACTTGTGTGTTATCAATGAAACACATTATGGCTTTTCCTTTGAATATTTTTGCCCACCTTCTCACGCCTACCAAGATAGGAAATAGCTCCTGTATATTGATGTTGGATGCTATCCCTTCTTCACTCGGGCGTGAGACAATATGGCCACACTCAGAGAAATCTGGTTGCAAAATACTGTTCTCCCATGTACCAGCAACCCAATCAGTGTTCAAGTAAACGCCAAAACCCTTTGACGAAGCGTCAGATACCATTGGGTGGGCGTATATATCTTTTTCCAGTAGACGACGACCGTTAAATGAAGCAGAGAAAGATTTCCACCACATTAAATCCTGACGAAACATGGGAGAAATATTCACATGTCTCAAATGCTTCGAAATCACAAGTTTATACAGGTCGAATAAACGCCTGCAAAAAGTTTTTCCTCCTTTAAAAACAGTTGCACAGTGGCTTATGTAACCACATACACTTTCTAGCTGTTTCTTGGAAATTGACGAGGAGTTCTCTAGAGATGAAAGTATATTGTGAAGCTTGACGATTTTATCTTCTGGCATAGACACAGACATTTCCTTTGAATCTATGTCGAAGCCAAGATATCTGCAGGTAGAATTGGGAGATGTCACCTTTTGCCACGCCACATAGAAGCCTAAGAAACGTAACACACCTGTTATACTGTCCCTTGCTGCAGTACAGCCATCGTAAGACAAATCACATGTAAAAAAATCGTCCAAATAGTTAACAACTGGAATATGGAAAACATTTCGTATAGAGTCAGTCACAAAATTGGAGATATCATCAAAATAGCAAGGCCCTGTACGGAGGCCAAAACACAACCTGTTGTCATAGAATAATGTGTCTACCCCATCGAGGGACCATCTAAAACCACAATATTTTCTGTGTTCAGGGTTAATAGGAACCGCTCTGTAGGCAGATTTAATATCAATGACTGCCATGAAACAATCTTTCTCGATTAAATTAACAGCATCATCTACTGAGTTGTAAGAGAAAGTACGAACCAAACTACTACATTGGTCGTTTACACATATACCTTCAGGTCTGGAACAGTCGGTGATCGGACGGATACCCCCGTCAGGCTTATTCACAGCACCCAGGGCGTGGATACATATAGGAGAAACATCAGCGATAGAAATAAAACCTTCTTTTAGTTCGTTAGCAACTATTTTATCCATTTTTTGTTTAGCTGTGGGCTCCAAAATCGAAGCATAATTCGCACAGTCGTAACCCTGTACTGGGCCATCTACGATATCAAAACCGTCACAAATGCCATAAAATACATGAAGATATTTTTCTACCATATAAGAACCTTGGGTGAAAAGGCAAAAGGCAAAACGGCAAGGTTTAAGTTGAGTATTGACGTTAGCTAAGGAATGACTGCACGTACAAGTTCCATGCCCACAACTACCGTAAACGGGGACAGTACAGCCACCCGGCGAAATCGGAGCGGTGAATATTAAATTATCTCCACTATCGGGAGAACCACCGTCAATATATTTGGAAATTTTACCGAAAATGTCGGAATACATACATTCATGAACAAATTCCGGGTAATGATGAGTAATCGAAGTCGTAGGAATTAAATCTTTAAGTGTCGAAGTGTCCGAACTGACAGATTCCAATCCGTTGTCGGCCATCTTGGACGCACCACTTCCGGTGTCGCCAAGACAACCATTCGAAGTAACAAACTTTTCTTTATCACAGATTTCCAAACTATGGTTATTACTACGAATAAAACCCCGATTACATGTTAATTCCTATTTGTTTGATTTCCCTGATGGGCAGGTTCTAGCTGAATGTTCACCTTTCAGGCAATTGGAGCACTTGTGTGGGTAGGCACACGGTGACTTTACACAGCCGGAAGAAGAGTTGAACTTGAAACAAACTTTTTGTTCGGTGTTTACCTTTTTCTTGATCGCCGACTCAGCTACAGCCTTTCTTGAATTCTCGAACGAATAAAATCGGAGAATTTCATCCTGTTTGACATTGGAAAAGGCTCCAAGACCCTCCTTATTTGCTCTGGTACGAACGCACTTGTCGTACAGGACACTAGCACGGAGATTGTACACTTGAGATTTTGACTTTTCACACATAGTTACCGTGTGATTCACCACGCCAGCCAACTCACTATACGGTCTCTCATCCACAACTAGCTTCGATATTAGGCGTAAATTCAGCAACAATAATGCTTCAAATGAGTCAATGTCCTCACCCTTATCAAGATGTGTTTCGTGATCAAACGGCTTGGATGATCCAGCAGACCTCGAACGACGACGAGAACGACGAGCAGAACCTTGGACATTATATATTGAACTTTCTACACTTGAAGCCCTACTACGTGAACGATGCTGCTCGTTGAAGTGGATATCAGAATCACTGTTGACGATCTTCGGGGGAATGACGCCCTCCGACGATTTAACGACGACTTTCTCTTCCACGGTATGTACCAACTTGTTAACCAATCCTTCCAGCGCAGCCATACGGCTATTCATAGCCCTTGTACAAGACAATCCGACCACGCCCCCATGGGATTCATTGCACGCCTCACAATGCTTTAACGTCCTCGGAGCCATCATGAACAAACTCAATATAGGCTCCAAACTTGAAAAATTTTCAAGACAGGCGAAACGATGTGAACGTTTCCGCGGCTGAGTTCAAAGTGGCTAGATCGAATGGGCGTGGCAAGGTGGGCGGGGCTCGGCGATGCTGATTGGCCGAACCCGCGGTGACGTCATAGATGAGAAGTAAACACAGCCACGCGCTGCGATATGGGCGTTGTCAACCCAACTGTAGATAGTTCAATGAAAAATAACCATGGTCTTCCGCCCACTGCTGGGACTAACTACACTAGGCCCTATATATTAAACTACTAGAAATCAAGTCAAAGTTCAATGAAATTGAAATAAGAAATAGAAACTCACATTTCTCTCCAGTGGCAGGAAAAAAGGAATCCTCTTCTTAGGTAACCAAGTGACAGAATTCAGTATCACAGTATCAAGTGAAAGAGGGGCAAAGAGACTCATGTTTTTACTCCTGCAAACCTCCGAAGCATCATTCCATGATATATTTCTGTACAATCCCACAAATTTATTATATTGATTTATTTTCATCCTATGGTAATTTCGGACTTGGGTGGAAGCCAATATATTTAGACCTGTGGTACAGTTTGTTTTAGTTCTAGGAGACAGAACTAAAGTAAGGGTACTTCTGGGATGTTTTGGAACATCTGCAACAACCCAAGTGAAATCAGAAGCTTCTATACCAATAAACGAAGTATGCAATGAAAAGAGTTTACTCCACTGAAATAAATCTATCTTGTAGCTATTCATGCAAGGGATATTCTCTGTTTCAAACTGCAGATATGTATATCCTACATCAAATGATGACAGGTGGAAAACATTTCTTTGCAATTCATTTGGCTCAGGTATGTGGAAAATATTAGAATGTATAATACCGTGTAGTTCAGTTAAAGATTGCGTTTCATAAATTGAGAATATTTTCCCATAAATTTCCTGAACTGGAACTTTGATAAAAACGTTCATAAATGCCCTCCCTTTCAAAATGCAGTATCCTAAATCAAAACTAATTTTCATAGATCCTGTAAGAAGAGTGAGCCTGATTTCAAGTTCTCCAGTTCTATTGTGAAAATAAAGCAGCTCCCTTTTCCCCATCAGTCCTTTATATTCCTGTTCTATCATTATATGTGAAGAACATTGATACTCTGGAGCCAGGTTTGAGATGGGAGGTATGTATGCTTTCAAGTCCAGAACAAAAGGGGCTGCAGTGGCTAAGATTAGGGAGAACTTGCATGAAGAAACTGAAAAAGTAAACTTTGAGAACAGAGGCTTCAAAATCAACCTATTGGTGAAATCGTAGTGGGTCTTACACGGAAGGAGGCTGTAAGAAGAAATTTTCTTTACAGTAAGTTTCACTGCCAACTCCCCTAGACCCTCAGGGACATACAATGACATGATTTCCCACTCATCGAGAGGAATCTCATAGTCAATATGTTTTATATTGTGACAAATCCTGAGTCCTGAGTTAAGAAGATAAACTCCCCCAAATAAACAATCTTCAGAAGTAAAACCTGTGAATTTGTAGATATTTATTCGCAGCAATGCAGCAAAAGCAAAAGTGAGCAATTCATTTGATTTGTTTTTCTGACTAACATCAATGAGCTTCTCAAAGCCATCAGGCACTGAAGTGCTCTTATCTCTTATGGATTCAAATATGAGTCTAGCCACTGCTTGGTTCTGAATACCATACATTTCTGGTATCACAAGAAGTACCCTCATTGACCTCATAACTTCAAGACCTCCTACTATATCCAGTCTATGTGTTTCATTTGTATCACAATATTTTCGGAGAATTAGAGGAGCGGTTGAGGTTAGGCCAGCAAAAATGAAAAATTCTAATTCAGCATGCAAACACATGATTTGAGTTATAGAGACCTCCAAGAAGAAATCAATGCCAAATACATGATTTCCTCTAAACTTGCAGATTTTGTGGGAATTGTTTATATGATATTCCTTAGGCTCTTTTGCATGGAAAAGGCTGATGGTTGATAATGGGCCAATATAAGCTTTATCATGAATTTGGAATGACACAGCAGCATATGTCTTACTTAACATATACTTCATATCAAAAGCCAAAATAATCATATTCCCTGAAGAGAATTCAGACCAGGGTGGTTTCTTTCCACAATGTGCAGAGGATCTGTTTGAAGTAGGATCAATAACCTCTAATCTATTAAACTGACAGTCACTTGAAAGGGGGAAATCAAATTCGTTGATAGTGATGTTCAAAATGAACTGTTTCGTTGTCAGGATCTCTACCTTATGCTCAACAAATCTGTGCCCACCCTGGATAACAAATGCACCACAGATATGTGAAAAAACATGATATCCAATATCTCCTTTTGTCCTTATAGAAACTGTTGGATCTCTACACAAATCTTTGCTTAAGCCTAATGTTCCCATGACCATTTTGAAACTAGTCACCATTGGATTCACATATCCTATAAGGAAAAATGATTTGGAGAGAGAACTCTGAATAAAACCATCAAATTGGTAATGCCAGTCGACCTGCTTCTCCTTTCCATTTGTATTCTTCAAATTTTGAGTGATCATATCCAGAGTTCTTGGATGAAGTGACAATAAGTAAGAACTTTCAATATGAGAAAATAATATTAATAGAAATAAATGGTGCCCACATGACAAAGATAGAAATCTAGGCATCTTGTTTTTTTAAACAATCCTTGATATTTCCAAGAGATTTGATTTCAATGTCCACACTTGCATTTCTGGGGGATATCTGGAAGAAATATTTCGAATTACCAGCAAGATAAAAGGTAAAAACTTCTAATTATGACATTATTGATTTTCTTTTTAGATCTTTGCATTGAATTTAAGATACAACATTAGTGAAACTGAGTTTAAGGATGCTAGTGTACACTGACAGGTAAACCTTGAGTATTATTGTGACTATGTCCAGAAGTCTGGTCAGAAGACTTTCAGACGGGTAGGAAGAAAGAAACAAAAATAAAATGCATAAAATCATTATTTGATAGGTGTCGGAAGGTACCTTTAAACCTGCGATCCACTGGATCAGTCTTTTGGTCTGCTCATGGTCTGCTCTTTTTACTCCCCCTAATAATCAAAGTGGTCTAATGGAATCGATTATTGCGCTTATTATACACTCTTAAAAATTGCTATTTGCGTTTTTAGGAGCCCACAGGACGTTCTGCTAAAACTTGACGTGTTTGATTTGGGCGCAACTACATAACATACTTTCTGTCTCTTTTGGAAGCGCATTGATAGACTGAGAGCGAAACAATGGATTTACTATTGGTTTCTTAAGGAAACAAGTGAACCAGGCAGTAGAATTGCCCTGCGCTTGTGCTGTGCTAAAAATAAAAGCAGACGAAGAGCGAATGAAAAGCCCACTATGAAGAAGTGAAGCAAGAGTGAGCCATGAGCGCATACATATACAAGCAATCCAGTGTAATTGAAGCTTTAAGCTCTGATTCCACTGGATCGCTTATATCTGGGCTCATGGTATTCTTCATACAAAGTAAAGCATGGTTAAAATTTACCTTAGTATTAACCTCGCTGTATGCACTACAAAACTGTTTGTATTCACTAAAGATTTATATATGAAATTGTAAAATCTTAAAATGCTTTTGATTAGAGCCAATGAAAACCCTACATGGTACGATTGACTCTACCCTGATCTAGTGTATATATATATCTCAAAGACAAAATAAACTTTTTATCTATCTATATAATATCTAGCTATGTTGTTTACCTTTGCAATCAATAGCAAGTTCATTTGTTCACTATCAGTGCGCAATTGGACCACTACCTAAAAGAGGCAGAATGAATGTCATAAAGTTGCGCTCAAATCAAACACAGGCAAATCAACTAAGTGAACCAAGAGCGGACCTTTAAGGGTGGTCTCCACTGGCTGTGGTAAGCTCTGTGGTTAAGCCTTGTGATGGTTTGTGCTGGTTCTGTAGGTGGAGAGGAATGACGAAGTCCTGCCAATATGATTCCCTGGCCATGTAGGCAGGACCTCGCCACTTCTCACTATCACAGCACAATCGCAAGGCTTACCGCAGAGCTTGCCGCAGAGCTTGCCGCAGCCAGTGGAGACCATCCTTAAGAGTGCGATAATGGAATCCCAACCTAGGTAGTTTAAGTATTTCATTGATTAATTTAACTTTGCAGTTACAAACCAAATCAAAGATGGAAGAAAGTTTCTTTAAATAGACCTTTTATCTCTTGTCAATATAAAGAAATCCTGAAATGAGAAATTTGCGATGGTATACATTTGAGAAATTGAATTTATGTAACTCACCTGAATTCCAAATGATTGAAAAATGGATGATAAGTGAAATTCTAAAGGCTCCCACTTCTACTTCCAAGATACCGCAGCTCTTATACGGTGATGGGTGCAACCAGTCATATATATAGGCTAATAGCTGTGCCTTGTCTCAACTGTCGAGTGGTATGTCTGCCTCTGGTAGAACATACCACTATATATATGAGACAGACTGGATAGGTGCACTAAATAATGTACGTTTGGATTAAACCCAGACACACACTATACACTCACACACACTGCTTATGAACGGTATCATACACACAGTTTAGCCTCAACACACAGATTTTGTTAATCTTTAAAATTAAGAAAGTAGATATATATAGTATTTAGTATATAAATATAGTATTTATATATAAATATGTGATTAGTTTGAATATTTTAATATATTAATAAATATTAAAATATTTTAGTCTAACGATATTTAAAGGAACCAATCCAGGTCTAAAAATGTAATAAAAGAATCAATCATCATAATTCTAAATCAATACTTTAGAGACTCTCATTAATTTGAAAATTGTATAGATAATTTCCAATGAAATATTTAGAGAGCCTATACCACATGCTTGTGGTAACACATAGGGATTCCCCATGTCAGCCTCAGCATATTACTTACATAGCGTGTGACAGGTGATCACTTGTATATGACATAGACTGACCACTGGTATGGGTGTGGTAGTTATCGAGTAGAGGTGGAGAGACAAAGGATATGACAGATTTGACAGACAGGTTCTCAGCTAACATTCTCCAGCAGATTTCAGCATTTTCTACTTTTTTCTACATTATTCTTTTCTTGCCAATCTAAAAATCTAAATTTGTTCTGTCTAGGCAGCTGAGAAAGTAGCTTTTTTAGGATGAAGTCCACTGGGGCGTTTTTACAAGCAATCATTTGCTGATGTCATTTATCATGCTTTGTATTGTCATACCACACCAAGATATTTAATCATTTCTATGATAAAATCTAAACTAATTGGATGATACCGCTTATGATAATAAGATGATATAGGAGCGTTTTAACTGTAAGTGTAAACCACTTCCGCCTTGAAATCGTGTCTACTTATTGAATAAAGACCCGGTGTTGGGAAAAAAATAATAAGATGACATAACAATATAACTATTTGATATCATCACTTCTGTAGCATTTAATTGGAATCCATAATGCTTCTAAATCACTCGTATATTACCCCAAGAATATCACTTTCGTGCACTCGCTAAATATGAAGCAAATAGTCAGGAGTGATTCAAGACATGTATCGGACATCAATAAAGGCATTTCAAGAAAAAGAAATCATTCCTTCAATTTGCAAATTTAGTTTAAGTAGTAGCGGGAGAAGTAGCGTGGCAGTGGAACCCAGGCTTTATTAAGGAGTGGAAGTTTCTTCTATAGTTCACACACCCTATTCAAAACTTTGTAAAGAAGTTCTAGAGTAGAGATACATGCTCAAGTCAGATACGAAAAGACATTGAATACCAGGCATGACTGTCGGAGGTTGATAACCTGACATGACCAATATCTATATGAAGGTCAAACACGAATGTAACTTAAA